>CM060403.1:40739765-41472069 GCA_030545235.1 Helianthus tuberosus
GCATACTCAGTTCAACTCATTGTAACCTGTATAAATATAACGTAAAGTAAATCGAATTTATATAAAACGTATATAGAGAAATAACTGACATGTGTAACCATAAGGAGTTTATTATATGATTTTTGGTTTAGAGATATAACAATAATTTAATTGTAATTTTACCCGTCTTGCATTGCTAGGGATCGAAACGTTGAGTAACTCAAATTTATACCGTCGAATGAAAATGTATTATATTTAACCATCCTCGGTTTGGTACAAAATTTATGTCGAAACGTAACATACATAAAACAAGCACGGAAACGTATTATATTTGAGCTGACTCATTTGCAATACAAAAAAATACGTCTAAACATAAACCAACTCGAATTTACACCGATACGTACATAAAAATATGTACGTAAAAATATAGTTTTTTGAAGCAAGTAAGGAAAAGAGTAAACTCGAAACTTTAAAAATTTAATAAGATCCATAAAATTCATTCAATTTTTTATTGATTTAGCTTTCATTTGTTTTAATTTACTTTTAAGTAACTTTTGGTATGACTACTATACTTAATTTTTAAAATATTTTTGAAAATCAATTATGAGTCCAACTCGACTAATAGACCGATTCAACTTATTTGAGAGATTCGATAGGAGGGGGATTGTAGGATTTTGAGTAGGAGTTTACAATTTTTATTTAGAAAAGCAGTAGGAATTACAGAACTATAGAATTTCCATTACAATCTTTTGTTATATTGACTTGGGTGAAATTAATTATTGGATATTCTCACGTAACTTGCAAGGGACTTAAATTGCAGTATGCGTAAACTTTTTCTGTAAACGAGTCAGGTTAAATATAATACGTTATCTTAAAAAAACATTTTTATGTGAATATTTTTATGTATGTTTTGTATAAATTCAAGATGGTGTATGTTTTGACGTAAACTCTTTTAGGAAACGAGTCAGGTCAAATATGTTTTCATGATTATTTTATAAATGTTTTGTAAATTTTGTTTCAATACGAGTGGAGTCAAATTGTGGTTTCTTTTTTCCCTTTTTAAATGGCTTTAATTAATCTCTTTTGATTGTACGTGTCATCTTTTCCGTTATACCTGTTACGTTATGACTCAGGTCACATATAATATGTTATGATCGTACGGTATACATCTGATTTAATTTATGTTTTGATACAATCGCAATGCTTATATAGATTACATTGAGTTAAATCAAATATGTTGAAACGCGTGTTTTCATATTGTTAATGCATCACATAACGTTTGGACTAATTCATATGATGTTTGCGATGTACCCGCGCCGCAACGAGCGCGGGTCTTATTGCTAGTTATTATAACAATAACAATCATCAGGTGTGACATCTGTCCTTGTAATCATTGTATTTACTCTGAATAGTTCTGTTATCAATAAAACAATGTGATTTGACCCCAATATTTGTTTATTTATGTTTGACATTTTGCTCGTTTTGATTTTGTTCAATTTCAAACTCTATATCGCTTTCTGAAAAGTTATACGCAAACTGGTACGTAAACGTAATCAGTTTAACGCGACAAACACTCCGAAACATCAAATTATGCTTAACATACCTTAAATAACCTTTACATAACTTAGAAATAAGTTTTGAAGGGTTTGGTATGGCAAAATCAAGTTTATTCGCTTACAGGGACTATTTTCGACAAACTGCGACAGTATGCCGATTCGTACCGTAACGAACATTTCGGAACTTGATCATAAGTTAAACATACCCTAAATATCCTTTACATAGCTTAGAAATAGGCTTTTAGGGGTTCGGTATGTTAAAATAAACTTTTTTTGGTCAAACAGGGACTAAAAGCGTCAAAAAGTGCATAAGTTTGCATTTACGCGTATATCTTACGTTCTGAACATCTCCGGACATCCAAAAATTTTTGTAATCATTAAAATATTTTTTTTTTAGTGATTGGCATGATAAAATTCCATTCGTCGCGTAATTTGGATCGTTTTTCACGTCCGTTCGTGTTCGTCGTAATTAACCGAACAACGCAACCGTACGGCCAAACGAACCGACATCTGAGATGTTTTTGAGCAAGTTTCATGTTCCCTATACTTTAACTTCATTATAGAGCCTTGAAATGAGGTTAATGGGGCTTAAACGTGTCAAAAATGCATCGAAAAACAAGATTTGAACATTCAGGGACCTGAACTGCCAAACTTCAAAAATGGTTGGTCTGCAAGGTCCTTACGGACCGTATGGGACCCTTTGTGGTTCGTAAGCAGCTCCCAGGTCAGCAGAAACCTGTTTCCAGCAATATCCAGTTGTTCCCTTGTTTTGCACATGGTTTCTTTCAATCTATGGGCTTGTTTTAGGCACCCATAATATTATAAAACAGTGGGTACACTTGTAAGGCCAAGATTGAAGCTCATTTTTCGAGGAACGATCCTAACGGTTTTGAGAAATCTATAAATACCCACTTCAATTCATTTCAATCCTCACACTTGATTCAATTTCTGCTCTAAGTTGGGGTTTTCACACTTCATACCTGAGCAACTTGAATCAAATCTCCATTTCTTGGACCTCTTGTAAGTTTCTTTCATGCTTGTTATTTCTTTTCAAGCGTGAAAGTCAAACAGTGTTTGACTTTCTACATTGACCAGTCAATGGTCAACAGGAGCGTAATCACGATGGTCATAGTCTTTTGTGACTATACCTACTGATTACCATGTTATTTAGGCATTGTGACGAGTCATAGTTTCGGTCAAAATACGCGTTTATGCGTATTTTGCAACCAAACTATTATTGGGTATCAAAACCCTTTGTTTTGATATCAAACTTGTTTTCTAAATTCGTTAAACATGTTTTAACATGTTTAACTTGTCACTTTTAGTTTAGTGCTTATATAGGGTCGTAAGTTAAGCGGTCTAAACAACCGCTTAGACTTTCGAACCCGACCCGTTTGGTCGATCATTAGGATCCGACCAAACACATTTTGTGACCATAGTTGTATAGGGAATAACCTTCTGAGGTTATACCTTATGGTCACTTCGTTTGGGTAGTTGTATGATAGGTAGTTTATATGCCTTAGGTAAATGACCAAAATGCCCTTTTTACGCATAAATTAATTTTAAGCATATGTAACTTAAATTTTGACATCTAAACTGATTAGGCAACATCATTAGACTTGTTAAGGCATATAATACTTGTCATAGGACTAGTTAGGCGGTCCGAACGCGTTTTACGCGAACGACGCGTTAAAGTAGCGTAGACTACCTTAACGAGTCGTAATGGGTCGTAAGCACTTAGGTTAGGTTTCGATTTAGTATGTAGGCTTTGTTAAACCATATCATATGAGCTCCAATACTCATTTGGTTTACGAAACCTCATCCTATCCGATCTTCCGATTTAGGTCCGGTTTATTAACGTAGTTACCTATATTAGGTGCCGATTGATTCCGTGATCTCTCTAACTTTGCTTGGTTGTTATTCAAGGACTTCTAAGCATTCTCAAGTGAGTACATAGTCCCCTCTTTTACTGTTTTCCAATATTTTGGGGTGAAACACATGTGCCTACTTGTTACTTTCGTGTTTTTCATGACATATACTTGCTATGTTCCTTAGTACACATATAGTACATGATTTCCATTATGTTTTGCTATGTATGTTCACTTAGCATGCTAGCACATTGATTTTCATAAACATTTTTGTTGCATATGTTCACTCAGCATATGGACACATTGATTTACATTGCATTTCTGTTGCATATGTTCACTCAACATATGGACACATTGTTTTACATTTCTACTTTGTATGTTCACTTAGCATACTAGGTACGTTATTTTCATAAAACATGCTTACATTTGGTATAACATTTGGTTTGTATAACGAAACTAAATACGTTTATTAACATTGATCACGCCGCTCGGTAGTAAGTAGTGGTACCATTGGACTTGACAACTCCCATTCCTGAAATCCTAGGTTTGTTTGGATATAAGGAATGACTGAATCCGAAAACATTTTTGATAACCTTTGATTTGTTCTAGGGTTTATCCTACAGTCTCAAGGCTTGAATGTATACGGTTAACATTACCGCATAAGTGTTTGTATCAGTAAAGCATGGATTTTTACAAAACATATCTTTGACTTAAACTATGATTTATATCAAATACATTGTTTTGTACATTTTTACTTATGATTTAAGTTGATATTTTCACTTGTCATACATAACATTTGATTATACATGAACATTTTAACATTTGTTTAAACATTACATTTTGGTGGTTTGTTTGGGTAAGTGATTTAAATAACGAGGCGTGTAAAATATGATAAAAGCATGGTGGATACGCCGCTGGTACTTCCTATATATAAGTGATTTTATAATATTACATACCGTAGCGTTATTTAAACCATTTCAAGATAGACACATTACATTTTACTCAGATAACATATTTTCACATAAACATTGTTTTACAAACAACTTGTTTTATACAAACTCATTTAACTTGTTATTCATTATACCATACGTCTTTCTTTTATATATCATCTGATTTTCTTATCACGTTTTATATGGTTTATAAAAGAAAACATTTTCCTAAGATTCATGACTAACTTTTATAAAACAATTCTTTAAATTACAAGTCATGAATCCTTAATCAATAAACCTATGTATCTCACAGACATTTTTAATTATGCTGACGTACCTATTTTCACATGTGTTTTCAGGAGCTGATGCATAGGAATGATCAAGATACACTTACGCGGACCTGTGCCTTAGTGACATAAAATGAAGCTAGATTAGTTTAAATTATGTTATGTGCTCTTTGTTTCTTCTGTTCTATGATAATGTAATCCATTTGTTTATAAATAAAACTAAACTTTAAACACCATGGTTGTGAAACAATAATTCTGTTGCTCGACTCCCCGACGTTTCCGCCGCGGTTTGTTGTTTTACGCGGTCGGGGTGTGACATCAGGTGCCATGAGCTTTTTGTTATATTATTTATTCTAGTTTTACTATTAGGGGGTATGGGTGGTCATCACTTGTATAAATTCCACCACTCACAACATCCAATCAAGTTCCGTCATGTCATCAACCATTGTTCCATCACTCACAACCTTTTTTAGTGGAAATGCCCATCACTCACCACCACACCAAACAATTTCCCTCAAAACCAACAATTTCCCTCACCACCCATACTCCATCACGCGTCAAAAAAAATAACGCATTCTAAAATTGACACGTTCTTAACACTAGGTGGCGGTGGTGTTTTGTAAATTTCCACACGTTGTATAATTTCATCACGGGGAAACAAGCTCCACCCCGGTCCCCTTAGGGGAGGAGGGGCGGTGCGTTATAGCACCGTGATAAACAAAAATAACGCGTTGAAATACCACGAACACCGCCGCCACCTCCATTATCACGAGTGATAGTTTTGACGCGTTGATATTATCACGCGTTGAACATTGATGAATGTATGTGTATGACTTGTACATTGTGTATTAATATTTGTACATTGGAATCCCATCACTAGTGATGACCACCCCCACTAAAGAATGCTTGTGAGTGATAGAATAGTGGTTGCTTACATGGCGGAACATGATTGGATGTTTGTGAGTGATGAAATTTCATCACTAGTGACCACCCCTCCTCCCCTTAGTATCATTAATTTGACTTCAGATTTTCTCCAGTATCTTTTCATTTCATCATTATTCGTTTATTATCATTTTCATAATATTATTTTAAATTAATTTATTATAATAATAAAAATCTATTAGGTGCCATGAGCTTTTTGTTATTATTTTTTATGCTAACTAGTTATTTTCCGCCCGCGCGTTGCGGCGGGACCCAATGACTACAAAAGGCGTGTCAGCAACGGCAAACAGATACCGAATATCAAAACATAAATAAAATGACGTGGTAAGGATAATCACTCCGTCATAAAAAACAATTTTAAATAACCTAATATATAATAATAGGACCCACACGTCCTACACGTTGGAAATTCGGTTGTTTTCAGTTCAGTTATTACGGTGCTAACACGTTAAAATATGGATGAGCTCGGTACCGGTAACGGCAGCGAAAGTACCGATCCGGAAAATCATCGAAATTAGGTACCGGCACCGAAAATGCTCGGTACAATACGATATGATATTTGAAGGTAAAAATCAATAAATATAGGTATGGTGCTAGACCGGTGTCGAACCAAAAGTAACGATTCTGAAAACGCCAAAAGGTGGGTACCAAATTGGTACCGAAAATGATTTGGTATAGTAAATTTGGTACCGATACGATGCCGATTCGTTTACAGGATTTGATACGATTTGCTCATCAATATTCTAAATATGCAAGTTAATTTTACATGTTACAATTCATTCATTACAGACAAAAACAAAAAAGAAAGCAAAATAAGTTGTTGTGTATATAAAACCTCATTCAAACGAAATACAGTTGACTTACTTTGTGTATGAAAAGTAATCTAAACGGTGCAATTACTTGCATTGCTGCGTTGTTACAGGATTTGATGAGCTCGGTACCAACCGGTACCAAAAATACCGTTACCGAAATCCTCAAGAGTGGGTACCGGTACCGAATATACCTAGTATGGTACGGTTCGGTTCCGGTCGGTACTGGTACGGTACCGGTATTTGAGTGTAAAAACTGGTGAATACCTGTGCAGAACCGGTACCGAAAATACACCGATTTGGTAAATTTGAGACCGGTACCTATACCCGATACCATTTGCTGATCTCTTAATGATGTATTCCATTCTAATTTTAATTTAAAAAATAAATTATAAAGCACTGTTCCCGTTACCGAAATCTCCAAAAGTGGGTACCGGTACCGAATATACCTAGTATGGTACGGTTCGGTTCCGGTCGGTACTGGTACGGTACCGGTATTTGAGGGTAAAAACTGGTGAATACCTGTGCAGAACCGGTACCGAAAATACACCGATTTGGTAAATTTGAGACCGGTACCTATACCCGATACCATTTGCTGATCTCTTAATGATGTATTCCATTCTAATTTTAATTTAAAAAATAAATTATAAAGCACTGTTCCCGTTACCGAAATCTCCAAAAGTGGGTACCGGTACCGAATATACCTAGTATGGTACGGTTCGGTATCGGTCGGTACTGGTACGGCACGGTATTTGAGGGTAAAAACCGGTGAATAACTGTTCAGAACCGGTACCGAAAATACACCGACTTGGTAAATTTAAGACCGGTACTTATACCCGATATCATTTGCTGGTAATGTATTCCATTCTAAATTAATATATGATAAAAAAAGAAAGTGAAGCACTGTTCATTCACTTTCTTTTTTATCATATAAAATATATTAATTAATTAATTTTACTATTAGTGTCATTAATTTGACTTCAGATTTTCTCCAGCATCTTTTCATTTCATCATTATTCGTTTATTATCATTTTCATAATATTATTTTAAATTAATTTGTTATAATAATAAAAATCTATTAGGTGCCATGAGCTTTTTGTTATTATTTTTTATGCTAATTTTACTATTAGTATCATTAATTTGACTTCAGATTTTTCTCCAGCATCTTTTCATTTCATCATTATTCGTTTATTATCATTTTCATAATATTATTTTAAATTAATTTGTTATAATAATAAAAATCTATTAGGTGCCATGAGCTTTTTGTTATTATTTTTTATGCTAATTTTACTATTAGTGTCATTAATTTGACTTCATATTTTCTGCAGTATCTTCTCATTATTTTTTCTTCACTATAAATGGATGTTATTGTATCTTGCAGTAATTGTCCAATCAATCATTGCTGCCACATAAAAAAAATCTCCAGAAGTTAAATATCATTTGCCACAAAAATGATATCAGAAGTTGGAACTAAGATTATTCTCACAATCATCACCTACTGGTCATGGTGGTGGGAAGTCCCCAACCAACAAGACAAGTTTGCTCGGACTGTACTAACAGTTCTAGTTCCGTCGTCACTCATATATGTATGGTACAAATGGAGGTTATCTTATTCCAGGAAGGCTCACTTGCCTCCAGGACCCTACGGCTTACCGGTTATAGGCTACCTCCCCTTTCTCAGCTCCAACTTGCATGAAAAATTCACCGAGATTGCTCACAAATATGGCCCTATCTTCAGCCTGCAGCTTGGAAGTAAGCTTCATGTTGTGGTTAACTCCATGGACCTAGCAAAGGTTGTGGCTCGTGAGCATGACAACACATTTGCTAATCGTAATCCTCCAATCACAGGACTAACCATAACGTATGGTGGTATGGACATTGTATGGTCCAACAACAACAAACACTGGCGTAACGTGCGTAAGCTTTTAGCCAGCCAAGTGCTCAGCAACGCGAATTTAAACGCATCTCAAAGTCTGAGAACGCATGAAGTAAGAAAGGCAGTGAATGAAGTTTACAACAAAATCGGTACAAAGTTTGATATTAACAAAACTGCTTTTGATACGGAACTAAATGCTGTAACCAACATGTTATGGGGTTGTAGCAAATCTAATGAAGGGGGTGATTTTGGTGAAATGTTGGAAGGGTTTCAAGAAGTTGAGTCCAAGATTATCGAGTTAACGGGAAAGCCAAACATCTCTGATTTTATCCCACTTTTGTCACGGTTTGATCTGCAGGGTATGAACAAAGAAATGCAGAGGCAATTGGAACAAGTTGAACGGATTTTTAACTATATTATTGACAGGAAAATCAAACTCAAATCTAACAAAGTCGATGAAACTTATGAAGGAGATGGAAGGAAGGACTTTCTTGAGATCTTGTTAGAGCTCAAAGACCAGAAAAATGATCCAAAATCATTTAACATCATTCATATTAAGGCCTTACTAATTGTAAGTCTTTACTTGATTCCTCTCGATTCTTTATAAAACCATAAACATGGCTTGGTGAGGAATATTGTATAGAAAATATTATCATGAGAAAACTATATATAAACGAGAAAACTAAAAAAATAACTTAAAAAAGCCTAAAAAACATGGCAATTTTTTTACAGTTTTTTATAAAAAAATCGCTGCTTTTTATGTATAAAAAAACTTTAAAAAAAAGAAAAAAAAACTTTGTACTACAGGTGTGCATTATATGCTTAAAATTAGCTTTTAAGTTTAGTTTAGCTTTTAGGGTTAGGTTTTTTTTGGAGGATTAAGATTTGGTTTTTGGGTGTGGGGGAGGGGGGTTTAGGTTTTTTTGGAGTGCGGGTTGGGGGGGGGGGGGTTAGGTTTCTTGAGGGGTGCGGGTGTGGGGTTTAGGTTTTTTTTTGGGGGTTTATGTTTAGAGTTTAGTTTTAGGTTTTTAAAGGGATGGGTGGGGGGTTTATGTTTTTTGGAGGTGGGGGGGGGGGGGGGGTTAGGCTTTTGGTGGGAGGGTGGATTTATGTTTTTTGGAGTGGGGGTGGGGGGTTTAGGTTTTCGGGGTGTGTCGGTGGATGGTGGGTTAGGTGGTTTAGCCTTTTTCGTATTATTGCACATGTGTAGTACAACTTTATTTGTTGAAAAAAAAGTTTTTTATATATTAAAAATAGCAAATTTTAATTAAAAAATTCAAAAAAAATGTTATGTTTTTTAGGCTTTTTAGTTAATTTTTTTTTTCTCAAACTAGTTTTTCCATGATACATCCCCTTTAGAGATAATTACAATAAACTCTAAGGGGCTGTTTGGTAGCATCTGAATGGTCATTAAGAGGCTACCTCTTAATGGAACCATTAAGAATTTTACCAATAAGAATGTAGAAGAATGTGACATGTGATGATTTATCATTCAGATGTTACCTCTTAACCATTCAGACTTGAGGTTACCTCTTATTCATTCAGTGGTTTTAAACCATTAAGAGGTAGCATCTGAATGGTCATTAAGAGGCTACCAAACAGCTCCTAAATAATATATTCTGTTTAATAAGAAACACAACTTAATCTAGAATAACAATGATTTTTTATTACAGGACATAGTGGTTGCGGCAACAGACACGACCTCAACAATGGCGGAATGGGTTATGGCAGAGATTTTAAATAATCCAGACGTAATGAAAAAGGTTCAAGATGAATTAACAGAGGTTATTGGTATGAATAGTATTGTGGAAGAATCCCATTTTCCGAAATTAAGATATTTGGATGCAGTGATCAAGGAGACATTCAGACTACACCCTCCCCTTCCTTTCCTGATCCAGAGATGCCCAGATGAATCTTGCAAAGTTGGAGGCTACACAATCCCAAAGGGTACTACCGTCTATATTAACGTTTGGGCAATCCAACGAGATCCTGAAAACTGGACCAATCCATTGGAGTTCAAGCCCGAGAGATTCTTAAACCAAAAATGGGATTATAATGGAAATAATTTCAAGTTTTTACCATTTGGATCAGGGAGAAGAATATGCCCTGGGCTCCCCCTTGGAGAGAAGATGTTGGTGTATATATTAGCATCTCTCTTGCACTCTTTCGATTGGAGCTTGCCTACAGATGAAGAATTGGAGCTTTCTGATGAGTTTGGATTTGTGACAAAGAAAAGGAAACCATTAATAGCCATACCCTCTCAAAGGTTATCTGATGCAAGCCTCTACTTCTAATAGAAAATAAGTTGTATGTTGTTTTCTTCTTTTGAACTTGATAAGTGGATATTCATCCACAACTCCTAATTGTGCGCTTTTTTTTCCGTTTTGGTGGATGGTAGTGTATGCCTACATCCATCTCAAGTTATGGTGCATTAGTTATGATATGACTTGTCATATTTTATGATTGTTTCCTGTCGATTATATATGACCACAACTTGGTTATCACTACACCAAGTTGTGTATTAGAACTATGTAACGAAATTTTTATGTACATATAGACCTTGTTAAAAGATTATATAAAATTTAACATGTGATGCACAACAATTACCCATATTATCAAACTAAAAAGTCTTTCATAAATCTAACGTTTTTGTGACCTTATATGTTCCAACAGTCTAAAGATTCAAGTGGGTATCAGAAATTTAACAACTTTAAGGTCAACAACAACTCAAAAACAGATCTTGAAATCTTGCTTTGATTAGCAACTTGAAATGGGGTTTTGGTGAAACGATAGGTGATGACAAGTGGGGGAAAAAAGGTGAGAATTGGTCAATTGGATTATACTCCAAGAATTATTGGAAGATGTGAGTTGTCATGTTTGAAGTTTGAACAGGATAAAGTTAAGAAGGCGGTTGAAGAAGGAGGTGGGATAGTAATGGGAATGGGAATTGGTATGAAACAGCTGACCCATTCCATGGTGGTGGTTGTGTAACCCAAGACATAGAGAAGACAACTGGTGTACCTGAAACTGGATAAGAGAGAAACTGAACCAAAAATCGATATCAATCAATATTGTTGGATGTGGGTTGAACGCTTTATCTGCAGGCTACCAGGCCTGTCGTCACGTATGCGGTTAACGTCTTAAGCCAATTCGTAGCTGATCCTAGACAAAAGCATCCTGATGCAGCATACTGTGTTCTTCACTGCTTGAAGGATACCCCTTATAAGGCATTCTACTTCCATGTGATGGAGGTTCTGATGTCTTAGCATATGGTGCCTCGAACTGTCTCAATTGTCCATTCACAAAGCGACTTCAAACAGGTTACTTGCTTCTCTTGGGGGAGTTGTATGGAAAACAAAGAAGCAGGATGGTGTTTCTCGTTCCTCTTCCGAAGCAGAGTATCATTCCATGGTTTCTAATGTTATTGAGGTGTTATGGATGTGTTAGCCTTGCAACCCTTGACCATTCCTTTTGAAGAATCTAGTCTCGTTTTTTTATGATAATAAGGCAGCTAGGCATATTGCTAACAATCTAATTTTCCACGAACGGACTAAGCACATGGAAATGGATTGTTATTTTGTTCGTGAACGGGTTAAAAGTCAAGCAGTTAGTCCTGTTCACATTGACTCCAAGCTCCAGATTTGTTGATATCTTCACCAAAGGATTAGGAGCGCCACAACTAAAATTTCTACTTGGCGAGTTAGGTGTTATTGATTTACACACTCCAACTTGAGAGGGAGTATTAGCAGTTAAATTTTTTCAACAATATCCCTTCTTTATTTATCTCATATTCTCTTGATTTTATTATTGTGTTTTGATTATGTTTATTATTTTAAAAACCCTTCTCATCTTGTATTTAAAGGGATATTATCCCTTACATATAATTAAATGAAAATACTAGCTTTGCCACCATTGATTTTATCAGACTAATTGGTACTAGAGGGAGATAGATAGATGATGTGAAGGTTGCCGATAACTAGTATTGGTGGCCTTTGGGGAAGAAAGCCCCATTGGTCAAGGTAATGTGGTTGAAGGGGAGAATTATTATTTTTTTCTTTAAACTTTAAAGTTTCTATTTTTAACTAGAACGGTAAAATGGTAACTTTGTACGAACTTAATAGAACTTTTTAGCTTTCTATACTGAAGACACAAATGTTTGACAAGGGATAAATCACATTGAATATTTGTGTAATTAATTTATTTCTTTATTTTCTTAAACACTTTTTTGTGATTTATCAATCTTTTGTTGATTTACTTTTTACCGTTTTTTATAGTTTTATCGAAGTATTAAGTTATTATTATTATTTTATTTTATTTTTTGAAAAAGAACTTGATTATTAAATAAGGAGTCGAGTTCTACTACCATATTAGATCCGGTTATATAATATCGTATAATCAGCCTTTAAAAGTTATAGGGTTTTCTTTTATTTCTATAAACCATGTGGCGTTTTCAAACCCCACATAAGTGGGTAAACCTTCCCACCTCCCCCAAATAAATTGGTCTGCGGATCATTGGCATGTTTTTTTTTTTTTTTTTTTTGTTAACAATGGGCAACGGCGTGACTCGCAATCAGGGCTATGCCCCACGCTTCCAACTGCGCTTGCATGTAATGGAATACAAAACTTTTGTTTGCTGATGTGGCTTGGTGGGGCGCCACCATAACACATGCTCTTAGAGTGGAAGTAAGTTTAGTGAAATGAAAACCCTTCAAAGTATACTCATTATTTGCTCTTTTTGTCAAAACTCAAAATTAAAAGAATGTAAATCCGTAAATCACGAATTCAAATCCAGTTTATAAAACTGAAATTAAACATAGGTAAATCGTAAATCACGAATTCAAATCCAATTTATGAAACACAAAAAGTTCACAAAGATAAATAGTCGGTGGCATAGGCCACCGACATGCATGTGATATTTCCTTTTTCCACCCCTAAATTGAGTAAAATACATTTTGGCCCCTTCCTTTTAGTTTTGTTAAATTGCGTTTTGAGTCCATTTCGACATTTCCTCTTTTTACTCATACTTTGAGTAAAATACATTTTGGCCCCTTGCTGTTAGTTTTGCAAAAATTGCGTTTTGAGTCTCTTTCCTTTCCAAGTTAAACTTTAATTTTTCACCCATACTTTGAGTAAAATACATTTTGTCCCTTTGCTTTTAGTTTTGTTAAATTGTGTTTTGAGTCCATTTCCTTTCCAAGTTAAACTTCAATTACATTGCAATATTAGACCATTGAGGTTTTATCTCAAAAGTTTATAATGTTTCAACTTTATCGTTGTACCATATATAATATACAAATTGTTGTATTTTTAAAGGCTTTTTTACATTATAAACCAATTTTGTTAAAAGATTCAAGTGGGATTGTGCCCGCGTGCGATGCGGCGCGGCGCGGTCTATGTATACATTAGGCGATAATTGGTGGCAGAAACATTAAGAAAACTAATAGCCTTATAAACATATAGAGGTAGTAGGTTACATTAGGATTTATACAACAATAAACAAACAACCCGGACCCCATAACATCAATCAGTAAGTTAAGGTTCTTGCTTGCTTCTTTCACAGTTTTGTTGCCTTGTTGCTGAGGCCAAAATGTCTTCCGTTAAGTGAGATGTTGATGTCTTGGGCTTTCCAATCTTTTTGTTGATGCCAAAATATTGTGCTAAAGCCAAAGCATTCATTGGTGCTAGTATTTTTTTCACTTGGAAAATCGGCAAGGATGCATTTTGGGTTTTTCTAATCTGGCAAAAATCTTACCTTCTCCATTATCCTTTTACTTCTTTGCTTACTTTCCTGTTGTTTCATCCTCTGTGTAATAGTAAAAGGATTTTATAGTTAGTTTTATGCGTTTGGCGTTTTAAATAGAAAAAGTGGATATATTTGCATCAGTGTAATCTATATACCTGGTGAATCTGGTGCGCTTCTTTTCGTAGTTGCTGTTTTAGGATCCGGGGTTGATGGGATTATGGCTGGTGGTACTCCGACTTTGTTTACGGCCATTGATTGTTTCATTGAGATGTCCAGAACTGCAGTTTTTCCTCTGATGCTATAAATATCTGCAGGTGTTGTTTCCGGATCTGTGTGTCCATCCTTGACTACCATGTCGTAGCAAGATTTTTTCAGCATTTGTTCCATTGCTTCGTTGAAGAAAACAACCTTTGCTTTGTCACTTTCATCTTCTATAGTTGTGTTAACACAATACCTTAAGATTGAAGGTCAATTGTTCTTTCAGTCGTACATTATGTGCTTTTGTATAAGAGAGTTCAAGGAGACTTACATGAAAGTTGGGTTAGGAACATGGCCATCGTCTTCGCATACAAAGCGGGGAATTTCAGCCCTTTGCAGGTGGACTTTGCCTTTGCATTTTGGACATGTAACATAAAACCATTTACGATCTACAGTGATTTCTGTCACTGTTGCCTTGCAGGTAAACTTGTTTCGCTGTATTTGATTAATCCATGTGTTTTAATATAGTAAGTTACAAACTACTTATTTACTAATAGCATAAAGTAAAAGGATAGTAACTTGTACCGTTGTATCTTGCTTGTAATTGGCTTTGATTTCGGCTATCGAAAGTACTGGTTTCCTTTGTCCAACTGTTTCGGATCTTTCCAATTTGCTAAATCTATAATTGTGAGTTTACTATTTAATATTAATGTTTAAGGTAAAGCATGCATATGAAAAATTGAAACCTATATATTGCAATGAAATGGTTATGGGCCTCTTTTATTTTTTATGTATTAGCTGAAAGTCTAAAATGAAGGACATCATTAGTGTTTGGATAATGAAGCACCTAGGAGAAAATTATGTTGTTAAGATGCAAATACTTACTTGTAAATGTAGCTTTGTAATTCTGGAATGGTTGGGTTTAGAACTGTCGTGGTTGCATCAATAGATTCTAATTGGAGATTTTCTGTTAAAGGGACATGTTTGTTGTTAATACACAAATGAAATCTCTATAATAAAGGAGGTGTGGTGAAATGGTTTACAACTTACCTTGGAATGTTGTTACGATGGTTGCTGTAACCGCGAGCAGCTGGCCCACTGTTTTTTCTTTTTCATACGGGAACATCGTTTGCGCCTAGAAAGTAATCTCAATCACATTCTTCCTGTTCCAGTAAGTATGTGAAAAAAGAGAAGAAAACATGTTATTTGCTATTCAGTCTAACGTGAAAATGTTATGTTTTAGGTATGAGAACTACTGACCATTCATCTTGGATTTTAACCTTGATGATATTCTTGCCTGCCCTTCTTAACGGAGGAGATACTGTTTCTACATGTCCTATGTAATCTGCAAAAAATTGTTATCAGATTAGTTCCATATTTATTTATAATGAGTATCGGGTTAAATGGTTAACTTGTTGTTGGGCTGGTGAAGTAATGGGCTAAATTTTTTATTCTTGATAATGATCTATATGGCTGGCTGTATTTACTTCATTCTTCCTAAAGCAGTTGCTATGCTTATTTATATATGCAGGGCACCTGAAATAAGAGTGCCACCAAAATATATTTTATAGTTCTAGTTTCCATTCCTGTTTCCATATCATTTTCCCATAAGTTATCCTTTGTTATTTGCATATAGGATGTATTATGCAATTCATCTTATCGATTTATGCTAAATAAACTCTACATTCTGTCTTTAAGTGAAAACGCTGATTTATGCTAAATAAAGTTTCTCTCAGTTAAGTTACACAAATGATAAATGTTTTACACTATGTATTGAATGATCTAATATGGATTGCCAAAAGGAATTGATTTGTAATTGCATTTTGGTCGGACCACCAGTTGCTGAATTTCACAAAACGTTAAAGCGTTGTTATTACATGTTAATGGTCTTGGATTTGCCTTTCGACTTGCAAGCATATCATAAGTTGCAAAATTGTAATAGTAAGTTGGTATGCTGTTGTCGTGAAGCGGTTCAAAAGTTGTTGTGGTGCCAAGCCTTAGAGATGCATCGTGTGGGACGACCTTCATGTATTCTCGAGATTTGATTGAAATGTATTCACTTACCTTGTAGCATGAGCCGATTTTCAACTTTGAATCAAAGTAAGTTTATTTCTTTGGATTGGCAGTTGCCTCTATTGCAGCTCCCTGTGGTTAGTTCATAGTTAAATTAAATTATGTAGTATAAAAGGTTTTAATAGTAGATATATCTTTATGTAACATACATGTTTGTCTACAAAGAGGTAGCACAAATCTTGATCCATTGTTTGTGATTTTAGATAATCCATCGTCTGCGTTTTCCACTTCTTGATGACTCTTATGTGTAGTGGAATGGACACCTGATTGGGTTTAACATCAACAATTTGCTGCATCATTTGTGTCCTGGGGAATATAGTGCGTAAGTAATAATGGTTTTTATAGTCAGTCATTATGGGGGAAGGATCTGCAAGATGGGAGAAAACATACTTTTGGTATAGATTCCAAAGGAAGAAAATGGCAAATACATGCCTGTTGCAGTAAAAAGGAAGTTAGTGCAAATAACTTTTATTATCAGTTAGTGAATGGAAAAGTAAAATGCATAAAGAAATCGTCATGCAATTGAAAAATTATTAATTAATAAAACAGTATCTAATACACAGTTCTTTACATATTACACTTACTCTAAGATTAGTATGCAGCTTGTTATCTTTAGGATTCAAGCTGATTTTGAGTATTTATGTTTTGTTATTTATGTTTGCTTTAACTGTTTGAGAAGTGATCGAACGCAGTTTTTTTAACTTTCAAAACACATACAAAACACACCCGTGGATTGTTAGTTTTTATATTATATTCAAAGGTAGGTTTTCGTTTAAAAACCATTCTAAATTTCTTCTGTAATTATTAAATAGGTACCGGTTCTTCCATAGATAACGTTTCTAAATGTCTTCTTTAATTATTGAATAGGTACCGGTTCTTCCATAGATGACGTGCATCCACATGGATTGACCATACCCTCATATCATACAACATCACATTTTCCAAGCTAAAATTTAAGAACAACTTATAAAGATCAAATAAAAATGCCCTTTTGTGAGTGTTTTCTGACTAAAATTAAATCTCTTCTTAAATCTAAGTTTTTGATTAAGGATTTGGGAATGTTAAAATATTTCCTTGGAATTGAGGTTTTAAAAACCAAAGATGGCTTATGTTTATCTTTATTCAGCCCTTTTAAATGCAGACTTTTGATTGATCCTGGAGAAGATCTATGTCATCTGGACAGTGTTCTCCTATAGTACAATTTGTCTCTAATTCTGTTAGGGGAGGGATTGCTAGGGCTGAGGTGGATGTGGAAATGAAAGCCCTACTGCAGTCAAAGAATTTTGGGACCAATAGGTTGTTCAACAGACTGTGTTACTGTTAAGCTGTTAATCATGAGATGTTGCAAAGGAATCAAGAAAATGTTGGAGAGGGTACTTCGCAAATATCGAACGAATTAGTCCAAGCGTTATGTGATGTGTTAACCATATGAAAATGCATGTTTTGACGTATCAGATTAAACTCAATGTATCCTATAGTTGCATTACGATTGGATCAAAATGTAACGTAAATCGAATTTATATCGTACAACCATAACGTATTATACGCGACAGGACTAACTCGAATTTATATCGTCAATCCAAAAACTCTCGAGGGGGTCAAAGTGGCATTTAGAAAGTTCATAAAAAATTAAGTGGTTAAAAATTGCATTTCCTAGACTTAAGGGCTAAGAAAGGGTAAAAATAAAATTTGATAAAGTTTTAGGGTAAGAAGAAAACTATAACAAAGTTGGGGCTGTAAAGGAAAGTACCACAAAGTTGGGGTGTCAAACGCAAACTATTTGTAAAATAGAGTAGTAGTTTAGGGACTAAATTTGCCAGTTTATGAAACTTTAAAGGTATCAAAGTTAAGGGCTAAAATTGCAAGTATGGGGGAGGGAGGCAAAGCCGGTGGGGTTTCCACCGACTTTGTTTTTTAAGATATAGCTAGTAATTAGACCCGCGCGCGTTGCGGCGCAGGTACATTGCAAATATCGAACATACGTGTATCAACTGAAAAACTGACACATGCAATCAAAAGACATTTTCATATCAAGGGCATAAATTCTACCCCTAGCGCGTGACGGTAGGGTCGAAATGTAGAACTGGAAGCGAACATAAAATAAGCCAAAAAAATGTTTTATATTTTACCTGACTTGTTTCCCTAAAACATTTTACACCTAAGCGTAGACCAACTCAAATTTTTCGGACGCATAAATTGCAATTTGCATAATACAACCCGCAGGCGATGCGCCGTGAGCACTTTAAAACATTAAATGAATTGGTCCCAGTGTCATGTCATGCGCAAACCATATGAAAGCGCTTGCCTCGACGTACTTAGTTCAACTCAATGTACTGTTGAATCAAAGCGTAAAGTAATTCGAATTTAGACAACTTAGTTCTTTAAAAAAGAATTTAGCGAAAGGAAATAATTTAAGAATACAATAGATTAAAAACGTATATTATATATGGTAAGGGGTAAAGTTGAAACATTAGAAATTTTAGGTATTAAACCTTGAAGGTAGCAAAGCCAATTGACTAATATTGTAATGTGATTGAAATTTGGGCTGGAAAGTGAAGGACTAAAAATGCAATTTAGAAAAATCAAAGCAAGGGATCAAAAAAGCAATTTTATATATGGGAGAAAAAAAAGCAATTTCTATAAAATATATTTGAACGTTGCATGTGAAGCCAAAATTACGGTGGCATATATATTTGAACGTTGCATGTGAAGCCAAAAGTAGAAGAGTTGTCGGTGGCTATGCCACCGACTTTCTCTTTTAAGATATAGTAGAATAAATATCATAACAGTGTTTTATTTTTTTAATTGAGAAAAAGGTGCTTTATGATTAAAAGAAGAATAAAATGCTAAAATCCTCCCTAAGTTTGGGCAAATTTGTTTAATTTATTTAAAACCTTATGTCTCACACCAACCGATGGCGGAATCATCGGGGCGCGGCACTAGGCGAATCAGATTGCTCAAGAGAATCCATAACAACTATTTAGTGACAATATTTAATGCGTTCATTATCCCATACTAATAAACAATACATTAGCAAACAGTTATACATATTTCACGTTCTCTCAAATAATACAAATCTGACAACCTAGATTTATTGTGAGTTTCTAGACTTCCTAGCTTGATTTTGAGATAGTCTGCAAGTAACCTGCAACATACGTTAAAATATTGTCAGTACAAAAATGTACCGGTGAGTATACAGGTTTGATATAGTATAAAGTAGATAAAAGTGTTGTGAATTTCCACATACATAAACGAGATACACAACATACACACTACAAGACAAATACTACCCGCTAAGTCACTCGATGACTGTGATGGAGATCCCAAAAAGGGCATGATTTCCTTAACTAGACCCCGTCGGGTGTGAGTCCAACTATAGTACCATACTAGCTAAGGTGGGACATCGCGAGTAAAAGTCCTAGCACATATGTATCAAGCATCACGTGTAAATACGTACGTCAGTTATTCGCATGTGATAATAGTTTAGAGTATAGAGTGCGTTTTGATAAGTGTGTTTTTTATAGGAACGTATGTTACACCCCAAAATGTGTTTAAAGCGTTTAAAAGGAGGTCAAGTATACTCACAGTGTGTTTTTAGCAAGTAAACACAATCTGGATTGGATTGAAGAGAGCGCGTCTGAGTTAGCTTGTGAAGAGTAGCATAAGTCGTTGAACAGCGTGTAAACAACGTGTCGGATGAGATAAGTGTCGAATGGTGAGTCGAACAGATGAGTACCCATTCGATCGGATGGTCAATCCGATCGGATGATCATTCGAGTGGGTAACTTGTTGTTTTGTAAACTTCGTAAAATTTCTAAGTAAAAGTTTTTGAGTGTTAATGGAGACGGTGTGACGACGTGTCAAACGACGGAAACATACCAAGATCTAGCGCCTTCGATCAGATGGGAATCACCCCATTCGATCAATTTCACTGTTCTCGACAAAGTTTCAGGTCTGACCCGTTAGTCGGCCATCTCTCCGGTGGATATCTGTTTTCAAGCCGGCTCTCAACTATAAAATGAGTAGAGAGTCTGAATGAGTCTAGATTCCATCGGGTTTTGTAAGAAAGTTGGAGGAAGCTGAAGAAAAGTTTGAAAACATTTGAACTTATTGAAATTTTTTTTAGAATCGTGTTGAATAGTGTGGAAATTCTTTAGATCTGAACCATTCCCGATGGGGTGACGTCACACTATAGTTTGCATAAGAAACCGAGTGAGAACCACCTTCAAGATGTCCAAATCAGACGATTTCAAGGATAAAATCAGTGATTTTGATGGAGAAGATGATGAGAAAGTGTGTAACGATGATGGAAGTACAAGATTTAGGCTGAAATACTTACGGAATGGCCTCGAATCGTGATGAAAAGCGACTAAGAGTGACTTGGGAGCGAGTGATCGGATGAGAGAACCAAAGTGTTGAAATGAGACACAATGGCCCTGTTTATAGGCAAGGGTGAAAGTTAAGGTGGCCAAATGGGTCGGATGGCTTCCGGTCGAATGGTCATCCGATCGGATGGCCATCCGAGCGGATGGTCATCCGGACGGAAGTCCATTCGGTCGGATGTCCATTCAGACAGCCTAATCTCGTTTGTTAGTTTTCTAACTTTCATTTCGTTCGACGTGTTTTGTTGCGTTAGGCATTGTGGATACTTTAAGCGTTATAGCGAGATAAGTAGCGTCGTGTTAGGTTGTGTTTCAGTGCGATAGATTGAGTTGCGTGTGCCAGCGAGTGCGTGTTTAAACATGTTTAATACCCATATATTTATCTATTATTTTTATTATATAATAGGTCATAGCATAAGTAACTGCGTTGAGTCTGCGCTAGCGTTTGCGTCGCATCACAACGAGCGAGGGGAGTAGCTTAAGTGCTCACGCGATGTCATCATCAGCGTTTGTATTGCATTACAACGAGCGAGGGGAGTAGCTTGAGCACTCACGCGATCTCATCATTAGCGTTAGTGTAGTATGCATTGTGATGTGCGATATAGCGTGTTGAAAGTATGCGATATATGCGAAGTAGTGTTGCAAGCGATATAGTTACATTATGATCCGAATCTCTGGTGCTAGGCATAACGAGTGTAGCGAGAGTAACATGCACGAAAGTGCGGGTTGTTATAGTCTCCCCTGCTTTAGGAAATTTCGTCCCGAAATTAATCCACAAGGAGGACTGCGAGAATTGATACGAGAGAGAGCGATAAGAGCGTTTAGGATAAGCGGAGGGCGAACGAGTGATCGATCGAGGATTGACTAGCAAGAGCATCTTGATGACATGGGAAGAGCGACGAGTGAAGCGATTCGTTTGACTGAAAGATGGTAATGCACGAGTTAGCGATCCAAAATGTTTTGAGTTCTCGGAAAGTTTTATGGCAATGAGATTTTAAGGAAAAATTTGGTTTTAGGAAAATTTTTGTACGGTGTGGCGTTGATCTGAGTCGATGTTCACACCAGCGTTTCTGAAAAGGTTTTGTTGAGTTATCAAAAGGTTTTGCGAAAATTTCTTACGGCGTGGTGTTAACCTGAGTCGATTGTTAAACCTACGCCACAAGAGAGTTTTGTTTGTCTTAAAAGGGTTTTAATTAAAATTTCCAGAAAATTTCCATTTATCCTTAAAAGTTTGTAAGAAAATTTTTAGTTTTTGCAAAAGGTTTTAACAGCATAATAAGTTTTAACTAGCGTCGAGCCCCACATGGCACCTTTCCATGAAAGTTTGTTAATATGGCGGAAACACTTATATATAGGAAGTACCAGCGGCGTATCCACCATGTTTTAGCCATATTGCCTCTGTCCCGCGAAGCAATGTCATGTGTGTCGATATGGTACAGATAGATTTTGCGTCCTCGGTCCAGGCGAATAGTGGTTGGACCAAGTTTGGAAGGGAGAGTGAGTAAACTGAGCGATGAAGTTGTTTACGAACTCAGTTTAGCGATACGAGCTTGCGTGATTGAGTCAGCGATTGAAGCATTGAGGTAGCGATAAGCGTTAAGCTACACGCGATGAGCGAAATGCGATGAGCGACTAGCGATACGTGATAAGCGTTGATTGATACACGATAAGCGACGGGCGTTAAGCGATAGGCAGCGAACGATAAGCGAAAATCAATCAGCGATAAGTGATAAACGGAAAGCAAAAAGCGAAAAGCAAAAAGCGATAAGCGATGAGCAAACAGCGAACAGCGATGCGCGATAAGCGATGAGCGATAAGCGTTAAGAAATACGTGATAAGCGAACAGCAATGAGCGATAAGCGTTAAGTGATACGCGATAAGCGTTAAGTGACGAGCGATTAGCGATAAGAGAGAAGCGATGTGAGTATCGAAGCATTGAGATTGACACAGGCGATAAGCGTTAAGCGTTCAAGCGTAGGGCGATAGCGAGTGCGAGTTAGATTCCAGCGAAGGTGCGATTGCGTGCGTGTAGACTTACGAAAAGTCTAGCGATGACGCGTTCGAGATACGATGAGATGTTATGCCTTGCGAATGAGTTTAGCGTGTTGAAAATAGTCTTGCTAGTATAATAGGTCTAATAACGTTCAACTCTGCATGGCACTTTCTTCACGAGAAATTGGTTAGCATGGCGAAACACTTATATAGAGGAAGTACCAGCGGCGTATCCACCATCCTTCAACCACACGCCTCCGTCCCATGAATAGGTGTCACACTTCGTCGACATGGTTAAGATGCTTATATATAGGAAGTATCAGCGGCGTATCCACCACGCTTAACCATGTTTTTAACGTTATGGCATCATTGGAACTTACCACGATCTTCGTGCACTGACCAAAATAATCCTGTGTGCACCTGTGATTAAGTTGTTCCTTGCACGTTTATCGTAACTTATTTCAAGGACGCATAGTGAGGGTAAAACACATTACATTGTGATATAGTATATAGTACTAGTATTATAGTCTTTTTGCGAACTTAGACTAGGTGCGAGGACGAGAGTGAGAGCGAGAGAGGGAGAGATAGTCAATGTCGCATATTGTGGCAACATCGAGCGATAGAACAAGTATACACATAAGAGTTTTCGTCGAGAGTCGTACCATCGATAGCATCGTTCTGTGTCTGGTTGGTGTTGATGTGGTAGACTCTTGCTGGAGCTACGGTTGTTGCTGGAGGTACGAGCTGCGTTGGCAGTGCGGGGAGTGCTAGCATGCCTTGATGTCGCGATCCGGTGCGGCAGTGGTGGGTGAAGTGGCTGTAACAATTGCAATTGATGCAATAGAAACAACCAGTTCTCGCTTGGTGGTGATAGGTACACCTTTGACATAGGGGAAGAGTTCCCATGTAGGCGCGCTTTTGGTGAACTGGAACTGTGCGGAGAGGTTCTGGTTGAGGCAGTTCAGTTGTTGAAGAGTTTAGGCTCGGGCTCTTTCTCCTGCGGCTAGGCTGAGCGTCTTGTGGTGGTGCGTTGTCATCTGAGGATTCGTCGGAGGAGTCGTCGGAAGATTCGTCGGAGGATTCGATGATGATTGCTTGATTAGCCTTCTTGGTGGCATTCTTGGAGAAGAATCCCGCCAAGACTTGCTTGTCATTGATTTCTGCGGCCAAAAGATAGGTTTCTTCGATGGTAGCAGGTTTTGCAGCTTCGACAAAATCCCCCACACACTCAGGCAAAGCACGGATGTACTTCTTGATGGCCTTTTCAGGAGTATCAACTTGACTTGGGCAGATAATGCTAAGCTGTTTGAACCTTGCTGTGAGGCCGACGTTGTCGCCTCCAACTTGCTTGATTTCACAAAATTCATTTTTTAGCTTCTGAATTTTGTGAGGAGGGCAGTACTCTTCCTTCTTGAGCTCCTTCAGCTCATCCCAGGAGAGAGCGTAAGCTGCATCGTTCCCACATTTGATACACTCGGTTGTCCACCAGTCGAGGGCTCTTGATTGAAATACTCCTGTGGCGCATGTAGTACGAAAATGCTCGCGACACCCACTCTGACGTAGGGTCACCTCGATGGCATCAAACCACTGGAGCAGCTGAGATACTGTGACAACTCGTATTTCAGAACCTTTCTTTGTGTTTGGTGTAACCTGTATGAACGTTATGGGATTAACTAATGTGTTTGCTTGCAATGAAATGTTATGCTTCATGTTATATGATTGTATTGTAAGTTTATGTGTATAAAACAAAGCTTGGCCGCACAACATAAGTCGGATCGCACAAGCCCTTTTGGGCCGCACACCTTATCCTTTGTCATACCTCTCTCGGCCCACATTGCTTGAACTCGAAACCAAGGGCAACCCAAAGAAGGGTTCGGACCACTCCTCTTATACGCATACACCTACTCCTTAGGAAGTTTTGTTTCTCATAATTTACAAAATACACAACACACACAAAACCCTAAGCTCTTTCTCTCCTCTGGGAAACCCGACGGCAGCCCTTCCCCATACTCGAAGCCCTCTCTTCCGTGCAACGTGATCTTCTTTGTCTAACACCTCATCGCACACTTCTGGTTAGTGTTATGTTATTGTTTGGTTGAATGTTAATTGATGTTGTGATGATATATGAAAAACTAGGGTTTCATGTTAGTAGTTGTGTTGTTGGAAACTGTTATGTTTGAATTGGAAATAGGTGTTTGATTTCAATGTATAAATTCGATGGAACTGATCTTGTTAATGGATTGTATGATGATATGTTGATCTCGATTAAATGTGTGATTGATTGGTTTCAATTAGCATGTAGAATGGTATGATGATATGCAAGTGTGTTTGATCAAAAATCGCATAATGTTCGTATTACTAGTTGTATGATAATATAGGATTTAGGTGTTAATCCTACCATTTGATCCGATTTTTTGGTTATGATGAGTTGTTGTTTATGATTAGATGTTAATTAGGGTTCATGGGAATTAATTGGTGAATCCTTGAATTGATCGATTAAAAGTAAAATAGGAATCTGTTAAATTGATTAATTGGATCGAATAGATGGAAATAAGATAACTAAATGCCATGATTTTCGGGACAATGAAACGAACCACACAAGCTTGTTAGGATCGCACAAGGGCAATTCGCACAAGCCTTAGTCGCACAAGTCAGTCTCACAAGCTAGGATCCCCTGAAGTACAATTGTTCAAAGCACCACGTACAAACCCTTTATGCATGACCGCACAACATGTTGTGGATCGCACAAGGCAGTGCTAATCGCACAACATGTTGGGCCGCACAAATATTGCAACTGTGTTATGATGTTGGGCCGCACAAGTGGTTAAATTATTTGATTGATTATTGGGCTGCATGTTTTAATGGGCCGGGGTATGGTTTGGATCGCACAACATGTTGTGGATGGCACAAGTTTGTGCAGATCACACAACACGTTGGGCCTGGCCTTTATTGGGCTTCACCTACTGAGTCACACAACATGATTGGGCTCGCACAATCTTACCAGCCCAATCACATGAATCGCACAATAGAACTTACATGTGAACTTGAATGATTACTGTGGAACATGCCGAGTGAATTTAATCAGTTGCCATGATACTATGTGTCTGCCATGATCCTTCTGTGTATGTAAACCGCTAGCTATGTGTGAAACTTATGTGAATTACTTGGACCTAGACCTGACCTATATGATAACCATGATAGGACGTGGTTGACCCCAAATTGCTCAAGTGACTTTCTAAGTATCTGCCAAGCTAATCTAAGGTGAGTTCACACTTTCTACAAGGCATGGGATTCCTGGTGGTTTGGGCATGGGTTAACGTTTAATAAGGAAACATGCGTATTCTCCTTGGGTAGAATACGTACTTCCACCCTCTTAGGTGAAGGGTGACAACATTGAAACCTGTGTGTTCTCCTTGGGTAGGACATGTACTCCCACCCTCTTAAGTGAAGGGTGACAACATTGAATGACACTAGACAAAACCCTATCATTAAGTCCCTCATTTTATATCGACTTAATCGCCAGGACAATGGTGAACGGGTCATTAGTTAAATAGCGCTATTAGGTTTGACAAGCCTCACACCGTGCCGCAGAGGACGGTCATGGACTAGTGGACTTGAGCACTAGTTAATGATGATAGACATTGACGCAGGGCACATAAACATAACTACAGTCAGTAGTCGATATGGTAACGGGTCTAGTGGTCTACATGGGGTAGCCCCCGCTGGTTATGGTTTGGAAACAAGGAACTGGTTGACTCGTGGTTTTCGAAATAACTTATGGTTTTTGGAATGACACTAAAATGGACAACCAACTGTGAACTCGCTCAACATTATTGTTGAGTCATTGTTACATGCCTTGCAGGTCGTTAGGTACTTAGCAGGAGCTTGCATGGGAGGAGTCGTTGTGGAGCATGGACCATTGAGTGTTCATGATAAACTTATGAATTTTTAAACTTATGTTTTGGGTTTTGGTCTTTATGCTTCCGCTGATAACTTAAACTTCGTTGAATTGTTTTGACACCAATTATATTGGTTGGTTTAGACTTTTATTTATTTAATTATATTGTTCAATATGATTGGTGGCTGGATCCTGGCCAGTCATGCTCCATGCGGTGATACTCCGCTTGTGGATTTTTGGGGGTGTGATAGATTGGTATCAGAGCCATTGGCTATAGTGAACTTGTTTTTTTTAAAAGGGAAAAAGCTTTTTGATAAAAACTAGACTATAACCTGTTCAGTGCTCAATGATCCACAACGACGCTTCGCTCCATGTGCAAGACTCGACATTATAGGAGATAGGTTTTCTGTTTGTATTGCTTGCTTGTTAGTTTACATAGTGCATTATTCAAGGTATGCTTTGTGTAACAACTGTTTGCCTGAAATCCTATATGCTTGCTCTCTTCTGTCGTCTCGTACTATTCACACCTCTATGTCACCGTTCTTATTTGTGCTTTTCTCGATGTGAAGATCATGAGCGGATGACTCAACTTGACTCAAGCCCAGCTAACGGCTCTAATCAACGAACAAGTTGCTGAGGCTCTCGCAGCAGCTTAAGCAGGAGGTATAGCCTGCTATCCCGACCTATCCTAGGATGTTTAGATCCTACTCTCGTGCTTAACCTTATCCTTTCTTTCTCGCACAACAGGTCATCATGTTCAGCCTCACATATGTACATTCAAGACCTTCATGGATTGCCGACCAAGTACCTTCAACAGCACTGAAGGAGCCGTAGGTCTTCTCCACTGGTTTGAGAAGATCGAATCTGTTTTCGAAATGTGTGAATGCCCTGTTGCCAGTAGGGTAAAGTTTTATACGGGAACACTTGAAGGCGGTGCGTTAACTTGGTGGAACGCACATGTGCAAATGCTAGGGTTGGCAGCTGCTAATGCCACCCCATGGAATGACTTTAAGGATTTGATCAAAGAAGAGTATTGTCATCGTGATGACATTCATAAGCTAGAGGTGGAGTTTTACAACCTGAAGATGATGGGGTCCGAGATCGAAGCGTATACTAAGAGATCGAATGAATTAGCTGCTTTGTGCCCCAACATGGTGGATCCGCCCTACAAACGTATCGAGCTATACATCAAAGGTTTAGTACCAGAGATTCAAAGCATGGTAACTTCAGCCAACCTTCCTATAATCCAGCGGGTTATACGACTGTCCCACCGTCTCACCGATCAGGCAGTTAAGCAGAACAAGCTGCCTAAGCGTGTTAGCGCTACCACTACTTCTGATGCTCCAAGCGACAACAAACGCAAATGGGATGGATTCAAGCAAGGGTTCAAGTTCTATTCAGACTCAGTCTCAGCAGCAAAGGACTGGCGACTACAAGAGCCCTAGTCCACAGTCTTCTGGTAATCAAGGTCAAGGTGGGTACAAGGGAAACCACCCTAAGTGCAACCGAGGTAGCATGCACCACAGCGGGCCGTGTAGCAAGAACAAATGTCAGAGGTGCAACAAACCAGGCCACGTAGCAAAAGATTGCAGGAGTCTTTACCCTATGAATCAGAGGCCGCAGCAGCAGCAGTAGCAGACTCCCTAGAACCAGCGCCAGCAGCAACAACAACAACAGGGTAACCACAAAGGATGTTTTAATTGTGGTGCTAAGGGCCACTTTAAAAGAGACTGCCCCCTGCTGAACCAGAATTAGAACAACAATAACAATCAGGGGAATGGGAACAGCAACAGGGATAACAATGATGGTAATGGGGCCAGGGGACGTGCTTTTGTGATTGGTCAGGGTGATGCGAGGAACGATCCCAACGTCGTAACGGGTAAGTTCCTACTGGATGATTTCTTTGTTTCTGTTTTATTCAATTCGGGTGCCGATACTAGTTACGTGTCCTTAAGAGTTAGTCAGATGCTTAAGCGTACCCCAATTCCCTTGAACACCAAGCATGTTGTAGAACTAGCAAACGGTAAAAGTCTTGAGGTCACACACATAGTTAAGGGTTGTAATCTCGCACTCTCTGGTTAGACCTTCTCCATCGACCTTATCCCCATCGTTCTTGGTAGCTTCGACGTTGTCATTGGGATGGATTGGTTATCTCACCATCAAGCGGAAATACTCTGCAAGGAGAAGATTATACGCATCCCTCGTGCAAGTGGTGAACCCTTGTTATTCGTGGTGATAAGAGTGGTGCTGTCGTGGGCATCATCTCTTTCCTTAAGGCTCAGAAGTGTTTGCGAAAGGGCTACACTGCTATTCTAGCCCTCGCTACCGACACCTCAACGAAAGAGAAGAAGATAGAAGACATTCCGATCGTACGTGACTTCCCTGAGGAATTACCTGGTCTTCCGCCTCCTCGTTAAGTAGAGTTTTAAATCGAGCTAGCTCCTAGAGCAGCGCCTATAGCTCGTGCACCTTATCGCTTAGCCCCATCAAAACTAGAGGAACTGTCCGCACAACTGCAAGAGCTTATGGACAAGGGTTTCATTCGTCCTAGCTCTTCGCCTTGGGGAGCTCCAGTTTTGTTTGTAAAGAAGAAAGACGGTACATTTCGAATGTGTATAGACTATCACGAACTCAACAAGGTGACCGTGAAAAATCGTTATCATCTCCCGCGTATCAATGACTTATTCGACCAGTTGCAAGGGTCGAGCTTCTACTCTAAGATTGATCTGAGATCGGGCAATCATCAGCTGAGAGTCCGAGACGAGGACATCTCCAAGACAGCATTCAGAACTCGTTACAGACATTACGAGTTTCTGGTTATGCCTTTCGGGTTGACAAACGCACCTGCGGTCTTCATGGATCTCATGAATCGAGTGTGCAGACCATACTTGGATAAGTTCTTTATTGTTTTAATTGACGACACCCTGATCTATTCCAAGAGTCAGGAGGAACACGAGCGTCATCTGCAACTCGTTCTGGAACTTCTTCGAGCAGAACAGCTTTATGCTAAGTTTTCGAAATGCGACTTCTGGCTTCGTGAAGTCCATTTCCTAGGCCACATAGTTAATGAGGATGGGATTCACGTTGATCCATCCAAGGTTGACTCAATCAAGAATTGGCCTGCACCTCGAACACCAACTGAAATCCGTCAATTTTTGGGTTTGGCGGGTTACTACAGAAGGTTTATTAAGGATTTCTCGAAGATTGCGCAGCCTCTTACTGTTCTAACTCAGAAGGGTGTCATCTATCGTTGGGGTGATGCTCAGGAATCCGCATTTCAGCAGCTGAAGACAAAGTTTTGTAGCGCACCTATTCTCTCATTACCTGAAGGCACAGACGATTTTGTGGTTTATTGTGACGCGTCAATCAAAGGACTTGGTTGTGTGTTGATGCAACGCGAGAAAGTCATTGCTTATGCATCGCGCCAACTCAAGGTTCACGAAAAGAACTACACTACTCACGACTTGGAGTTGGGAGCGGTGGTGTATGCACTTAAGATATGGAGACATTACATGTACGGTACCAAGTGCACCATTTACACCGATCACAGGAGTCCCCAACATATCTTCGATCAGAAGGAGTTGAACTTGCGACAACGTCGATGGGTCGAACTCCTTAACGACTATGAATACGCAATCAAGTATCACCCAGGCAAAGCCAATGTTGTGGCTGACGCTCTCAGTCGAAAGGAAACTAAAGCTAAGCGTGTACGTGCGTTACAGCTTACTATTCACTCCAGTCTTCCTGCCCAAATTCGTGATGCTTAGGTTGAAGCATTGAAGGTAGAAAACAACAAAGCAGAATCCTTGCGGGGCATGGAAAAGAAACTCGAACGTAAGGAAGATGGTACTTACTACTTCATGGAACGTGTCTGGGTTCCACTCTTTGGAAACTTACGAGAACTTGTGATGGACGAAACACACAATCTCGCTACTCGGTGCATCCTGGTTCCGACAAGATGTACCAAGACCTCAGGACTCTTTACTGGTGGCCTCACATGAAATCTAACATAGCAACCTATGTTAGTAAATGTTTGACCTGTGCGAGAGTCAAGGTCGAATACTAGAAGCCATCAGGCCTACTTCAACAACCAGAGATCCCAACATGAAATGGGAGCAAATTTCCATGGACTTTGTTACTGGCTTACCTAGATCTCAACGAGGAAATGATACCATATGGGTGATAGTGGATCGACTGACAAAGTATGCACACTTTCTGGCAATCAAGGAAACGAATAAGTTCTCTACTCTTGCAGACATCTACCTAAAGGAAGTAGTCGCGAGGCACGGGGTGCCAACTTCCATCATTTCTGATCGAGACCCGCGTTTTGCATCTAATTTGTGGCAAGCGATGCACAAATCCTTTGGCTCACGTCTAGACATGAGCACAACATATCACCCACGGACGGATGGGCAGACTGAACGCACCATCTAGACTCTTGAAGACATGCTTCGGGCATGTGTAATTGACTTTGGTAATGGCTGGGAAAGGCACCTACCTTTGGTGGAGTTTTCGTATAACAACAGTTACCACACCAGCATCTAGGCTGTTCCATTCGAGGTGTTGTATAGACGGAAATGCCGATCACCTTTATGCTGGGCAGAAGTTGGTAACAGCCAAATCACTGGCCCAGAACTCGTCGTCGACACAACGGAAAAGATTACCCAAATACGACAATGAATGGCGGTAGCTCGTGACCGTTAGAAAAGCTACGCTGATAAGCGAAGGAAACCGCTCGAGTTCCAGGTTGGGGATCGAGTGCTACTTAAAGTCTCACCTTGGAAAGGTGTGGTTCGCTTTGGTAAGCGGGGCAAGCTTAATCCACGTTATATTGGACCTTTCGAAATCACTGAGAAAATCGGCAAAGTGGCGTACAGACTGAATCTGCCCGAAGAGCTCAGTGGTGTTCACAATGTATTCCATGTGTCAAATCTGAAGAAGTGTTTGTCAGATGAGACCCACATAGTTCCTTTCAAGGAACTCACTATCGACAATCAGTTGTGATTTGTCGAGGAACCGGTGGAAATTATGGACCGGGAAGTTAAGACCCTCAAGCGTACTAGGATACCCATTGATCGAGTTCATTGGAACTCCCGTCGTGGCCCAAAGTTCACCTGGGAACGAGAAGACCAGATGAAACGCAAATATCCCCAGTTGTTCAAGAAAGGTGAGTCCACTACTGAAGCTGAAGCTACTGTGGAATTTTGGGATGAAATTCCAAACCAACGGGGGGATGATGTGATACCCCAGGAAAACCAGTAAACCACGCAACCTAACTAGCTTCCTCAGTGACTACGTGCTAAATTTCGGGACGAAATTTATTTCAACTTGGGGATGATGTGTCAACTCGTATTTTAGAACCTTTCTTTGTGTTTGGTGTAACCTGTATGAACGTTATGTGATTAACTAATGTGTTTGTTTGCAATGAAATGTTATGCTTTATGTTATATGATTGTATTGTAAGTTTATGTGTATAAAACAAAGCTTGGTCGGACAACATAAGTCGGATCGCACAAGCCCTTTTGGGCCGCACACCTTGTCCTTTGTCATACCTCTCTCGGCCCACATTGCTTGAACTCGAGACCAAGGGCAACCCAAAGAAGGGTTCGGCCCACTCCTCTTATACGCATACACCTACTCCTTAGGGAGTTTTGTTTCTCCTAATTTACAAAATACACAACACACACAAAACCCTAAGCTCTTTCTCTCCTCTTGGAAACCCGACGACAGCCCTTCCCCATACTCGAAGCCCTCTCTTTCATGCAACGTGATCTTCCTTGTCTAACACCTCATCGCACACTTCTGGTTAGTGTTATGTTATTGTTTGGTTGAATGTTAATTGATGTTGTGATGATATATGAAAAACTAGGGTTTCATGTTAGTAGTTGTGTTGTTGGAAACTGTGATGTTTGAATTGGAAATAGGTGTTCGATTTCAATGTATAAATTCGATGGAACTGTACTTATTAATGGATTGTATGATGATATATGTTGATCTCTATTAAATGTGTGATTGATTGGTTTCGATTGGCATGAAGAATGGAATGCTGATATGCAAGTGTGTTTGATCAAAAATCGCATAATGTTCGTATTGCTAGTTGCATGATAATATAGGATTTAGGTGTCAATCATACCATTTGATCCGATTTTTTTTGGGGATGATGAGTTGTTGTTTATGATTAGAAGTTAATTATGGTTCATGGGAATTAATTGGTGAATCCTTGAATTGATCGATTAAAAGTAAAATAGGAAACTGTTAAATTGATTAATTGGATCGAATAGATGGAAATAAGATAACTAAACGCCATGATTTTCGGGATAATGAAACGAATCGCACAAGCTTGTTAGGATCGCACAAGGGCAATTCACACAAGCCTTAGTCGCACAAGTCAGTCGCACAAGCTAGGATCCCCTGAAGTACAACTGTTCAAAGCACCACGTACAAACCCTTTATGCATGACCGCACAACATGTTGTGGATCGCACAAGGCAGTACTGATCGCCAACATGTTGGGCCGCATAAATATTGCAATTGTGTTATTATGTTGGGCCGCACAAGTGGTTAAATTATTTGATTGATTATTGGGGTGCATGTTTTAATGGGCCGGGGTATGGTTTAGATGGCACAACATGTTGTGGATCGCACAAGTTTGTGCAGATCGCACAACACGTTGGGCCGGGCCTTTATTGGGCTTTACCTGCTGAGTCGCACAACTTGATTGGGCTCGTACAATCTGTAACACCTCGTAAAAACACGTCCAATGATATATCGACACGTGTACTAAACCCTAATAAAGTCAAACGTTGAAATTTGAGGGACTAATTTTGCGAAAATCAAAACTTTGATTATAGAAGGACTAGGAATGTTAACATGCTTAATATAAGCCTCTGAATAATGTTACACGGAAATCATATTCACAAATAAGCTACTTGTTGATCGAGAGTAGCCGTTTGCGTAATTAATTGAAAGTTTGCGCGTCGAAGGGTTAAAAGCGTCAACATGTTAATTCTTACCTCTGAGTGACCTTTTGAAAAACCGAGAGCTTCATGATAATTGATTAAACTCTCGGGAATGCCTAATATTGGCCATTAAGGGCTTTTATGCCTATAAGTGAAGTTACGCGCAACTTTACAAGTTAGAGGGACTAAAAGTGTCAATATGTTTAATTATACCTCTGAATGACCTTTTTACGAACTCGAAGCATCGTGATGTTTAATAATACTCTCAAGAATGCCTAATATGGATTAGATAAGGCTTCGATGCTATTAAACGATGATATGCGCAAGTTTGCGCATTAGAGGGACCAAAAGCGTCAACTTTTGAATCTACGCCTTTTGGTGACCATTTAAGCGAATGGGAGCATAGTAATATTTAAGTGTATGCTCGGGAATACCCATTATGGGCCAGGGAAGGCTTGGATATCATTAAACGACATTTCGCGCTACTTTATGCGATTAAGGGACTAAAAGCGACGACTTGCGAAACTACGCTTTAGAGTGACCTTTTGATTAAACTGGAAACTCCGCTATGCCTGGTCGTGCTACCAAATGCGCCTAAGGTTGACCGTTAGAGGTTTCGAACCTTGTATTAACATATGATAGGGTTTTAGAAATGACGCGCCAAAAGTGTCAATATTAATATTACATAAGCTTAAAGGAGGTGAGGGGCTGTTCTTGACAAGATATGAAACTGGTGACAGACCGAGCCTGCCTTCATGGGATAACAGGCTGCATAACAGCAGAGTAATCATTTTTTTTATCGTCGGTTCGCTAAAATACTTGATCATCGCTACTAACTAAAATAACAAGAGTAATTGAAGGACCAAATTGGCAAATGTTCTGAACATTTAAGTTTGGGTCAGACAGCCTCACCGGCTGCAAAAGCCCACTGGGCTGGTATTAAGCGGACCACCAGGACCAACAGCAGCAGGGAAACAGCATCTGCTGTATTCCTGTTGCGAGAAAATGAAGACAGGGACCGAAAGCAGCATTTCAGCAAACTTTTTAAGCTGGGCCACCTCGGACGCGGGCCGCGTAAGCCAGGCCTGAGGCCTACGCGGGCCGCCAGCGACTGGATATGCAGCTTTCATTGTTTTTTTATTTATTTCTTGCTGTATTCCATTCATAATCAAACCCATGTGCTCTTATCTCAACTCTAGGGGCTGCCAACTGTTTTTAAAGATGGTATTACACTTGTTATGATCTGGTTATCCTCCCCCAACACTTGTTGATCATCCATGAGCCTTCCAAAATCTATAAATAGGCCAAGATTTCTTCATTTCACTTGCATATCATTCTTGAAATCTGGCTCTCTTTCAAATTCAAGAGGATCCTGAGTATTAGGGAACCTCCTCTGAGTTGATTTCAGTCCATTGGACCCTTTGTAAGTGTCCTTTCGTAACTAGTTAATATTATTTGGCCAAAAAAGCCGAAAAGTCAAGCGTTTGTGATAAACGCTTTGAATTTTAAATGGTCGAGCCATCATTCACAACGAACATGGCTACGTGATCGTAATTAGGTAGGTATTAAACCCTCAAAAGGGCACCTCCTAATTATCACCTTTGCTTAGTTAAATGTCGGGTCAAAGTAATTAAAATAAAAGTCAAACGAATCGGTTTTTAAATAAAATTCATAACTAATGATGTAAAGGCAATAAAATCAGTTTTGTCACTTTAATAACTTGGTAAATATTAAATGAACATGTCTAGGCATGTTCAACCCGACAATTCTGAGTTTAGGCTCGGTTCGCAACAGAAAGTCGCAAAAGTTGACTTTTGCTTTGACTTTCAGTTCTGACCCGATTTAGCTTAGTTTAGATATGCCTTAAGATTCCTTTAGGACCATAATATAGGTTAGTATAACCCTCTGAGGTTATACAACTTGGTTCCTTAGAAATCCTAGTTCATTGCATGTTTCCGTTAATTGCTTAAAAGTTGACCATTATGCCCTTTTGATATTAAAACGAGATTTTTGGAAATGTGAGAGGAAAAAAACCTTTATTACTGATTTATAAACATGTCCTAAAAATTTGACATCAGTTTGAGGTCTAAATTAGGAATTATGCTCGATATCGTAAATTGAAGCCTTTTTATTAATTAAACGGCATTTTTGGCATAAAACCTATTTAAACCCGAATTTTGACACCAAACCTTTTACCTACTGATGTAATATAATATTTTGGGATTTTTGAAGATTTTTATTAATTTTTAAACTAATCATAACATGGGGTTCTTGCTTTGATTCGGTAATTGACGGTTATACCCTTTTTGCTAATAAAATGAGTTTTACATAACATTTTGATACTGAATCTTTTGCTACTGATTTTATATGATAAACAAAATATTTTGAACTTTATAAAGTGGTCAAAAACTCAGATTTCCTTATATAACCTGAACGTCGCCTAAAACCGACTTTTTACGCATTTTAAACGCATAGTATGGGTTAAAACTAATTTTGACACATAAGACTTATTACCTACTGATGTTTTAAGTAAATTTTTATACTTTAACAGTAAGTAAAAGTTTTTAACTCAGATTTCCAAATTTGACCTTTAAAGCTTATGTGAAATGACCAAAATGCCCCTACGGCGCATAGTTTGGTTATAAATAATAAATTTCACATATATGCAATACCCTACTGATATGACTTGCAAAAATAAATATTTTTACTGATCATTTTAGACCAGAACCTCAGATTAATATTTAATCTCTTTTATAATCTTTAAAATGACCAAAATACCCCTACGGGGCTTAAATTGGTTTTAAATCCATTTTGGGCATAATGGAAGGTATCCTACTGATATCGCAGCATATTTAAGGCATATTAACTTGTGAAATCTGTACATGACTCATTTGGTTACCCATTATGCATTATTTGCATTCGGTGCGGTTTATGTAACTAGTTTGCATAAATTGACCGAAACGGGTCAAACCTTATCATTTTTGCTTCAAAATCCAGAATGTGTTTAGTTTACCCATATTATACAAGTCTTCATACTTGTCGGGTCTAAATTACATTCTAATCCGGTATTCGCTTAATCTTGCGTTTTGAACCGTAAACCTTTCATTAAAACTAACCGGTCTAAGTTTAAACTTAAGTAAGACCCGTTAGTAATCTAATAGGTTATTAAAACCTTCGTTCCAGATTTAGGAGCCCAGTAAAAGATATTTGCACTTGCTGATTGTATACGGCTGAGATAAAATTGTATTTTGCTCAGGTAAATACTTTTAACTTATTTTCCTTTATACGGGCTTGGGGTACGGTATATAAAATACCGCTTGGTCGGGTATTGAATTTTTAATCATATGAAGGTTAAATCATTGAGATAACCCGTTTAATCTGTTTTGTTTGTTTTAAGCCTTTGGGGGGTTAATGACCATGTCCTGGATATCCTCGGCTCATTCATTGAAATGGCCACGACTTAAGCACGGGGTATAGGCATACACCTGCCGGTGCGTATGTAAAATAATATGCCCGCTTGTTCGAGAATAACTCGTCGTGGGTTTTATTATGTGGTGTGTCTATTAATCTTTAACCTTGTGTTCAACCCGGGCTACTGAACCTATAACAAACATATAATTCTTTTACAAGATTATTTTAAAAATTATCCTAAGTTATAAAAGAATATTTGTGCCTAGTGCATTTAAATCAATTTTATAAACACTTTTAAAAAAGAGTCGGTTAATTGTATTTACCAGTGTAAACTGATGTATTTTCCAAAAAGGTTAAGTGCAGGTACTAAGCGAAATGGGCTGGCTACTCCTAGTATCAATAAAGAGTCTTGCAAGATTTAGATGTTTAAAAATCTGTTGAACAATTATCTTCTTTTGTTTTGATCCGCCTGTGGATCCTTTTTCATTCCGTTTGTAATACTTATGTTACTTTCGATTTGGTTTGTAATATTTTTACTTTAGACTTCCGCTGTGCATTGAACTGTGATAAATTGACTATGATGATATCAACTACGTCACAATACTCCCCACCGGGCCCACCGGTAATACGTGGAAATATCGGGGTGTGACACAATCTTACCAGCCCAATCACATGAATCGCACAATAGGACTTACATGTGAACTTGAATGATTACTGTTTAACATGCCGAGTGTATTTAATCAGTTGCCATGATACTATGTGTCTGCCATGATCCTTCTGTGTACGTAAACCGCTAGCTATGTGTGAAACTTATATGAATTACTTGGACCTAGACCTAACCTATATGATAACCATGATAGGACGTTGTTGACCCCAAATAGCTTAAGTGACTTTCTAAGTATCTGCCGAGCTAATCTAAGGTGAGTTCACACTTTCTACAAGGCATGAAATTCCCGGTGGTTTGGGAATGTGTTAACGTTTAATAAGGAAACCTGCGTATTCTCCTTGGGTAGAATACGTACTTCCACCCTCTTAGGTGAAGGGTGACAACATTGAAACCTGCGTGTTCTCCTTGGGTAGGACATGTACTCCCACCCTCTTAAGTGAAGGGTGACAACATTGAATGACACTAGAAAAAACTCTATCATTAAGTCCCTCATTTTATATCGACTTAATCGCCGGGCCAATGGCGAACGGGTCATTAGTTAAATAGCGCTATTAGGTTTGACAAGCCTCACACCGTGCCGCAGAGGACGGGCGTGGACTAATGGACTTGGGCACTAGTCAATGATGATAGACATTAACGCAGGGCACATAAACATAACTACAGTCAGTAGTCGATATGGTAACGGGTCTAGTGGTCTACATGGGGTAGCCCACGCTGGTTATGGTTTGGGAAACCAGGAACTGGTTGGCTCGTGGTTTTTGAAATAACTTATGGTTTTCGAAACGACACTAAAATGGATAACCAACTGTGAACTCGCTTAACATTGTTGTTGATTCGTTGTTACATGCCTTGCAGGTCGTTAGGTACTTAGCAGGAGCTTGCATGGGAGGAGTCGTTGTGGAGCATGGACCATTGAGTGTTCATGATAAACTTATGAATTTTTAAACTTATGTTTTGGGTTTTGAACTTTATGCTTCCGCTGATAACTTAAACTTTGTTGATTTGTTTTGACACCAATTATATTGGTTGGTTTGGACTTTTATTTATTTAATTATATTGTTCAATATGGTTGGTGGCTGGATCCTGGTCAGTTACGCTCCCTGCGGTGATACTTCGCTTGTGTATTTTTGGGGGTGTGACAGATACATCCCACTCACCTGTGAAGACCATTGGGTCACAGGCTTTGAAGTGTTTGTAAAAGAAGGTAGACTGCGGCGCGTTGGTCTAAGAGTCTTCCGAGGTTCAAGAGTTGCTGAGAGATTGAACCTGTGCAACGATTTGAGGAATGACTCTGGCCACCTCCTTGGCCACGAGTGAGGCGATCCTCTTATCGGCGCTTCGTCTGGCTCTTCTCTTGGTCGTACGTCTCGAGGTGGAACCGTTCGAAGACATCTAAATGAAGAGATATTTGGAGTGAGATTCGATCATAATGATTTGGAGTATGCGATGCGATTGAGCGCGTCTAAAATTTGTTGCAGGTAGCATAGTAATACGTATTCACATAGGAGCCACATAGGAGACACGAGATTCCTAAGTTCTCTCATATAACACATATAATATCGTATAATAATATATATACTTACCTATGTATTTGTGTAGATTGCGCGAGGACGCAATGAAGAGAGAGCGAGTTGTTAGATTTTAGTTTCGTTGCGAACATTCAGCTCTTGTTTTAGATTGCAATGGCTGTGCGAGTTGTGCGTATAAATCGGGGAGCGAAAAATGACAAATCAATAAAGCGGTAAATTCGAAAAATCGATAAAGCGTAAATTCGTAAACATGTATAATTCGTTGATGCGTAAAAATCGGCGATTGCTGCTTAAAATAGATGGAGTGTCTGGGGTGTTAGACATCGACTACCCAAAGTGATTCAACTATTCCTAACAAGTTCGAGCACACGCGTTGGCCTAATGGACTTTGTCCTCACCAGGATGCGGCTGCAGCACTCCTCCTTCCAGCTATTCCGTAGCTCGAGTCATTGGTACAGTCGAGACTTTGGTGAGAGCTTTTGAAAACCATTTTAAGGAGTGGAACGAGTTACTAAGATGCGGGTTTCACCCTTAACTTATCAACTTTGCTCCTAGCTGTGGTTGTGCTCACCAGGATAAACTTAGGAGTTCCACCAGATAGAAATGGAGATTTTCCATTGCGATGTGGATATCACTCCTAACTCAACGAAAGGTTCTCGTGCTAAGAATAATGCGCTGAGTGAGTGATCTCGTCGAGAGTTCTTGGTTTTCACACCTAATCTCGTCAAAATCACTCGTTGGTGTTATGCGAGCGTTTTTTAAAACGTGTGTATTGTGTTAGCCATAGGAAAGGCAAAAGTAAGTTTTCAGCCTTAGGAAAGGCTTCTTCGTACGAAGTTGTATGTGCGGGAGTTCATACGAAGGTGTAGTTTTCGCGAGTTTGAATGAGAGCATCAAAAGTAGGCTTGTACCAAACCCCTATTGGGTTCGCACGAAGCCGGTCTGTTGGTACTTAGACTATAGACTAGGTCAATTCTAAGACATCAAAACCCGGACTAGGTTGTGTCTTTCCTAATTCCCTATAGTTATGGCTCTGATACCAATCTGTCACAACCCAACCAATGGAGGAATCATCGGGGCGCGGCACTAGGGAATCAGATTGCTCAAGAGAATCCACAACAACTATTTAGTGACAATATTTAATGCGTTCATTATCCCATACTAATAAACAATACATTAGCAAACAGTTATACAGATTTCACGTTCTCTCAAACAATACAAATCCGACAACCTAGATTTATTGTGAGTTTCTAGACTTCCTAGCTTGATTTCGAGAGAGTCTGCGATTAACCTGCAACATACGTTAAAATATTGTCAGTACAAAAATGTACCGACGAGTATACAGGTTTGATATAGTATAAAGTAGATAAAAGCGCTGCAAATTTCCACATACATAAACGAGATACACAACATACACACTACAAGACAAATACTACCAGCTAAGTCACTCGATGACTGCGATGGAGATCCCAAAAAGGGCGTGATTTCCTTAACTAGACCCCGTCGGGTGTGAGACCAACTATAGTACCATACTAGCTAAGGTGGGACGTCACGAGTAAAAGTCCTAGCACATATGTATCAAGCATCACGTGTAAATACATACGTCAGTTATTCGCATGTGATAATAGTTTAGAGTATAGACTGCGTTTTGATAAGTGAGTTTTCGATAGGAACATATGTGACGTGTGTCGGTGTGAATATATTTTTAATTGTATTTTTAGCCCTTTTTAACACTTTAGTCAAGTTTTAAATTTAAAAAACACAATATTCTACTAACACTAAACACACATATGGGCAAGTGCACCTATCGTGAACGTAGTATAGCGTTGGTAAGATACCGAGGTCGTCAAGGACACAAGAGCTTTTAGTACCGGTTTATCCTCAACGTCTAATCAAATCAAAATTTAGAAAAAGGTTTTATACAAGAAAATAAAAACTAAAAATGCTGAAAAATAAAATAAAAAAAATTAAAACAGATAGACAAGATGAATCACTTGGATCCGACTCGCCTTTAGTGTAACCTTTGATGATTTCCGCACTTTTGCACTTTTTAAGAGATTATCTTAGTTATAGTAGTAGGCCCCTCTTTTGAAGGTGACGTTACCCTCAACCCAGTAGTTTGAGTCAGCAAGGATACAATCCTAAAGGGTCGGAATATTGAAAGATAATTAATTAAGTTATTAATGCGTAATGTGGTAGGCCCCTCTTTTGAAGGTGACGTTACCCTCGGCTAAGTGGTTTGAGTCAGCAGGGATACAATCCCAACGGGTTAATGTATTAATAGTAGTTTACATATGAGGGGATCAAGCCATTCGCACCCCCGTCATCCAATACCAGTGGGTATTGAAGGAGGTCCTAGTAAGCTTGACCCAGGTCCTTGTAGGATCTATACACTGAACAAGGCAAGAACCTTACCAAACCATTCCCTTAACCCCCGACCAGGTAGCCAACATATCTCTATATAGACCGTAGAGATATGAATGGTGTAAATCTTTTATTTTATATAGACAGTAAAATAACGCCAAGACACCACGGACAAATGATAAAAAAAGTTTCACCTTCAACATAAGAAACTAGTTATTAAAGTCATTAATACAAAACCAAATAAAAAGTGCGAAAAGATTAAAAACAAAAGTACGACACTAAATGCTTGTCTTCACCAAGTGATGTAAGAGACTTAGGCAAACATGGCCTTTAATTGTCAAGAACTCTTACTATCAATCTTGGATCCCGAGACTACTACACATACTCTATGATGGATGATGGTGGTGGATGTGGGTGTTGTGATGGTGGTGGAGTGTGGGTGAAGTGGGAGAGAGGTGGTTTGCCTAGGGATGCCTTTGAAGTGAACCAAGCACCTCTATTTATAGCCTGCACAGAAGCCCGGACATGGCCCCGTGTCCGGTGGGCACGGCCCCGTGTCCATCCACTTTCTCTTTCTTCATTAATTGCAATTTGTCTGTATTAGCTCCACACGCCCCTGTGTCCGCTGGGCACGGCCCCGTGTGCAGAAGCGTATCTGTACTATCAAGATTTTCTTGGATTCTGTGAATCTTAGCGTTGACCACGATCGTGTTGAGCTGGGCACGCCCCCGTGTCGGGAAATAGAAGCTTCTACAACTTTGTCTTTTTTGCAGACACTTGACCACGCCCCCGTGTCCGCTGGGCACGGGGCCGTGTTCAGCCTTCTGATCTCTTGTTTTTGCTTGGGAAGATGTTGTTGAGGGGTCGGGCATGCCATGTTTATTCCTTTTCTTGTATTTATGTTAGATTTGGCTGCATTTTTGCTCCTTTTGTTCATTTACGCTCATTTAATCCTGAAAATAAAAAAGGAAGACAAAAGCACACTTTTTCCGACATTAGTACTAAAAAAAGGTTAGTTTTATGCCTTATTTGATGTAATTTATATGTTGCATTTTACATACATCAAATACCCCCACACTTAAATCTTTGCTTGTCCTCAAGCAAAACTCTTTATAATGTGGCTTATACTCCCAAATGGAATGGGTAGAAGAGAAGTTTTGGGCTTGTCCTGAGTGTCGGGATTCCAAGATCTTTATTAGGTTTTATTTTTATGCTATTTACAATCCTAATCGTTATGATTTATTTAGAAAGTTTCATAAGAGAAATTACTTATTTGGGCATAACATGCCTCTTTAAAATTCCATTTATATACAAGTTCACATACCTCACGGGAGATCACTCAACACTCGGCCGAAGATGTATTTTTGTGAAACACTCGAGACCGGCATGGAACTTACTTCTACCATATGCTTGCCAAGCAATCAATCCTCCTCCTTTTTAACTATAAACCTTTGTAAATATCAAGAGGACTTGGGGAAGGGTTAGGCTTGGGTTAAAGGTAGGTGGTTTTGGGTTAGTGGTTAGTAGAAAAGGGCTAAAAGCGTAAAAAGCGTCGGTCGTCGTAAAAATTTTTGTTTTAGTGACTTTTATTCATACAAAACACTTTCAAACAAAGTTTCTTTGAGGAACTTGTTTGTTTATTGCTAGACTTCATTTTTTTTTTTTAATAATGAACGTCACATGAAGACCGAGCTTTTCACTAAAATAAAGGGTTTAAAATAAAAAAGGGTTTTTTTTTTTTGTGGGTAAAGGGTGTTTGTTTTGTGGGTTTAGAAATGAAAAGGTTTAGGCTCAAAGGGGTTAACTAGGGGGATTTTGGGTAGGTGGTAAAAAAAAAATAATGGTGTTGAAAGAAAAAAAAAAAAGTTAGTCCTAATGCCTCCATCATTTACTTACTTGGGTTTAAGTTGATAAGGACCAGGAATGTATCATCATGGCAAGTTCTAGAGTCGTAAGAAACCAAGCGGCTATTCACACAAGAAACGAAAAATGAGCATTTAGTTTAAAGATGTGTATTTGTATGCTCAATAAAGGCTCAAAACTCACTTTTTGTGGGAATGAGTTTATTAATGTGATCAAGTATATATAATTAAATTTTAACTAGATTTGTCATGCCGTTTCATAATTTTCTTATGTTGGTTCTTTTTATCACGACGCTATCGGTTGTAAATTTGTAAAAATATAACCTTTTTAGAACTTGTTATTCCCAAATTAAATCAAGACAAGTAAAAAAATGAAAAGTTTTTGAAAAAATTTGGCGTGATTAGCGGTTCCAATAGAGTTTTGTGTAAGGTTTGTTATTAGGACTTGCAAAATTCAAGGTTTTAGCATCCCCCCCACACTTAAATTACACATTGTCCTCAATGTGTCCCAAAAATAAATTTTCAAGTTGATTGAATGCGTAAAAAGGTGTTTAAAAACAAAAATTTATGTTATTGGGCGTCTGGACACGGGCCCGTGGTGACCGGGCACGGCCCCGTGTTCAGATTGCCAGTATCATAGTTTACAGAAGGCTGGGCAACGTGTCCAGTTACCTGAACTGGGCGTTTTTCTGCAGACCTTTGAGCACGGGGCGTGTTGGCTGAGCACGGCCCCGTGCTGAACTTGCTGTAATGAAGAAAAATTGTCGGGAGGCTTTGTTTTTATGCATGGGGTGTGGGTTTAAGTTTCCCTTAGTAACCTCCATCATCCTAAGTGTGTTTTATCCATTACAACATAATCCAAACACCATTTAATAATTAAAAACCATCATTCATTAAAGAGTGAATTACATAAATTCCTAGAAAATAAAAGCATAAACTAAATCTTAGATAAGTAGGTCAGGAAACATAAGAAATCTAAAACCACAAAGAAGTCCTAGCCTATAGTTTATTTTAAGAGCAAAATTTCCGAGAAAGATAACTCTTGGTTGAATGCGGCTTGAAGACTTCTTCTCCGGGAATGGCCCCTCATACATCGTTGAGCCATTCCTCTATCTCCTGAGGGAGAAGAAAGGCGGGCTCATTGGCGTCCTCGTTTTAAGGGGGTGTGACTTCCACTGGAACTTCTTGTAGATTTTCAAGAGGAGGTTCCGCTGGGATGTCATCCCACCCGGTGGGGTTAACGACTCCAAGTGCTAGGTTCCAATCCTCTTAGGGAAGGATTGGTTCCATGGGAGGTGTTACAAGAATGTTCAACCTCTGATGCAAGATGTTGATTTCTTGAAAACTGTTTTCTAGCCCCACCGTGAGATAATTAATACGGTCGATTAGGACTTCTTCTACCAATGTCATTTCATCGAGAGCTTCCCGCAGTGCCATCACATAGCGCACCAGAGTTGCTTCGATGGAAGGCCTTCGTTCCCTACGACTGTTCCTTGAATGTGCTGAAGAGTTTCCACTATTCTGGCTTGACATTCTATGAAAACCAAGTCAAAAAGTTCAATTTAGATGAAACAGTACCTTAGACACGGCCCCGTGCTCGCTGGACACGGCCTTGTGCTTGCTGAGCACGGCCCCGTGTTCACCTCTCTGCAGATTTTTGAAACAAGGAATCTTGGAGCTTTAAATTATTTTTCTAGCTTTTGAAGCATTTTTAAGCAGAAATAACTTAAAACAGTGTTGTAAAACTTATTTTTAACAAGATTCCTAAAATAAAAATCTAACAAATATCACAATAAAGCTTGAAACTATGGTGATTTCAAGCTCTAATGGAGGTGTTGAGGAGAAAATGAAGAAGAAGGCAAATGAAAAAAGTAGAAAAGACAAGATGGTTGTTGAGAACCTTCTTTAGAATATACCTAGTGTTATGGGTCATTTTCTGAGCATATATATCCTGACTAATATTCTGCTTTTGATTGTTTTCTTGTGATTAGGATACCGGATCAGGATATTGGTAACATCCTGGTGCGATATCCTGGTATTAACTAAATTAACCACGTGCAGGTTAGAGGCTGTGGGTCACTAACGGTCGAATGGACCTCTTCTCCTTAAGACTCGGGCAAACCAGTTACATGAGAGACGTTGAACCCGAAGGACCAGGTCTACAACGTTCAAGAAGGGAATATCCGCCGGATCCCGGTTTAATAGGGTAGTTTGTTGAATTTCTTTTACTATAAATAGATGGGGCGGATCAGATTAAGTCACTCACTTTTGACTCGCACACTTTACTCTCTCGCTACTAGCAATCACTACACACAAACACTTGTACTCAAATTAACTTATAACACCTAGTTGATCCGCATCACATCCTGCACTGTATCCTGATATTTGAAGTAATAGAAGAACAAGGAAGCTGGGATTGTAGCTCCCGAGGTTTTATGCCGGCGATCTAGATTGATCAAGGGCTTTCCTCGTACATCTCGTGTCACTCCTTTACATTTTTGCTCATTGTTTGATCATAGATACAGCTCTATATCCCGAGCTGTGTCCTGAAACTGTTTTTGCAAGTAATTTAATCAACATATTTTCAACACTCATTTCTAGCACACTACCTCACTTAACTAATTTGATCACTTAATTGCTTCGGTAATTTTTGACCAAAACAATTTGGCGCCCACCGTGGGGCCAGTGGTGCTATTTTTACTAAAAACTTTGATAAAATCATTGCTCGGTTTTCTATTGTCAAAACTTTTTGCTACATTGTTTTCAATGGCCTCGAGATCAAACATGAGCTCTTCCACCATGTCTGCTACAACCTCTGCAACAATTGGTTCGGTGCTTCCACCTCCTCCTCCAAGAATGCAAGCCTCTTCACAAGGAGCTGAAAGTCATGTGGCTCGGGATGTTATCCCCGCTCCCAGCGCCCAGGGATCTGGTCCTGTTTTGGCTTCTAATGATGAAATTCTGAATTTGCTTGGTAGTGTACAGGAACAGATGAGGCAGCAGCAGGAAACTAATCGGATGCTGATGAGAGAGATACAACTCTTGAAATCCAGCCCAAGTAGGCCTGCTGAAGAAACTGTCACTCCTTTGCAACCTAGGGCTTTGAACTTCAGTTCTGCAGTTTACACCGAGGATAACCGGGGGAATATCGTGCCAAGCCATTCTCAGAATCATACTCCTGAGATACCCTCCTCGGTCAGGATGTCAACTGTGAGGAGCTCAGGATACGCTTCAGGATATGGCCAAAATCCTCAGACCGGTAACGTGTAAAATAATAATATTCTTGCTGCTAACAATAATGGATCTTTGCAGGATGCAGGTGTGACGTCAACATTTACTAGGGAGCTTCAGAAATTGAAGGACATGATATCCAATGTACCTGGAGTGGTCCAGCCAATTCCGAAAGTGTCCCAAGACAGCCACAGGATATCCCGCTTTGCATATCCTATCTGTGATGCTGAAATCCCAAAGAGATTTCAAACTCCCAACATGGAACTGTATGATGGGACTACGGATCCTGAAGAGCATATTTCCCAGTATAGAGAAAGAATGGAGATTAACCCTATCCCTTCGGAGCTCAAGGAAGCATGCCTGTGCAAGGGTTTTGGTTCTACCTTGACAGGATCAGCCTTAAAATGGCTGTTAAATGTTCCTCCTCACTCAATTACTTCGTTTGCTCATTTGGTTAATTTGTTTAATAGTCAGTTTTCTTGCAGCCGGAGTTTTGAGAAACTAACCAGTGATCTTTACAGGATAACTCAAGGACCTCAGGAATCCTTGAGGGATTATGTGAACAAGTTTAGTCAGGAATCCTTGGATATCCCACATCTTGATGTTGCAACAGCTGTGCAGGCTTTTAAGATGGGATTACAAAAAGATTCTCAGTTTTATCAGGATCTTGTAATGAATCCCTACAGGAATCTTGACGAAGCTCGTAACAGGGCCTTGAGATATATTCGCTTGGAAGATGACAAAAAGATGCAAGAGAGGATGAATTCTACCTCAACCTATGAATCAACCAACAGGAAGTCAGAATCCTCGTATAAACCGTATCGCTCTAAGCCATCTGGCAGAAATGACAACAAGAAAGTGAATGCTGTTGAAGACGAGGATCCTGAAGAATATCCTGAATTATCTGAATATTGCTTTTCTGTTAACATACCTGAGTTAATGTATGCTATGCAGGGTTTAGGAGACAAAGCTAGGTGGCCTCGAAAGAATCAACAAAAAGCTGATTGGAAGGATAAATCCAAATGGTGTGCCTTCCATGAAGATTTTGGACATGTAACTGAGGATTGCATTGCTTTAAGGAAGGAAATAAGCTACCTATTGAGCAAGGGATATCTGAAGGATCTGCTGGGAAGAAAGAAGAATAAAGGGCAGGATCCTGAGAAGGATCCTGAACGAGCAGCATCACCCCCAGCAGATGCCAAAATAATTAACTTTATTTCAGGAGGATCCGACATTTGTGGGACTTCGTATTCTACGGCCAAGAGACATGCAAAGGAGGCTAAGACTGAAAGGGGAGATAAACCAGCCAGGATGACTACCCTCACAACTGATAAAGTGATCACTTTCAACAGTGATGACAGAGATACTGTCCAGGATCCTCACCATGATGCTCTAGTAATAACGTTATATATTGCTAACCATTTTGTACGCAGGATATTGGTGGATAATGGCAGCTCTGTTAACATAATTCAGCTGGAAACATTGAAGAGGATGAATGTATCTCCGATGGACATTACTTCGAAGTCCACTGTGCTCGTTGGTTTCAGTGGAGAAGCTAGGAATACCGTAGGGGAGATAAAGTTACCAGTATATGTTGAAGGGATCAACTCGATACAACGTTTCTGTGTGATGGACTCCCTATCCTGTTATAACATCATACTAGGCAGGCCATGGATCCATGATATGAAGGCTGTGCCATCGACTTATCATCAGTGCATCAAGATCCCTACCCCTTGGGGGGTTGTCAAGGTTGATAGTGATCAGCAGGAGGCGAAGGAATGTTACTCATCCTCGATGAAATCCTCAGTCAAGCCTAATGCAGCATAGCAATTAAAGATGTGGGCCCAGGATATCGTGGAGGCTTCGGAGCAGGATGTAAAGAAAAAAATCCTGGATCAGGATAATCTGGATATCTCGGTGCTCGTAGGAACCAATATCCCACAGGATATTGAAGATCAATTAACTAATTTTTTGAAATGCAGGATATCAACATTCGCGTGGAAGCACGAGGATATGACAGGTATTTCCAAGGATATTATAACACATAAGCTTGGTATTGACAGGTCATTCAAGCCTGTCCAACAAAAGAGAAGGAAATTTGCTCTGGAATGAAATATGATCATCCAAGAGGAAGTTGAAAGGCTACTGAAGAGCAAGATGATCAGGGAAGTTAAGTTTCCCAAATGGCTGGCTAATGTGGTTGTGGTGCAAAAGAAAAACGGGAAATGGAGAGTATGTGTGGACTACACCGACTTGAATAAAGCTTGTCCCAAAGACCCGTTTCCTCTACCACATATTGATTCAATGGTGGATGCTACCGCTGGCCACGAGATGTTAACCTTCATGGATGCCTCTTCAGGATTTCAGCAAATCCAAATGGAACCCTCTGATCAGGAGGATACTGCTTTCATGACACCCACAGGTATTTATTGCTACACTGCTATGCCCTTTGGTTTGAAAAATGCAGGTGCAACATACCAGAGGTTGGTGAACATGATGTTTAAAGACAAGCTGGGGGACACCATGGAGGTATATATCGACGATATGGTGGTGAAATCTAAAAAGGCTGAGGATAACCTCCAGGATATTAAGGGAGTATTTGATATCCTGGATCAATATAATATGAAGCTAAATCCTGCTAAGTGCCATTTCGGAGTGGGGGCAGGAAAGTTTCTAGGATATATGTGTTTTGGTCAAAAATTACCTAAGCAATTAAGTGATCAAATTAGTTAAGTGAGGTAGTGTGCTAGAAATATGTATGAAAAATGTGTTAACAATATTTGATATAAAAACAGTTTCAGGATACAGCTCAGGATATAAAGCTGTATCTATGATCAAACAATGAGCAAATAAGTAAAGGTTGACACGTGATGTACGAGGAAAGCCCTTGATCAATCTAGATCGCCGGCATAAAACCTCGGGAGCTGACAATCGCAGCTGCCTTGTTCTTCTATTGCTTCAAATATCAGGATACAGTGCAGGATGTGGTGCGGATCGACTATGTGTTACAATGTAATTTGAGTACAAGTGTTGTGTGTAGTGTTTGCAATGAACTAGAGAGGAAGTGTTCGAGAGTGTGAGTGTGAAAATTGCGTGCCTTAAACTGATCCGCCCTCATCTATTTATAGTAAAGATAATGTAACCAACTATCCTAAACTTCCGGGATCCAGCGAATATTCCCACTCGAACGTTGAGGACCAAGTCTTTCGGGTTCAACGGCTTCCTCATAACAAATACGCCCGAGTCTTGAGGAGAAGAAGTCCTGATGACCGTTAGTAACTTACAGCCATTAACCTGCACGTGTTTAATTCACTCAACCTTAGGATATCGCCCGGGATGTTAGTAATATCTCCTTCCAGTATCCTGGTCACAAATAAACAATCGAAAGAGGGATATTAGTCAGGATATGTATACTCAGAAAATGACCCATAACAATTGTCCCCAAATATATCGGTTGGTATACCAATCCAACGGATATATTTTAAAAGTTTTATTTCACCAATTAAGGCAATCAATGTGACGAGACCCCTGAAATGACAATGTGCAACTTCCAAGGCATTATTTACTCTTTACCCCCCTACATTTAGCCTATATTAACCGAGAGACTTCACATTATGGTCATCTTTATCTTCAAGAGAATATCAGGTACTTTCTCCCTCTCTCTTATCTATTTCCATTGTTCATATTTCCTTCTCTCCAACTGTTATCCTTCATGGCGACCCGCACTAGATCGCAAATGGCGGATTCTGATTCTCCCTTCCATAAACAAAATTTACTTCAAAAACCTTCAAAAGAGGTGTGTTCTTTTGATAATTCCGACATCGCAGCCCTACGAGCTTCCGGTGCTTTTCCTGCCGGAACAATCTTCCGTCCATTCGACCGAGAGGTCCGATCGGACTTTTGTTCCGACGAATGGGTTTGCTTTTTTGCATATCCTTTTTCATTAGGGCTTCGGTATCCATTTTCTCCCTTCATTTCTCGCTTCTTTGAGCTTATCGGTCTTAGTTTTGCCCAAACCATGCCCATGGTTTGGCGCGTGTTAATCACCCTGGAGCAGATTAAGGCTCATCATATGCCTAATCTATGCATCGAAGACCTTCCGATGGCCTACCGTCTAAGGTCACATGGTTCCAGCCAGTTTCTCCTCTTTTCTATTTCCAGCGATCCTCTCATTCTTAAGGCCACTAAGAATGAGGATAAATGGACAAGAAAATTCTTCTTTGTGAAAAGAGACTCCATTGATAAGGGTTTTGACCTCCCTAAAAGATGGTTGACTTCTGGTAGGACTTAGGGTTTTAGGAGTATCCCCAATCATATCCCGAACCTCAATCCTGAACCAATATCCTGATGTGTTTATTCTCTTTCTTGCAGCAAACTTCAAGGAACTAGCTCCCCCTAGTGCTGAATCAGAAGGAAGAATAAAAGAGATCTACAAGCTTCCAGAGGGTGAAAGAACCTTTAACCTGTTACTCACAAGTTCCAGTCAGAGATCAAGCTCCAATATGTCTGGTAAGCATATTTTCAAGAACTATCTTCATATTAAATTGATTATTATTTTATTGTATAGTAATATAACAAGTTTAAAACATCTTCCCTCGTGCAGTGCCAGTTATTAACCTCGAAGGCTTCCAACTCGATGAGCTGGACAGTTATTCCAGCCTTGAACCTGTCAAGCAAGAATCTAACCCGAAATCATCCGTTACACCAAAACTCACCAGTTCAAAGACCTCCGCTGTTCCCAAAGCTCCCCCAGCATCCCGGACCCGGGCCTCTAGCTCCCGGAAAAGAAAGGAAGTCGAACCCTCTGCTCCACCCCATGTATTCCCATTCGAGAACCACGGGTTCACAGAATCCAGCACATTTATGACCGGCTTCCTTAACCAGGTTAATATCCTGACCTGTATCCTGCATCATATGCTTACTAGAAATGTTCACTTAGAATAATGCCTGTTTTATTACCTTGCAGGGCCTTGAACGCCTGGTCTTCCTTTACGAGGACGCATGTAGCTCCAACGTCATGCTTGAAAGTCAGCTGAAGAAGGCCAAGGCCACCATTGCAGATCAAGCAGCAATCGCCACCGCTAAATCGGAACACTATGAAGCTAAGTATAAGGCTATGACTCAGGATCATCAAGCCGCCATCCAAAAGATCACCCAAGAGGCTCAAGCCAAGTCTGACACAGCCCAACTCCAACACGAGCAGGCCATGGCTTCATACCGAGAGAGCCTCAAGAATTCCGTCGTGATCTCCCTTCTCCAGGCCAGGCTGAAAATGGCTTACGAGGCGACGACTTTGGGTTTGCAATGCCCTTCTTGGAACATCAAGGCCTGGGAGGCGAAGTTAAGAGATCTTGGGGGAAATCCTGTGGAGCCTCCTGCCAAATCTGCTGCGGAAGAGTCCGCCAAAGCAATGGTTGCTAGCGCTTCAAAGGATGTTTCTGAGAATGCTGGGGCAAATTCTGGGAAGAATGCTGGTGAAAAGGATGCTGCTGCAGATGCTGAGAAGAATCCCGATGATGATGCTGGTACGGATGCCGGGAAAGAGGTTACTGTTCAAGAAGGTGCTGCCCCTTAGGCAGCGGAGTGGGCGATGATGGATATACGTGCCAAGGCCGGAGCCCACTTTTAAATTTCATGGTTGTGGTTGCATAAACAATTTACTTTTCCTGTCTTCGAACAATTTACATTTCCTGCATTAGAACAATATGATGACCAAAGGTGGATGGGTCCTAGGTTTTAGGATGAAGCCCTTGGTCATCGATTAGTATAACCTGTTTTGAATGTGGTAACGGTTGTAGGTGGACAGGTCCTGTTTTAAGATAGATCCTCCAACCGTTACACAAGTATGGTAGAAACTAATTGTGCTTTTGGTGGATGGGCCTCGGTTTGAGGTGAAACCAAAAGCACAACTTTTGACTTGTTAATAATATAACTGTCTTTTGACTTATTTGCTGTTGCCTTGTATTACTTAGTGTAACTCTTAGCTTTGTAAAAATTTTATATTGTTATCTTATGAAAATATCCTGATCAATATGCTCAATGATATATATTAAAAACTGTTATTAGATTCGTTCAACTTTGTAGAAAGTTCTTTAAAGAGTGAAAAACAATCTATCTTTCCTTAAATGATTAAAGTTTCGAACTAGTATTAGTATCAAATATTTTGAGAAATATATTTTGAGAACATACCAGGATATTTAATCTCTTACCAAACATAGTATTATTAAAAACTTAAACGATGTTTACAAAGGAAAGATCATACCAGGAATAGGATATAACCCTATTATCAAACCTCAATCCCTTTGCAACTTTTCCAATGAAGATGTCCCCTGTGTGAGATACTTAGTGCATTAGTTCCGAGCCTTATCCTTTGAGCTCTACATCATTGCCTTGGTAGGAATGTCCCCTGTGTACAATGTCTTCAAATACTTAGAAATCTTCTGAATGTCAGTTTCCATTGTATAGGCAATTTTTCATGTCACAAGGGTAAAACCTAAGGATGTACTGGAGATAAATCCCTTGTATCCTGGGGAAAATCCCAAATTTTCATGCGCTACAGGCGGGAGTCTATAAACTCCAAGACTTAGAAAGGTGAAAACCTTTAAACCTTAGAGAGTATGAAAATACCCTTTCGTGAGAGAGGGTGATCAATCCTCATATACCTTTAGGATTCAGGATATAGCCAACAGTAACGAAATTGTCAGCCACTTTTACATGGACTGGTCCCGCCACCTTTAACTATCCCTGAATAACTTGCGCTCCAGGCGGGGTGTTTAAACCCAATTCGGAAGAAAGGTGAATACCTTTAAACCTGTGAAGGGATCAGGATCCCTTGTACGTGAGAGAGGGGGCCAATCCTCTAATCTTCTGAAGTATCCTGAGTGAGCATCCTGGAGCTATATCCCGAAGCATATACTGCAAAACATCCTTAAACTAAGGTGGGTGTTAGCTTGGCTAACACCCCTCCGATGCTTAAGTTAGTATTGGGTTTCAAAGAATAAATTAAACCAAACATATTTAAAAAAGATAGAATTCATACCATCCTGAGTTAGAAATTAAATTCTAAACTCACTTGAGATAGAGCTTAAGGTGTATAGCATTCCAAGACCTCGGTAGCATATCCCCTTCCATATTCTTGAGTCTATATGCTCCTTTCCCTGCTTCTGATTCAACTTCATATGGTCCTTCCCATTTTGGAGCTAACTTGCCATCGGCAGGATTAGTAGTATTCTGAAAAGCCTTTCTTAACACCCAATCTCCAACCTTAAATCTTCTGGTCCTAATATTCTTGTTATATGCTCTGGATACTCTCTGTTGATATGCTGCCATCCTTAGCCTTGCTGCATCTCTTTTTTCATCTATAGTATCCAAATCTTGACTCAAGGCTTCAGGATTCTGTTCAGGATCACTTAGGGTAGATCTTGCAGTAGGTATTGCCATTTCCGTTGGAATCACTGCTTCTGCTCCAAACACCAAGGAAAATGGGGTTTGGCCTGTTGCGTTCTTTGCCGTTGTCCTATCAGCCTACAAAACAAAGGGTAATTCTTCTGCCCATCTTCCTTTTTTGGTTCCAAGCCTCTTCTTTAAGTTATTGACAATTATCTTGTTTGAGGATTCTGCTTGTCCATTCGCTTGGGGATGTACCGGAGTAGATGTGATCATTTTGATTCCCCAACTCTTGCAAAAGTCAGTAGTTCTCTTGCTTATAAACTGAGAACCATTGTCACAGATTATCTCGGCTGGTACTCCGAATCTGGTCAGGATATTTCTCTTTATGAAGGATACTACTTCTTGATCCCTAACTTGAACAAATGCCTCGGCTTCAACCCATTTGGAGAAATAATCTGTCATTGCCAACATAAAAACCTTTCCTCCTGGAGCTTTTGGAAGCTTTCCCACTATATCCATACCCCACTTCATAAACGGCCAAGGGGAAACAATAGGATACAGCGGTTCAGCGGGCTGATGTAATATGTTACTATGTCTTTGACATGCGTCACATCTTCGAGCATATTCTGCGGCATCTTTTCTCATTGTCGGCCAATAATATCCTGTCCTTAATACTTTTGAGAATAACGACCTGCCCCCAGTATGGTTTCCACAATCCCCTTCATGTATATCCTGAAGTACTTCTTTGGCTTCAGGATCCTCCAAGCACCTCAAATACGGTCCTGCAAGAGATTTCTTGTATAAAACATTATTTATAATAGTGAATCGTGATACCTTCATCCTAAATGCCTTAGGATTTTCATTTCCGGGGATGTGTCCTTCTTTGAGATATCTCACAATTGGAGCCGTCCAGGATTTAGGATCCTGTTCAGGATATTCCGCTCCAGGATCCCGAATACCCGCTACTTCTTTATCCTGAGGATTCGTTGCAGGATATAAGACATGTAATATTGGTATTTGGGTCCCTTCAGGTGTCCTGATCGATGATCCCAAATTTGCTAAGGCATCCGTTTCAGCATTATCCTCCCTTGGTACATGTTCAAGTGAAAAAACATCGAAATATCCTGCTAATTTTTTGAGAATATCGAGATATTCAATTAATCTCTCACCCTTAACTGCATAGGATCCATTAAAATGGTTAGTAATTAACAAGGAGTCAACATATACTCGCAAATTCTTGATACTCATATTCCTAGCCAATTCTAATCCTGCAATTAAAGCTTCATATTCTGCCTCATTATTAGTAGCAGAAAATTCACACCTAATGGCCTGGGGTAATATGTCCCCCTGTGGCGATTTTAGTAGTATACCTAAACCTACACCTCTTATATTGGATGCACCATCAGTATATAATGTCCAGGATCCTGAAGATTCTCCTAACTGTTGAACTTCTAGGTCTGCCTCGTCCTGAATATCACTACTGAAATCAGCCACAAAGTCAGCTAAAGCCTGAGACTTTATGGCATTTCTAGGTTCATACACTAAATCATAAGCACTTAACTTTACTGACCACTTGGCCATCCTGCCTGACATCTCTGGTTTCCTAAGCACATTTTTGACAGGATAATTCGTTTTAACATGAATCCTATGTGTCTCAAAATAATGTCTAAGCTTTGTCGATGCCATGACTAGAGCTAATATTAATTTTTCTAAATGAGAATACCTAGTTTCAGCATCTAACAAACTTTTACTAACATAATAGACATGATATTGCTGACCTTCATGGTCTTTTATAAGAACGGCACTTACAGCATTCCCTGATACAGCGAGGTATAGGGATAGTGGTTCACCATTCTCAGGCTTCATCAATAGAGGTGCAGTTGAGAGATACCGCTTCAAATCCTGCAAGGCTGCTTCATGCTTTGCTCCCCATTCAAATTTCTTATTCTTCTTGAGGATATCGTAGAATTCCTTACATTTTTTCGAGGATCTTGAAATAAATCTATTCAAAGCTGCTACTCGGCCTGTTAATCGTTGTACGTCCTTCATATTCGAGGGTGATTTTATATCCAGGATAGCTTTAATCTGCTCCGGGCTTGCCTCTATCCCCCTTTTCGTCACCATATATCCAAGAAACTTTCCTGCCCCCACTCCGAAATGGCATTTAGCAGGATTCAGCTTCATGTTGTATTGATCCAGGATATCAAATGCTCCCTTGATATCCTGGAGGTGATCCTCAGCTCTTTTAGATTTTACCACCATATCGTCAATATATACCTCCATGGTATCCCCCAGCTTGTCTTTGAACATCGTGTTTACCAATCTCTGGTATGTTGCACCTGCATTTTTCAAACCGAAAGGCATAGCAGTATAGCAATATATACCTGTTGGTGTCATGAAAGCAGTATCCTCCTGATCCGAAGGCTCCATTTGAATCTGCTGAAACCCTGAGGATGCGTCCATGAATGTTAACATTTCATGTCCAGCAGTAGCATCTACCATTGCATCGATATGAGGGAGAGGAAATGGATCTTTAGGACAAGCCTTGTTCAAGTCCGTGTAATCTACACAGACTCTCCATTTCCCGTTTTTCTTCTGTACCACAACTACGTTTGCTAGCCACTATGGAAACTTGACTTCTCTGATCATCCTGGACTTCAACAGTCTTTCAACTTCCTCTTGGATAATCGCATTCCGCTCAGGAGCGAATTTTCTTCTTTTTTGCTGAACAGGCTTGAATGATTTGTCAATTCCAAGCTTGTGAGTGATAATGTCTTTGTATATGCCTGTCATATCCTCATGCTTCCATGCAAATGTTGACATCCTGCATTTCAAAAAGTTAGTTAACTGTTCTTCAATATCCTGAGGGATATTGGTTCCTACGAGCACCGAGATATCAGGATTATCCTGATCCAGGATAATTTTCTTCACATCCTGATCCGAATCCTCCACGATATCCTGGGCCCGCGTCTTTAATTGCTATGCTGTACTAGGCTTAGTTGAGGATTTCATTGAGGATGAGTAGCATTCCTTCGCTTCCTGCTGATCACTTTCAACCTTGACAACTCCCCAAGGGGTAGGGATCTTGATGCATTGGTGATATGTTGATGGCACAGCCTTCATGTCGTGAATCCATGGTCTTCCCAGTATGATGTTATAGCAGGATAAGGAGTCCATCACACAGAAACGTTGTATTGAATTGACCCCTTCAACATATACTGGTAACTTTATCTCCCCTACGGTATTCCTAGCTTCTCCACTGAAACCAACAAGCACAGTGGACTTCGAAGTGATATCCATCGGAGATACATTCATCCTCTTCAACGTTTCCAGCTGAATTATATTGACAGAACTACCGTTGTCTACCAGTATCCTGCGTACAAAATGGTTAGCCACATATAATGTTATTACTAAAGCATCATGGTGAGGATCCTGAACAGTATCCCTGTCATCACTATCGAAAGTGATCACTTTATCAGTTGTGAGGGTAGTCATCCTGACTGGTCTGTCTCCCCTCTCGCTCTTAGCTTCCTTTGCATGTCTCTTGGCCGCCGAATACGAAGTCCCACAAATATCGGATCCTCCTGAAATAAAGTTAATTATCTTGGCATCTGCTGGGGGTGAGGCTGCTCGTTCAGGATCCTTCTCGGGATCCTGCCCTTTATTCTTCTTTTTTCCCAGCAAGTCCTTAAGATACCCCTTGCTTAACAGGTAGCTTATTTCTTTCCTTAAAGCAATGCAATCCTCAGTCATATGTCCGAAGTCTTCGTGGAAGGCGCACCACTTGGACTTATCCTTTCAATCAGCTTTCTGCTGGTTCTTCCGAGGCCACCTAGCTTTGTCCCCTAAGCCCTGCATAGCATACATTAATTCAAGTATATTAACAGAAAAGCAGTATTCAGATAAGTCATGATATTCTTCAGGATCCTCATCTTCAACAGCATTCACTTTCTTGTTATCATTTCTGCCATATGGCCTGGAGTGATATGGCTTATACGAGGTCTCCGATTTCCTGTTAGTTGATTCATAGGTTGAGGTAGAATTCATCCTCTCCTGCATCTTCTTGTCATCTTCCAGACGGATATATCTCAAAGCCCTGTTACGAGCTTCGTCGAGATTCCTGCAGGGATTCATTACAAGATCCTGATAAAACTGAGAATCCTTTTGCAACCCCATCTTAAAAGCTTGCACAGCTGTTGCAACATCAAGATGTGGGATATCCAAGGATTCTCGACTGAATTTGTTCACATAATCCCTCAAGGATTCCTGAGGCCCTTGAGTTATCCTGTAAAGATCACTGGTTAGTTTCTCAAAACTCCGACTACAAGAAAATTGACTGTTAAATAAATTAACCAAATGAGCAAACGAAGTAATTGAGTGAGGAGGAACGTTTAACAGCCATTTTAAGGCTGATCCTGTCAGGGTAGAACCAAATCCCTTGCATAAGCATGCTTCCTTAAGCTCTGGAGGGATAGGGTTAATCTCCATTCTTTCCCTATACTGGGCAATATGCTCTTCAGGATCCGTAGTCCCATCATACAGCTTCATGTTGGGAGTCTGAAATCTTTTTGGGATTTCAGCATCACAGATGGGATATGCAAAGCGGGATATCCTGTGGCTGTCCGGGGATACTTCCGGAATTGGCTGGACCACTCCAGGTACACTGGATATCATGTCCTTCAATTTCTGGAGCTCCCTGGTAAATGTTGACGTCATACCTGCATCCTGCAAAGAGCCATTATTGTTAGTAGCAAGAATATTATTATTTGACACATTACCGTTCTGAGGATTTTGGCCATATCCTGAAGCATATCCTGAACTCCTCACAGTCGACATCCTGACCGAAGAGGGTATCACAGGGGTATGATTCTGAGAATGGCTTGGGACGATATTCCCCCTATTATCCTCAGTATAAACTGCGGAACTGAAGTTCAAAGCCCTGGGCTGTATAGGAGTGACAGTTTCTTCAGCGGGTCTACTCGAGCTAGCTTTTAAGAGTTGTATTTCTCTTAACAGCATTTGGTTAGTCTCCTGTTGCTGCCTCATTTGTTCCTGCACACTTCCAAGTAAAGTCAAAATTTCATCATTAGAGGCTAAAATGGGAGCAGATCCCTGGACACTCCGAGTAGGGATAACATCTTAAGATTGTGAAGAAAATGGCATCCTTGGAGGAGGTGGTGGAAGCACCGAACCGGTAGTAGCAGAGGTTGCAGCGGACATAGTAGAAGAGCTCATGTTTGATCTTGAGGCCATTGTAAACAATGTGGCAAAAAGTTTTGAAAATAGAAAACCGATTAACGATTTTACAAAGATTTTTAGTAAAGAGAGCACCACTTGCCCCACGGTGGGCGCCAAATTGTTTTGGTCAAAAATTACCTAAGCAATTAAGTGATCAAATTAGTTAAGTGAGGCAGTGTGCTAGAAATATGTATGAAAAATGTGTTAACAATATTTGATATAAAAACAGTTTCAGGATACAGCTCAAGATATAAAGCTGTATCTATGATCAAACAATGAGCAAATAAGTAAAGGTTGACACGTGATGTACGAGGAAAGCCCTTGATCAATCTAGATCGCCGGCATAAAACCTCGGGAGCTGACAATCGCAGCTGCCTTGTTCTTCTATTGCTTCAAATATCAGGATACAGTGCAGGATGTGGTGCGGATCAACTATGTGTTACAATGTAATTTGAGTACAAGTGTTGTGTGTAGTGTTTGCAATGAACTAGAGAGGAAGTGTTCGAGAGTGTGAGTGTGAAAATTGCGTGCCTTAAACTGATCCGCCCTCATCTATTTATAGTAAAGATAATGTAACCAACTATCCTAAACTTCCGGGATCCAGCGAATATTCCCACTCGAACGTTGAGGACCAAGTCTTTCGGGTTCAACGGCTTCCTCATAACAAATACGCCCGAGTCTTGAGGAGAAGAAGTCCTGATGACCGTTAGTAACTTACAGCCATTAACCTGCACGTGTTTAATTCACTCAACCTTAGGATATCGCCCGGGATGTTAGTAATATCTCCTTCCAGTATCCTGGTCACAAATAAACAATCGAAAGAGGGATATTAGTCAGGATATGTATACTCAGAAAATGACCCATAACAATATGGTCACTAAGAGAGGAATAGAGGCTAGCCCGGAGCAGATTAAAGCTATCTTGGATATCAAATCACCTTCAAATATGAAGGATGTTCAACGGTTAACAAGGCGAGTAGCAGCATTGAACAGATTTATCTCAAGATCCTCCGAAAAATGCAAAGAATTTTATGATATCCTGAAGAAGAACAAGAAGTTCGAATGGAAAGAGAAGCATGAAGCAGCCCTGCAGGATTTGAAGCAGTATCTCTCAACTGCACCTCTATTGATGAAGCCTGAAAATGGTGAACCACTGTCCCTATACCTCTCAGTATCAGGGAATGCTGTAAGTGCCGTTCTTATAAAGGACCATGAAGGTCGGCAATATCCTGTCTATTATGTTAGTAAAAGTTTATTAGATGCTGAAACTAGATACTCTCATCTAGAAAAATTGATATTAGCCCTGGTTATGGCATCAACAAAACTTAGATATTATTTTGAGACATATAGGATTCATGTTAGAACTAATTATCCTGTTAAGAATGTGCTTAGGAAACCCGAGTTGTTGGGTAGAATGGCTAAGTGGTCAGTAAAATTAAGTGCCTATGATTTAGTTTATGAGCCTAGGAATGCCATAAAGTCTCAGGCTATAGCTGACTTTGTGGCTGATTTCAGTAGTGACATTCAAAATGAAGTAGACTTAGAAGTACAGCAGCTAAGAGAAAACTTAGAATCCTCGACATTATATACTGATGGTGCATCTAATGTAAGAGGTGTAGGTCTAGGTATACTACTAAAATCGCCACAGGGGGACATATTACCCCAGGCTATTAGGTGTGAATTTCCTGCTACTAATAATGAGGCAGAATATGAAGCTTTAATTGCAGGATTAGAGTTGGCTAAAAATATGAGTATCAAGAATTTGCAAGTATATGTTGATTCTTTGTTAATCACTAATCATTTTAATGGAACCTATGCAGTTAAAGGTGAGAAGTTAATCGAGTATCTCGAAATTCTCAAAAAATTGGCAAGATATTTCGATATTTTTACACTTGAACAGGTACCAAGAGAGGATAATGTTGAAGTTGATGCCTTGGCAAATCTGGGATCATCGGTCAAGATATCGGAAGGAACCCGAATACCAATATTACATATCCTATATCCTGCGACGAATCCTCAGGATAAGTAAGTAATAAGTATTCAGGATCCTGATGATGAGTATCCCGAGGAGGATCCTAAGTCCTGGACGGCTCCAATCATGAGATATCTCAAGGAAGGACACATCCCAAAGAATGAGAATCCTAAGGCCTTTAGAATGAAGGTATCACGGTTCACTATTATAAATAATGTTTTGTATAAGAAATCTCTTGCAGGACCATATCTGAGGTGCTTGGAGGATCCCGAAACCAAAGAAGTGCTTCAGGATATACACGAAGGGGATTGTGGTAACCATACTGGGGGCAGGTCGTTATTCTCAAAGGTATTAAGAATAGGATATTATTGGCCGACGATGAGAAAAGATGCTGCAGAATATGCTCGAAGATGTGACGCATGTCAAAGACATAGTAACATATTACATCAGCCTGCTGAACCACCGTATCCTATTGTTTCCCCTTGGCCATTTATGAAATGGGGTATGGATATAGTGGGAAAGCTTCCAAAGGCTCCAGGAGGAAAGGTTTTCATGTTGGAAATGACGGATTATTTCTCCAAGTGGGTTGAAGCAGAAGCGTTTGTTCAAGTTAGAGATCAAGAAGTGGTATCTTTCATAAAAAGGAATATCCTGACCAGGTTTGGAGTACCAGCTGAGATAATTTGTGACAATGGATCTCAATTTATAAGTAAAAGGACTACTGACTTTTGCAAGAGTTGGGGAATCAAAATGATCACGTCTACTCCGGTACATCCTCAAGCAAATGGACAAGCAGAATCCTCGAACAAGATAATTGTCAACAACTTGAAAAAGAGACTAGGGGCTAAGAAAGGAAGATGGACAGAAGAATTACCCTTTGTTTTGTGGGCTGATAGGACGACAGTGAAGAGTGCAACTGGCCAAACCCCGTTTTCCTTGGTGTTTGGAGCAGAAGCGGTGATCCCGACAGAAATGGTGATACCTACAGCGAGATCCAACCTCAGGGATCCTGAGCAGAATCCTAAAGTCCTATGCCAGGAACTGGATACTATTGATGAGACAAGAGACCCTGCAAGGCTAAGGATGGCAACATATCAACAGAGGATATCTAAAGCATATAACAAGAATATAAGGACTAGAAGGTTCCAGGTTGGAGATTGGGTATTGAGAAAGGCTTTTCAGAATACTACTAATCCTGCTGATGGAAAGCTGGCTCCAAAATGGGAAGGACCCTATGAGGTTGAATCAGAATCAGGAAAAGGAGCATATCGACTCAAGAATATGCAGGGGGATATGCTACCGAGATCCTGGAATGCTATACATCTAAAACTCTATTTTAAGTGAGTATGGAATTTAAATTCTAACTCAGGATGGTATGGATTATGTCTCTTTTATTAAATTTTGATATTATTTACTGTTTTGAACCCATTACTGACTTAAGCATCGGAGGGGTGTTAGCCAGGCTAACACCCACCTTAGCTTACAATTGTTTTGCAGTATATGCTTCGGGATATAGCACCAGGATATACACGCAGGATACTTTGGAAGATTAGAGGATTGGCCCCCTCTCTCACGTCTAAGGGATCCTGATCCCTTCACAGGTTTAAAGGTATTCACCTTTCTTCCGAATTGGGTTTAAACACCCCGCCTGGAGTGCAAGTTATTCGGGAATAGTTCAAGGTGGCGGGACCAGTTCATGTAAAAGTGGCTGACAATTTCGTTACTGTTGGCTATATCCTGAATCCTAAAGGTATATGAGGATTGATCACCCTCTCTCACGAAAGGGTATTTTCATACTCTCTAAGGTTTAAAGGTTTTCACCTTTCTAAGTCTTGGAGTTTATACACTCCCGCCTGTAGCGCATGAAAATTTGGGATTTTCCCCACGATACTAAGGATTTATCTCCAGTATATTTTCGGGTTTTACCCCTGTAACACAAGAATTGTCTAAACAGTTGGAACAAATGTTCAAAAATTTTCTAAGCGTTTAAAGACTTCATGTACAGGGGACATTCCTTCTAAAGCAATGGTGTGAAGCTTAAAAGATCAAAATTGGGCTAAGTGTCTCGGACTGGGGACATCTTAGTAGGAGAAGTAGCAAAAGGGGTTGGAGTTTAATACTAGGGTTACACTCAATTCCTGGTATGATCTTTCCTTTGTGAACTTTACATGAATTGTTTAACTCTGATTAAGGCTCAAAATATCCTGAAAAGGATATATCTTTAGGATATGTCTTCAAAATGTGTTTTTGGGATACGTTTCGGGATATTTGATTGAAATATTTGGGAAATGATACTTGGATTGAAAATTAAAACTCTGATCAAACAAGTATTATCAAAACAGGTTTTAGAAAATAGACTATCTTTTATTCTTTAGAAGTTTTGCCTAAAATTCTATTTGTTTTCATAATATATCACTGAGTATATTGATCAGGATATTTTCAAAAGATAATTACGCAGATTTTTGCAAAGCTAAAATCTACACTAAGAAATGCATGACAGAAATTAGAGGGCAATAGCAAACAAATTGAAAGATGAAATTATCTGAAATAAGCAATACCAGTTGATAACCGAAGGCTTCATCCTAAAACCTAGGACCCATCCACCTTCGGCTATCAAGTTGTTTTAAAACAGGAAATAAAATGGTTCAACAAAGTAAAATTGTTCAAACATAAGCATAACTCTCAAATTTAAGGGAGATAAGTTTTAGGAGGCAGCGCCTTCTTCGTTCGTGGTATTTTTAGCAGCATCCGTCTCGGCATCAACTTGAGCATCCCTATCAGCATCAGTTGGTTTCTCAACTGCCTTTGAAGATCCTTCAGCTGCAAGTTTAGCAGAAGTGCCACCGAGACTCTTTAGCTTTGTTTCCCAGGCATTGATGTCCCAAGAAGGACATTCGAAGCCCAGTGCTTTGGCTTCGTGGGCCATCTTTAGCCTGGCCTGGAGTAGGGAACTGATGACAGAGCTTTTAAGGCTTTCCCGGTAGCTGATCATATCCTGTTCGTGTTGAGCATGGGCAGCATCAAGATCGGCTTGGGCCTGGACAGCAGCTTTGTCGAGGGCGGCCTGGTGTTCTTGGGTCATAGCCTTGAACTTGTCTTCGTAATGCCGAGATTTGGCGGCTGCAATCATACCCTGATCAGAAATGGTAACCACCGCTTTCTTCAACTTGGATTCAAGCGTCTTGTTGAGCCCACAGGATTCTTGGTATAAATGAACCAGACGTTCGAGACCCTGCAAGGTAAGAGGACAGGTATTGGTTTTAATAAATACTTATAACTGGTATAAGGTGCATGATATGGTTCAAGGATATTAACCTGGTTGAGGAAAGAAGTCATGAATCCTCTTGCCTCAATGAACCCGTGATTCTCATAGGGGAATGTATCAGAGATAATAGGAGAATCGGGTTCTTTCCTTTTACGAGAGCTTGAACTCCGGGGCTTAGTAGCTGTCGAAGATTTGGGAATGATAATGGCCTTGGAGCTGCTGGGCTTGGAAGAGGCCGTGTGTGACTAGGTTCCTTCTTGATCTGGACCTGATCAGAGTAACTGTCCAGCTCATCAAGGTCAAAAACCTAAGGGATCTTGACTGGTGCTGCATAAAGGGAAAAGTCCTCCACCCTTATTACTCTTTATATTACAATAATTAGTCATTTCAAAATTAACTCTTACCAGACATTTCGGATGATGAATATTGGCTGGAACTCGGGATATGTGTGGTAAAACTCCTGTCGCTTGCAGGTAATTGGTAAACTGCTTTGATTCTTGTTTCTGATTCCGCAGTAGGGGGAGCTACTTCCTTAAAATTCACTGCGAAAAGATCAAATAAGAAGATATTAGCACAAGATAAAAGTTTAGAAGTACATGGGGACATTCATGATCCTACCGGTGGTTAACCACTCCACCGGAAGACTAGCACCCTCACGAACGGAGTCTCGTTTGACGAAGAAGAACTTGCATTGCCATCCATCTTCGTTTTTGGTGGATTTAAGAATAAGGGGTTTGCTGGAAGTGGAAAAAAAGCAGAAACCGACTAGAACCGTGGGATCGAAGGCGGTAAGCGATTGGCATATCTTCGATGCAAAGATCGGGACAGTGAAGGTTTTTAATTTGGTTGAGAACGATTAATACCCTCCAGACCATGGGCATGGTTTGGGCAAAGGAAATACCGGTAGTCCGGAAGAATTGCATCATAAATTCGGGAAAGGGGTACCGAAGACCTAGCGAGAAAGGGTATGCCGGGAAGCAGATCCAATCAGCAGAAGAAACGTCCGATCGAATTAATCGATCAAACGGTCTGAAGACCGTACCATCGGGGAAAGCACCGGAAGCTCTCAACGCTGCAATGTCTGCGTTATCAAAAGCACAGATATCCTTCTTGGGATTTTTAAGAAGATTTTGCTGGATGAAGGTCTCAGATGATTCGCCGGTTTGAGAAAAAGTTCTAGTAGCCATTGCAAGTAAAGGAAAAGAGATTGACAGAAAATGAATAAGAAGTAAGGAATTACCTGGAGACTCCGTTAATGATATCTGCTTTTCAAACAAGAAGAGATAAGATATAGGAGCGATGTAGATGTCCATCGAGTTAAAAGCGCGTTGGAAGTTGTATGGTGTAATCTTGACCGTCATCTCGATTTAATTGCCTTGAATCGCGAGATAAGATTTTTAAAATATATCCGTTGGATTGGTATACCAACAGATATATTTGGGGACAATTGTTATGGGTCATTTTCTGGCATATATATCCTGACTAATATTCTGCTTTTGATTGTTTACTTGTGATCAGGATACCGATTCAGGATATTGGTAACATCCTGGTGCGATATCCTGGTATTAACTAAATTAACCACGTGCAGGTTAGAGGCTGTGGGTCACTAACGGTCGAATGGACCTCTTCTCCTTAAGACTCGGGCAAACCAGTTACAAGAGAGACGTTGAACCTGAAGGACCAGGTCTACAACGTTCAAGAAGGGAATATCCGCCGGATCCCGGTTTAATAGGGTAGTTTGTTGAATTTCTTTTACTATAAATAGATGGGGCGGATCAGATTAAGTCACTCACTTTTCACTCGCACACTTTACTCTCTCGCTACTAGCAATCACTACACACAAACACTTGTACTCAAATTACCTTGTAACACCTAGTTGATCCGCATCACATCCTGCACTGTATCCTGATATTTGAAGTAATAGAAGAACAAGGCAGCTGCGATTGTCAGCTCCCGAGGTTTTATGCCGGCGATCTAGATTGATCAAGGGCTTTCCTCGTACATCTCGTGTCACTCCTTTACATTTTTGCTCATTGTTTGATCATAGATACAGCTCTATATCCCGAGCTGTATCCTGAAACTGTTTTTGCAAGTAATTTAATCAACATATTTTCAACACTCATTTCTAGCACACTACCTCACTTAACTAATTTGATCACTTAATTGCTTCGGTAATTTTTGACCAAAACACCTAGTATCGTATATGTGAAGATCCCACCAGATCTTTGTCTTTGGAATAGTCCAAGTGTGCAGGAATCTTGCTGCATTTATAGAAAACGACAGCACCCTGGACACGGCCCCGTGTCGGCTGGATACGGCCCCGTGTGCAGACAAAATTCTGACACTTTTTGTCCGTATTCTGACCAAAAGTCAGACGAGAATCTTTTGGTGGACACGGGGGCGTGCTGACCTGGACACGGCCCCGTGGCTAGAAGCTGTTATGAAGTTTTGTCTATTTTTAAGGAGTTTGTCTGGATCGGGTGGTTCTTTACTAGACGGAACAACACCGAAGTGCCTGAGATACCTAAGTTGCCCTGATTTTAGACAAGAACGCAAAAGGTTATCGGAAAGGGTGATTCCTAAGCTAAATACCGGTGGGCAAAACCAACCTTTATTTCCCTTATCAGGGCTCTCGTTAAAGAAGGTATATGTCGAATTGCTCGGGTCTATGTATGCATCGGTGGACACCGATGGGGAGTCCTTCTCGGCACAATCGACACAGGGACGACTATCGCTCAAGTCCTCACAAGAGTTAGAGGTGTTTTCGGGAGCGACGATGTTGTTATACTCCGAATGCGATCTCAATAATTATCCTTAATTGTTGTCTTGAGATGAGTTAGTTATATCCATCTCAAGTTCTTTTATCCACCGGAGAACTAGTTCTTCCATTTGAAATCATTCTTCAAGAATCATTTCATCTCGAAGGGATGATTGAGAGCATTCGAGGGAGAGATAGGGATTATTTTTACTTTCGCCCATCTTAAGGCTACAGGAAAACAATGGGTCTATATAGTGGGGATTGTAATTTAAAAAATAACATTTTAAATCTTCATGAGTTCCACCACATATTTGACACCACGTACCATAAGAGAAGCAAAAGTAAAAATTATCAGTATCACTCATGATTGCGTCAGAAATTACCAGCCGCCGGGATCTTACGGCTCTGTTTTCAGTATCTAAAGCTTGGGCACGGGGCGTGTTTAGTGGGCACGGCCCGTGTTCAGCTACTGTCTGACTTAAAACAAGATTGCCAGTACCAAAGATTGGGCACAAGGCGTGTTCAGCGGGCACGGCCCCGTGTTGAGCTCTTCAGAAGCTGAAAATTTAAGAAAAATCCTAAAAAAAACAGAAAAATAAGAAAAAAACGATTAGGCCGTTGATTCCTAACTATCTTAAAATCCTTGTGTCCCCGGCAACGGCGCCAAAAACTTGATGTGTGTCGATGTGAATATATTTTTAATTATATTTTTAGCCCTTTTTAACACTTTAGTCAAGTTTTAAATTTATAAAACACTATATTCTACTAACACTAAACACACGTATGGGCAAGTGCACCCATCGTGAGCGTAGTATAGCTTTGGTAAGATACTGAGGTCGTCCAAGGACACAAGAGCTTTTAGTACCGGTTTATCCTCAACGTCTAATCAAATCAAAATTTTAGAAAAAGGTTTTAAACAAGAAAATAAAAACTAAAAATGTTGAACAATAAAATAAAAAGAAATTAAAACAGATAGACAAGATGAATCACTTGGATCCGACTCGCCTTTAGTGTAACCTTTGATGATTTCCGTACTTTTGCACTTTTTAAGAGATTATCTTAGTTATAGTAGTAGGCCCCTCTTTTGAAGGTGACGTTACCCTCAACCCAGTAGTTTGAGTCAACAAGGATACAATCCTAAAGGGTCGGAATATTGAAAGATAATTAATTAAGTTATTAATGCGTAATGTGGTAGGCCTCTCTTTTGAAGGTGACGTTACCCTCGGCTAAGTGGTTTGAGTCAGCAGGGATACAATCCCAAATAGCCGGGTTAATGTATTAATAGTAGTTTACATATGAGGGGATCAAGCCATTCACACCCCCGCCATCCAATACCAGTTGGTATTGAAGGAGGTCCTAGTAAGCTTGACCCAGGTCCTTGCAGGATCTATACACTGAACAAGGCAAGAACCTTACAAAACCATTCCCTTAACCCCCGACCAGGTAGCCAACATATCTCTATATAGACCGTAGAGATATGAATGGTGTAAATCTTTTATTTTATATAGACAGTAAAATAACGCCAAGACACCACGGACAAATGATAAGGAAGTTTCACCTTCAACATAAGAAACTAGTTATTAAAGTCATTATTACAAAACCAAATAAAAAGTGCGAAAAGATTAAAAAACAAAAGTATTACACTAAATGCTTGTCTTCACCAAGTGATGTAAGAGACTTAGGCAAACATGGCCTTTGATTGTCAAGAACTCTTACAATCAATCTTGGATCCCGAGACTACTACACACACTCTATGATGAATGATGGATGATGGTGGTGGATGTGGGTGTTGTGATGGTGGTGGAGTGTGGGTGAAGTGGGAGAGAGGTGGTTTGCCTAGGGATGCCTTTGAAGTGAACCAAGCACCTCTATTTATAGCCTGCACAGAAGCCCGGACACGGCCCCGTGTCCGGTGGGCACGGCCCCGTGTCCATCCACTTTCTCTTTCTTCATTAATTGCAATTTGTCTGTATTAGCTCCACACGCCCCCGTGTCCGCCGGGCACAGCCCCGTGTGCTGAAGCGTATCTGTACTATCAAGATTTGCTTGGATTCTGCGAATCTTAGCGTTGACCACGGCCGTGTTGAGCTGGGCACGCCCCCGTGTCGGGAAATAGAAGTTTTTACAACTTTGTCTTTTCTGCAGACACTTGACCACGCCCCCGTGTCCGCTTAGGAAGATGTTGTTGAGGGGTCGGGCATGCCACGTTTATTCCTTTTCTTGTATTTATGTTAGATTTGGCTGCATTTTTGCTCCTTTTGTTCATTTACGCTCATTTAATCCTGAAAATACAAAAGGAAGACAAAAGCACACTTTTTCCAACATTAGTACTAAAAAGGGGTTAGTTTTATGCCTTATTTGATGCAATTTATATATCAGTATGTTACACCCCAAAATGTGTTTAAAGCGTTTAAAAGGGGGTCAAGTATACTCACGGTGTGTTTTTTGCAAGTAAACACAATCTGGATTAGATTGAAGAAAGCGCGTCTGAGTTAGCCTGTGAACAGTAGCATAAGTCGTTGAACAGCGTGTAAACAACGTGTCGGATGAGATAAGTGTCGAATGGTGAGTCGAACGGATGAGTACCCATTCGATCGGATGGTCATCCGAGCGGATGACCATTCGAATGGATGCCCATTCGAATGAGAGTTGGAAGTTTGTAAATCGTTTCAAAACTTTTGAAGTTTTCGTTGTAGTATTTAAACAAGTCATCCGGTCGGATGGCCATTCGATTGGATGGCTATTCGATCGAGGGTTTGGTAGTTTGAAGTTTGACCAAATCGTTTTGAACACGGAATAGTATAAAGGACAGGTTACCTGGTTGAATGGTCATTCGATCGGATGGTCATCCGATCGGATGATCATTCGAGTGGGTAACTTGTTGTTTTGTAAACTTTGTAAAATTTCTAAGTAGAAGTTTTCGAGTGTTACCGGAGACGGCATGACGACGTGTCAAACTGTAACGCCCAAATTTCACGTTCCGAAATGTGATATTATCATACTTTTATTTAATAAAATTTGGGCATGACCCGTTCTTATAATGAACGATTCCCTGTATGACCAACTTGTAAGAACTTAAATACGACACAGCGGAAAATACGAGCCCAAAAATTTCGTTCTTGAAAAGTCATATTAACTACATGAAGACCCATTTACAACTTGTAATACATTCACAATGTTAATTATATCATGACTTCATGACCTATTTAAAACAAACTACGTGACCGTTCTACCCCGTGCAATCCTTGCACCAACTCGAACTAAGTCCGCTTCACTTCAATGATGGTAGAGGCACCCGAGCAATACCTGTGGACACCACATACAACCCAACCATTAGTCAATAACACACCATGCAACATTAAACTATATACTAGAAATTCGTAAAGCATTCTATAAAATAAATGTGGGACTGTCCAAACGCCTTCTTAATACTCTTATCCAAATCCGGTTTCGTTCCTTCATGAAGCCGACACATTCATACCTGCATTACATTCCAACTCATGGCACATCATTAGTAATCGTAAGTACCCAAATACCGAGATAACGTTCATACATATGTCTCTAGGATTGAACATTCATTCACACATACATTCACACTTAAACACTTATTATCACATATAGGTGTATACATACGTACCTTCACACATGTCTACGCTCTTCCTACGCTCAATCAATTATTCACAAAAATAAGCACTAGCTCTTGTTTAACACTTCTTACACATGGATTTATGCATAAATGACATAATCACAACTTTACATAGTATAGACGATATACAAATTGAACTACGTGCTTTCTAAATTCCTATACATATATATATATATACTTCTAAACTTTCTTACACTAGTACGAAACAAACCGTTCATTCACCAACCGACGACCTTTAACATCATTTATATTAAAAACCATTCTTAACATAATGTACGAGGCCTTGGAAAACCATTTTTAGTCAATTCTCATGTTCAAAATATCAAAAATTCAGCAAAAAGCCGGCAGCACAGTACCTCGCGGGCCGCGTAAGCCATGCTTACTATTTCGCGGGGCGCGACAGCCCCACCGTAAGCTAAGGTGTCTACCATAGCTTACAGTGGCCTGAAAATGCTTACGGTGAGATGCTACTGCCATACGGTTGCCCAAAAGACTTCAGAACCTACCGAGAACTTATTCCTAATGGTCCGTAAAAATATTCCCCTTACATCTTAGACTAAGAGTCCTTGCCCCGGGTCAACAAATAGACCCGATTTATACCTCGCTTTTATTATCACACAACCTATGGCGACGCAATTATCTGATTTGCTAATCTCTCCTGTTAACATAAGACTTGACAACCACATTAGTCGATATTGTCAAATGGTGTTGTCACCACCATTCGACCCGTTTGGCCTATATGCCCAATATTACCCCTTTTTACCATTCATTATGGTTTTCATCACTTTCGCTTATTCCGACCCATTTCAATTTACGTCGGAACATCACATTTCAAATATTAGCTTATCATTTTCATAACCTTTATAATCATAACGCATTCTAAGATAAAAGGGTGTAAGATTCACTTACCTTGCATCCATGCCACGCTTTTCTTTCCATACTCGCTCTGTTTGACCCGCTTCATCCACAAGCTTCCACCAGGCTTGTTAAGCGCCAAACTATTATCCAATGCTCACAAGGTGGTTAGATTAACCATAATTTAATATGATCTTCCACCTTACACATTTCTATGCATTCATCCGAACACTTAATATAATCCGAACACTTAATGTAATCACGTTTTACACACATCCTAAATTGAGTTATGACATTCGTAATGGGCTGCAAATTCTGCCAGAAAACGCAGCTTGAACCTTCGATACGGAAAAATTCATAAAACGCTCAATTTTCGTCGAAAAATGCGATTCCAGTGGGGTTTCAAAGATATTTCCTGGAATTACATTTTAGAATTAAGAAACACATGTTTTTGTCACGTTTTTTCCATGTTACAGCCAATACAAGTCAGTTGTAAATTCGGATCAGGAGCTGTTTGAATTCAGCTTTCAATTAAAGCATGTTCTTGACATCATAACACTAATTTTTTAAGCAATCAAAACCCTAAAAACATCTCATACATGAATTTAGCATCAATAAAATCTGAATTTACTTGAGCTAGGCATGATTTCAATATATACTTGTCTAGGGTTTACTCATAAACACTATTTCACTTCAATATCATCCATACCACAATCATGCAACATCAATTTTTGAACAAGAATTCGACATGGGTGTTATACCCATGTCGCCATTTTCATTAGCCCAAGTGGGTTTCATCTTCAAACATCAACTAACATCAAAATCTTGTAAAATTCACATTCCATATGATAATTCTAACATATATTCGTGCTCAATTTCATAAAATTTCGTGAATTGATCATAACCCAATTCATACAAAAATCATCAAATTCAAAATAACAACTTACCATGTGTTTGTTAGGGCTAGATGATCATGTAATTGGGTCCATGCATCAGGTTCGAGCCAATTTCCTCTTTCGATTTGAAGATTTATGCTGAATTAGGGTTTGTGCCCCTTTCTGCCTCTTCTCCTGTGCGATCGTACGCACCCCCACACACACTCAGTGTGTGTTTTTGAGTTTTTATTTTTATTTTATATTTCATCTTTCCATCTTTTCCAAATCAACCCCTCAAGTTTGTTATTTGTTCATAATTAACTTAATTTCCTATCCTTATTTGTTTTAACCAAGAATATAACTAGGTTTAATAACCTAGTTATTTCATTTCCTTCTTTTAAACGTGGTACATACTAGTAACTGAATAATTCAAGTTTTTGGGGTGTTACAAATCTACCCCCCTTAAAGAAGGTTTCGTCCCCGAAACCTCTTTCATTTCTTCTATAACCCGTCTAGTCTTACTCTTCGTTCGTTCATTCATTCAGGTTACATTGGACGACTTACATAAGTATGTTGTGAGGAATTGACGTTTGTGACACATCCCATATTCCATAATTTGAAACTAACATCCTTTCTAGGTTCCTTCATGTCCCTATGTGAAGTGAGCGTATGATAGTACGCATTACCGTAAACATCCAAGTATCAACATTCTAACATAACTATCATTTTTAAATCTCATTATCCGTACTTGTCATGCGGATCAATCATTAATCTCCATTTCTACCGCCACTTGAACTACTTACAACCTTATGTCTAACCTTATATTTAATCCTTCACATTACTTCCTTATACTAACCCGGCATGTCGTGCAAAGAGCAACATATGAGCATTAATCAACTAGTTCCAAGTTTTCATTCAGGGTCCTTAAATCTTCCTCTTATTGACATAAATACTTTCTAAAGATGACCATTGCTAGTCGGTTATTTCATACTATACCATATTTGTCCTACCATTCATTTCATTCATATGTACAAATAATTCACAGATTCTTACCTTTCAATCTAGAATTAAACATTTTACTAACCTCGCCTTCATTGTATAACTTAACGATCTACAAACCGGATTGGCCCGCTTCTGAATGAGTGCGTGTCAAGGCCGGTTCGATCCCTTCCTTTCATGAATGGCTTCCGCTCATGCGCTTCCTTCTAACAATACCTTGTTTAAATGAACATGGGCAACAAACCTAGCATCAAGGTTAGCATTTTCCGTTGGTACTTATCATTATTACATTCTTTCCAATTTATTCTGTTTAGTGTTTTAAACACCCACAATTCCTTCGTTTTGTTAATTATTTCACCGACCCATTACAGTTGACTTTCCAAGGTCAAACTGACGTTTCTTAATTATCATGGATGTAATGAAGTACACGATTGTATTTCTTTCCATTCATGCTTACATACAAGTACTTTAATACATCCTTTCCTTTCTTCTTGCAAAACTTACCCTTCCCATCCATACTTAAGTTATTGTTCGGGTCGTAGCCCGTCATTCATTTTGACCCACAAGAGTCATTTAGTAATATACCTTTCATGTAACTTGCTCACAGCTTATTTCTTTCAACTAAGGTTTCTTGCTACTACAATAGCTTACATCGGTTTTACCTACATAGTAAATCAAATACTTCATGCTAATTTTACTATTACTTGCTTAATAACTATCACTTGCTTTATTTAACTGTTCAGAATCCAATTGTAAAATACATTCTGACCATATGTCCACCAACTACCCATTTCTGGCGTATCCTTCTCTAATCGAGCTATAAGCCCCTACTTAAAAGAAAACATAACCTTTGTACATACCTTGCACGAATCAAAACCTTTTGACTCGTTATCCATAACTTACAATGGTTATTTCTTTCCAATTGTGACAATGCATGCCCATTCATTACACTTATCTATAAGCATAAAACTTGTCAAAATAAACATTAAGTACAAGGTTTAAATGGCGATTACCATTTGACCCGCATGACTCATTCGTCCCTTTAACCATTCTTGCATACAATCATATTTGTATAGATATATATATATATATATACATATGTTTAAGACATAACTTAGATAATATCCGCTTTTTAAAGAATATGTACTTGCTTAGTCTATAATCACTTACACATTCGAACTTTTATTTATTTATTTAATTTTTAATTTTAATCGTTCCTTTCTATGTTTCGAACCCGTCTCGCAGATTCTAACATATCATTCATACTTTCATTCCTTTCATGTTTCGAATCCATCTCGCGGATTCTAACATATCATTCATACTTTCATTCCTTTCATGATTCGAATCCGTCTCGCGGATTCTAACATATCATTCATACTTTCATTCCTTTCATGATTTGAATCCGTCTCGCGGATTCTAACATATCATTCGTACTTTCAAATCCCGGAAAGTCTTACCTTTCTCTTCACCCTCACGTCTACCTACTACCTAATTCTAACAGACATACCTACAACAATTATCACGGTCTCACGAACGTCATATGCTTCTTGAGTACTGGCCAGGTACACAATCCACATACTAGTTTCGTGTCTTCGTGTAATCGTCACCTTATGCCCGAAGAATTAGGTTTCGGCACGTGTAACATTTTCATAACTTCGTTTCCGTCCTATTATTATATTTCATTAAAATTTTTCCTTCATTTGATAAATTTTACCATTACATGCACCCATATGCTAAATTTACGTACCTGGGTCAATATGTCTTATTACATGCCTTGGTGTCGGTCCTAGACCACATTCACAGATCATCCCTTCCAAGCAATTGCGCTTACCCTTCACATAACATACTATTAGTTTCCTTCAAATACATAATTTAATACATACTTACATTCGCTTTTAACTTTAGGACTTGATTGAGTCTTGGATTGTACGGGTTCCTTGTCACAAGAGCACAAAGGTTTGAGTTCAAGTATTCACCTCCTTCTACTTGATTTCCCTCAAACCAGGGCTCTGATACCAACTTGTAACGCCCAAATTTCACATTCCGAAATGTGATATTATCATACTTTTATTTAACAAAATTTGGGCATGACCCGTTCGTATAATGAACGATTCCCTGTATGACCAACTTGTAAGAACTTAAATACGACACAACGGAAAATACTAGCCCAAAAATTTCGTTCTTGAAAAGTCATATTAACTACATGAAGACACATTTACAACTTGTAATACATTCACAATGTTAATTATATCATGACTTCATGACCTATTTAAAACAAACTACGTGACCGTTCTACCCCGTACAATCCTTGCACCAACTCGAACTAAGTCCGCTTCACTTCGATGATGGTAGAGGCACCCGAGCGATACCTGTGGACACCACGTACAACCCAACCATTAGTCAATAACACACCATGCAACATTAAACTATATACTAGAAATTCGTAAAGCATTCTATAAAATAAACGTGGAACTGTCCAAACGCCTTCTTAATACTCTTATCCAAATCCGGTTTCGTTCCTTCATGAAGCCGACACATTCATACCTGCATTACATTCCAACTCATGGCACATCATTAGTAATCGTAAGTACCCAAATACCGAGATAACGTTCATACATATGTCTCTAGGATTGAACATTCATTCACACATACATTCACACTTAAACACTTATTATCACATATAGGTGTATACATACGTACCTTCACACATGTCTACACTCAATCAATTATTCACAAAAATAAGCACTAGCTCTTGTTTAACACTTCTTACACATGGATTTATGCATAAATGACATAATCACAACTTTACATAGTATAGACGATATACAAATCGAACTACGTGCTTTCTAGATTCCTATACATATATATATATATACTTCTAAACTTTCTTACACTAGCACGAAACAAACCGTTCATTCACCAACCGACGACCTTTAACATAATTTATATTCAAAACCATTCTTAACATAATGTACGAGGCCTTGGAAAACCATTTTTAGTCAATTCTCATGTTCAAAATATCAAAAATTCAGCAAAAAGCCGGCAGCACGGTCCCTCGCGGGCCGCGTAAGCCATGCTTACTATTTCGCGGGGCGCGACAGCCCCACCGTAAGCTACGGTGTCTACCGTAGCTTATGGTGGCCTGAAAATGCTTACGGTGAGATGCTACTGCCGTACAGTTGCCCAAAAGACTTCAGAACCTACCGAGAACTTATTCCTAATGGTCCGTAAAAATATTCCCCTTACATCTTTGACTAAGAGTCCTTGCCCCGGGTCAACAAATAGACCCGATTTATACCTCGCTTTTATTATCGCACAACCTATGGCGACACAATTATCTGATTTGCTAATCGCTCCTGTTAACATAAGACTTGACAACCACATTAGTCGATATTGTCAAATGGTGTTGTCACCACCATTCGACCCGTTTGGCCTATATGCCCAATATTACCCCTTTTTACCATTCATTATGGTTTTCATCACTTTCGCTTATTCCGACCCATTTCAATTTACGTCGGAACATCACATTTCAAATATTAGCTTATCATTTTCATAACCTTTATAATCATTACGCATTCTAAGATAAAAGGGTGTAAGATTCACTTACCTTGCATCCATGCCACGCTTTTCTTTCCATACTTGCTCCGTTTGACCCGCTTCATCCACAAGCTTCCACCTAGCTTGTTAAGCGCCAAACTATTATCCAATGTTCACAAGGTGGTTAGATTAACCATAATTTAATATGATCTTCCACCTTACACATTTCTATGCATTCATCCGAACACTTAATATAATCACGTTTTACACACAACTAAGTAGACCGCGAATTCATTTAGGCATTTCATATCACTGAAAATAGGTTGTTTTTGGTGACTTGTTTAACCTGTTTACAAGTCTTCAAAAATTATGATTTTTTTATGTGGCGTACCCCTCGGAGGGTTAGGCCTTGTGTTAAAATTTCAAGATCTAACTCTTTACCAAAAATTCGTAAAAGTTCATTTACTAAGCTGCAATCAGATTCGTCACTTCTGACTGCAGCTTATGGAAAAATTCATTAAAAATTCCTTATTTATCCGATTGACGAAATTCCAATTGGAGATTCTTTTAATCGCTTAAAAATATCTACAGTAAAAATTTGAGATCATAACTAAATTCCTAAATTGAGTTATGACATTCGTAATGGACTGCAAATTCTGCCAGAAAACGCAGTTTGAACCTTCGATACGGAAAAATTCATAAAACGCTCAATTTTCGTCGAAAAAATGCGATTCCAATGGGGTTTCAAAGATATTTCCTGGAATTATATTTTAGACTTAAGAAACACATGTTTTTGTCATGTTTTGTCCATGTTACAGCCAATACAAGTCGGCTGTAAATTCAGATCAGGAGCTGTTTGAATTCAGCTTTCAATTAAAGCCTGTTCTTGACATCATAACACTAATTTTTTTAGCAATCAAAACCCTAAAAACATCTCATACATGAATTTAGCATCAATAAAATCTGAATTTACTTGAGCTAGGCATGATTTCAATATATACTTGTCTAGGGTTTACTCATAAACACTATTTCACTTCAATATCATCCATACCACAATCATGCAACATCAATTTTTGAACAAGAATTCGACATGGGTGTTATACCCATGTCGCCATTTTCATTAGCCCAAGTGGGTTTCATCTTCAAACATCAACTAACATCAAAATCTTGTAAAATTCACATTCCATATGATAATTCTAACATATATTCGTGCTCAATTTCATAAAATTTCGTGAATTGATCATAACCCAATTCATACAAAAATCATCAAATTCAAAATAACAACTTACCATGTGTTTGTTAGGGCTAGATGATCATGTAATTAGGTCCATGCATCAGGTTCGAGCCAATTTCCTCTTTCGATTTGAAGATTTATGCTGAATTAGGGTTTGTGCCCCTTTCTGCCTCTTCTCCTGTGCGATCGTACGCACCCCCACACACACTCAGTGTGTGTTTTTGAGTTTTTATTTTTATTTTTATTTTATATTTCATCTTTCCATCTTTTCCAAATCAACCCCTCAAGTTTGTCATTTGTTCATAATTAACTTAATTTCCTATCCTTATTTGTTTTAACCAAGAATATAACTAGGTTTAATAACCTAGTTATTTCATTTCCTTCTTTTAAACGTGGTACATACTAGTAACTGAATAATTCGAGTTTTTGGGGTGTTACACAAACGACGGAAACATACCAAAATCCAGCTCCTTCGATCAGATGGGAATCACCCCATTCAATCAGTTTCACTATTCTCGACGAAGTTTCATGTCTTACCCGTTAGTCGGTCATATCTCCGGTGGATATATGTTTTCACGCTGGCTCTCAACTATAAAATGAGTAGAGAGTCTGAATGAGTCTAGATTCCATCGGGTTTTGTATGAAAGTTGAAGGAATCTGAAGAAAAGTTTGAAAACATTTGAACTTATTGAAATTTTGTTGAGATTCGTGTTGAATAGTGTGGAAATTCTTTAGATCTGAACCATTCCCGATGGGGTGACGTCACACTACAATTTGCAGAAGAAACCGAGTGAGAACCACCTTCAAGATGTCCAAATCAGATGATTTCAAGGAGAAAATCAGTGATTTTGATGGAGAAGATGATGAGAAGGTGTGTAATGATTATGGAAGTACAAGATTTAGGGTGAAATACTTACGGAATGGCCTCAAATCGTGATGAAAAGCGACTGAGAGTGACTTGGGAGCGAGTGATCGTATGAGACACAATGGCCCTATTTATAGGCAAGGGTGAAAGTTAAGGCGACCAAATGGGTTGGGTGGCTTCCGGTCGAATGGTCATCCGATCGGATGGCCATCAGAGCGGATGGTCATCCGGACAGAAGTCCATTCGGTCGGATGTCCATTCGGACAGCCTAATCTCGTTTGTTAGTGTTCCAACTTTCGTTTCGTTCGACGTGTTTTGTTGCGTTAAGCATTGTGGATACTTTAAGCGTTATAGCGAGATAAGTAGCGTCGTGTTAGGTTGCGTTTCAGTGTGATAGATTGAGTTGCGCGTGCCAACGAGTGCGCGTTTAGACATGTTTAATACCCATATATTTATCTATTATTTTTATTATATAATAGGTCATAGCATAAGTAACTGCGTTGAGTCTGCGTTAGCGTTTGCGTCGCATCACGACGAGCGAGGGGAGTAGCTTAAGTACTCACGCGATGTCATCATCAGCGTTTGTATTGCATTACGACGAGCGAGGGGAGTAGCTTGAGCACTCACGCGATGTCATCATTAGCGTTAGTGTAGTATGCGTTGTGATGTGCGATATAGCGTGTTGAAAGTATGGGATAAATGCGAAGTAGCGTTGCAAGCGATATAGTTACATTATGATCCGAATCTCTGGTGCTAGACGTAACGAGTGTAGCGAGAGTAACAAGCACGAAAGTGCGGGTTGTTACACCTTAGGTCTGTAATTTATCCTCATTTTCATCAACCGGCTAACTCCGTTTGTTTATTATATTAACTCAAGGGTATTTTTGTCTTATTACCTATTTATTGTTGTTTTTCTATATTTTTCAATTATTTACTTTTAAATAAATAATAATGAATTTATTATATATATTGTATATCACCCACCCATCCTCTCTCACCATCTCTCTCTCTTTATATAAAACTCTTTGCATCCTTCTAAATGTCGGTTGAGATCTGAGCAAGACAATGGTTGCTAGATAGTGGAGATGGGGAGGGGACGATGTTTGTTTTTTGGTGGAGGTGTTGTGATGGTGGTTGTTTTGTGGTGAAGTGGTGGTGCGGGGAGTTGTTTTGTGGTCGAGGTGGGACGACGGTGGTTGCTATGGGGTGAAGAGGTGGTGGGTGATGGTTATTCTGTGGTGGAGATGGTGCGGCGGCGATTGTTATGTGGTGGAGGTGTTGCATTGGGTTATTTTGTGGTAGAGGTGGTGCAGCGACGATGCTTTGTATGGGATCAAGCAATGATGGTTGGTGGTGGTTTTAGGAGGTAGGTGATGGTGGTTGGGGAGGTGGCTAGTGGTGGTTTTGGGGTTTCACAAAGTGGTGGTGGTATAGAGATGAAGAAGAAGTGGGTCCCACATGTGTTTGAGTAAAAAGACTAAATTACCCTTTGACTTAACAATAATTTTGGATAGGGTTAACGAACTGGATGATAATGGCAATAAACAAATACTTTTACTCTGATTTTGAAGTATAGAAATCTCAAGCATCAACAATTTATACTTAACAGTAACAAGCAGCAACCAACTTAAATAATTTATTTTAGAGTAAGTTGCCAAAATCGTCCCTAAGGTTTAGGCCTGTTTGCCAGTTTCATCCAAAATGACTTTTATGCCAAACAGCCCTTCACCTTTGGCATTTTTGCTATTTTTACCCAAACCACTAACTTAGTTTACTTTTTATGTTAAGTTGAAGGATATTTGGATGAAACTGACAAATATAAAACCTCAGGGACGATTTTCACAATTTACTCAAACTCTTTTTAATTTCTTTTATTTAATTATTTTTGTCACATATATATAAAACAGAATATGCATGCAGTTTTTATAAAAAAAAAAAAAAAAAATTATTAGTTTTGTCACATAATTTTTAGGAAAAATTACAAGTTTTGTCCTTTATCTATATACCATTTTTTCAGACGGTGTCTTTTTCAACGAATTTTGACAAGTTTTGCCATTTATAAGGAATTTTGTTGCAAGTTACGTCCTTTGAGCCTAACCCAGTTTAGTTTTTCTGTTAAATCTTATTACACATAGGTAATTTAGTCTTTTTTTCTTATTTAAAGGACAAAACTTGTAATTTATTCTTTAAAAGCTTCATCAAATTAGTCTTCACCACCACCATATGTTGTTGCCACCACCACCACCACCACCATGTTCACCAACACCACCATATGCTACCGCAACCACCGTCTTCACCCTCCGATAAGTACATTGTACGTTACCAAACTCGAATCACACCCGTTCTCCCCCATTTCAATGAAAACCCTTTTTGCCTCATTCACCTTCCCATCTTTACTCCCGTTCGGAGCACAACCTCGTTATCCGCCCCACGACCCTCGTCTTTCATAGTAAACTGTCAGTCCAAATTCCTTTTCTTCTTCTTCTATTATTTTGTAGTATTTTTTTTTTAAACAGTAACCCGAATTGGTATATAATCAAGTTTTTCAGCTCTTAAAAACATGAATCAACCAGAAGAAGCAGGCATAAACGTACAAATTTCGAACAGTTCAGATGAACAAGAGCTTAATCCCCATCCCCCCCAGTATTGTGTAAGCTCTTTGATCATCAGTTACACTTTTGTTGAGTTGTAATCAGTTGGTTCATGCATACATACTAATTAGCTGTAATCAAACTTGGTTAAAGCTTAAATAGAGGACCAAACTTGGTACGTATACATACAACTTTTATCTTAGATGATGATTGGTAGATGTTTTTATTTGTAGGATCAGCCAAAATCAACTTGAGTTCACATTCCTTGCCTTTGAAAATCCCAACGATCAGGATGACCAAATTTCGTGAATGAATTTGTTCCCCTGTTTTTTCAGACATGCATAATATTTCCATTTCAAACTGTTCTATTAATTTGTTGATTTCAATAATATATCACACCCCTAAATTTCAACACCCCCTCACTCGAACTACAAAACCGATCAATCGAATCGATAACAACCGAAACCGGCTTCCGGGTATCAATCATCTGGCCTAACACAACACTAGCATGCCTCAACTGACTCGAATTACAAAGCACAACACAAAGAATTAAATATAATTTTAGGTTTTGATGAATACCCATTTGATGAAGCGACCAGTTGAAGAAATGGAGGAGACGATTAGGGTCAACTCGTTGGTTGTGATGAAGAACAGATTGTATGACATCTGGATTTAGGTTATTGAGGAGATTTGGGGCCAGTTGCGGTTTCTGAGAATTCTTGTGATTTCATTGACTATTTCATCGTTGATTCGTGAGGTGTTTGTTGACGATTTTCTTGAGTGAAATGGTGAGATGAATTTGTTAGTGATGAGTGTTGAGTTTCTGTGTGTGAATAGTCTCATCATTGTTTTGAATTTAGGGTGTAAATTGCATTTGTGGATTTGGTGGAGAAGAAGAGAATATATAATTTTTTTTTGAAATATTTTCTAAAGAATAAATTACAAGTTTTTCTTTAAATAAGTAAAAAGACTAAATTACCCATGTGTAATAAGATTCAACAGAAAAATTTAATTGAGTTAGGCTTAAATGACCTAACTTGCAACAAAATTCCCTATAAAGGGCAAAACCTATCAAAATTCGTTGAAAATGACACTGCCTGAAAAAGGGTATATAGATAAAGGACAAAACTTGTAATTTTTCCTAATTTTTATAAATTTTCATCCAAGCCACTAACTCAGTTTATTTTTTCTATTATAGTGAAAAATGTTTTAAATTTTATAAATTAAGACAGAAATTAAAATCCAATATACATATCATTTTCAACTATTTAATAGTTTGTAGCTCAAAATGTGTTGCAGTTTGAACTTTAACGATGAATTATGTCATTGAAAGTTTAAGTGAAAGTAGCCCACATGTAATTACACTAATTTTCTAAGAATTTATTAATAAAATTAAAAAAGATATATTCAGGCACATTTGAACATGTCTAATGTTTAACCTGTTATGGAGTAATTATTCATCATGTGCCTATGTATGTTATTTTCCAAATAAGTACAAATGTTGAATAACAAGAACAAGTTTTGAGTTTTTTATAGCCATAAGAATCAGTAACTCGAAAAACCCCACGGGACCCCCACTTATACGCTACAAACCAACAGGTCAGGTAAAACACAACTTGCACTAGGCAGGTATACTTCGAAAGTAAGAAGCTAGATTCAAGATTTTTTTTTCTTTTTTTGAGTTTTGACTACTAGTATTATCCAAGGTTGTTACCACATCCGAGTAAGTATTGTGGACCATATACCAAGTACAATAACAAACCAAGTTCTTTCTGTACCGAAATCACACCGCACTAAAAGCAGATTGTATTGTAGATGAGAACCGATTTGCTATAGTCTGGGAGGCAAATTGTTGAATCTGCTTCTTTGCATCTGAATCAACACAAATTTCCAAAATCAATTCAGAACCCATACCACATAAGCCAGAAAGGATGCTTGTAACTGTACATAAAAGGGAGATAAGATTCACAACATCTAAAATTTTGACCCATTTACCTATAAATCTGTCAATTTGGGTTGTGTTTTATCACAAATTGGTCAAATCAGGGTCACATGCGTCGAATAGATTAAAATTGCTATTGTAGTAAATTGCTCATTGCATTACCTGTTCATAAAAAGCTAGAAGTACAGACAAAATTGTATGTGGGTCAACCCAACCCAACCCAGCTCCATTTGATGTGTACTGATAACTAACCCATTTCAATTCAAACCCGTTTTGACCCGTTGGACAACCCACCCACTTTTCCACCTGCAGAACAATGTACGGCATTTTTTTAACTTTCATTGTCATTACCAACATCTTGTGTCCAGCTAAGATTTTGGGCCAACAGGTGTGAGTGTGTGACCCCTAAGAAGTTATGAACCGAAAACCTCGTAAGCCGAAGTTCTGACACTTGGACAAAACTTTTTTATAAAATGCACCCCCAAACACCCACTGACCCACTTTCCCGACTTTTGATTTTGATGATCCAAACCTAGTACTTAACAATTAAATGAAACAAAACACTATCACAAAATGCGTTTATTTTAATTTCTCTTACAAAAAAGGATTAACATTACCAATTGCTCCAAGGCTGGCCCTCGATTTCAAACGAACTTATAGAATATAGATGTAGTGATATTGACCCGTATACATTCAAATACATTGATTTGGGTTATGTGTCATCTATAACAGGTTAAACATACTAACAAAAAAACCCTTGGCTGAAAGCAAGAAGGGTCTAATGGAACCTATATACATATTTTACTTATATTAAGTATCTAATCCATTACAACCACAACCACAGGGATTGTTAAAAAAAGTAACATGGAACCTATATACAAATTTTACTCATGTCCTAAAATAAACTGGAACCATGTCAAAATAACCAAAACCAGGGAGCATTATCATCCAAAAAATTTCAAACTTAATATATGAGTAATATACATGACTTCTAACATACTAACAGTCTAACACTAATTCAGATAGAGCATCAGGGCTTTAAAAAAATTTCACCATTTTCTTTACTGGGTTCAGACGTCAGTAACAAGAAAGAGAAGCAGAAACACTGTGGGTGCTATATGAGTCTTATATTTACTCATCTTTTTTATTTTGCATTAAAAAAAGAAAATGTGATATATAAATAAACATCAAAAGTTCTATAAAAATGAGTATACGTACCTTTACGGCATTTTGTAAAGCCAACTATATTTGCAATGCTAAGGGTCAAGCAAACTCCAACAACAAGGAGATAATCGGCTTGGAACCTTATCAGAGAAAATATTCCGAAGAAGATCCATATAACCGCCTAAAAAGAATGAATTGGATACATCATAAATGTACGGCCATGAATTGGATCACTTCAAGTAATTTTTCACTAGGGGGTAGAAGTTGACTTACAGTCAAGTAAAGAGTCCACCAGAATAGCCATGAATCCTTTTTGTTCATACGAGCCAGCGACTGTTGAAGAAGATTATAACATATAAGATATATAAAGCATACTCGGTTTAAAAAGTGCGCTGAGGCGTGTTGCGGTCAGAAAACGCATCAGAGGCAAAACGTCACCCCTAGTTCTAGATCATAATTGGTCAAACTTAGGGAATGTAGGAGGTTTATATAATTATATGTAAAAACAACCTAAGGGAAGAAGAAATTTCTAAAAGGTTTACTTGATAAATAGGTTTATATGTAAAAAGATGAGAGATATGCAGCTTCTTGTTGTAAATAAAGGTTACTTGGTTGTACAGACGCGCGCCTCACATACGTGATGTGTGTGCCTTGCGTCGTTTAACCCAAGAACACAGACACTAGAAAAAGAGTTAAATTGATTGTATTTTTTGTTAGAAAAAAAACAAAACAAAGCAAAAATAACTAACTGAAAAATTATAAATGAAAAAAAAACCCACCTCTTGGTCCAGACATTCAAATTTCCACACACTCTCGCCATCGTCATCAATTTCATTCCACCACCTCAAACCCACTAAGATTCGACCACTGACATTTTTCACCACCCAAAAATCAAGAGCAGACAGAAGAACGGTAACCACAAATATTATGACGAAACTGTCAAAAAAGAGGGCTGATAGTATGTAAAACGCTAACGCTCCGGCCTGCTTAAACACAAAAAACAATATCTAAGTGATATGTAGAAAGGAATCAAGGATAAGAAAAATGAATACCGTATAAGCCCAAAAGACTAGACCTTGAAAAGCACATGAAAGAAGCATATCCTTGGGTTTGCATAGTTTTCTCCTGGAGGCTGAACACAAAGATCAACATTTAGAATATCAATATTAATATAAAAATATATGATACATGAAGCAAAACAAAGAAATAAGTATTTAAAAAAAAACTCTATTTTTTACAGCAAGATGTGGCAGTTATCTACTACATGAATTTATCATCACATTCACACACATACAGACATATTCTTCAGCTCACAGAAAAAAGATGCAGAAGTATCTTAAGAATTAAGATCATGAAAAATTATTAGACAGGTTGTATATTTGTGAGTATTTTGAATGTTGATACTGACATTCAAAATTCGTATTCACTCTTCACCTTTTATTCAATTCTTCTAAGATATGATGCCAGTTTATCAGATAGTAAAACATACTTATTAAAAGGATAAGAATTCATACTACTAAAATGTGAAAATATACATCATAATTCACTGAACCCTGATCGTAATATCGTATGACACATCTGATATTCTCTTCGCATACATCAAGAACAAAAATCGTTTAATCAATCAATGAGGTCAGTAATCTACGCAAATCCAATGACTATGTGCAACAACATAACAAGAACAAATATCTAACAAAATTTCCAAACAGCTGATAATCCTAGTTCCTTATAAGTGATATATCATGCACTCAGCAAAATCACCAATACAACATTGTCTTGAAAGAAAGCAACATGCAATTTAGCATCAATAAGCCATTGCCATACCAATTCTCTGGGTTTGAAACATAGTTACCTAATTCGCGGTTCGCTCTGGTACGGGTACGTGGTTCGGGTACGCGATTCGCTAGAGGTGACGTTTTCGGTACGGAGGGGGGTAGGTTCATTTCGGTACGAACCGGTACAGTGTACCATGGAGTCCGGTTCGGTGTACACAAATCAAACAGAAATTTCAAATTACCAAATTCCAAAATTCAAATTACCAAACATAATGTAAACTAGTGAAGATAGAGGGAGTTAAATGTTTAAATACAAAAACTACTTTTATACTTTTTATGTAAAAAACTACAAGTTTTAGGGTTTAAATGTAAACTAGTAAAAATAGAGCGGTTAAATGTTGAAATAACTAAACTTCTTTAAACCCTAAAAAGCCCTAAAACACCTAGCAGCCGCTGTCTTCTTCTTCTTCTTCTTCTTCATGTTTCTGTCTTCTTCTTCTTCCCTTTCTTCCTGGATTCCGGCTGAAAACAACACCGGCCATCGGAATTCGTCAAATGGAACGCCGAACCTTATCATTCTGGAACATCGAACCTTATCATTCTGGAACGCCGTCCCTGAGCAACTCGGATCGCCGGACCTAATCAATTTGGATCGCCGTACCAGGACGTTCCGGGTTGGTAGCGAATTGCGATTGGGTACACCATGATCCAATACGTGGATCGTGGGTACCCTAGCGATTTAGGTAACTATGGTTTGAAACAACGCACCTAGGCTCGTGGCGCCTCAGGGGCAAGGCAGCTCGCTGCTGACTCTGTGAGGCGCAGTGTGTACAAAATGTGCACAAAAAGATGGCATGGAGAACAGTCTTGAGGCGCACTTCTTGTTCGGGAAAGGCTTTGTGCATCAAGATGACGTACTTATACCTATTTAGGTTGTACATATAGGTTATTTTGTATATTAAACCATATATGGAACTTAGTTATGTCTAAATTCTGGGTAAGTGATGCTAGAAACCTAAAAGAAATATACAAAAAAAATCATATACAGATAAATAATTAAATAGGGGCTTGCGTACAAAAAGCGGTGCGAGTCTTGGCTCACGACCCTGTCGCCTCGGTGCGCCTCACACTTTTAAAACCAAGCCACTTCTTGCAGACTTGTAGTGCTCAATGTGCACAAAGATAAAACCTCTATGAAAATTGAAATCATTACTCAAATCACATCCAAGGCTCGAAAACTACCTAACATCTAACCCTAAACAATCAAAACAACAAGCATCCACACCACATTTCATGGTTCCAACAACATCCACACTACATTTCATGAATCCAACAACATCCGTACACCATTACAAAACTTATCGGTTATCAATCGCATGCACAACTAAACATAATCGGTCAAAACGCGCAATCAACTGCAACGGCACAAGACATTTGCCCTAGATCTATCCTAACAAGCTTCGATCTAACTACCAAAAACCTAACACACGAATCGTACAAATTACTTCGAACCGCAGAAGAAATTAGAGATTCGGAAAACGTACCGGATTCAGATCCATGATTACAGGTCAGATTCAAGGATTAATGAACTCGAAGCACAGCTAATTCGGTCCGATTTTTAACGCAGATCTCGTGGTAGCAGAAGAAACAGAGGTTTGTGATAAAATTTGGGGGTACAATCCTTTCAGGATCTTAAAAAAACCGGTCAAACGAGACTTATCGTGTTTTTAAGAGAGGCGCATGGTCAAGATTGCCCAATTACTTTCTATTTATCACTTTTTACCCTTGAAACTCTTGAGTGACAGTGGGTATTTTATTACCATATATATTTTGTACCTTAGGTGTTGTTTTGTTTTTCTGACATAAATTGTCTGCAAGTTGATTTTATCTGTTTTTATGTTTGCAAACTGAAGATGTGGTCTGAAGCTCTTCAAGCTGAAAATATAAGACTATTTGTTTTTCTAAATTAATACCGTCTGTACAAACTACATGAACTTTGTTTTATTTTCCAAATCAAAACATCCTAAACCAATTACCTCCAAAATGTTTTAAGTTCAGAACATCCTAAACCAGTTACCTCCTCTCTATGCAGTTAATGCGGTAAAATATCGGATATCGGTCAAGGACCGATATTTGAGATATAGGTTATCTCGGTGAGATATCGGTAATTTTAATATAATGCAAAATTTACATATATAGCAATTTAACAATAATAATTCAGTGATATATCGGTTATATCGGTCAAATATCGGTGATATATCGGTTATATTGGTCAAATATCAGTGAGATATCAGTTATATCGGTCAAATATCGGTCAATATCGCCGATAATATCGATACCGATATTCTGACCGATATTTGACACCGATATTTTACTAGCGGACCGATATGACCGATATAACCGATATCTCACCGATATTAACTGCATAGCCTCCTCTCTGCCTTCTCTCTTGATCCGGTCACTGGAGCCGGTTCCGGCCGGCACTCAGTTTCCCACAAAACCAAATTTAAATCGTCGGTGAAAACAAGGAGAGAAAGTCGCCGATGAAACTGCCATCGATCATCGATTACCCGTCATCACATATTCTACACAAAATTATCTTCAAAAAAACCCTTACGGCACGTTGCCTCTGTCACATCTGATGTCAGTTCAATGATCTTAGGGTTTATCAAACACCCTTTTCTTCTTCTGCATTTATAGATACACACACATACATATTGTCCTCACATAAGGAAGGAGGTGCTGATGGATGATAACCCACCGTTAGTAGATGTTAAGGAGAATAAGCTGTTAAGGGGCACTTTTTCTGTTGTGGGGATCATGTCTACCCTTGTCATCTACGATGGCCGGCGTCGTTGACCTTGCGGCAGTGGTGGTGGTGGTGGTCCAGTTTTGGTTCAAATTTGAGTTCAGAACGTATATGAGGGAGGAGGTTTTTTGTGAAGATGTTTGAAGAAAGGGTGTCATAGCTTTTTTGTAAGCTGAAAAAAGCCATTTTCAGATCTGTTTAAAAGAAAAAAAAAACAAACAGTCTTCAAGGGTAACGTCTGCGTGCCTGTAGACATCAGCTCCATCGAAGATGTTTGAAGAAAAAACAAACACCCCTTAGTCAATAATTATGTTGACCGTTAGATTTAGGGACAAGTTGAACTTTTCACCATCAAAGCTGACTAACCACACTTGCAAGTCTTCCTTATCTTTCCACTTTAACCTTTTGACACCCCATTTTATACCTACCTTTTTTTTTCTTCACCGGCAAAATTCAAAGCTCCGGCAAATCCCTGACTTGCGGCCATCGACGACATCCACATTCACACGACATGGAACTGTTGAGGTGCCCAACGATTCAATCCATGGTACGTATATCAAGGTGGTGTGGCGGTGCTTGAACAATATTTCGTTCAACTTTGGAATGGTGTTCCCTACATCGCCCCAACAATCACATCCACCGTCTCATCACCACAGAATGCCATCTTCCCAGTGTCTGGTCCGACATCACCATCACCAGAACAAAGCATCGCCCATCTTCACCAAGACTAGTGTAAGACTAGTCTTGGTTATTTTGATTAAGGATCCTATTATTAAATGATGTGTAATTATGACATGGATTCTATAATTATGCTTAGGATATGTTTAAATTTGCTTAAGTTAAACTTTTGTTATGTATAATTATGGTTAGGATATGTTTAATTATGATTTAGATGTGTTTATATATAAATTTATTATTATTCACTGCTTTTATGTTCGTTAAATTGAATTTGATGTTACAGTTGGGTGTGTTTAAATATGATTCACAATTGATTATGATCATGATGATGATGTTGAGTATGTCTATTAGTGAGTCTATGATTCACAGTTGATTATGATTATGATTATGATCATGATCATGATGATGCTGATGTTCACAGTTGATTAGTGAGTCTGTGTGTGTAAAATTGTTCTGATGATGATAATGTTCGAAGTTTATTGTTCATGAAATATGTGCAGTTGGTTCATTCAGTGATTCTATGGTTTATATGATGCAGGTGTCACACCCCAACCGATGGCGGAAACATCGGGGTGCGAGCACTAAGCGTTCAGATTGCTCATGAGATTCCATAACACTAATTATTTCATTAAAGATTAAATAAGTTTCATGCATAAAGTGTCTAAAACATCAACACGACCACAAATGTCAAATACAACCACAATAGTCTTTGATTCAACTTCTAGAGTTATCTAGGTGAGTTTCTAAGCATCAACCCTAGCTTGTTTTCCATAGTTCCAGCACCTATCAGCCTGCAACATGTATTAAAATAAAGTCAGTACAAAAACGTATTGTCGAGCATACAACTTTGAGTAATAGAATAATAGTATAAAACAACTCATATCCATCGTGAAAATGATAAAATGGTTTCAGCCATGCCAGTGTTGGCAGTCCAATAAGTGATAGCCCAAGTATCCTGATGCTTTGTTGTTTTCCTAAGTCTCAAGGAAAACTAGAATCCTCCTAACAATACCCCCGAGAATAATGGGGAGGTGCATCTCCTATAGCGCTACTATTGTTAAGGCGGAACTACACACCCTGGATTAAACGTCCACATAGCACAATAGAATACAAGAATCACAAGTTTCACATACACATAGGATAGAGTTTAGCTTGAAAAAGTTTCAAGTATCACAGTTTAATAGAATACATGTTACATCCCAAAGTTTAAAGCAAAAAGGGATCGAGTATACTCACAGTGATTGCCTAACAGATGAACTGTTATTAGATCAAAGGGAGCTCTTTAGGCTTAGCCTGATTAGATTACAGCGGATAAGTGTCGGACAGAACAACGAGATTGCACAAAGTGTCGGATTAGTCATCTCGATCGGATGGCTATTCGATCGGATGGCTATCCGATCAGACTGCCATTCGATTGGGATGTCAAATGTTATGAGGGAACGGATGGCTATCTGATCGGGTTGCCACTCAATTCAGAGTTGACAAAAGTGTGTGAGGAACGAATGGCTATCCGATCGGGTTGCCACTCGATTTAGAGTTGACAAAAGTGTATAGGGAACGGATGGCTATCCGATCGGATGGTTATCCGATCGGGTTGCCACTCGATTCAAAGTTCCAAGTTTTCAAAACTTCAAGAGGTATGTCGTCTGATCGGATGGCTATCCGATCGAGTTGCCATTCGACGATCACGACTTCAAAGTTTAAAGTGTTTTAAAGTTAAGGGGCAAGTGTTACTTGATCGGGTGGCTGTTCGATGGGATGGCTATCCGATCGGATTGCCACTTGATTGGGTTAGCCTTGTCCCGTTCTCAAATTTGTAAAAACTCTAAGTTTCTGGTCAAACAACAACGACATGGTACGTATCGAGACAACGGTAAGCACATTAGTGTGTAGCCGATCTGGTCGGGTGGGAACCACCCCAGTCCGTTCAATCATCTGCCCGTGATGGTGCTTATGTCAGAATCCGTACTCCGGTCGTCTCCTCCGGTAAAAATCCCTTTCCAAACCGACTCCAGACTAATACTCAAGTCTACAGTCCGTTTAGATCCGGATCTCACCGTTTTATTATAGAAGTTCAAGAAAAGATGAAGATAAACATAGGTTTTAGCTTGAAAAGTTTAGATCTAGCATAGATTTAATGTAAAACGCATGAAATTCCTTAGATCTGAGCTAGATCTTGGCTAGAATGACATCACACAACAGTTTGGTACAAACCGCCATGGTAACATCACCTTCAAGAGCTCAAATCCGAGAGATTTCATGGTGAAAAGTGAGATTTCAAAGGAGAATCTCGTAGAGAATGATGTGTAGATCAAAGATGTACAAGAATCTAGTGTAAAACGTACCGAAATCGCCAAGAAATGGAAGAAAAGAGGAGTGCGTGCGTCTGGTCGAGTGAGGCTGTCACATCAGTGAGAATGGTGATGTGACATGCCTATTTATAGTGTGAGAATGAGGGAAGGCGGTGTGCACTCGGATCAGATGGCGGTTCGATCGAGTGGCCATCCAATCGGATTGCCACTCGGTCAATCCCATCTTTTCCGTTTCACCGTCTTTGATTCGGTTTGCGAGTTAGATTAAGCGTTGCGTAGTATGGGGTAATAGTATAACTAGATTATAGCAATAGCACAAAAGTTTTCAAAGTCCCATAGTTTCCGCCAGTGACAAGTCTCCAGTCCCTCGTTCAACCAAGTCTCAAGTTTCACGAGCCTCAAGAGTCAAGCACCAAAGTATCAAGAATTAGACATTCCAAGTATCTAGAATTAGGCATTCCAAGTATTTAGATTTAGACATTCCAAGTATCTAGAATTAGGCATTCCAAGTATTTAGTATATAGCATAAAATTCACCAAGTACCAAAAGTATTAATGACTACATAGTTCAGGGACTAAAATTGACAATATCTAAAAGTCTAGGGACGCAGGTATTACAGTCTCCCCTCCTTTAGGAGATTCCGTCCTCGAAATCTAGGAAGAAGACTGCTCGAAGAGCTGCGGATACTTGGTCTTCATCTTACTTTTCAGTTCCCAAGTGAATTCGGCGCCACGCTTTCCTTCCCATCTGACCTTGACTATGGGAATTTTGCTGCACCTTAGTCGCTTGACGCCCTGATCCATGATTTTGACCGGTTTCTCCACAAAGTTTACAGCTTCGTTTATTTGCAAGTCTTCAAGGGGAACATGTAGTTCCTCGTCGGCTAGGCATTTACGTAGATTAGATACGTGGAACACTGGATGCACATTGTTTAGTTCCTGTGGCAGGTCGAGTCTGTACGCTACCTTTCCAATCCTTTCGAGTATCCTAAAAGGACCCACATAGCGAGGGGCGAGCTTTCCCTTCTTACCAAAATGAACTACTCCCTTCCAGGGAGATACCTTGAGAAGAACTCAGTCACCAACATCAAATTCCAGAGGCTTACGCCTATTATCAGCATAGCTCTTTTGTCTGCTCCTAGCCTTGATCAAGTTATCACGGATCTGAAGAATCTTATCCGTAGTCTCTTGAATGATTTCAGGGCCAGTAAACTGCTTGTCACCAATCTCATGCCAGCTGAGAGGAGATCGGCACTTACGGCCATACAAAGCTTCGAAAGGAGCCATCTGAATACTGGAATGATAGCTGTTGTTGTACGAGAACTCAATCAATGGTAAATGTACATCCCAGTTACCACCAACGTTGATGACACAAGAACGGAGCATATCCTCTAGGGTCTGAATAGTACGCTCGGTCTGCCCATCCGTTTGAGGATGAAAGGCCGTGCTAAGATTCAAATGAGTACCCATAGCGAATTGAAAGGTTTGCCAAAGACGTGAAGTAAAACGACCATCACGGTCCGAGATTATGTCAAGAGGTATGCCATGATGGCATATAATCTCATTAGTATAGATTCGAGCAAGTTTCTCCACTTTATAATCCTCACGAATGGGGAGAAAGTGGGCGGATTTGGTCAATCGATCAATTATCACCCAGATACTATCGTGACCAGAAGGTGTTCGAGGTAGCTTAGTAATAAAGTCCATAGCGATGCTATCCCATTTCCAAACTAGAATCTCGGGTTGTTCTAAGAGTCCTGAAGGACGTTGATGTTCAGCTTAACTTTCGTATAAGTAAGGCATTTAGAAACATATACAGCAATGTCTCTCTTCATGCCAGGCCACCAATAAGTTGCACGCAAATCATGGTACATCTTGTCAGCGCCCGGGTGAATAGAGTAACGGGATTTGTGAGCCTCATTCATAATGAGCTCATGGAGGTTATCGCGATCAGGTGCCCAGATGCGATTGAGGTAGTATTGGAGTCCATTAGGTTTAGTTTCAAGTCGTTCAATCTTAGCGCCTTGGATTTTCACTTCTAGACTTCCTTCATTTGCTGACGAATACTGAGCGTCACGAATACACGCATGGAGATCATTAGAGATACGAATAGCATTCACATGAGTTTTACGACTAAGAGCATCGGCCACTACATTCGCCTTGCAAGGATGATAGCGAATTTCACAGTCGTAGTCGTTTAGCAATTCCACCCAACGTCTCTGTCGCATGTTCAGCTCTTTTTGGTTAAAGATATGTTGAAGGCTCCTATGGTCAGTGAAAACCACACACTTAGTACCATATAGGTAGTGTCGCCATATCTTTAACGCAAACACAACTGCACCAAGCTCCAGATCGTGAGTAGTATAGTTTTTCTCATGTACCTTGAGTTGACGGGAGGCATAAGCAATAACCTTGTCCCGCTGCATGAGCACATAGCCCAAGCCACCGTTCGAGGCATCACAATATACCACGAAATCATCATTCCCATCAGGGATAGTTAAAACAGGAGCATTACACAAAAGAGTCTAAAGAGTCTGAAAAGATTCCTCTTGCTCGGGACCCCAAGAAAAAGGTCTCTCCTTCTGAGTCAACGAAGTAAGAGGAACAATGATCTTAGAGAAGTCCGAGATGAATCGGCGGTAATAGCCTGCCAACCCTAGAAAGGAACGAATCTCAGATGCAGATTTAGGCGTACTCCAATTCTTCACAGCTTCGATTTTAGACGGGTCAACATGAATACCTTGCTTACTAACGACGTGACCAAGAAATTGTACTACATTAATCCAGAACTCACACTTAGAGAATTTAGCATACAAACGTTCACCACATAAGAGTTCAAGCATCAAGCGTAAATGTCGAGCATGATCAGCTTTAGTTTTAGAATAAATGAGAATATCATCAATAAAGACTATCACAAAACGATCCAAATAGGGTTTACAAACACGATTCATGAGGTCCATGAACACAGCGGGTGTGTTGGTCAATCCAAAAGGCATGACCACGAACTCGTAGTGCCCATAACGAGTACGAAATGCGGTTTTGGGTACATCATCTTCGAGAACTCGAAGCTGATGATAACCAGAACGGAGATCGATTTTTGAGAAACAGGACGCGCCTTGTAGTTGGTCAAATAAATCATCGATATGAGGTAGAGGGTAACGATTCTTAACGGTAAGCTTATTAAGTTCACGGTAGTCGATACACATACGGAACGAGCCATCTTTCTTCTTGACGAATAGCACGGGAGCACCCCACGGAGAGGTACTTGGACGAATGAATCCCTTGTCGAGTAGTTCTTGTAGTTGGCTGGATAATTCTTGCATCTCGGAAGGTGCAAGATGATAGGGAGCCTTGGCGACAGGAGTCGCACCAGGTACGAGATCAATACGAAAATCAACAGATCTAGGAGGAGGAAGACCAGGAAGATCTTCGGGAAAGACATCAGGGAAATCACACACTACTGGAACATCGCTTATGTCCTTCCCCTTGCCCTTTTGTTCCACCACGTGGGCCAAGAAGGCAAAGTTTTGTTGACGTAAGCATCTGTTCGCTTGAGTGCATGACATCAGCCTTAGTCCTTTCGAAGGTCGGTCTCCATAAACATGCAAAATATCACCGGACGGAAGAGGTAGACGAACACACTTCTCGTGACAGGCAATCTCGGCATGGTTCTTACGCAACCAATCCATGCCAATAATGACGTCAAAACTACCCAATTGCATGGGTATTAGATCAATAGTAAACACGTGGTCGTTAAGAATCAAGGAACAACCACAAAGAATAGAATCGACTAGAATAGACTTCCCATCGGCAATTTCTACCGAAAACGACTTAGGTAACTTAGAGCGTGTACAACTTAACAAAGATTCGAATTCCATGGACACAAAACTTCTATCGGCACCAGTATCAAATAGAATTGAGGCATAAAGGTTATTCACAAGAAACATACTGAAGAAACACTGACCTTTCGGTAGTATCCGATGAAGACTTCAAGTATCAATGATCCGAACCGGCAAACTGCAAAACAGAAACACCGTTAGGACTCGTTACAGGAATGGGGTTATTCCTGTAACCACCCTCCGGCGTGAGAATAAGTCTCGGGTTTGGGAGTATAAAAGTGTAAAGAGAAGAAGAAGTTGTATTGAGAATTCGATATCTTGTACCTTGCATGTTTACCTCTATTTATAGTTTATGATTAGGGTTTCCTTAACTTGGATGAACTCCTATAAGTTAGGGATTTGCATGATCTTCCCAAAAAGTTGGAGATTTGGTTATGTATCTTATCCGTATAGAATGGAATATTCTAGAACGAATATTTATAACAGCTTATTTACAATAAAATAATAGGTAATGACCGGGTCGGACTATCCGATTAGGGTCATACCTCGTCATGTCCCCCAAGTCCGAAGTTATGAAATGTAATTCATGAAATCGGACTAGAGAAAAAAGAATAAAGTATATCCTATGGAAGGAAAATTTACGGTGCCATAAATGTGAAATGAGAAAATGGCGGCGATGTGATAGGATGTAGCAGTTTAAGCCATCATTGGGGTAACAACTTGGGTTACCCTGTTCTGAGGCGTATGTCTGTACATTTTCCAATTTTGAATTTTGCAAAACTATCATATAAATAGCATCCTTTTGAGGAGAGTTAGGTTCCAATTTCTAGAACATCCTCTTTCACTTCCCCTCTCTCAAACGAAATGGCCTCTAAGAACGTTGAATCATCGTCCTCTGCGTCCGCGGGCTCCGAAACCCTTTTTTGCAAATGGGGAGTTGTATCTTACAACAACCTTGTGCAGGATTATGGGATCAGGGCTGAATGGAACCCCCTATTACCGTCGAAAACAGATACAGCCTTTCCGCTGAGGAAAGGGAAAATCACATTGTTCAGTGATTTTTTCAAATTCTGCAATTTTCGGTTGCCCATCACTAAATTTCTCAAATCCGTGCTTGATTACTACCGCATTCATCTTTCCTAAATACATCCACTAGGGTTAGTGAAGCTTCGCCAATTTGAATTTGCGTGTATGGCTTTAGGGCATATACCGGAACTCATCGTATTTAGGGCTTTTTTCGTTCTTGTGTGGAAACCCCCATTCTTTACCTTCGATCGGAGAGACACTGAAGTTTCTTGTCTGAGGGAAATCCCTACCAGTTCCCGGGACAAGGATTGGAAAAAGAAATTTTTCTATATTGACAGCTCTGTAATTCCTAGCGATATGCATTGGAGAAACATGGGGGCGAAGGACAAAGTTAAGGACGACAGTCCTCCTGAAGATGCTTACGTTGCCAATGCCCTATATACAAGATTGTGCAATCGCCCTTTCGAATGTACAGTGATTCCAGAAGGGGCCCTGGTAATGGCGGGGATGAGCCTGTTGTGGCATGATATCAAGCAGTATCCCTCATTTCAAAGGGATGATGAAGGTATGCCTGATACTTTGTTCATTTGATACATTATTATTTGCCTAAATATACCCTTTTCAGGAGAATGGAGTTTATTTGACTTTGTCGATCCCCCGCGACACCTGGCATTGAGGGCCGCCGACCGCGTACTTAGTGAGCAAGAGCCGGATGTGTTGAAAATTCACCTTGATCAATTTTTGCTACCCGCCCTTCCTGCGGATCCTACTGCCTACCTTGCCCTTACTAGCATCAGCGGGGGTACAAACGTTGTGAATCCGGAGAAGAAACCCCTCCGGGTAAAGATTACCGGAAGGAAATATATAGAGGCTGGGGTGACCACATCTTCTGCTAGTGGAAAAACGATTACCAAAGGTGAAATGATTACTACCACTGAAGTTACCAGCCCCACCCATGTATTGAAAAAACGAAAGACATTTCATGCTCCAAAACTGCCCGCGTTTGAAGCCGTGCAAGCCGCCTATGCCATACCAACTGGTATGAGTTTTGTAATTTTGGTTTATTAATTAAACGCTTTATGCCACTAACGTGTGTTTGCAATACAGGGACTACTGGCGCGGTTCAAACTTCCCTTGTGATAGCCATGCCCTTGTCATCTATGGAGGTGGTACCCCCAACTGACAGCAAACAAACGGAACCCACACCATCGCTGAGTCCGTCTGTTTCCGTTAGCTGTGCGATGCCGCCGCCCCCATTTACCGCTGCTGTAACTGTAACAGCGAGTCCCGTTGCCGCTTCGCTGGCTACCAGTGTCACACTTTCCCCTGTGTCTACCTCGCCCTTGAATATTTCTGCAACCGTTGGGAAAGAGATCCCAGCTACCTCCTCTACTCATGAGGCGACGAGTGTTGGGGACCGTGCCGCTGGTGATATGGGCGGATCAAGCAGTGGCATTGCCGACGATGGGGCCCGCCTAGGAGATGATCTATACTTACCTACCATCAACTGGGATCCCAGCAACCGGGACAAACGCTATCAACCTCACTGGAAGATTGCAGAATCATCCAGGCTAATCTTCCCCCCGGTGGTTCAACATTGGGTTGAACGAGCTTATCCTCCAGCGGAAGTGGCATATGTAGAAGGGCTAAACAATGAGAACTTGATGAATTCTGCTATTGTGGACTCTGTTAGTCAACCCAGGAGGCTTACAGAGATCCGTCGCCGGTGGATGCATGACAATAATGAACTCCACCGAGCCCAAGCCGCTATCGAGGAACTGAAGGATGAGAAATACCGTTTGGAGAGTCAACTTCAAGCTACTGGACTGAGGGAGAGTCGGTTTGTCTCGGAGAAAAACAAGGCCGATGATGATTTAAAGAGGGTTACTGCCAATCTTGCCGAAGAGCGCCTTGTGTGGGCTCGGGATATGGCGGAGAAGGACCGATTGATTGCCCATGCTAAAACCGTGCAGGAGGAGCTAGAACGAAAAGCTGTCAGTGAGGCTCAGAAGGTGAGATCCGAAATGACTGCTCTTGTGGATAAATTTCGAATTGACACTGATTTTGTGTCACAGGTTCAGGAACGCTACCAGGCGTTGACCGTTGAGGTGGAGGCCTCAAATGCCAAGGTTCAGGCAAAACAGGCGGAGTTGGAAGAGCGGGAAGGGCAACTTAGAGAACTCCAACAGCGTTGTGACACCCTTCTACTTGAACGAAATACCACACGCCTAAAGGAGGTGGAGAGTGCTTTAGATCAAGAAAATGTTGAGGTGGAAGGATTAACCAGTCAACTGGCGGCTTTACGGGGTGATAGAAATTGGCTAATAACCAATGGGCTCGTAGGAGCGTTTGAGTATTGTCGCCAATCGGCGCCCTTTACCTCTCTGATAGACCGTCTTTCCGCTGCTGCCTACAAGTCCGGCCACCACAACGGTATTTACCAAGGATACTTTGATTGTAAACAATCAGATAGGATGTCTTCTGACTTTCACACGGCTAGAGGCGAATTTGAAGGTGAAATGGCTGATGCGCTGGAGGCGGTATACAATGAGCCGCTGTCTGTGTATGCTGACTTGGTGAATAAGGTGAATGAGGAAGGCACAGAATCTCTGCGTATGATGCTGGACCCCGCGGAAGAGTCCGAGGAGGCATAAATATTTGTATTTTGCTCACGTGTTCTAAACATTTATGGCTTTTGTACTGGCACTATTTAGCCTTGGTTTTTGTGAACATATCCACGTAACTTGTCAGGTATTAAATACTAACTCATGATGTATGTAGCCACCTTTCTTCTGAAATGCGGCGATTTGACCTGTAATGATCATTTGCCATTAATACTGCTGTCGTCATCTCTGTCAAACCCATTTGCCCCCCTATAAATTTTGCTTCATTTTTCTAAATTTGGTAATTTAACGACATGAGTCGTAAAAGCTATAAACAAAGACTCTCCGACATTTTCCGTCGACTAGATGCTGCCGATGGCTTGGTTCAACTGCAAACTCTAGTGACGAAATCGATGACTCGGAAAAGAAGAGGACCTAATGTCGTTCCTACCCGGGCCAATCGTGCATGCCAGAGTATTGTATATGAAGATGCTATCCCAGCTGACATTGACACGGCACCATTATCAGCCGATGATCTGGTGCAACTTGTTTCGGCCAACCGTGTTCAACGTTGCCCTTTAGTGTACGAGCGTCGTCGTGGTGGTCGTGTTGGAAAAAATCCTGTTGATGACCAGGGAGCTATGTCCCCACCGGTGATTGGAGGATCAGCTGATGACTTGACCGTTGATCCCCTTGTACCGGGTTGTGGTAAGGTGTACCATACCCCTGCAGAGGTGATGGCGACTTGTTCCCACAAGTAGGTGTTTGAACATGTTCCTTTTTTGGTTCCCTTATGTCGGCTTTTCAACGATAGGGACAAGTACTTGGTTTTGTGTAAGATAGTTTGTATGTTTTGTTAAAACACCTATCTTTTGATAGCGGTTATTGTATCTATTACCAAGATACCCGCTTTTAGCGCTGTATATTATGACCCCATGACTTATGAAGATATTTTCGTGTTTATGGGCATTGTTGCTTATAGTTTTGTGCAATTTGTTTGCGACGGCAATTTTATTATATTCTTTCATAGTGAGAAAAAAAAGAAACAACTTTTATTGAACTCAAAACTTAAATGAAAAGAAGCGACATCGCTGTGGATGGATTACACTTGTTTATTGAAAAATAAAAGGAAAAGTTGATCTTGCTGTTAGGAGCAGGGCGGTTACAGGTAACATTTTTTTAACTGAGCGATGTTCCAGCTACGGGGTATAGCGGTTCCGTCTAGCCTGGTCAATCTATAGGCCCCTTTGCCCAGATCCTCTTGAATGACATAGGGACCCTCCCAGTTGGGCCCTAGCTTTCCTGTGGGCTCCGCCCTACTGGCTTCATTGTCTCGCATGACATAATCGCCCTTTTTGAATGTATGCTGTGCCACGCGTTTGTTGTAATATTTTCCAACATCTTTTTGTATTTTGCTTCATTGATGGCGGCGGATTCACGTCTCTGCTCGAGTGCGTCTAGACCCTCCCTTAGCAACCTGTCGTTGTTGTTATCACCCGCAGTGAGGCGACGTAGTGACGGTAACCCCACCTCAGCGGGTATCATTGCTTCCATACCATAGGTTAGGCTAAAGGGTGTTTCATTGTTACTAGTCTTGGGCATTGTTCGGTGTGCCCATAGGACGTTTGGCAGTTCTTCAACCCAAGAGCTTCCCTCGGAGTCTAATCTTCTCTTCATGCCATCTAGCAAACTTCTATTCGCCCGTTCTACTTGACCGTTCCCCTGAGGATGCGCTACAGATGTGAAAATCTGCTGTATCTGGAGTTCAGCGCACCATTCTTGCAAAACTCTGTCAGTGAACTGTGTACCGTTGTCGCTTACCAAATATAGTGGCAATCCAAACCGGCATACTATGTGTTCCCAAAGGAACTTTTTGGCATTATCCGCCGTGATTTTAGCCAAAGGTTTGGCCTCTACCCACTTAGTAAAGTAGTCGATTGCCACAATTAAGTATTTCAATCTCCCGGGTGCCAGTGGGAATGGTCCCACAATATCCACCGCCCATTTCTGAAAAGGCCAAGCCGCGGTGACTGGGATCAAGTTATTTTTGGGCCTGAGCGTTTGGGGAGCGAATTTCTGACAGCTACGACACTTTCTGAGTTCCTGCACCGCGTCTTCGTGCATCCCGGGCCAATAGTACCCGGCGTTATGGATTTTAGCTACAACTGCCCTGGGTCCGGCGTGGATGCCGCATATGCCCGCGTGAATTTCTTGAATCAAATACTTGGCTTCTCTCGGGGAAACACACCGTAAAAGTGGGCCCAAATATGACTTCCGGTATAAAATGCCATCATTAACTTCATATTGCAACGCCTTTGTTTGTATTTTCTGAGCCTCGCCCTTACCGGGGGGCAACTCCCCCTTAGTAAGGAATTTTATCATTGGAGTATACCAACAGGGTTCCTCCGCAGTTACTGCAGAGATGCTCCGTGGTTCGATTGAAGGAATTAGTAGCGTCTCTATTTTCACTTCTTTTTCCATGCCTGAAGTGGCAAGCTTGCTTAAAGCATCTGCTATCTGGTTTCTTCCCCGGTGAACGTGGTTGAGCGTGACATTTTCAAAAGAAGCCATGAGCTCCTTTGTTTTTGCTAGGTATTTTGCCATCGATTCATCCTTAGCTTCATACGTTTCATTAACCTGGTTATTAACCAGCAAGGAGTCCACATACACCTCGACCCATGAAGCTCCCATAGATTGGGCCATTCTTAAACCGGCAAGCAGCGCCTCATACTCTGCCTCATTGTTGGAGCATTCGAAGTCAAAACGTAGAGCGTACATTAGTCTAACCTCTTCAGGGCTTATCAGCATTAAACCCGCTCCAGATCCTTTCTCACTTGACGACCCATCAGTATAAAGCTTCCAGGTCTGTCTGGCGGTGCTAGATTCCGGGATGTCCTGGATGGATGGATCCAATATGGCCTCTCCTTCGGGGATTTCTGCTAAAAAGTCGGCGATAACCTGCCCTTTGACCGCTGTCCGCTTTCTGTATTCAATATCTAAAGCACCTAACTCAATTGCCCATTTGGCCAGTCTTCCCGAGATTTCCGGTTTGTGCAGGATTTGCTGTAGCGGGTAATTGGTTAAAACTTGCACGCGATGTGCTTGAAAATGTCCTCTCAATCGCCTAGAGGCGTGTACCAAGGCCAGGACCAATTTTTCTAAGGTTGGGTACCTTGTTTCTGGTCCCGCCAGTACTCGACTTATGTAATATATGGGAGTTTGCTTCCCATCCCTCTCCACCATGAGCACCGCGCTTACTGCAGTATGAGCCGCTGCCAAATACATTTTTAGTACCTCATTGGGAGATGGCGCTGTAAGCATAGGTAACTTTTCGATAAAATGCTTCATATCTTGCAGGGCTTCTTCAGCTTCACCAGACCATTTGAAATTCTTTTTGTTGAGGCAATCTTTTAATGTTTTAATGAACGGTAAAGATCTTTCTGCGTGTCTTGCTAAGAATCGGTTAATCGCCACTAAGCGCCCATTTAGCGCTTGTGCTTCCTTCAACGTTCTAGGGGAGGGCATTCGCTTTATAGCAGCTACCTTATCCGGATTGGCTTTGAAGCCTTCCCGGGTGACGATCACGCCCAAGAACTTTCCTTCTTCCACCCCGAACGAGCACTTCTTGGGGTTGAGCTTTATGTTGTATTCTCTAAGCTTTTGGAAGGTTTCCTCAATGTCTTCCAACATTTGCTTCTCCTCTCTACTCTTGATCACGACATCGTCTACATACACTTCCAGATTTATGCCGATCTGGGCTTCAAAAGCTTTATCCATGAGACGCTGATATGTTGCTCCAGCATTTCGTAGACCAAAAGGCATCTTTGTGTGACAAAAAATGCCCACATCGGTATGAAACGCTGTCTTTTCTTCATCTTCCTTAGACATCTTGATTTGGTGATATCCCTTATAGGCGTCCAGGAAACATTTATACCTATAGGGGACCAGGGAATCAACTTTGAAGTCCATCTCCGGTAATGGGTACGCGTCTTTGGGGCATGCCTTATTCAGGTCCTTGAAATCAATGCACATTCGCCATGTACCATCTGGCTTTTTTACCATCACCGGGTTCGACACCCATGTGTGGTATTGTGTTTCTCTGAGGATTCGGGCTTCTACCAACTTTCGTACTTCTTTAACGACTGCTGCTTTTCGATCCGGGGCCATACTGCGTTTGCCTTGCGCGACCGGCTTAACGCCTGGGAGTGTTGCTAACTTATGTTCCGCCTTATCGCGGGGAACTCCTGTCATGTCGGAATGTTCGAAGGCAAAGACGTCAGCATTTCTTCTTAATAGTGCTTTCAGGTCATTTTTAACTTCTGGGGAGAGGCTGTCTCCAATGGTAACTGTTTGGTCTGGGTGGCGTGTGCTCAACACCCACCTTTCTGGGCCGATAGCCCCGGTGGGGCCTTGTCGACATTTCTTGGTGCTTAGTACCTCCCCGATCTTGTCTCGATACACTGTTGCAATGCCCCGCGGAGTAGGGAACTTCATGAAACCTCGCGCCGTTGAGACTATAGCGTCTAATTTACCCAGAGTGAACCTTCCAATAATCACATTGTGGTACGACTCAGCACGTACCACCAGGAATGTTAGGAGTATGGTTCTTTCCCGGGGCTCCTGTCCAAATGTGACTGGGAAAGTAATTTGACCAATAGGGTCTACCTTTTCCCCGGTGAAGCCTTTAATGGGGGCGTGTACAGATTCTAGCAACCTTTGGTCTTCCAATTGCATTCTATTGAAACAGTGTTCGTAGATGATGTCTTCTGAACTTCCAGTGTCCACCAAGATTCGCCTCATGCGGTAATCCCCCACTGTAGCAGATATGATCAAGGCGTCTGTAGTAAGATGCAGGTCTTCTACGCGTGGTTCGATGGTCATAGTAGCTAACATCCAGGGTTCGAGCATGGAGAAACTCCGTTTTGCCCCTTTTCCTTTGTCAGCGTGCACCATATTCAACTCCCGCGGTCTTTTACCCGCCGCTTTATCGTTTTCTTCCTTTACGACTGGTGGACCCTGTTTGATGTCCCTTACTAAGTGTGCCAACTTGCCTGCCTTCACAAAGTATTCAATCTGCTTTTTCAACTGAAAGCAGTCGTTTGTGTCATGACCGCTCCCTTTGTGATATTCACAGTATTTACTTGTGTCTTTGTGTGGGTTGTCTTTTAGTGGCTTTGGAGGATTAAACTTGAGGTTTTCTGAGGCTAGGATTTCCGCCGGCGTCTTGCTCAGGTTAGGGTAGTCAGATCGAGGTTTTGAGGACTCGTTCCTTGAGTAGGTGTTCCTTGGTCGATCGTACCGTGAATCCGTCTTGTCATTCCTCTGGTATCGATCTCCTCTACCCCTGCCTTTGGCATTCCGCTGTTCTCTATCTTCTTGATTCTTGAGAGCTTCTTTCTTCCTGTTAGCTGCATGACTGGCGGCTACGGCCTTTTCTTGTATGACATATACTTTGGCTATCCGAAGTATTTCATCAATGGTGGGTGGCACACCATCTCTCCCATGGAGGGTTCTTAGCAACTCGTCATCATTCACTCCTTGTAGGAAAGCTCCACAGGCTAGATCATTTGTCACACCCGGGATTACCAAACTTTCCTTGTTGAATCTAACGATGAAGTTTTCCACCGTTTCATTGTCCCGCCGGCGGATATGAAGAAGCTCGTTTCTATCCTTAGTGTGCCTGCGCTGCTGGCTGAATTGTAAGATGAACTTGGCTTCCAAATCCTCAAAACTGTCTATCTCACCTGTGGGTAAACTATCCCACCTGTGGGTAAACTATCCCACCAAACCCTAGCCGCACCCATCAGTGTTTGCACAAACATTTTGCACCATAGGGGCATAGGCCAACACGCTACTTCCCCCGCGCTTTTAAATAGGTTAAGATGGTCATCAGGATCCCCTAGGCCATCGTATTTACCTACTGTTTGAGGCATCTTAGGTTTTTCCTTGATAGGAGCTTCTGCTATCCTTCTAGTAAATTTAGATTTGAAAGTTGCATCTATTGGCTTGTACGGTCTAGTGAGTTCGTCTTCTTCCACATTGATAGGTTGTACTAAAGGAATAACTCCGCCCTGGCTTATAGCCTGAGTAGAAGTAGGTAGTGCTGAAGTGCTGTTTAGCATAGAGCTGGGGCCTCTTCCCGGGGAAAGCCTGGGTCTGGATGCATTTCCTCTGTCATAGGCGGGTTCCACTGTTGGCTGAACTGGAGCATAAACTGGTTGCGAGGTAGGAAAGCTCCACCATGGCGGCATGTAAGCCGCGTATGGCGATTGTTGAACGTGACTCTATGTGGTTCCTTGGGGCGTATATGCCGAATTACCATATGGAGGTAAGTACCCGTATGGGGGTGCGTAATAGTATCCAGGGAAATAAGGTTGATTTCCTGGTGTGACTGGGGCATTCATGATTCCTGCCGGCATGACCACCGGCTGGTGAGGTGGAGTAGACAGTGCAGCGGTAAGTGCTGCTGTGTACAAGGGTGGCATGGAGTAAGTGGCGGATGGTTGATAATACTGAGGCATGGTTGCCTGAGGCATGATGGTGCTCGGACTTGCCGATGTAATCACTGGCATATAACCAAAACGTGATGCTTGTGCTCCAGAGGTCGTCACAGGGGTGAACATGTTGGCACCCGTTACCCCTGGTTCCATGGACTGTAACCGCAGGGAGGTGTATGGAAGTACATTTACTCCAGTTGTTCCAGGGGCAGTGACTACATTCCCCGAAAAACCTGGTGGTGGTCCTTCCGCCTCGAATTCCAGATCAAGCGATCTGGTAACAACCGGTGAAACCGGAGTACTGTTGATGGGGCCTGTTCCTACCCCCAGGTTGTTATTCGTGGCTGCTTGGCTTGGGGTTGCTGCTGCGTTCAGATCACTGGCCATGGGGTTCAAACTGATTGTTACCGAAAAGGTCCCACGGATGGCGCCAATGAAGAAACACTGACCTTTCGGTAGTATCCGATGAAGACTTCAAGTATCAATGATCCGAACCGGCAAACTGCAAAACAGAAACACCGTTAGGACTCGTTACAGGAATGGGGTTATTCCTGTAACCACCCTCCGGCGTGAGAATAAGTCTCGGGTTTGGGAGTATAAAAGTGTAAAGAGAAGAAGAAGTTGTATTGAGAATTCGATATCTTGTACCTTGCATGTTTACCTCTATTTATAGTTTATGATTAGGGTTTCCTTAACTTGGATGAACTCCTATAAGTTAGGGATTTGCATGATCTTCCCAAAAAGTTGGAGATTTGGTTATGTATCTTATCCGTATAGAATGGAATATTCTAGAACGAATATTTATAACAGCTTATTTACAATAAAATAATAGGTAATGACCGGGTCGGACTATCCGATTAGGGTCATACCTCGTCACATACCATTCACCACATCGTTGTTGTTGCGAGCCTGGTTAGCGTTGAGGTTAAATGCTCATCCACGAGCGGCTACTTGTTGTTCTTGGTTCAGCTGGGGGCAACGATTACGGAGATGAGTAGTGTCTCCACACTGAAAGCACGCTCGTACAGTGTTGACTGGTTCTGGATTCTGCAGAGGTGCTGGGAGAGCTGGTTGAGTTGCCTGAGCCGGAGCTTGCTGAGCGGGTTGAGAAGGATTAGCTTGACGACAGTAAGGAGTCGTGTGACCATAGCGATTGCAGTTGGTACACCAATGACATGATGAGGTAGTAGGGTGATGAAAATTGCAAGTCGTACACTTGGGGTAAGACTCAGAGTACTGTTTCTTGACTTCAGGAGCAGCAGGGTTCTGAATAGTAGCAGCAGGAGCAGGCTTAGCAGCAGGATTTGCAGCAGGAACAATGGCATTGCATCCTGATCCCTGAGACTTTCGCCTCTTGTTCTTGCTGCCACTTGGCTGCTGGGTAACTTGATGTGCAGACTTGGCGGAGGCAGGATTAGCAAACTGCTTATCACGAACGCGGTTGTTGTTGAGACTAGCTGCAAGACGTTAGACTTCCTCAATATTTCCGAGTTGAGCTGCTTCAATAGAATCACGCATAGCAGGAGGTAGGCCATTGGTGTACTTGGTTATCATGCGTTTAGGGGTAGAAACCAAGTGAGGAACAATCAAGCTGAGCTGCTTGAAACGGGTAGTATTAGCCAGATTATCATCACCAATCTGCTTCAAGTGCCAGAACTCTTCTTCAAGCTTCAGTTGTTCATGAGGAGGGCAGAATTCAAGCATCATTAATTCTCGCACCTCAGCCCATGGAAGAGCATAGGCTTCTTCATTCGATCGGATGTTTCTCTCATTTGTCCACCACTCTAACGCTCTGCCTTGAAACATTCCCGTTGCACTCCTAGTCTTTAGATGTTCTGGGCACTCGCTGTTAATGAAGGTGACCTTGATGCTGTCAAACCACTCGAGCATAGCAGTCACCCCATCACTGCCCGTGAAAGACTTAGGGTTGCAAGAGACAAAATGCTTATAGCTGAACTTGGTAGACTTTTCTTTCTCCGTCTTAGAGTCAACAGAAGAGGGCGGAGTGTTCGATCCTTGGATCTCAGAGACGATCTTTGGCATCACTCGAGCGATCTGGTCGGCCATAAAGTACATCATCTTTTTCTGAGACTTTTCCCTGGATCTCTTGAGAGTGTCAGAGAGCTTTCGAGAAGACATCCTAAAGATCCAACAAGAGGATCATATAAGTCTAGATTAATATAGATTCACACACGATAGACTAAGACTCAAGATTCACATAGATACCGCAACCCACGACCTTCGCATGGCACGTTGTACGAAGTTTGGCGACATGTCAGAAATGCTTATATATAGGAAGTACCAGCGGCGTATCCGCCACGCTTCGGGCATAATCGCTTCGACCTCGCACTCGGTGTCATGTTACGTGTCGCAAAACACACTCATCATCATTATCATAGATTCACATAGATTTCAATAGATTACGATAGGTTTCAAATAGTCTTCAATAGATCCAATAGACTTCAGTAGACTTCAATAGACTTCAATAGACTTCAATAGGCTTTAATAGATTCAATAGACTTCAATAGATTTCATAGTTTTCCATAGATTTCGATATATTAGTGTTAACAATCCACAACCAACGAAATCCCGCATGGCACGTGCTACGAAAGTTCAGCAACATGACGGAAGCACTTGTATATAGGAAGTACCAGCGGCGTATCCACCATGCTTCAATCATGCCACGTCCGTCTCGTCATCGGTGTCATGCTTCGTTAACCACAACATTAGAATTCATCACAGGATCTCCTCATAGATTGACCAAATGGTTTCAACAACATAGATTAACCCAAATAGATTTCACAACTTCAACCCGAGCCTACAAAACTACAAATTTCACTTAGCGCGTGTACGAAGGTTCGGTAACATGCCAGAAACACTTATATATAGGAAGTACCAGCGGCGTATCCACCATGCTTCGGACATGCCACTTCTGCCTCGTCTTCGGTGCTAGGCTACGTTTCGTATTTTGTTTCTCAAAACAGCACATACATAGATTACTCATAGATTTCACTAGAGTGCACACTAGATTACACATAGTTTTCAATAGATTACACAAATAGTTCTTCCATAGTCTTAGAATTCAACCACATCACTGCCGATCCGTACACACTAAGTTTCGCATGGCACTTGGTATGAAAGTTGGTAACATGTCGAAAACACTTATATATAGGAAGTACCAGCGACGTATCCACCATGTTTCGGACACGTCACTTTTCCCTCGTATTCCATGCCATGTTACATCTAGTGCCTTACAACCACAATATCGCATAGATTGATCAGATAGATTAACACCGTAGATAAACTTCTTAAATTTAGTTTGATCCTGAGAGATTAGAATTTAGGCTTTAGATTGCGGACATACGTGTGATTCGTATAAAGAGCTCCAAAATAAACAAAGAATCAAGATAAACGAAGAATCGAGTTTAACACCACATGTAAAATCGAGGTAACATAAAAGTTTGGCTTATAAAACATAGAGTGTTCCGGGTAAAGGAACAGTGACTAACCAAAGTGATTCGAACACCTTTCGAATTGAGGTAATGTCTCTTAACTTACTTAGAAAAATACGTCATCGATGTTAGGCCTACGATATTCGTCCTTTCGGGTCATTTCACGTTCCTAATTGAATGGAAATTTTGAGACTTTGGTGAGACATAAATAAAACATCAAGGAGTGGGACTAGTTATCAAGATCTGAGTTTCACTTCTAACTTGACAACATCGTACCCTAATAGCGTTGGTACTTATCCGAAGACAAGACCTACTAGAATAGTATGGATATTTTCCATCAAGGTTCGGATGTTACTCCTGTCTTGAGGGCAAATCTCGTGCAACATACAAACATTGATTAACAGTGTTTTCAAAGTATCAAGTGTATTCAGAGACGATCTTTGGCACGACTCGAGCGATCTGGTCGGCCATAAAGTACATCATCTTTTTCTGAGACTTTTCCCTGGATCTCTTGAGAGTGTCAGAGAGCTTTCGAGAAGACATCCTAAAGATCCAACAAGAGGATCATATAAGTCTAGATTAATATAGATTCACACACGATAGACTAAGACTCAAGATTCACATAGATACCGCAACCCACGACCTTCGCATGTCACGTTGTACGAAGTTTGGCGACTTGTCAGAAATGCTTATATATAGGAAGTACCAGCGGCGTATCCGCCACGCTTCGGGCATAATCGCTTCGACCTCGCACTCGGTGTCATGTTACGTGTCGCAAAACACACTCATCGTCATTATCATAGATTCACATAGATTTCAATAGATTACGATAGGTTTCAAATAGTCTTCAATAGATCCAATAGACTTCAGTAGACTTCAATAGACTTCAATAGGCTTCAATAGATTCAATAGACTTCAATAGATTTCATAGTTTTCCATAGATTTCGATATATTAGTGTTAACAATCCACAACCAACGAAATCCCGCATGGCACGTGCTACGAAAGTTCAGCAACATGACGGAAGCACTTGTATATAGGAAGTACCAGCGGCGTATCCACCATGCTTCAATCATGCCACGTCCGTCTCGTCATCGGTGTCATGCTTCGTTAACCACAACATTAGAATTCATCACCGGATCTCCTCATAGATTGACCAAATGGTTTCAACAACATAGATTAACCCAAATAGATTTCACAACTTCAACCCGAGCCTACAAAACTACAAATTTCACTTAGCGCGTGTACGAAGGTTCGGAAACATGCCAGAAACACTTATATATAGGAAGTACCAGCGGCGTATCCACCATGCTTCGGACATGCCACTTCTGCCTCGTCTTCGGTGCTAGGCTACGTTTCGTATTTTGTTTCTCAAAACAGCACATACATAGATTACTCATAGATTTCACTGGAGTGCACACTAGATTACACATAGTTTTCAATAGATTACACAAATAGTTCTTCCATAGTCTTAGAATTCAACCACATCACTGCCGATCCGTACACACTAAGTTTCGCATGGCACTTGGTATGAAAGTTGGTAACATGTCGGAAACACTTATATATAGGAAGTACCAGCGACGTATCCACCATGTTTCAGACACGTCACTTTTCCCTCGTATTCCATGCCATGTTACATCTAGTGCCTTACAACCACAATATCGCATAGATTGATCAGATAGATTAACACCGTAGATAAACTTCTTAAATTTAGTTTGATCCTGAGAGATTAGAATTTAGGCTTTAGATTGCGGACATACGTGTGATTCGTATAAAGAGCTCCAAAATAAACAAAGAATCAAGATAAACGAAGAATCGAGTTTAACACCACATGTAAAATCGAGGTAACATAAAAGTTTGGCTTATAAAACATAGAGTGTTCCGGGTAAAGGAACAGTGACTAACTAAAGTGATTCGAACACCTTTCGAATTGAGGTAATGTCTCTTAACTTACTTAGAAAAATACGTCATCGATGTTAGGCCTACGATATTCGTCCTTTCGGGTCATTTCACGTTCCTAATTGAATGGAAATTTTGAGACTTTGGTGAGACATAAATAAAACATCAAGGAGTGGGACTAGTTATCAAGATCTGAGTTTCACTTCTAACTTGACAACATCGTACCCTAATAGCGTTGGTACTTATCCGAAGACAAGACCTACTAGAATAGTATGGATATTTTCCATCAAGGTTCGGATGTTACTCCTGTCTTGAGGGCAAATCTCGTGCAACATACAAACATTGATTAACAGTGTTTTCAAAGTATCAAGTGTATTCAGAGACGATCTTTGGCACGACTCGAGCGATCTGGTCGGCCATAAAGTACATCATCTTTTTCTGAGACTTTTCCCTGGATCTCTTGAGAGTGTCAGAGAGCTTTCGAGAAGACATCCTAAAGATCCAACAAGAGGATCATATAAGTCTAGATTAATATAGATTCACACACGATAGACTAAGACTCAAGATTCATATAGATACCGCAACCCATGACCTTCGCATGGCACGTTGTACTAAGTTTGGCGACATGTTAGAAATGCTTATATATAGGAAGTACCAGCGGCGTATCCGCCACGCTTCGGGCATAATCGCTTCGACCTCGCACTCGGTGTCATGTTACGTGTCGCAAAACACACTCATCATCATTATCATAGATTCACATAGATTTCAATAGATTACGGTAGGTTTCAAATAGTCTTCAATAGATCCAATAGACTTCAGTAGACTTCAATAGACTTCAATAGACTTCAATAGGCTTCAATAGATTCAATAGACTTCAATAGATTTCATAGTTTTCCATAGATTTCGATATATTAGTGTTAACAATCCACAACCAATGAAATCCCGCATGGCACGTGCTACGAAAGTTCAGCAACATGACGGAAGCACTTGTATATAGGAAGTACCAGCGGCGTATCCACCATGCTTCAATCATGCCACGTCTGTCTCGTCATCGGTGTCATGCTTCGTTAACCACAACATTAGAATTCATCACAGGATCTCCTCATAGATTGACCAAATGGTTTCAACAACATAGATTAACCCAAATAGATTTCACAACTTCAACCCGAGCCTACAAAACTACAAATTTCACTTAGCGCGTGTACGAAGGTTCGGTAACATGCCAGAAACACTTATATATAGGAAGTACCAGCGGCGTATCCACCATGCTTCGGATATGCCACTTCTGCCTCGTCTTCGGTGCTAGGCTACGTTTCGTATTTTGTTTCTCAAAACAGCACATACATAGATTACTCATAGATTTCACTAGAGTGCACACTAGATTACACATAGTTTTCAATAGATTACACAAATAGTTCTTCCATAGTCTTAGAATTCAACCACATCACTGCCGATCCGTAGACACTAAGTTTCGCATGGCACTTGGTATGAAAGTTGGTAACATGTCGGAAACCCTTATCTATAGGAAGTACCAGCGACGTATCCACCATGTTTCGGACACGTCACTTTTCCCTCGTATTCCATGCCATGTTACATCTAGTGCCTTACAACCACAATATCGCATAGATTGATCAGATAGATTAACACCGTAGATAAACTTCTTAAATTTAGTTTGATCCTGAGAGATTAGAATTTAGGCTTTAGATTGCGGACATACGTGTGATTCGTATAAAGAGCTCCAAAATAAACAAAGAATCAAGATAAACGAAGAATCGAGTTTAACACCACATGTAAAATCGAGGTAACATAAAAGTTTGGCTTATAAAACATAGAGTGTTCCGGGTAAAGGAACAGTGACTAACTAAAGTGATTCGAACACCTTTCGAATTGAGGTAATGTCTCTTAACTTACTTAGAAAAATACGTCATCGATGTTAGGCCTACGATCTTCGTCCTTTCGGGTCATTTCACGTTCCTAATTGAATGGAAATTTTGAGACTTTGGTGAGACATAAATAAAACATCAAGGAGTGGGACTAGTTATCAAGATCTGAGTTTCACTTCTAACTTGACAACATCGTACCCTAATAGCGTTGGTACTTATCCGAAGACAAGACCTACTAGAATAGTATGGATATTTTCCATCAAGGTTCGGATGTTACTCCTGTCTTGAGGGCAAATCTCGTGCAACATACAAACATTGATTAACAGTGTTTTCAAAGTATCAAGTGTATATTGTGTCGGCCTTAGGAAAGGCATGTAAGTTTAGCAGGGAAATGTGCTGCTAGGAAGCAGATACGGTAGAATGCATAAGTCTTAAACAACAGATAAGAATCAAGGTTCCTAGAACTATAGACTAGGGCAAGTATTCCTACTTATCCTAATTCCCAATAGTTATGGCTTTGATACCAATCTGTCACACCCCAACCGATGGCGGAAACATCAGGGTGCGAGCACTAAGCATTCAGACTGCTCATGAGATTCCATAACACTAATTATTTCATTAAAGATTAAATAAGTTTCATGCATAAAGTGTCTAAAACATCAACACGACCACAAATGTCAAATACAACCACAATAGTCTTTGATTCAACTTCTAGAGTTATCTAGGTGAGTTTCTAAGCATCAACCCTAGCTTGTTTTCCATAGTTCCAGCACCTATCAGCCTGCAACATGTATTAAAATAAAGTCAGTACAAAAACGTACTGGCGAGCATACAAGTTTAAGTAATAGAATAATAGTATAAAACAACTCATATCCATCGTGTAAATGATAAAATAGTTTTAGCCATGCCAGTGTTGGCAGTCCAACAAGTGATAGCCCAAGTATCCCGATGCTTTATTGTTTTCCCAAGTCTCAAGGAAAACTAGAATCCTCCTAACAATACCCCCGAGAATAATGGGGAGGTTCATTTCCTATAGCGCTACTATTGTTAAGGCGGAACTACACACCCTGGATTAAACGTCCACATAGCACAATAGAATACAAGAATCACAAGTTTCACATACACATAGGATAGAGTTTAGCTTGCAAAAGTTTCAAGTATCACAGTTTAATAGAATACATGTTACATCCTAAAGTTTAAAGCAAAAAGGGATCGAGTATACTCACAGTGATTGCCTAACAGATGAACTGTTATTGGATCAAAGGGAGCTCTTTAGGTTTAGCCTGATTAGATTACAGCGGATAAGTGTCGGACAGAACAACGAGATTGCACAAAGTGTCGGATTAGTCATCTCGATCGGATGGCTATCCGATCTGACTGCCATTCGATTGGGATGTCAAATGTTATGAGGGAACGGATGGCTATCCGATCGGGTTGCCACTCGATTCAGAGTTGACAAAAGTGTGTGGGGAACGGATGGCTATCCAATCGGGTTGCCACTCGATTCAGAGTTGACAAAAGTGTGTGGGGAATGGATGGCTATCCGATCGAATGGCTATCCGATCGGGTTGCCACTCGATTCAAAGTTCCAAGTTTTCAAAACTTCAAGAGGTATGTCGTCTGATTGGATGGCAGTTCGATCGGATGGCTATCCGATCGAGTTTCCATTCGACGATCATGACTTCAAAGTTTAAAGTGTTTTAAAGTTAAGGGGCAAGTGTTACTTGATCGGGTGGCAGTTCGTTCGGATGGCTATCCGATCGGATTGCCACTCGATCAGGTTAGCCTTGTCCCGTTCTCAAATTTGTAAAAACTCTAAGTTTCTGGTCAAACAGCAACGACATGGTACGTATCGAGACAACGGTAAGCACATTAGTGTGTAGCCGATCTGGTCAGGTGGGAACCACCCCAGTCCGTTCAGTCGTCTGCCCGTGATGGTGCTTATGTCAGAATCCGTACTGCGGTTGTCTCCTTTGGTAACAATCCCTTTCCAAACCGACTCCAGACTAATACTCAAGTCTACAGTCCGTTTAGATCTGGATCTCACCGTTTTATTGTAAAATTTCAAGAAAAGATGAAGATAAACATAGGTTTTAGCTTGAAAAGTTTAGATCTAGCATAGATTTAGTGTAAAACGCATGAAATTCCTTAGATCTGAGCTAGATCTTGGCTAGAATGACATCACACAACAGTTTGGTACAAACCGCCATGGTGACATCACCTTCAAGAGCTCAAATCCGAGAGATTTCATGGTGAAAAGTGAGATTTCAAAGGAGAATCTCGTAGAGAATGACGTGTAGATCAAAGATGTACAAGAATCTAGTGTAAAACGTACCGAAATCGCCGAGAAATGGAAGAAAATAGGAGTGCGTGCGTCTGGTCGAGTGAGGCTGTCACATCAGTGAGAATGGTGATGTGACAGGCCTATTTATAGTGTGAGAAGGAGGGAAGGCGGTGTGCACTCGGATCGGATGGCGGTTCGATCGAGTGGCCATCCGATCGGGTGGTCATCCGATCGGATTGCCACTCGGTCAATCCCATCTTTTCCGTTTCACCGTCTTTGATTCGGTTTGCGAGTTAGATTAAGCATTGCGTAGTATGGGGTAGGGCTGTAAACGAACCGAACGAACACGAACAAGGCCTTGTTCGTGTTCGTTCGTTAAGGAAATAAATGTGTTCACGAACGTTCATGAACACTTACCGAACGAGATTTTATGTTCGTGTTCGTTCATTAAGGAAATCAGCGTGTTCACGAACGGTTCACGAACACAAACGAACACAAACAAATTTGGTGAACTCGACGTACGATAAAGATAGATAGCCAAGAGAGTAGCACTCGAACTTGAATCCCTTATTGTGGAACGGAGGTCGATTGTATTCGTGGATGTAACTAATGAGAAATGAAAGGGAAATGATGCATAAACAAGGTGAAAGTGGGTTTCCTAGTTTAATTGTTAGGGAAATAAAATAAATAAAAGTTTAATAATATAAAAAGTACAAATAAAATATAAGAAAGTACAAAGATCTTCAATTAAAACACAAACATACGAACATAAACGAACGCAAATCAACGAAGGTTCACGAACACGTTCACGGACACCTTACCGAACGTTCACGAACACAATCGAACGAACGAGACCTCTGTTCATGTTCGTTCATTTAACTAATCGAACGAAATTTCTTGTTCATGTTCGTTTGTTTATTAAACGAACGAACATAAACGAACTTCCCGCCGAACGGTTCACGAACTGTTCGCTGAACGTTCGGTTCGTTTACAGCCCTAGTATGGGGTAATAGTATAACTAGATTATAGCAATAGCACAAAAGTTTTCAAAGTTCCATAGTTTCCGCCAGTGACAAGACTCCAGTCCCTCGTTCAACCAAGTCTTAAGTTTCACGAGCCTCAAGAGTCTAGCACCAAAGTATCAAGAATTAGACATTCCAAGTATCTAGAATTAGGCATTCCAAGTATTTAGATTTAGACATTCCAAGTATCTAGAATTAGGCATTCCAAGTATTTAGTATATAGCATAAAATTCACCAAGTACCAAAAGTATTAACGACTACATAGTTCAAGGACTAAAATTGACAATATCTAAAAGTCTAGGGGGGCAGGTATTACAGCAGGGGATGATCATCATTAGGCTCTGTATATTAGTTTATTAGTCTGTGTATCATCATTTGGTTCATTCTGTGTGGTTTGATCCATTAACATTAGCTTTGCTGCAGTTGACCAATGTGCAGGTCATAAATGTATTAGTGCAATTGTCCAATTCAATGTTGGTCATTAGGTGCAGTTTTGCTGCAGTTAACCAATTAAAGTCAAACCTTGTTCACTAAACTAGAAGCAGGTTTAGTGCAATTTCCCTAGCTAGATGGGTTTCAATTAAAATCAAAACGAGAGAATGGGCTTCAATATTTGATTCCTGAACTTATAAAGTCAAAACAAGAGATTGGGTTTCAATATTTTTACATGGTAAAGTCAAACATGTGGCTAATGTGAGAATAGAGGGAGTTTTGAATTTAATATAAAGCGAAGGGCAATATAGTCTTTTAACATCATTTAATAAGGGCATAAGGGTCTTTTAACAACTTTTACTAACAGCCTTTAACGTGTTTCTGGGGCATATGGTGATGAAATACCCACATCAGGGTTTCAGAGGGCAATAAGTGAAAGATAGGGAGTCTTTGGGCAATCTAGAACAAACCACAGGGAGAACAATTGCATTTAATTCTTCTTTTAATTTAATATCAACTCAGGATCTTAAGACTTAAAAAACCAGTCAGAGGAGACTTGTAGTTTTTCTTTTAATTTAATATCAACAATGATTTATTTATTTATTAAAAAGATATATTTTATGATCAAAAGAAGATAAAAAAGCTAAATTCGTCCATGAGTTAGAGCAAAATTGTTTGTTATATCCAATAGTTTTTCTTAACCAGATATCTTAGGTTTGTAATTTATTGCCACCTCCATCCAATGGACTAACTCCGTTTGTTTACTCTATTAACTCAAGGGTATTTTGTCTTATTGCCTATTTATTTTTGTTTTTCTATATTTTTCAACTATTTACTTTTGAATAAATTTATTATATTTATTTTATAACACCCACCCCGGCCATCCCACCCACCCTCTCTCACCTTCTCCTCCTTTTCTCTCTTTATAAAACTTTTTACATCTCTTTAAATGTCGGTTTAGATATGAGCAAGATAATGGTTACTACTTGCTAGATAGTGGAGGCAGGGTGGTGGTGGTTGTTATATGTTGGAGGTGTTGCGTTGGGTTGTTTTGTGGTGGATGTGGTGATGCGACGGTGGTTGTAAAGGGGTGAAGCAGTGGTGGTTAGTGATGATGGTTGGGGGAGTGGCTAGCTGTGGTTTTGGGGTCTCATCAAAGTGGTGGTACAGAGATGAAGAAGAAGTGGGTCCTACATGTGTTTGAGTAAAAAGACTAAATTACCCTTTGACCTAGTAGAAATTTTGGATGGGGTTAACGAATCGGATGACAATGACAATAAATTGAAAACCTCAGGTGTCTAGTTGCAAAAAAAAAATGATGGAACAAGCAATTCTAACCAAACCTCAGGGATGATTTTGCCATTTTAATCTAAAAATAAATAACTTTCTATGAAAAGTTTATCCGACCGATTCGGTTCATTTTTTTCTGAAACCGTAGTTGGCAGTTCTGCTCAGATTTTTGAAAACCGCTAGCACTAGACCGTAAACATCTCTATATGGGTTTAAGGGATTCGAGCGTAGTTAAGTTTGTCAAATAATTTATAACTTACTATATCGTGCGGGCACCCTTCTAGTATACTTTAAATAATGTAAGCATGTAACTGATTTATATTTCCATTTAATTTGATTTTCATCTAATAACTTGTGTTACTTAACTTTTCTTAAAAAAGTTGAATACGTAGGTGTGTTCAATTTTTTTGGCGTTCCGATATAGATTTTGTTGAAAATAGAATTGTATTCAAAGCCCAATATTTCTTTCGTATCGTAAGCTATTGCGATTGTCGGTACATGTATCAGGTATTATTGAAACCAGTACTCATATTCATTTTATAAAAACCTGACGACATCTTTTGGGTGTATCGCGAGATTAAATATTATTTTGCTTTCGTTTTTTGGTTGCTATACCGAGTGTCGGTATTGTACCGGTATTGTAACGGACTGAATCTATACCGACCGAAAGAGAATTCCCGCCGATGGCACGGGGAATTCCACTAGTTATTGTTTCATTTAGGTATGTAATAATTTCATTTGTAAGCCTTGTATTTGTTTTTTTGTTGAAACAGTATTTAGTATAACTTGTATTTTTATATCAAACTAGAAGACTTCTTTTGCGCGTTGCAACATAATTCAGACAGTTTTATTTTGATTTATTATGGTATCAATACAATACCAACATTCGGTATAGCAATCCAAAGTCAAAACCCAAAACAAAGTCATGATATGCCCAAAAGGATATCAACACGTATTTTACATCAAAAACCATAAAAACCAATATCAGTGTTGATTCCGATGGTAATGATACATGTACTATTGTTATTCAGTTGAAATTGACGTGGTTTACCATATAAAAATATACTTTATACATGTATAGAAGTTTTCACACTATATTAGTTCAATTCGTCATGGTAAAGAACATGCGATATAAGTTCGGTTCGTTACTGTAACACCCCAACCCGGAAGGGCTGACGTGTCACAATAACGGTGGTATCATAAACAAAAGTCATAATTCCATTTATTTATTTGACAAGGATACAACCACACGACCATTAAACTTAAGATTAATATACAAGCAGACACATTCGATTTGATTAACTAATATCTTCAGATTTATTCCTAGGCTTTATTCTTCTCTCTTTTCCCTGCCCAAAGTAACCTGTGAACCTGTATATACAAAATTTATACGGAATGAGCCGAATGCTCAGTACGGAATAATAGGCTCAAATAACAAATAACGCTTATATGAAATGTTATCCGAATAGAACTTTATGCGAAAATGATACGATGCAAGAACAAAATTTCAGAATCATATCTTACGGATGTACCCATGAGCAAACTTAAAACGTGACAATACACAGGTAGCTACTCCTGCATAATTATCACATGAGATGGCGAGTTGGCATACCCGCTATCCACCTCCTTAACTTAAATCCTAGGATCGATCCATACGCCTCCTAATAGCCATATGTACCACACTTGTACTTAAGAGACGCCGTGAACTGATCTCTCCGTCACGGATGGAGCACATGATGTCGATGCCGCAAGAACATGCCCGTGGGACACTCCACGAGAAGCGATACTCAGGGTATCAGAGTACAAATGGACTTATTCACATAACTTATAAAACTTATTTTCATAACAAGGATGATGAAGATCACCGAAAATAACACGGCGGGAATGACAATCTATAGTTACGCGATGTCGAGACAACCAATCTATCCCTAGAATAACATCAAAATCACACATATATATTGGAAATAGGTCTGCCTTACACACAATAGATTCAATACGGATCGGACAATCTTTATATACGTAAGTGATTACGGATGAATTTTCCATGGGAGTGGAAATGGTTAAAGTATGATTTAAGAGAGTTGGTCTTATCGGAAGGTACTTAGTAAACGAATGGGATACTAAAGAATGGGTCGCTCCTGTATCGAATAACACATAGATACTACGTTCACCAATCTGAAGGGTTCCAGATACAGTACATGGGGCATTAGCAGCGTCAGTAGCAGAAAGTGCAAAAACTCTTCCTCCAACATTGGATTGGTTATTCTTCTTAGTGTCTTTCTTAGTACACTCCTTAATCATGTGTCCAGTTTGGCCACATCTAAAGCATGCTCCTGTACTTCGGTGACATACGCCCTGATGTCTCTTACCATAAGTATTACATAGAGGATATGTAATCTGATTCGGTTTTACGTGTTGATTCAGTGGTTGAGCTCTAATAGGTTCTGCATACAACTAAATCTGGTTTTGAGCAGGCCTCTGGTTTTGTGGTCTAGGCTGCCATGGATGTGCCTGATTTCCAGAGTTTTGATTTCCTTGCACTTTGCGGTCTTGATGCTGTGGCGTAGTGGATGATTGGCCGATTGCCTGCTTAATTTGTCCTTCTCTGTTTCTCTTCTTATTATCCTCAGTTCGAGATAAAAATTCTTTCCTCTCGAACTCAAAAGTTTTGATTGCATCGGCAACTTCGGTGATATCCTTAAATTTCATGTACATGATCGACTTCCGAATTCGATCATTGACTGCCCACTTGCATTTCTCTGCCTGGGCTTCTGCCGATCCTGCAACGTCTCCTACAATACTAGCTAACCTTGAAAATCGAGTAATGAACTCAGAGGCTGGTTCATCACTTCCCTGGCGAATCACTGCATACTCCCTGATATAAGCTTCTTTATCAGCGGTAGAAAAATATTTGTCATAAAAGATGGTACGAAAATCGACCCATGAAAGATTAGCGTCAAAATCATCTCCTCCTTTAACTTGCTTATATCCTTCCCACCACGTTTGTGCGTCATCTTCAAGTTTGTAGGTAGCCAATCTAACTTTGTATTGCTCCGGAACTCCAAGAACTCCGAAGATCTTTTCAACATGAGCTATCCAGTTTCTTGCTTCGACTGGATTAGTAGCGTGACTAAAGGATTTCGGCTTTTGTTTTTGAAATTTAGCGATCCATATGTCTATACTATAGGTAATATGGTTCGTGGTATTCTCACGAATTTCTTCACCAGAGATTGGATTCGTGTTATTACGTTCTGGATGACGAGTTTGCTGAATAACGGCCTCAGCTGTTTGAGCAACCAGGTTTGGAAGCAACCCGGCAACAGCCTGGTTGATAGCATTAATTACGTTTGGATCAACTGGAGTCTCATTTGAATAAGTGTTGTTACGTACATGGTTAGTACGAGTACTCCTACGTAGCGGACGACGAGGAGGCATCTATAAGAATAGACACAGGAGTTAAACAAAATAAGAGACCAAGTTGAATCCTATCATAGATATCTACCCATTCCTCACAGGTTTTAATTACTATCTTTAAGTTTTCTACAGGAAAGAGCCTTTGCTCTGATACCATAGCTGTAACACCCCAACTCGGAAGGGCTGACGTGTCACAATAACGGTGGTATCATAAACAAAAGTCATAATTCCATTTATTTATTTGACAAGGATACAACCACACGACCATTAAACTTAAGATTAATATACAAGCAGACACATTCGATTTGATTAACTAATATCTTCAGATTTATTCCTAGGCTTTATTCTTCTCTCTTTTCCCTGCCCAAAGTAACCTGTGAACCTGTATATACAAAATTTATACGGAATGAGCCGAATGCTCAGTACGGAATAATAGGCTCAAATAACAAATAACGCTTATATGAAATGTTATCCGAATAGAACTTTATGCGAAAATGATACGATGCAAGAACAAAATTTCAGAATCATATCTTACGGATGTACCCATGAGCAAACTTAAAACGTGACAATACACAGGTAGCTACTCCTGCATAATTATCACATGAGATGGCGAGTTGGCATACCCGCTATCCACCTCCTTAACTTAAATCCTAGGATCGATCCATACGCCTCCTAATAGCCATATGTACCACACTTGTACTTAAGAGACGCCGTGAACTGATCTCTCCGTCACGGATGGAGCACATGATGTCGATGCCCCAACAACATGCCCGTGGGACACTCCACGAGAAGCGATACTCAGGGTATCAGAGTACAAATGGACTTATTCACATAACTTATAAAACTTATTTTCATAACAAGACGTAACATATATTGGAACATGCGATAATGAGTACAACTAACAGAATACTATCGCATGACATGAAAGCTAAATCCAAGTTTATGATTAGAATAGGAATCTAACGGACTGTCAAATGAATCGATAATCAAAGACGTGCGGAGTTTTAAAAGATATATGAATTTAATGGGTTTATAACAATTTGAATATGAAGCAATAAGGAGTGAGGGTAAGGATCCGTACCTTAAAAATTCCAAAGTGATGCTACCTTGATAATATTTCAGATTTATACGGGCAGAGTTTAGACTACTGATTAGTCTTTTAACCTAATTTAAATAACATGCACACAACTAGGTCAGTAACTTAATACAGCATTTACGATAACTCACGAGATCAAACCCTCACAACAAATGACAAAGTGCGATACTTAAACATCCAGCGGATTCACAACGAATGACAGAGTATAGTCCGATTTCGAACAGCACTCAAACATTCAAGTCGAAATCACGACGAATGACAAAGTATAAACCCAATTTGAGCAGCACTTAAACATCTATCGGATAGTTTCAATCGATCGGACATTGAATCGTAATAGCGATCGAGTTATTACCCTGTTCTGCAGCACCTCACTATACTAATTAGTGATTCGTGTATGTTAATTGAAGTAAACAGATGATAACTCGAAGTATATTACGAATTCTTTCGTCGTTTCAGCGCCCAGATTCAAGTGCCAATGTCCTCTATTTATACCCGAATTTTGCCCCCCTTACGGACCGTAACAAATAACCCTTACGGTCCGTAAGGGTTGCCTATATTTTATAGAGTAGCCACGGTTGGGACTAGGCTAGCTGAGTCGACACATTCTCGAAATTCAATTTAGACAGCGAGATTTTAGGATAATCGTCAATAGGGAATACCCCCCCTGAGTTTTAGGGGCCCTGATCCTGATTCTGAAAATTCTGAAAATTCTAGGGTTTGTACAGAATTACTTGGGTGTCTTAATTAGGGTTTCCTATTGGGTAATTTATAAATAATGATAATATTTTTGGTTGATATACAGAAAAATGGATCATAAGATAAATATATATTATTATTATTCTTTTATTTCTAGAATAATGATTTTTAAATTTAGGGTTATTACAACTATTACCCCCTTAAAAGAAATTTCGTCCTCGAAATTTTTCAAATATAATATATCGCATAAGTAACGGAACTTTCATAGCAAAGTTACTAACTTATATAACAAGAATTTCCTAAACACACATGTGTATCTGAAATTCATAATTACGTTCATGACCATAATTGTCAATTACCTTACTACCATGTCCTAATGGTTCTTCCACTACATATCCTAATAACATATTTAATCATGCAGAAAATCAACATAGACTTGCAGATAACAAGAGTGACTATTGATACTGATATCTCCTACATAAACATGCTTAATCATAACTAAGATATATTCACATAAGACAAAGCATGAATGACCACAAACAGAAACAAATGAACATAGATCAAAGAGCAAGGTTTATCGTGACCTTGACAAAAATTCTATTGCTAGAATAGATTAGGGTATAGAGAGCGAATTGATTCTTCAGATTCCCATGTTGCTTCGCGTTCAGAGTGATTTTTCCAGAGGATTTTAACAAACGAAATTACTTTCCTACGCATAACCCTTTCTTGTCGATCTAAGATGGCTTCTGGTTCCTCTTCATAGGACAAATCTTCGTGAATTGTAAGTAACGGATAACTAATTACATGGAGTGGATGATAATTATATCCTCTTAACAAGGAGACATGAAAAACGTTATGAACGTGCGAGAGATGAGGCGGTAAAGCTAGTCGATATGACACTTCTCCAATTCTTTCAAGGATTTCAAAAGGACCTATGAAACGGGGACTAAGCTTCCCTTTAATTCCAAATCTACGAACACCACGCCAAGGTGATACCTTTAAAAATACGTGGTCACCAATTTTAAATTCGAGTGGTCGTCTATCTTGATCTGCATAGCTCTTTTGTCTGCTCTGAGCTTCTTTCAGTTTTTCTCGTGCCATAATGACTTTTTCGTTTGTAATCTGAACTAGTTCTGGCCCTTCAATAATCTTTTCTCCAACTTCATCCCAGCAGATCGGTGCGCGACATTTCCGACCGTATAATAGCTCAAAAGGTGCCATGCCAATACTTGCTTGCCAACTATTGTTGTAAGCGAACTCAACAAGGCATAGATATTCATCCTAGTTTCCAGACCATTCAAGTGCACATGCTCGGAGCATGTCTAACAAAGTCTGGATCGTGCGTTCTGACTGCCCATCTGTTTGTGGGTGGAAAGCCGTACTAAACTTTAGTCGTGTACCCCAAGCTGCCTGAAAACCTTTCCAAAATCGTGAGGTGAAACGTGGGTCTCTATCGGAAACAATGGAAGATGGTGTGCCATGGAGTCGAATAATCTCTTGAAGAAATATTTCGGATAACTTATTAACCGAAAATCCTTGCTGAATCGGTAGAAAATGTGCTGACTTTGACAATCTATCGACAACAACCCATACAACATCATTCTTCTTGAATGTCTTAGGCAAACCGGTAACAAAATCCATTGTGATCTCATCCCACTTCCATATGGGAATATCCAATGGCTGCAACAGACCGCTTGCTCGTTTGTGTTCAATTTTCACTTGTTGGCAAGTGAGGCATTTACTTACGTATCGAGCAACGTCTTCCTTCATGCCATTCCACCAGAAGTTCTGTCTTAAGTCTCGATACATCTTGGTAGATCCTGGGTGAATTGAAAATGGTGAGCTATGAGCTTCGGCTAACAATGACTCACGAAGGGTGGAGTCATCGGGTACACAAAGTCTTTTGCCACACCAAATCACCCCCTGATGGTCTATACTAAATTCAGATTGCTTACCCACCTCGAGATTTTGCACAATTGCCCAAAGTTCTCCATCTTGCTTCTGTGCATCTTTGATCCGTGATATGAGGTCGGGTTCAATCTGCATTCTAGCTAGATATCCATCAGATTTACTAACCTGAAGCCAAATGTTCATCCTTTCGAGATCCCTCCTAATACGAGGCTGAATTTGTAAGCAAGATATAGTCCCGGAATTCTTTCGGCTCAATGCGTCAGCTACAACATTGGTTTTGCCTGGATGGTATTGAATATTTGCGTCGTAATCTTTTAAAAGTTCTAACCACCTTCTTTGCCTCATATTTAGCTCCTTCTGCGTAAATATGTACTTGAGGCTCTTGTGATCGGTAAAGATGTCACAACTCTCACCATACAGATAGTGTCGCCAAATCTTAAGTGCAAAGACGACTGCGGCTAGTTCTAAATCATGTGTAGGGTAGTTAACTTCATAAGGCTTCAACTGACGGGAGGCATAAGCGATAACCTTCCCATGTTGCATTAGCACACAACCTAGTCCTTTCTTTGAGGCATCACTATAGACTTGGTAACCTCCTGATCCAGAAGGGAGAGTGAGTATTGGGGAGGATACGAGTCATTTCTTCAATTCTTCAAAGCTTTTATCTTGTTCCTCATTCCATGAGTACTTCACCCCTTTCCTTAGGAGTTTTGTGAGTGGTAAAGCAATTACCGAGAATCTTTCAACAAATCTTCGGTAATAGCCAGCAAGATCCAAGAAACTTCGTATTTCGGTAACAGAAGTGGGTCTTGGCCATTTTGTAATAGCTTCAACCTTTGTTGGGTCTACCGTAATTCCCTCTGCTGATATGACATGACCTAAAAATGCCACTTGGCTAAGCCAAAAGTCACATTTGGAAAACTTTGCGTACAGCTTCTCATGCCGCAAGGTTCCAAGTACTGCATGTAGATGTGCTTCATGCTCTTCATGACTCTTAGAATACACCAAAATGTCATCGATAAAAACAATAACAAATTTATCTAGGAATTTGTGAAATACGCGATTCATCAAATCCATGAAGACTGCTGGTGCATTAGTTAGCCCAAAGGGCATAACCAAAAATTCGTAATGACCATAACAAGTACGAAAGGCGGTCTTGGGAACATCATCATTCTTGATCTTTAGCTGATGGTACCCGGACCTTAGGTCGATTTTGGAGAAGAACTGAGCCCCCTGAAGTTGATCAAAGAGATCATCAATGCGAGGCAGAGGATACTGATTACGAATAGTAATCTTGTTCAGCTCTCGGTAGTCAATACATAAACGCATACTACAGTCTTTCTTCTTCACAAATAAGACCGGAGCACCCCAAGGTGAAACACTGGGTCTTATGAATCCCAGATCTAACAATTCTTGCAATTGTTCCTTCAACTCCTTTAGTTCCATCGGGGCCATACGGTACGGAGCTTTAGAAATAGGTTCGGCACCAGGGATCAAGTCGATGGTGAATTCTACCTGACGGTCGGGTGGTAATCCCGGTAGTTCATCCGGAAATACATCAGGATATTCACAAACAACAGAGTGGTTATCAATACTCTTGACACTAGCAGAAGTATCCTTAATCGATGCTAGGAATCCGGCACAACCGTTTGATAAGAATTTTCGAGCTTTGAGCGCAGAAATAATTTTAAGAGATTTATGAGCTTGAGTTCCCTGATATATAATATCAGGATGATGAAGATCACCGAAAATAACACGGCGGGAATGACAATCTATAGTTACGCGATGTCGAGACAACCAATCTATCCCTAGAATAACATCAAAATCACACATATATATTGGAAATAGGTCTGCCTTACACACAATAGATTCAATACGGATCGGATAATCTTTATATACGTAAGTGATTACGGATGAATTTTCCATGGGAGTGGAAATGGTTAAAGTATGATTTAAGAGAGTTGGTCTTATTGGAAGGTACTTAGTAAACGAATGGGATACTAAAGAATGGGTCGCACCTGTATCGAATAACACATAGATACTACGTTCACCAATCTGAAGGGTTCCAGATACAGTACCTGGGGCATTAGCAGCGTCAGTAGCAGAAAGTGCGAAAACTCTTCCTCCAACATTGGATTGGTTATTCTTCTTAGTGTCTTTCTTAGTACACTCCTTAATCATGTGTCCAGTTTGGCCACATCTAAAGCATGCTCCTGTACTTCGGTGACATACGCCCTGATGTCTCTTACCACAAGTATTACATAGAGGATATGTAATCTGATTCGGTTTTACGTGTTGATTCAGTGGTTGAGCTCTAATAGGTTCTGCATACAACTGAATCTGGTTTTGAGCAGGCCTCTGGTTTTGTGGTCTAGGCTGCCATGGATGTGCCTGATTTCCAGAGTTTTGATTTCCTTGCACTTTGCGGTCTTGATGCTGTGGCGTAGTGGATGATTGGCCGATTGCCTGCTTAATTTGTCCTTCTCTGTTTCTCTTCTTATTATCCTCAGTTCGAGATAAAAATTCTTTCCTCTCGAACTCAAAAGTTTTGATTGCATCGGCAACTTCGGTGATATCCTTAAATTTCATGTACATGATCGACTTCCGAATTCGATCATTGACTGCCCACTTGCATTTCTCTGCCTGGGCTTCTGCCGATCCTGCAACGTCTCCTACAATACTAGCTAACCTTGAAAATCGAGTAATGAACTCAGAGGCTGGTTCATCACTTCCCTGGCGAATCACTGCATACTCCCTGATATAAGCTTCTTTATCAGCGGTAGAAAAATATTTGTCATAAAAGATGGTACGAAAATCGACCCATCAAAGATTAGCGTCAAAATCATCTCCTCCTTTGACTTGCTTATATCCTTCCCACCACGTTTGTGCGTCATCTTCAAGTTTGTAGGTAGCCAATCTAACTTTGTATTGCTCCGGAACTCCAAGAACTCCGAAGATCTTTTCAACATGAGCTATCCAGTTTCTTGCTTCGACTGGATTAGTAGCGTGACTAAAGGATTTCGGCTTTTGTTTTTGAAATTTAGCGATCCATATGTCTATACTATAGGTAATATGGTTCGTGGTATTCTCACGAATTTCTTCACCAGAGATTGGATTCGTGTTATTACGTTCTGGATGACGAGTTTGCTGAATAACGGCCTCAGCTGTTTGAGCAACCAGGTTTGGAAGCAACCCGGCAACAGCCTGGTTGATAGCATTAATTACGTTTGGATCAACTGGAGTCTCATTTGAAGAAGTGTTGTTACGTACATGGTTAGTACGAGTACTCCTACGTAGCGGACGACGAGGAGGCATCTATAAGAATAGACACAGGAGTTAAACAAAATAAGAGACCAAGTTGAATCCTATCATAGATATATACCCATTCCTCACAGGTTTTAATTACTATCTTTAATTTTTCTACAGGAAAGAGCCTTTGCTCTGATACCATAGCTGTAACACCACAACCCGGAAGGGCTGACGTGTCACAATAACGGTGGTATCATAAACAAAAGTCATAATTCCATTTATTTATTTGACAAGGATACAACCACACGACCATTAAACTTAAGATTAATATACAAGCAGACACATTCGATTTGATTAACTAATATCTTCAGATTTATTCCTAGGCTTTATTCTTCTCTCTTTTCCCTGCCCAAAGTAACCTGTGAACTTGTATATACAAAATTTATACGGAACGAGCCGAATGCTCAGTACGGAATAATAGGCTCAAATAACAAATAACGCTTATATGAAATGTTATCCGAATAGAACTTTATGCGAAAATGATACGATGCAAGAACAAAATTTCAGAATCATATCTTACAGATGTACCCATGAGCAAACTTAAAACGTGACAATACACAGGTAGCTACTCCTGCATAATTATCACATGAGATGGCGAGTTGGCATACCCGCTATCCACCTCCTTAACTTAAATCCTAGGATCGATCCATACGCCTCCTAATAGCCATATGTACCACACTTGTACTTAAGAGACGCCGTGAACTGATCTCTCCGTCACGGATGGAGCACATGATGTCGATGCCGCAACAACATGCCCGTGGGACACTCCACGAGAAGCGATACTCAGGGTATCAGAGTACAAATGGACTTATTCACATAACTTATAAAACTTATTTTCATAACAAGACGTAACATATATTGGAACATGCGATAATGAGTACAACTAACAGAATACTATCGCATGACATGAAAGCTAAATCCAAGTTTATGATTAGAATAGGAATCTAACGGACTGTCAAATGAATCGATAATCAAAGACGTGCGGAGTTTTAAAAGATATATGAATTTAATGGGTTTATAACAATTTGAATATGAAGCAATAAGGAGTGAGGGTAAGGATCCGTACCTTAAAAATTCCAAAGTGATGCTACCTTGATAATATTTCAGATTTATACGGGCAGAGTTTAGACTACTGATTAGTCTTTTAACCTAATTTAAATAACATGCACACAACTAGGTCAGTAACTTAATACAACATTTACGATAACTCACGAGATCAAACCCTCACAACAAATGACAAAGTGCGATACTTAAACATCCAGCGGATTCACAACGAATGACAGAGTATAGTCCAATTTCGAACAGCACTCAAACATTCAAGTCGAAATCACGACGAATGACAAAGTATAAACCCAATTTGAGCAGCACTTAAACATCTATCGGATAGTTTCAATCGATCGGACATTGAATCGTAATAGCGATCGAGTTATTACCCTGTTCTGCAGCACCTCGCTATACTAATTAGTGATTCGTGTATGTTAATTGAAGTAAACATACGATAACTCGAAGTATATTACGAATTCTTTCGTCGTTTCAGCGCCCAGATTCAAGTGCCAATGTCCTCTATTTATACCCGAATTTTGCCCCCCCTTACTGTGACACCTGTGTAACTCCAACCATCAAACAAATGCCAAACCAATGAAATATTGTATTTCATACTTGGGATTTGTAAAAATATGTGTATCGTTTGCACATATCAACTCTTGTTCGACTTCAAGCTCTAAATCGCCTTCTGGAAGGTTATACGCGCACTGATGCGTAAATATAACCAGTTTAATGCAACGAACACTCCGGAATAGTGAAATAGGCTTAACATACCTTAAGTAACCTTTACATAACTTAGAAATAAGTTTTGAAGGCTTTGGTATGGCAAAATCTAGTTTATTCGCTTACAGGGACTAAACTTGACAAACTACGAAAGTATGCCAATTTGAACTGTAACAGACATTCCAGAACATGACCATAAGTTAAACACACCTTAAATATCCTTTATATAGCTTAGAAATAGGCTTTGAGGGGTTCGGTGTGCTAAAATAAACTTTTGGGTCATTCAGGGACTAAAAGTGTCAAAAAGTGCACAAGTTTGCATTTTCACGCATATCTTACATTCTGAATACATCCGGACATCCAAAAATTTATGTAAGCACTAAAATATTTTATTTTAGTGTTCGGCATAAGAAAAATCCATTCGTTTCGTCATTTGGATCGTTTTACGCGCTTGTGCGCATTCCGTCGTAATTAAGCGAACATCGCGTTCATACGAACAAACGAACCAACATCCGACATATTTTTGAGCATGTTTCATGTCCACAATGTCTAGGCATCATTTTAGGGCCTTAAAGTTGGCTTGACGGGCCTTAGAAGTGCCGGAAATGAGCTTAAAACACAACAGGGACTGAAACTGTCATTTATGAAAGTTATTTCTGATCAGAAGCCCCAGGCGGCCCGCCTGAGGTTTATCTGATCCTGAAGCGGGCCGCGTCCGACTATCAGAACAGATATGATCAAACAGTCAGCAGATTCCAGCTGTTTGATCCTCACCCACACATTCTCACTTGAACATTCAGCTCATTTAGACTCATTTTTTAGCCACCATAAGGTTCCGACACTTGTACGGATACGATTAAGGCACGATATTCGACAAACGATCTTAACGGTTACCCGAAAACTATAAATACCCCACCCCCATTACTTCAAAACCACTAGAATCTGATCTAAGTGACTCTAAGTTGGAACCATTGTTTCATACCTGAGTTATTTTGATCTAGATTAGCATTCGGGGACCCTTCGTAAGTATTCTTTCGTTCTTTTATCGTTTTTCGAGTCCGAAAGTCAAACTTTGTTTGACTTTCAGCGTTGACCAGCTTATGGTCAATGCGAAGTTCGTTTGAACTTCGCAACGTGATTGTAATCACGATGGTTATAGTCCCTTGGGACTATGCCTACTGATTACCACGTTGTCTAGGGTCGTAAGGGTAAGCGATCTGATAAATCGCTTATACCTTCGAACCCGACCCAGTTTGGTCGATCATTAGGATCCGACCAAATACATTAGGTGACCATAGTATATAGGGAATAACCTTCCGAGGTTATACCTTATGGTCACGACGTTTAAGTAGTTGTATGATAGGTAGTTTATATGCCTTAGGTAAATTACTAGAATACCCTTTTCATGTATAATTGGTAATTAAGCATATGTAACCTAAACTTTTGTCACATAACTGATTATGTAACATGTTTAGGCATATAACACTTGTCATAAGACTAGTTAAGCGGTCCGAACGCGTTTCACGCGAACGACGCGTTAAAGTAGCATAAGCTACCTAAACGGGTCGTAATGGGTCGTAAGCTATTAGGTTAGGTTTCATTTAGTATGTAGGCTTTGTTAAACCATATGACACGAGTCTCTATACTCGTTTGGGTTACGAACCCTCATTCTATCCAATCATCCGATTTAGGTCCGGTTTATTAACATAGTTACCTACATTAGGTGCCGTTTGATATCCGCGATCTCTAGCATTGTTTGGTTGTTACTCAAGGACTACTAAGCAATCTCAAGTGAGTACATAGACCCCTCTTTTACCGTTTTCCAAACTGTTTTGGGGTGAAACACATGTGCCTACTTGTTACTTTCATGCTTTCCTGTTTTCACATCATATACCTGCTATGTTCGTTAGTACATTATAGTACATGATTTCATTACATTTCATGCTAGGTGTGCCCATTGTGTGCATTACTTAGTACATCGTTTTACATTACATTTCATGCTAGGTGTGCCCATTGTGTGCATTACTTAGTACATCGTTTTACATTACATTTCATGCTACGTATGTCTATTGTTGCATACTTAGTACAGGTCACATGCTACTTATGTCTATTTGTCGCATACTTAGTACATTAGTTATTCATCACATGCTTACATTTTGGATGCATATTACATGATTTACATTGATCATGCATTTCCATAGAACATAACTTTGATTTAAACTACGTTTTACTTCAATATTATGTTCTAGTGCATATGGTTTAGTTGATGCATTTCACTAGCCATACATATCACTTTGGTTACACATTACATAGTTTACATTTGACACATAAATACTTTTGACATTGGTTATACATTATATGATTTACATCTTGACATAAACATTTTAACATATTATTTCAATACATTTGGAAGTTGGTTTAAACATAGACATCTTACATTGTTTGGTTTGGTTTGGTTTGAGTAAGTGATTAAGTAACGAGGCATGTGTAACATGATACAAGCATGGTGGATACGCCGCTGGTACTTCCTATATATAAGTGTTTGTATGGTATTACATATCGTAGCGTTATTTGAATCATTTCAGTTGAGACATAGAACATTTTATACAAATAACATACTTTTCACAAGACATTGATTTACAAACAACTTATCTTTTACAAACTCATTTTATATGGTTATTCATTTAACCATACATTATTCTCTTATTTATACATATCATCTGATCCTATCATTTTTCAAATGATTTACAAGACAAAGCAAATTACAAGGTTCATGACTAAACATTTTCTCAAACATAAGTCATGAATTCTGTTTTCACAAAACCTATGTATCTCACAGGCATTTTTATGCTGACGTACCTATTTTCACATGTGTTTTCAGGAGATGATGCATAGGACTTATCAAGACATACTTAGGCGGACTTGTGCCTTAGTGACTTAAAACGAGACAAGAACTAGTTAATTTTTGTTATATACTATTTGTTTCTTGTTTAAAACAATGTAACTCTCTTATTTGATTAATAAAACGAAACTTCAATTGCCATGGATTTGAAACAATTAATTCTGTTACAACACTCCCCGATGTTTCCGCCACGTTTTGTATGTTCTACGTGGTCGGGGTGTGACAGAAAAGATGGTATCAGAGCCAATGGTTATAGGGAATTAGGTTATTAGTAATGCTTTGACCTAGTCTATAACCTTCTTAGGTCCCTAACGCGAGTTTACTTGCGTTTAGTCAAAAAAAAAAAAAAAAAAAACAATACCGTCACCTATCCTTAGGCGACGACCACAACAAGAACATAAATTTCAAAACCGCTTTGAAAATAATCATCTGTTCTAGGATGATTGATTACTAGGTTTTGAACCCTCTGTTGTAAGGTTTTGAACCCTCTGTTATATGGTTTTGAACCCTTTTGAGTTTTCAAAATCTCGTCAAGGTTTTGGGTTTTAAATAATGTGAACACGTGCAAACTGGAAGGGTGAATGCCTGTATTCTGTTTTCTGTCTAGGCAAGCACTTCGTATACATCTCATCAGACGCGAGACCAGTTGTGCTTACCTGGGAATTCTTGGGATGAGTGTTCACTTATAGGCGAGCATGTCTTCGCGATACATTATTTTTGACCCATTTACTTTGATTATTCACTGTGTGTCGTTTGTTTGCTTTGTAGTAACGAACAAATGACCACTATCCTTGCTTTCATCAGATTTGTTCATCTCATTCTTTTTCGTCTAATTCTCTCACTCGTTTCCTTTCATGTTTCCTCTTTTAGAATGCCTCCACGACGCGAAAATCCGGTATCTATTGACGATCTGGCAGCTGTCATTACACAGCAGATAACTGATGCAATCCCGACCATCGTTGCCCAATGTCACCAAGCTATCAACAACAATAATGCCCTCTGCAACTTCAAGACGTTCAACTCGGCTAAGCCATCAAAGTTTTCCGGGTCTCAAGGAGCGACTGCACTTCTGCAATGGTTCGAGAGTCTAGAGAGCACCTTCAGGCATGTTCAATGTCCAAACGAGCGAAAGGTAGACTTCGCATCTAGTGTCTTTGAGAAACGAGCTTTGACATGGTGGAACGGTGTGGTGAGAGATAGGGGTGCCGATGTGGCACTGGCCCAAACTTGGGAAGAACTTCGAGCACTGATGATGAAGGAATTCTGTCCTCGTCACGAGATCAGGGCATTGGAAAGGGAATTCGACGATCTTAAGCAAGACAGCGGCGAACATCGAGCATACACTGATCGATATGAGGAGCTGAGCCTGTTGTGCCCTACCATGGTTACGCCTTTGGATAAGGCGATCGAAAAATACATTGATGGTCTCCCTGACTCAGTTCAAGACATTGTTACTGGTAGTAACCCCACTACGGTTAGGCAGGCCATTGAGCTATCTGCAACCTTGACTGAATCTCAGATCAGGAAACGTAAGCTTTTCCGAAAGGGTGACAAGAAACCGGTCGAGGAATCGGAACCAATCGAGGAATCAAAGACCATGGATGAGCAGACTGGATCCCTTGAGCGGTCAAAGAAGCAAAAGGCTTCTCAGAACTTCGCCATGGTTGCTCACAATGGTCAAGCCGTCCCCAAACAACCAGCTCAACCCCGTGCTAGGAAGCCATACAATGGAACTTCACCCTTGTGCAACCGATGTGGCCTACATCATCATGCTAATGTGAAGTGCCGCGAATGCCAAATTTGTGGACTTAAAGGTCATACGGCAAAAGTTTGCGTAGCAGCAGTTGCACCGAATCAAGCTGACAACAAACCTGCTCGAGCTCGCTTTCCACCAGGGTCTTGCTACAAGTGTGGTGAGATGGGACATTTCCGAAGAAATTGCCCAAAGCTTGCTAATGCTAATCCAGCACAGAGATGAGCATCTGATCGACTAGAAGACAACACTCTTTAGAAATAATCACATCTTATGTATTATTTTCTTTTGTTGTCAAGGTCCATGAAACAGTTGTTATCATTGTTAATAAATAAATCTTTTTATTTACATTGCAATGTATTTATGTGGTTGTATGCATAAACAACATATCCCCTACAGTACCGACAATCAAGGAATCGTATTCCTTGAAAAGCAAACTACCCCAAAATTCTTCCATTTTTCAATCTCTTGCGTTTTCCACAAAGATCCTAAGTACCCGTCTCTTGCAAAGAAACGAAGTACAAGGTGCAAGTTATAATTCTGTACGAATACCGCAAGTACCACTATAAATTCTTAATAAGGTACCCAAGGGTATTTCTGTATGTCCTAAATTATTGTGTACCTTAATTCGAACATTGCGTTTTCCTGAAAACGAAAATCAAAATTTTTGGTAGATCATCCTATCTTCATGGATGGATTCTTGAAATGATTAAAGTGCCAAATGAAATCCACGAATTGGATTCCTGGTGTGCTTTAAGTATCCGCGTCCAAAGATAACAAATCAATAACCAAATTAAACAACTATGTGATTATGTGCTTATGTGTTCCCTTTAATGTTTTTGTGTAATCCAAGCTTTGTTATCCAAATCCTCGTAGAATCTTCCATATCTTTGTATAAGGAATTCATAGTAGGATATCCAAAGGTACTATATTAAATCCTCAATGGGCTTTTACGTGATAGTAAAGACCCTTGGATTATATTGTACTATTCCATAATTAGACCCCTAGAGAGGTCTAGTTAAACAGATTGATCCAAAAATCTGGTTAGGATTATCATGTGATGAGATAGCTGAAAGGACTCCTTAGTGGCCTAATTAATAAGATCATCTGTTGATCTAATTAAAAGGACCCTATGGTAGTCTAGTCATACTTATCACAGGTTTGATTTTCCTCCCCTAAAACATTTCAAGACAAACTGTGCGGACTATGTAAGGAATTACGTAATTATGGATGCATACATAATTATGGATGCATACATAATTATGAAATTCAGTGCACAGAAACCACAGCAAGTTTGGTCGTGTGTTTAGAAATGACTCGTTCCGTTCACTTTCGTTTCTGAAGAAATGGTGGAAAATGACTCATTCTGTTCATTTTCGTTTCTGAAGAAGTTGTGGAAAATGACTCATTCTGTTCATTTTTGTTTCTGAAGAAGTTGTGGAAAATGACTCATTCTGTTCATTTTCGTTTCTGAAGAAGTTGTGGAAAATGACTCATTCTGTTCATTTTCGTTTCTGAAGAAGTTGTGGAAAATGACTCATTCTGTTCATTTTCGTTTCTGAAGAAGTTGTGGAAAATGACTCATTCTGTTCATTTTCGTTTCTGAAGAAGTTGTGGAAAATGACTCATTCTGTTCATTTTCGTTTCTGAAGAAGTTGTGGAAAATGACTCATTCTGATCATTTTCGTTTCTGAAGAAATCGTGGAAAATGACTCATTCTGTTCATTTTCGTTCCTGAAGAAATCGTGGAAAATGACTCATTCTGTTCATTTTCGTTCCTGAAGAAATCGTTTGTGGAAAATGACTCATTCTGTTCATTTTTGTTTCTGAAGAATGTCCATTAAGGAAATGTCAGGATTATGCTTTTCATATCTCTGGTGGTTATTTGACACAAAGCCACAGATAGACTCCTACGAATGAATTTCGGGACGAAATTTCCTAAAGTAGGGGAGACTGTGACACCTGTGTCACTCCAACCATCAAACAAATGCCAAACCAATGAAATATTGTATTTCATACTTGGGCTTTGTAAAAATATGTGTATCGTTTGCACATATCAACTCTTGTTCGACTTCAAGCTCTAAATCGCCTTCTGGAAGGTTATACGCGCACTGATGCGTAAATATAACCAGTTTAATGCAACGAACACTCTGGAATAGTGAAATAGGCTTAACATACCTTAAGTAACCTTTACATAACTTAGAAATAAGTTTTGTAGGCTTTGGTATGGCAAAATCTAGTTTATTCGCTTACAGGGACTAAACTTGACAAACTGCGAAAGTATGCCAATTTGAACTGTAACAGACATTCCGGAACATGACCATAAGTTAAACACACCTTAAATATCCTTTATATAGCTTAGAAATAGGCTTTGAGGGGTTCGGTGTGCTAAAATAAACTTTTGGGTCATTCAGGGACTAAAAGTGTCAAAAAGTGCACAAGTTTGCATTTTCACGCATATCTTACATTCTGAATACATCCGGACATCCAAAAATTTATGTAAGCACTAAAATATTTTATTTTAGTGTTCGGCATAAGAAAAATCCATTCGTTTCGTCATTTGGATCGTTTTACGCGCTTGTGCGCATTCCGTCGTAATTAAGCGAACATCGCGTTCATACGAACAAACGAACCAACATCCGACATATTTTTGAGCATGTTTCATGTCCACAATGTCTAGGCATCATTTTAGGGCCTTAAAGTTGGCTTGACGGGCCTTAGAAGTGCCGGAAATGAGCTTAAAACACAACAGGGACTGAAACTGTCATTTATGAAAGTTATTTCTGATCAGAAGCCCCAGGCGGCCCGCCTGAGGTTTATCTGATCCTGAAGCGGGCCGCGTCCGACTATCAGAACAGATATGATCAAACAGTCAGCAGATTCCAGCTGTTTGATCCTCACCCACACATTCTCACTTGAACATTCAGCTCATTTAGACTCATTTTTTAGCCACCATAAGGTTCCGACACTTGTACGGATACGATTAAGGCACGATATTCGACAAACGATCTTAACGGTTACCCGAAAACTATAAATACCCCACCCCCCATTACTTCAAAACCACTAGAATCTGATCTAAGTGACTCTAAGTTGGAACCATTGTTTCATACCTGAGTTATTTTGATCTAGATTAGCATTCGGGGACCCTTCGTAAGTATTCTTTCGTTCTTTTATCGTTTTTCGAGTCCGAAAGTCAAACTTTGTTTGACTTTCAGCGTTGACCAGCTTATGGTCAATGCGAAGTTCGTTTGAACTTCGCAACGTGATTGTAATCACGATGGTTATAGTCCCTTGGGACTATGCCTACTGATTACCACGTTGTCTAGGGTCGTAAGGGTAAACGATCTGATAAATCGCTTATACCTTCGAACCCGACCCAGTTTGGTCGATCATTAGGATCCAACCAAATACATTAGGTGACCATAGTATATAGGGAATAACCTTCCGAGGTTATACCTTATGGTCACGACGTTTAAGTAGTTGTATGATAGGTAGTTTATATGCCTTAGGTAAATTACTAGAATACCCTTTTCATGTATAATTGGTAATTAAGCATATGTAACCTAAACTTTTGTCACATAACTGATTATGTAACATGTTTAGGCATATAACACTTGTCATAAGACTAGTTAAGCGGTCCGAACGCGTTTCACGCGAACGACGTGTTAAAGTAGCATAAGCTACCTAAACGGGTCGTAATGGGTCGTAAGCTATTAGGTTAGGTTTCATTTAGTATGTAGGCTTTGTTAAACCATATGACACGAGTCTCTATACTCGTTTGGGTTACGAACCCTCATTCTATCCAATCATCCGATTTAGGTCCGGTTTATTAACATAGTTACCTATATTAGGTGCCGTTTGATATCCGCGATCTCTAGCATTGTTTGGTTGTTACTCAAGGACTACTAAGCAATCTCAAGTGAGTACATAGACCCCTCTTTTACCGTTTTCCAAACTGTTTTGGGGTGAAACACATGTGCCTACTTGTTACTTTCATGCTTTCCTGTTTTCACATCATATACCTGCTATGTTCGTTAGTACATTATAGTACATGATTTCATTACATTTCATGCTAGGTGTGCCCATTGTGTGCATTACTTAGTACATCGTTTTACATTACATTTCATGCTAGGTGTGCCCATTGTGTGCATTACTTAGTACATCGTTTTACATTACATTTCATGCTACGTATGTCTATTGTTGCATACTTAGTACAGGTCACATGCTACTTATGTCTATTTGTCGCATACTTAGTACATTAGTTATTCATCACATGCTTACATTTTGGATGCATATTACATGATTTACATTGATCATGCATTTCCACAGAACATAACTTTGATTTAAACTACGTTTTACTTCAATATTATGTTCTAGTGCATATGGTTTAGTTGATGCATTTCACTAGCCATACATATCACTTTGGTTACACATTACATAGTTTACATTTGACACATAAATACTTTTGACATTGGTTATACATTATATGATTTACATCTTGACATAAACATTTTAACATATTATTTCAATACATTTGGAAGTTGGTTTAAACATAGACATCTTACATTGTTTGGTTTGGTTTGAGTAAGTGATTAAGTAACGAGGCATGTGTAACATGATACAAGCATGGTGGATACGCCGCTGGTACTTCCTATATATAAGTGTTTGTATGGTATTACATATCGTAGCGTTATTTGAATCATTTCAGTTGAGACATAGAACATTTTATACAAATAACATACTTTTCACAAGACATTGATTTACAAACAACTTATCTTTTACAAACTCATTTTATATGGTTATTCATTTAATCATACATTATTCTCTTATTTATACATATCATCTGATCCTATAATTTTTCAAATGATTTACAAGACAAAGCAAATTACAAGGTTCATGACTAAACATTTTCTCAAACATAAGTCATGAATTCTGTTTTCACAAAACCTATGTATCTCACAGGCATTTTTATGCTGACGTACCTATTTTCACATGTGTTTTCAGGAGATGATGCATAGGACTTATCAAGACATACTTAGGCGGACTTGTGCCTTAGTGACTTAAAACGAGACAAGAACTAGTTAATTTTTGTTATATACTATTTGTTTCTTGTTTAAAACAATGTAACTCTCTTATTTGATTAATAAAACGAAACTTCAATTGCCATGGATTTGAAACAATTAATTCTGTTACAACACTCCCCGATGTTTCCGCCACGTTTTGTATGTTCTACGTGGTCGGGGTGTGACAGAAAAGATGGTATCAGAGCCAATGGTTATAGGGAATTAGGTTATTAGTAATGCTTTGACCTAGTCTATAACCTTCTTAGGACCCTAACGCGAGTTTACTTGCGTTTAGTCAAAAAAAAAAAAAAACAATACCGTCACCTATCCTTAGGCGACGACCACAACAAGAACATAAATTTCAAAACCGCTTTGAAAATAATCATCTGTTCTAGGATGATTGATTACTAGGTTTTGAACCCTCTGTTGTAAGGTTTTGAACCCTCTGTTATATGGTTTTGAACCCTTTTGAGTTTTCAAAATCTCGTCAAGGTTTTGGGTTTTAAATAATGTGAACACGTGCAAACTGGAAGGGTGAATGCCTGTATTCTGGGTTTTCTGTCTAGGCAAGCACTTCGTATACATCTCATCAGACGCGAGACCAGTTGTGCTTACCTGGGAATTCTTGGGATGAGTGTTCACTTATAGGCGAGCATGTCTTCGCGATACATTATTTTTGACCCATTTACTTTGATTATTCACTGTGTGTCGTTTGTTTGCTTTGTAGTAACGAACAAATGACCACTATCCTTGCTTTCATCAGATTTGTTCATCTCATTCTTTTTCGTCTAATTCTCTCACTCGTTTCCTTTCATGTTTCCTCTTTTAGAATGCCTCCACGACGCGAAAATCCGGTATCTATTGACGATCTGGCAGCTGTCATTACACAGCAGATAACTGCTGCAATCCCGACCATCGTTGCCCAATGTCACCAAGCTATCAACAACAATAATGCCCTCTGCAACTTCAAGACGTTCAACTCGGCTAAGCCATCAAAGTTTTCCGGGTCTCAAGGAGCGACTGCACTTCTGCAATGGTTCGAGAGTCTAGAGAGCACCTTCAGGCATGTTCAATGTCCAAACGAGCGAAAGGTAGACTTCGCATCTAGTGTCTTTGAGAAACGAGCTTTGACATGGTGGAACGGTGTGGTGAGAGATAGGGGTGCTGATGTGGCACTGGCCCAAACTTGGGAAGAACTTCGAGCACTGATGATGAAGGAATTCTGTCCTCGTCACGAGATCAGGGCATTGGAAAGGGAATTCGACGATCTTAAGCAAGACAGCGGCGAACATCGAGCATACACTGATCGATATGAGGAGCTGAGCCTGTTGTGCCCTACCATGGTTACGCCTTTGGATAAGGCAATCGAAAAATACATTGATGGTCTCCCTGACTCAGTTCAAGACATTGTTACTGGTAGTAACCCCACTACGGTTAGGCAGGCCATTGAGCTATCTGCAACCTTGACTGAATCTCAGATCAGGAAACGTAAGCTTTTCCGAAAGGGTGACAAGTAACCGGTCGAGGAATCGGAACCAATCGAGGAATCAAAGACCATGGATGAGCAGACTGGATCCCTTGAGCGGTCAAAGAAGCAAAAGGCTTCTCAGAACTTCGCCATGGTTGCTCACAATGGTCAAGCCGTCCCCAAACAACCAGCTCAACCCCGTGCTAGGAAGCCATACAATGGAACTTCACCCTTGTGCAACCGATGTGGCCTACATCATCATGCTAATGTGAAGTGCCGCGAATGCCAAATTTGTGGACTTAAAGGTCATACGGCAAAAGTTTGCGTAGCAGCAGTTGCACCGAATCAAGCTGACAACAAACCTGCTCTTATTTGATTAATAAAACGAAACTTCAATTGCCATGGATTTGAAACAATTAATTATGTTACAACACTCCCCGATGTTTCCGCCACGTTTTGTATGTTCTACGTGGTCGGGGTGTGACACTTACGGACCGTAACAAATAACCCTTACGGTCCGTAAGGGTTGCCTATATTTTATAGAGTAGCCACGGTTGGGACTAGGCTAGCTGAGTCGACACATTCTCGAAATTCAATTTAGACAGCGAGATTTTAGGATAATCGTCAATAGGGAATACCCCCCCTGAGTTTTAGGGGCCCTGATCCTGATTCTGAAAATTATGAAAATTCTAGGGTTTGTACAGAATTACTTGGGTGTCTTAATTAGGGTTTCCTATTGGGTAATTTATAAATAATGATAATAGTTTTGGTTGATATACAGAAAAATGGATCATAAGATAAATATATATTATTATTATTCTTTTATTTCTAGAATAATTATTTTTAAATTTAGGGTTATTACAGTTACGGTACCGTACAGTATTTATACTCGCTGTAGTTTACGATATAAAAAAAGATATCATGTACCACTACTGTAGTTGTTCGCATGGTGTCGGTTCGGTTAATCATGATATATAACTAAAAATCAATCATATTGATAGTTTGATTTTATTTTGAACAAAACTTTTAGCGAAACGAAGATAAAAATAAACACATCGCATACATTCGGAACTTTATAAATCATTACATTGTATTATTATAATAATGGAAATGGTAACAACTCCAATTTATATATAAAAAACTAAATGTGAGATAACTTTGATAACATGTACGTTTGTGTTTTGTTTACTTACATTACTACTCATAACTCAGCTTTGGAAAACATCAAGACGGAAATATGTAGAGGCACGTTGCAACAACCTACTCAAAATAATATCAATTATCGTATCTTAAAAAATTACTAGAGAAAAAAATATGTAAAATCAATTATAAGTATAATAATAAAATAATTAAAACTTAAAAACAAACATTATTAAAAAAATTAGACACTATTATGTTTGATTATAACTCAGTTTTGCGAAACTTGAGATGGAGATAAATATAGACACGTTGCAACAACATACCCAAAACTATATAAATTATCGTATCTTAAAAGTTATAAGGGAATAAATATATTAAATCAGTTAAAATTAAAAGTATGATAATAAAGTAAATAAACTTAAAAACAAACAATATTCTATATAACAACAATTCAAATTGTGAACAGTTATAATTTGTGATTGGTTGCTTTAATTTATAGGTTTAATTTATAAGATTAGAATTGTAACACTTCGTATTTCTACACTTTCCTAACTTAGAAAATTGTTTTCACAATTCTATTTTTAGAAACTTGTAATCGTATGTACTTGTATTTCACTTCCAAACGTGTAATCCGAGACTTCGATCATAAAGGAACCTCACTTTTATACTTATACTTGTTATACTTGTACTTAAACACAATCCATTTTTAGATACACATTTTCATGCAAACTAAGACCTATTATACGCTTGACTTCTCATATATGCATACACGATACTCGTCACATACTTACAAACTCGTTTCATACTCGAAAACAAGTCAAAACACAAATATTAACATAAAATAACAAACTTATGGAAGTTCAGGGGCCAAAGTGTAACAAAACCAACTTAGGCTGCCAAACAGACACACCGCGTCGCGCGTTGGGCAAGGCTTTGCAGCACGCGCGACGCGAGATACCTTCTCCACAGATGGCTGTTTCTTGTTTGCGGGTTGGTCACCTTTCTCACCTCCATTCTCCCCCAATCACCTTATTTCTCCATTAAAACACTAACCCTAATAAACCACTATATAACGAAGCCTCCTACTGTAACGCCCTATGTCCCTAAACTTTTGGCTTTTGTCAATATTGGCCCCTGTACCATGTAACTTGACCCTTTTGATAATTTATGAATCTTGATGCTTTGATACTTGAATCTTGAATCTTGGTTGACACTTGAAGCTTGGTGAATCTTAATACTATGAGACTTGACTCTTAATACTAGATGCTTGATTCTTTATACTAAACTGTAGATGCTTGAGTCTTGATGCTTGATTCCTGATACTTAATACTATGAGACTTGATTCTTGATACTTGATACTTGGTGCTTGACTCTTGAGACTCGTGAATGTAACACCTCGCAAAATCATGTCCAATATAATTAAGACACCTGTCATGAACTTTACACGTGTCATAAACCCGGGTCATGTTAAAAGATAACTAGAGGGATTAAAAGTGTCAACATGTTAATTCTACCTCTGAGTGACCTTTTAATGTTCCCAAAGCTTTGTAAAATATAAATACACTCTCATGAATATCTAATAAAGATTTCATAAGCATCCGTTAAAATTTTTGTGATAAATAATCCAACTTTCAAGAAATAGAATCCCATGTGCAAATCCGACAGTTCTTCATGCAATGGCCTTTTTTCAAAGATTCCAAGACAATGCTAATGCATGGCAACACTCCCAAGATCATGCAGACCTGATCATGTGGACCCTTCCTGCTGAAAGTGACTATAGAGTCGAGTTTAGAAAGTTGCATGGTCAAAATATAAAAGTTCTCAAAAATTTTTGTCTCTGATAGAAGGCTTACGGACCGCAAAGCTTTCGCCTTACGGTCCATAAGAAGGCTTAACTGGGCGATACAATTTGAATTACGGATACGGACCGTAAGGGCTTAGGATCACGGTCCGTAAAGACTGTATCTGGGCAAAAAATGGACAGCTGCAGGTTACAGCCCTTCCACCACCTTTGTAAGCTAGTTTTTCGATACCAGGGACTGTGCAACTGGTTTTTACAGCCTAGGGACACTTGGGAACATCTGGTAACAGCCTAGGGACACTTGCTTTGATCTTAGGACTTGCAAAACACTATATAAAGGGCCTTCTTATTCTTTGTTCTTGCACAAATCATTTGAAACTCTCTCAAGCCAACTTCTCTGAAGCTCCTGGTGCTCAAGGAAGCTTCCTCTAGTTCAATTTTCGTGCTAAGTACTCTAGTAAGTGTTCTTAGCTTCCTTAGTTTAAGTTTTATTAACTTAATGACCGAAAGTCAAAGATATCGTAATTAAGCTTTGACTTTGTGATTAATCACTAACGGTCCAGCCATTATTCATATTAAAAGTGGCTATGTGTTGGTAATTATGTAGGTGTTAAACCCTTAAAAGGACACCTTCTAATTAAAACATTATCTCAGTCAATTGTCGGGTCAAAGTTATGAACAAAAAGTCAAACGGGTCAGTTTTTACAAAATAATTTATAATTGATAATGCAGAGGCTATGAAACATGTTTTAACACTTAAATAACTTGTTAAATATTATAAGAACATGTCTAGGCATGTTCAACCCGACAATTCTGAGTTTAGGCTCGGTTCGGAACCGAAAGTCGCAAAAGTAGACTTTTTCTTTGACTTTCAGTTCTGACCCAATTTAGCTTAATTTAGATATGCCTTAGGGTTCCTTTAGGACCATATTACATGTTTGTATAACCCTCTGAGATTATACTATATGGTTCCTTTGAAATCTGAATCATTTGCATGTTTCCGTTAAATGCTTAAAAGTTGACCATTATGCCCTTTTGATATAAAAACGAGATTTTTAAAAATGTGAGATGACAAAAACCTTTATTACTGATTTATAAGCACATCCTAAAAATTTGACATCAGTTCGTGGTCTAAAATAGAAGTTATACGCGATATCGTAAAATGAAAGCTTTTTATTAATTAAATGGCATTTTTAGTATAAATCATATTTAAACCCAAATTTTGGCACCAAACTTTCTACCCACTGATATAATATAATATTTAGGGATTTTTGGAAATTTTTTTCAAATTTTATACTGATTATATTATAGAGTTCTAGTGTAAATTCGGTATTGACAAAATTGCCCTTTTCTTTGATAAAATGAGTTTTATATAACATTTTGATACCAAACCTTTTCCTACTGATTTCATATGTTAAATAAAATATTTTAAGTTATAGAGACTGATCAAAACCTTAAAATTTTGTAAACATTTCAAATATCGTTAAATACCGACTTTTACGCTTATTAAACGCATAGTATGGGTTAGAACTACATTTAACACCTAAGACTTATTACCTACTGATATTATAAGCAAATTTTTATACTTTAACAGTAAGTAAAAGTTTTAAACTCGGATTTCCAAATTTAACCCTTATAGCATATGTGAAATGACCAAAATGCCCCTACGGTGCATAGTTTGGCCATAAATGATAAATTTCACATATATATAATATCTTACTGATATAACTTGTTAAAATAAATATTTTTACTGATTATTTTAGACCACAACCTCAGATTTCTATTTAACCTCTTTTATAAACTCTAAAATGACCAAAATACCCTTACAGGGCTTAATTTGATTTTAAATTCGTTTTGGGCATAATGAAAGATATCCTACTGATATCATAACATATTTTAAGCATATTAACTTATGGAACCTGTACATGACTCATTTGGTTACCCGTTATGCGTATTCACGATCGGTACGGTTTATGTAACTAGTTTACATAAATTAACCGAAACGGGTCAAACCTTATCATTTTTACTTCAAAATCCAGAATGTGTTTAGTTTACCCATTTTATGCAAGTCTTCATACTTGTCAGGTCTAAATCACATTCTAATCTGGCCTTCGCTTAATCTTGCGTTTTGAACCGTAAACCTTTCATTAAAACTAACTGGTCTAAGTTTAAGCTTAAGTAAGACCCGATAGGAATCTAATAGGTTATTAAAACCTTCGTTCCAGATTTAGGAGCCCAGTAAAAGTTACTCATACTTGCTGATTGATATACGGCTGAGATTAAAATTAAAATTTTGCTCAGGTAAATACTTTTAACTTATTTTCCCTTATACGGGCTTGAGATACGGTAAATTATTACCGCTTGGTCGGGTATTGAATCTTTAATCAATTAATGGTTAAATCATTGAGATAACCCGTTTTAATCTGTTTTGTTTGATGCGATGCCTTTGGGGGGTTAATGATCGTGTCCTGGATATCCTCGGCTCATTCATTAGGAATGGCCACGACTTAAGCACGGGGTGTAGGCATACACCTGACAGTTTCGTATGTAAAAGATATAACCACTCGTTGAGGATAACTCGCCGTGGGATTATATTAGTGGCGTGTCTATTAATCTTAAACCCGGTACTTCTAACCCGGGCTACTGAATGGACGACAAACATATAAATCTGTATACAAGATTATTTTTAAATAATTGTCCCAAGTTATAAAAGATTTTATGCCTTGTGCATCCAAACCAATTTTATAAATGTTTTCAAAAGAGTCAGTTAATTGTATTTACCAGTGTAAACTGACGTATTTTTCAAAAAAATTAAGTGCAGGTACTACGCAAAATGGGCTGGCTACTCCTAGTATCAAATAAAGAGTCCTGCAAGCTTTTGATGCTTAAAATCTGTTGAACAATATTTCTTTCTGTTTTAGATCCGCCTGTGGATCCACTTACAATCCGTTTGTAATATTTTATTATACCTTCAACTCGGTTTGTATAATTTACTTTTAATCTTCCGCTGTGCATTGAACTGCGATTAATTGACTATGATGATATCAACTACGTCACGATACTCCCCACCGGGCCCACCGGTATACGTGGAAATATCGGGGTGTGACAGGTTGGTATCAGAGCCAACATTGAGTGAATTAAACACTAGCCTTTTGTGTTTAATCTCAATGACACAGTTTGCACATTCCTTGAATTCCGAGTCTAGGCAAAGGACTTAGGATTAATCCTAATCTTAATTGTTTTTGTCTTTTGTTGTTTTCTTTTTTTTTTTGACAGGATAAAATGCCGCCACGTGTAAGAGGAAGAGGAAAGGCTCCAGTGCTAACAAGAAATGATCACGAAGCTGGGCCATCCCACAGGCGCACTCCATCCGCATCAATCGGACCGAGTCCTCATGAAGATTGGAGGACCTACCTAGAGCCTGCGAGACGCTCTGTCTCGCTTAGCTCCTCTCCATCATATCATGATTCATTCGGGCTGCATCAGAACGGAGAGTCCGACCATTCACATCATTCCTACATACCGTTGCAGCGATCGGGTTCGCACCGTGCCTTCTAGGACCCGACCCCATACTTCCAGAGCCGGTTCAATCCAATGAACCAAATTCAAGAACCAGTGGGTCCAAACCCTTTGGGGCTAGCTGATCACTATCCTGAGATGCAGGATATGGAGATGGATGAAGATCCAGATCCCGAGATGCCACCGAGTGGAATGCCGACGCATCCCATTGAGATTTCCAGTGGATCATCATTTCATGGTTCACCTTACAGGGGTTCAGACAGTTCTGGTGAAAGATGGGACACATACAACTGGGAGTATACTCCCCTTTTAACCCACATCCTCAACAGCAGCAGGATCCCTCTGAGGATTCACGTTTCCAGGCGGTCACGCCACCGCCACCGCCACAGCAGCAACAGCCCCCAGAACCACCGAGACGAAGAAGATCAGGTGCACGGATGTCCGTGTATGGGGGTTTCCACTTCAGCACCCCCCAACATTCAAGCAACAACCACTACCCGCCGTTGTACGAAGACCCGCAAATGGGTGGGCCTTCAAACCCAGTTTCCGAGGTCGACTCTGCGCCTGTCGCACCACCACCACCGCCCATGGGTTATGAAAACCCAATCCCTTCCTACGTCGGTGCAGCGGCATATAACCCGTTTGAGCAGCCAGCTTACTCGAGTTACAACTACTACAATGCCCCTAATGTTGACCCGTACCTTGAAGCGGCGCATTACAATGCTCTCCACCCTAAAGGGCCATACACAGCTTCATACCAAACTGGGTACCCAGCATATGGGTATCAATACCCGCCACCTCCTCAGCCTCAGCCGCAGCAGCAGCCGCAACCGCCACTGATCCAACCACCGCAGCAGCAGGAAATCCTTCAGCGGTTGCACGAGGTGGAGCAACAGGTTGAAGAGGAGCGTAGGAGCCGTCGTGGGTTACTGAAGGGTTTGGCAAATCTAATAAAGGGGAAGAAGAAGAGGGATTGTTGAAATTCCTTATTTATTTGTTTTGTAATTTTAAATTTCAGTTTAAGTCCCTGCGTGGACAATTATTTAGTTATGTATTCAGTCCCTGCGAGGACTTGTATTTCTTCTTTTAGTCCCTATGTGGACAAACTATTTATTTAAAAAGTCCCGTTTAGGGCATCTATGTACTTCTTTTAATTATGGAATGTTTTAATTTAAATTTCATTTGTCATTATATGTATGAATATATTTTAAATCAAAATATCACTTCCATTTTAAATTTGATCTGCCAATAAAGTATTAAAAGGAATTCTTGAAGGTATAACCTAGCCCATATGTCATTATTAGACATGGCCCTGATGGTAAAACCTTTTTAAGATTCAAATCCTTGTTAACATCTGAAAAATGTTAACACTCCTGGAAAATGTGATTCGATAAAATAACACTAGTCATCCTTGTATTGGATTTTTCCAATTCCTTATTCTCACCAAATTTAAAAATATCCATTAGTGATAAAATGCCTACGGGCCATATTCATTGTCTAATAAGACAAAAGACAGTTGTAGTCTATGACTCCCTGTCAAGAAAAGGTGAAGAACTATGTTCAAACCTTAATGCCTCGATCTTATAAGATCATGGCTTAGAATTTTAAAACTGCCCTTGTGACTAGGCCTTTTGTGCCACTCTAATATCTTAAATGATTTATAACTAGGGTTAAATTATAAAGAAAATCCTAAATAAATTAACCAATGTGGTTTATAGTTACCATGGTTAATGAACCATCAAAATGATGATTCCATAGTAACCTCTGAGTAAAATATTGTCAATTGTTTTATGTAGCAATCAAGCTACATGGCTGAATCAGATGAGGTTAACAGTCACCCCAGGGAAAGGGATGATACCACCAAAATTAATGTAGCCGGTGAAGATTTACAGGCAATGATAGATAATGCTGTCACTCGAGCCATGGAAAGACAGTTCAAAGAATCAAGTGGTACTCGTAGCAGGACCCTATCTGTACAACATACAAAACCACCTTCCAAGTCACACGCATCACATAAGGATGATTCTCATCATTCGTCAAATCAGAGAAGTGTTCCATCCAAGCAAATTATGCTCAATCAAAAGCCACGCGTTAAGACCTGCTCTTATAAATATTTCGTCTCTTGTAAGCCAAGAGACTTCACAGGAGAGAAAGGAGCCATTGATTGCATGACATGGCTAGATGAGATGGATACTGTGGTTGATATTAGTGGTTGTGCAGAACAAGATATCGTGAAGTTTGTTTCACAATCATTTAAGGGTGAAGCTTTAGCTTGGTGGAGGTCATTAATCCAAGCTACAGGAAAGATTCCGTTGTATAATTTGACTTGTGATCAGTTTGTTGCATTGATCAGGGAAAATTTCTGTCCTCAGCATGAGGTGGAAAGGATTGAAACCGACTTCTTCACTCTGGTCATGAAGAACTTGGATTGTCAGGCATATCTTACAAGTTTCAACACCATGTCCCGATTGGTTCCTTATTTGGTCACACCAGAACCGAAGCGCATAGCTCGTTTTATTGGAGGTCTAGCTCCAGAAATCAAGGCAAATGTGAAAGCATCCAGACCTACCACCTTTAGGTCAGTAGTTGATCTATCTTTATCTCTTACTCTCGATACGGTTAGGCAGAGGTCGCTTAAGAATTCTGATGAAGGAAAGAGGAAATGTGAGGATGAGAACTCACGTCGCTCTGATAAGAAACGTAAGGGGAACTCTAAGCATAAGAAGAGTTCTAGATTCAAAAAGGATAACCAACAGTCGGGTGAGAAACCCAAATGCAAGACCTGCCAAAAGAACCATTTTGGGAAGTGCAGGTTCGAAACAAAAATCTCAGTCATAGTCGCAGCCGCAGCCTAGAGTTTGTGGAATCTTCAAGTCTAAGGAGCATAAGACCCTAGATTGCAAGAAAATGAAGGACACAACTTGTTACAACTGTAACGAGAAGGGGCATATCAAGACTAATTGCCCCAAATATGCGAAGAAACCTGAAGAGGTTAAGAAGACCAATGCTCGAGTCTTTCAAATGAATGCTCAGGAGGCCATTCAGAACGGCAATGTGATAACAGGTACCTTTCTTATCAATGATGTTTATGCTAGAGTATTATTTGATTCAGGTGCAGACAAGTCCTTTGTAGACAATAAATTTTGTAAATTGTTAAATCTGCCTGTTAAAACTCTAAGCATAAAATATGAAGTAGAATTGGCCGATGGTACTATAGAAACTGCCTCAACCATTCTAGATGGATGTTTTATATCCATTAGGAATCACTCTTTTCTGCTATCCTTGCTTCCATTGAAATTGACAGGATTCGACATTGTGATAGGCCTGGATTGGTTATCTCATAACCAAGCCCAAATTGTATGTGATAAGAAACAAGTGGTTATCAAGACTCCTTATGGTGAGCCATTAACAATTCAAGGAGATACACAGTACGGGTTACCCAAGCAAGTGTCTATGCTTAAGGCATCAAGATGTTTAAAGAAAGGTTGTGTCATTTACATGGCACAAGTAACCGTTGATGAGCCAAAGCCCAAGATTGAAGACATTCCCGTTATTTCTGAATTTTCAGACGTTTTTCCTGAAGAACTACCTGGTTTACCTCCAGATAGGCAAGTGGAGTTCATAATAGATATCATTCCTGGTGCAGCACCAATTACAAGAGCACCTTACCGGTTGGCACTGTCTGAGATGAAAGAGTTAAGGACTCAGTTGGATGATTTATTAGAGAAAGGATTTATTCGACCTAGCTCGTCCCCTTGGGGAGCACCGATTCTGTTTGTAAAGAAAAATGATGGATCAATGCGTCTATGCATTGATTATCGTGAGTTGAATAAAGTAACCATCAAGAACAGGTATCCGTCACCTAGGATCGACGATCTATTCGATCAACTTCAGGGAGCAAGTTACTTTTCAAAGATCGATTTAAGATCGGGTTATCACCAGTTGAAGGTCAGAGACGAAGACGTACACAAGACCGCATTCAGAACACACTATGGCCACTAGAGTTCTTAGTGATGCCTTTTGGGCTCACTAATGCACCTGCAGCGTTCATGGATCTCATGAATCGCGTTTGCAAGCCGTATTTGGACAAGTTTGTCATTGTTTTCATTGATGACATTCTGATTTATTCGAAGAATCAAGCTGATCATGAAAAACATCTCCTGTGCATCCTTAAACTCCTTCAGTAAGAGAAGCTCTACGCCAAGTTTTCTAAATGTGAGTTTTGGAGAGACTGGAGACATGACACTTATGTAAACTCAGAAACTTGGAAACTTTGGTGTTAATGATATAATCTTGTTATGTGATAATATTACACAATAATAAGAAACGCAACGCTTAATCTAACTCGCAAAACGAACCAAAGACGAAAAATTTCAAAACGGATTGGACTGTCTGAATGGACATCCGATCGGATGACCATTCGATCGGAGGGCCATTCGACCGAACAGCCATCCGATCCGTTTGCTGCACCACCTTACCTCCTCTCTGACATTATAAGTAGGACTTATCGCATCATTTCTCACTGATGTGATAGAGCCCTCCGATCCAGACGCACGCACTCTCATTCTTGAGCACTTTTCTTCGATTCTAGGCCGATTCTTATAAGTTTTCTCTTAGATTCTTGTACAACTTCAACCTATACACTATTCTCTACATGATTCTCCCTCGAAATCACACTTTTCACCGTGAGATTTCTAAGATTTGAGCTCTTGAGGATGACGTCATCATGGCGGTTTGTACAAACGGCCGTGTGATGTCATTCCCGTCAAGCTTTAGTTCAGATCTAAGGAATTTCATGTGCTTTTACACCAAAGCTTTACTAAATCAAGGTTTTTCAGTTGATTTCATGTGCATCTTCAAACTTTTCTTAAACTTTCTACTTAAAACGGTGGAATCCGGACCTAAACGGGCTGTAGACTTGATGGTTAGTCTGGAGTCGGCTTGGAAATGGATTATCACCGGAGATGATGACCGGAATACGGATTCAGATATGAAGCTTAGTCAAGAACAACCGTTCGATCGAAAGGGGTGATTCCTATCCGGTCAATATTGGCTGAGCCTTGGCAAGTTTCCGTTTTCTCGATACGTTACTAGGTCGTCTCTGTTAAACTCAACTTAGAAATTTTGCAAACTTTTCAAACAAATAAGAACACCAATGGACGAACGACCATCTGATCGGACGACCGTCCGATCGAGTGACCGTCCGACCAGGTGGATTATTTCAGTAAAAATTTCAACACTTGAATTATTTTGGAAGCAGAACCTTTAACCTTGAAACTTGTACTCGAAGAGTCATTCAACCGAACGGTCATTCGATCGGATGACCATCCGATCGAACGACTTGGACTCATACTACAATGAAAACTTCAAAAGACTTGAACGTTTTGGAACCTCACATTTGGATCGAATGACCATTCGATCGAATGGCCATCCGTCCGGATGACTATCCGATCGGATGGTGATCCGTCCCATCTCACAAGTCATCCGACCGAATGACCATTCGTCCGGATGGCAATCCGATCAGGTGACTGGTCCAACACTTTGCTTGATTCGTTATTCTGCCAACGCTTATCTGTTAATCTATAATCAGGCTAATCTCAGAGCTCCCTTTAATCCAAGTAGTAGGTGTCGATACTTAGCACCCGCTGTGAGTATACTCGATCCCTTTTTGTTTTAAACTTTTGGGATGCAACATGTATTCTATGAAACTTAAAACTATTTGAAATCTAACTCTATCCTCTGTAATGTGAAACTTGATACTTTTGGATTCTTGATTCTTGATTCTTTATGCTATGTGGACGTTTAATCCTTGTGTGTAGTACCACCTTAACAATAGTAGCGGTATAGGAAGGTGCACCTCCCCATTATCCTCGGGGGTATTGTTAGGAGGATTCTATTTGCTTTCCTTGATTCTTGGGAAAGTGGTAAATGCATCGAGACACTTGGGCTATCACTTGGACTGCGAACACTAGCATGGCTGAAACTATGTTATTCTTTACATGATGGATATGAGTCTTTTAAACTATTATGCTATATACTCAAACTTGTACACTCACCAGTACATTATTGTATTGACATTATTTTAACACATGTTGCAGGCTGATAGAATGCTAGAACCATGGGAAAACAAGCTAGGTTGCTGCTAGAAACACACGCCTAGTTAATCTAGAAACTTGAAACAATATTTGATGTTTTGGATGTGTTTCTTGTGTTTGACTTGTGGATTGTTTTAGACAATGTTTGAATCTATTTAATCTATATCGAAACACCTAGTGTTATGGAAACTTTTGAGCAATCTGAACGCTTAGTGCCGCGCCCCGATGTTTCCGCCATCGGTTGGGGTGTGACACCTACATCTCCATTTCACTTTTCCAAACCCTCAAACACTCTCAAAACACTCTATAATCAGTTGGAATATCAAGTTTGGGCAGCTTCTACTTAAGTTCAAAAGTGAGCTTTCACCTCACTTTACTTCATGTTTCTTCACTACTTCTTCTTCTTCTTGTTCTTGAAAGCTTAGAACACCTCTAGGAATGTTTCCCACAAGCTTAAAGGTGGAGCATCACCATTCTGAGGTCCAACTTTCTATTTTGGGGATACCTTTTACAAACTTTTCATAAACTCATTCATCTTGTGAGAATCTAGCACCTACCATACTCCTAATCAAACCTATGGTTATGGGGCTTGAGTATGGTTGATTGTCATAAGTTTAAAGGTCTAAACACCTCCCAAACTTTCCATTTTAACAAGGTTTCAAGTAACCTACAAGTGTTGAGACCATCCAAGTTCATCATCTTCAATATGGTGAAACTTGTGTTTTGCTGAAAGTGTGAACCATGGAAGCCTTGGCTTTCCAACTATGTTCCACTACCTCACTTGATGATTTGTTAGCTTAGATTTCATACCACTAAATCTCAAAACAACTTCCAAAAAGGAACAAGGCTATATCACATCCCCAAACACTCTCCATGTTTGGGATGCACACATCTAGCTTGCTAACTTGGTTGTTTTTAGATTTAGTAGTTTTTATCTTTACATTCATGACCAACCGAAATTATCAAAAAAGTCGATGATTTTGTGCTTTGGTGAATCATACAATGAGGTTTAATGGATTGTAATCATCCTACCTCCTTGCATAACCACTTTCATGGTACCTTTTACTTCACGATTTATTAAGACTTATAATTCGCCCTCTAACTTTCGAATCCAATCTAAATAATTGAATCCGCAACTTACACACCTTCGTTTCCCATGTTAGGGTAATTTGTTGTTCTAACCTCAAGACTCGTCTGTCACACCCCAACCGATGGCGGAATCATCGGGGCGCGACACTAGGCGAACCAGATTGCTCAAGAGAATCCATAACAACTATTATGTGACAATATTTTTAATACGTTTAATATCTCATACTATCAAACAAAATAATCCACAAATATTCATACAGATATCAAAATCCCTCAAACAAAGCAGATCTGACAACCTAGATTTTTATTAGATGAGTTTCTAGACTTCCTATCCTTTTTGCAACATACCAATCATCAACTTGTCACATAAGTTAAAATAAAGTCAATACAAAATGTAAAGGTGAGTACACAAGTTTGCATAGATATAGTATAAAAGCGTTTACGCATAACCAGCATGTAACACGTAACGGGCGAAGCATGTAAACTACCAACAATGATACAACCTAACCACGTGACTCTGAGTAGGGTATGCGTGACACATGTTCACCGAAGCGAACACGTGAAGTATAGTATGTGCTCTCACCGTAATACGGCTAACGACACTCATCCTTCCAGTTACTATGTGACTTGAATCATTGGAACAATCGAGACTTTGGTGAGATCGAAGTAGGGAGTGGAACGGGTCATTAAGATGCGGGTTTCACCCCTAGCTTAACAACTTCGCTCCTAATTGTGGTTAAACAACCACGAGATAGAAATGGAGATTTCCGTCGAGATATGGATATCACTCCTAGCTCAACAAAAGATTCTCGTGCGAGAGTAAAATACACGGGGTGAGTGATCTTATCGAGAGTTCTTGGTTTTCACACCTAATCTCGATACAATCACTCGTTGGTGTTATACGAGTGTTTGCAAACGTGTGTATTGTGTTAGCCTTAGGAAAGGAAAATATGCGTTTTCAACCTTAGGAAAGGTTGCCTTCGTACGAAGCTACTGAGTTTGTACAAAGGTGTAGTATTTTGAGTTCGTACGAAGCCACCATAGGTGGGTTCGCACTATCACACCCCCAAAATACCACAAGCGGGATCACCCACGAGGCGTGTGACGTACCAGGATCTAGCCACCAATCACATTGAACTGATAACAATAATTCAATTAAACTTTCATTTATTAGAATAAAGCATTATTTATTAATCAGCGAAAGCATAATACAATAGTCAACAATTTCGTAACTCAAGCGTATAAAGCCATTAAACTTGTCTTGTGATTCCTTGTAACTTGACCCATGACCACTCCAGCATCCCAGACAACAAGTTCCAACAACATGTACCTAAAGGCCTGCAAGCATGCAGAAAAACGTGTATCAGACAACGCTGGTGAGTTCACTGAGTTGTTAAACCGTTCGTTACCGATTACTGATTTATGTTATGTCATGCTGATAATAACTCGATACCACAGATGGCCCTTTTTGCCCTTCTCCAATGCTCTATCAAACATTGGTCATGATTTAAAGTTATTAGTTCACTCTCGTCCTATCCAAGTACGTTGTGAGGGTGCCAAACCCAATAGCACTATCAACTAATAACCCCGTTGCCCTACAAGCAACTAACTCGGTAGTATGATGGGACTTAAGTGATAGAAAGTGAGTATATTATCCAGCATCAACATTTACTGAAAACCGCTGCATATCCCCTGCAAGGATATGCGTTTGTGAAATCCGCCTCACATCCCCTACAAGGATGTGGGTATTTGAAAAACGTCTCATATCCCCTGCAAGGATATGGGTTTACGAAAATCCGTTTACAAGTTTTGTCAATTTGATTGTCCCCACCGGACGCATGCTTGTTTTGAGAGAAGTGAACTCACCTTGGATTTGCTCGGTATGTTTTATTACTTTGTTTATCAATTGATCACGCACGTCCTAACATGGTTTATCAATAACAATCAGTTCGGTATTCACATTGAACCACGTGTTTTGTCACATATTACACAAGTTACGTTCATGATATATATATATATATATATATATATATACACACACATAATATGCATGTTATAGTTATTAGCCATGTCACACATCATTCATGTTAACAGAGTTTATCCACACAACAGATTATTGTGCCACATTCAAGTTTACTTCACAAGTCTAAGTCCCAATTAACACTTAATAGCCGGTTATCATCATGAAATCTCATAGTAGGTAGTTGTTTCATTTACAAGCTCATATCGCAAGTTCATATTTCACAAAACACGTAACAGTTAACATTCGTAAACACAAACATCCAACATTGCACACACACACCGTATACTTCTACTGTTCCACCTATAACCCTTAAGACGAAATATCATAGATGACGAAGGACATATTTCGTTGAGACCATGCATGACGAAACATCCCCATTCTTCGTCGAAGGCATGCACGACGAAAGTCCCTATTGTTCGTCGGGGACATGTCGACGAAAGATTAACATCTTTCGTCGACTAGTGTTATTCGCTGGGGGTTGTTCGTCGACCACCAGCCACCATTTTTCGTCAACAAGGTCAGCCGACGAAGTCCCATACTGTAACACCCCAATCACGTAATACAACAACACACGGCGGAAATATCGGGGAGTCACGTTACAAATTGCTCACAACTACTGGTACTAAATTGTTTCAATATCATTAACATTGTTTTACAAACAAAGAATACATGTAATTGTTCTTTTATTTTAGAAGCCTAAGGCCCGTATGCAGTCCTATGCATTGCATGCTTGAACAGTCGAAAACCTGAAACATATGTGAAAAACAGTCAGCATAAAAATGCCGGCGAATATATAGGTTTTATTAGCCAAATAAATGGCAAAACATTTGGTATTGCAATACTTTAACAACTACGAGAGCTGTCAATTGAAAATAAATCTTGAAGCCAAAGAATGGCAAAAATTTAGCATTTGCAATACGTAATCTTAATTGTGAAAACTCGTGACAAAATAGGTTTGTATATGGCAATATGATTATTACTAAGTCATTTTTATGCCTTACATTGTAATCTCGTTTAAACCATCGTAAAAACTTGTTAATATGTTATTAGAAATCCAATCAAGGATTAATAATAACTGTTTTGAAGTAAATCAAATGTTGGGATTGAACCCTACCAGAGGAACAGATAATTAAAGCCAAAACTGGATCAGAGCAGTGGATCCAGAATAAGCAGATGTTACATACAAGTCTCTCCCCTTGAAAGTGATTTCAACATCTGATGACCTCCTATCTACTGATCGTGCAAACTGCTGACCTACAACTGCTGATAAATTAAAGGCCTGATGAAAGACTAAAGCTCTGATGTTCTATCTACTGCCTTGAGTCAAGTACTGCTGATCCGGACAAGTACTGCTGGGTTCACAGTAGTGGAAGGATGCAGCAGTTATTTATATGTCTTTTATGTAATGAAATGTAATAGCAGTAGTTAGCATAGCAGTGTTTGTATTGATCAGAGGTTAGAGTTTGTTAGGAGGTTAGATGTCACTTTCATGGTGACGTCAGCTTAGATGCTCAGTGGTTTGCTAGTGCCTATAAATAGAACAGTGCTCTGTACTGTTCTATTAGCTCTTTGCACAATCGTCTTCTCTGCACGAATAAACACTGAGCTCTGGCTGAGGGGGAGTTTGTATCAAGCATTGCATTGTAATCGTTGTTGAAATTAAATTCAATCTTTCGGTTCATTGTGAAAAGTGTTTTGATTAAAACAATACTCTCGTTTGATTGTATGCAAAGTTTGTTTCCATCTTAATTCCGCTGCACAACTCATCCATCTTCATTCTAATTCAAACGAAAAATACAATCAAAACCAAACTCAGATCCAACAATTGGTATCAGAGCCTGGACAGTCAAATTTGATTTAACAATCATTTTGACATAAATAGTTCAGCTCAAAATCGTTGATATCGATAGTTTGTTCGTTTTTTGTTGAAAAACAGTGCAAGGTTTAATCACCATTAAAGTTGATTAATCAGTGTCTGTAAAACAACCAGGATGACGTCACAATCACAAGATGATAAGAATAAAATTGGCTCGCTTTTTAAACCACCCATGCTTAAACGTAATGAATACAACATCTGGGAGAGAAGGATGGGTCACATCCTTGCTCAACAGAACACTGGATGTTGGAGGTCTGTTGTTTTTGGTCCCCATGTTCCTATGGTGCCAAGTGTTGAGGATCCAAAGAAGTTGGTACCAAAACCATATGAAAACTATACTGAAACTGATTTTTAAAAGTTCGAACTCGATGCCAAAGCATTTAGCATCATAGTATCTGCATTACCCAATGAGATCTATGCTGGACTGTTACATTGTAACAGTGCCAAAGAGCTATGGGATGCATTGAAGGAACATTTTGGGGGGAACCGAAGAAGTTATTGAAAACAATAGGGAAATTCTGAATCAGCAGTATGAAACCTTCTGTCACATTAAGGGTGAATCATTGACCCAACAGTTTGAACGTTTTAGTTGTCTCATCAGTGAGCTAAGGCTTGTTAAGGTTGAATTTCCAAAATCAACACAAAATAGCAGGTTTCTTAGATCGCTACCTGATAAATGGGACACAATTGCATTTGTGACTAGAAACTCTGTTGAGTTCAAAGATCTGACCCTGACCCAACTTCATGGTAGACTCCTGACCTATGAAAGGGAGTTAAACCAGAAAAAGAAGTTGCAAGAGTCTGGTAAAACTGCTGATGATTATTCATTCGGTAGCACAGCTCTTTTTGGTCAGGAAGAATCTGGTAGCAGTGGTAAGGATCAGGGTTATGATCACTTTATTGATATAACTGCTGGTGGAAATTTTAACAACCCTGATCCTCACTCTGCAAATTATGCTTTTACTGCAAACAGTGAAAACCAGATGTTAGATAATTTGTGCTTTGAACTCAATGATTTGCAACATTTTGATCCCACTGACTTAGAAGAGATGGACATTTTGCATCAGTTGGCTTTGCTTAGTGTAAGAACAAGCAAATTCTACAAAAGAACAGGGAGAAAATTCCCAGGGTTACATGGGAATTTAAGGGTGGGGTTGGATAAATCAAAAATCAAGTGTTACAAGTGCAATAGGCTAGGTCATTTTGCTAGGGAATGCATGAGTCAAACTACTGGTCCTATAATCACTCATCCCAGCTCAAACCCTAGACCACAAAATCAAAGCACTGTGCACTATACCCAATATACCCCTGCAGCTCATGTTAACACTGCTCACTATGTTGCTGCCCCTGTGCCTGTACATTATGTCCAAACCACTGTTCCACAGATTCAGTATGTTCAAACCCCTGTCCCCCAGGCACAAGTGCAACCTGTTGCACCTCAAACAGCTGCTCCAGCAGTGGTACAACCAGATCAGCAAAGCTTTTTCACTCAAGGCTTTGTTGACTGGAGCAGCATGCCTGATGAGCTTGGTGATGAAAATTTTGCACTCTATGCTTTTGATGAACCTTCTAATGATGAATTTTGTTTGATGGCATTAGAGCCAATACCAGAGGGGATTGAAACTGAAGGTGAACAGCTAAGTGATGAAACAGTGGATGAGGTGACTGAAGCAGTTGTTAATGCAGTTGCTGGTGAATTGCTGCTGGGAGAAAATTCAGAAACCCTGATTGAACCACTGACAGACCCCTGGTCCAAAGAGGACAAAGAAGAAGAGGAAGAGAAGAGAGCAGGTGAGAAGGAAGTAAGAGCTGATGATGAAGAAAATCATCAATGTGATTGTGCCATGATGGCTGCTGCCATGGTATCACCTCAAGTTCTTGAAAAACTGTGTTCTGACAATTGCATTATTGCTTTTGCTAACATCAAAGAGGTAAATGAAAACCTTCGGGATAAAATCTTAACTGATGAAGTCAAATTTGAAAGATCTTTAAAAGAACTTAAAAACAAATTGACTGAAAAGGAAAAAGAGATCAGCAGTCTGAAAGAAGAGCAAAGCATAACCAGAACTCAACTCCAAACTATGGTAGAAAAATACCAAGTTTGCAAAAAGGAGTTAGAGTCCACCCAAATCACATGTGAAAAATGGGTGGAATCCTGCAAAGGATATGAGTTATTGCTTGAAAAACAGATTAAAAGCAATGTGAAATTTGGTATTGGTTATAGAAAACATGATGATGAAAACACTGCTGTTGAAAAATCTGTTCACACCACTGATGTAACCACTGAGTTCATTCCTACAAACAAGAATGGCCAAGAAGTGAAAATCACTGATAAACTTGGTAACAAAATCACACTTGACAGACCAATGGGATCCTCTACTTTTGAGGAGCTTGAAAAATATCAGTTTAAACCAACATGGTCTGATGAGTGTGATATTCTTGAAAATTTCAAGCCCATGGACTTTATATCCACTGATGGTGTTAAAGCTCCAAAAGCTAAAGTCATTCCTCTCAAGGACATCCCAACAGAGGTTAAAACCTCTGTTGCAAAGGAGTCCGAAAAGAGAAAGAAGAAAGAAAAGATCAATAACCTGTTTTGTGAATTCTGTGAGAAAAGGAACCATCTAACAAAAGACTGTTTCCATTTAAAAGCATATGATTTGAACAAAACCAGTGTTATTGTCTCTGCTGAAAGTTGCATTGTTTGTGGTAAATCAAACCACAAAACTCAAGCATGTGTGTATCTCAAAAACTTTGATGTGAAAAAGAATGAGTACATTGCTAAAACATCCTTGAGTCCATCAACATCATCTGTCAAATTCACTAAAAACCAACCACTGTTTGTGCCAGTTCAAACAGCTGTCACAAAACAGCTGAACCAAACATCTATTAAAAGAGATGTTCAGGTTACTGATGCACCCCCTGCCAATCAATATAGAAGAGGTAAGGGACAACCACCTTACCCTAGGGTTCCACACGTTTATGAGGCCTACAAAAGGCCCTCTAAACCTAAAGTGAACAGGCATCCTTTTGGGTACCAACAAGTGATTGGTCAAGACCCCCAATAGTGGTTAGCAAGAAACAGTACTAAAACTGTCCAAACCCCTGACCTAACCACTGTCCATCAATATGCATCCATCCCAGACACTGTTGAGACCCCATCCAAAGCCTTGTTGGCTTTGGAAACCCTAATGAACTAATCCTTTTACTTCATGTGCAGGGAGCTTCTGCCTGTTTAGATAGCCTTTGGTATGTTGATAGTGGAGGCTCCAGGCACATGACTGGATGTAAAGCCCTACTCAAAGATTTCAAAATTCATGGAGGGGGTGATATATCCTTTGGGAATAACAGTAAAGGGAAAGTTCTTGGGTCTGGTACAGTACAGTCTGGAAATGTAAAATTCAAAAATGTCAATCTGATAGACAGTCTGAAATTCAACCTCCTGAGTGTTTCACAAATGAGTGACAAGGGGTATGGGTCATTCTTCACAAAGGAGTGTTGTAGGATTGTTGGACCAGAAATGGTCAAAAAGATTGAAGCAATAATAAAAACTGGTCACACAAAACTTGTTGCTCAAAGAAGTGGCAATGTTTATGTTGTTGATATGTCAAAAGAGTGTCCCAGAGCTGATGCCTGTCTGTTCTCAGCTGCCTCTAACAAAGAGACAGAACTTTGGCACAGAAGACTGGGGCACACAAATCTTAAGACAATCACTGAAATTTCAAAAAATGGTTTGGTAAGAGGCCTACCACAAAAATTGTTTTCATGTCCTGAACATTGCATTTCCTGTTTAAAAGGAAAACAGCATAAAAGTTCTTATAAGTCCATTGAAGAGTCCAAAACAACCCAGTGTTTGCAAATGCTACACATGGATTTGTTTGGCCCAGTTCAAGTCATGAGTCTCAAGAAGAAAAGATATTGTTTGGTTATTGTTGATGACTTCTCTAGGTTTACATGGACTTTCTTTTTACACTCAAAAGATGAGACTGCAGGCATTTTGCAAGACTTTGTGACACAGGTTGAAAAGCAATTTGACCTTCCAGTAAAAGTCTTCAGGAGTGACAATGGCACAGAATTTAAAAATAAGGAGTTGGATGCCTTCTGTGTGAAGAAAGGGATTGTAAGGCAGTACAGCATCCCTAGAACACCAGAGCAAAATGGGGTAGTTGAAAGAAAGAACAGAACTTTGATTGAGGCTGCCAGAACCATGCTTGCTGATTCAGGTTTGCCATTAACTTTTTGGGCAGAGGCAGTAAACACTGCTTGCTATGTCCAAAACAGAGTTTTAATAAACCCCAGACACAAAAAGACTGCTTATGAAATTCTGTATAAAATCAAACCACTGATCTCATACTTCAAGGTATTTGGCTGCCCATGCTTTATTTTGAACTTAAAAGATTCCATTTCAAAATTTGCAGCCAAAATTGATTGTGGTTATCATCTAGGATACTCAACTACTGCCAAGGCCTACAAAGTGTTTAATACACGGACCAAGGCAGTGGAGGAGACCTTGAATGTAAAGTTCAATGAACTTTCATCAATGAAAATCCCAGCAAATCCTGCAGATCTGTTTGATCTTGAAAAATTTACTTTTGAAAATACTGCTGTCAAGACTAACAGTGCAGGTTCATCAGAGGATTCAGCACCAGACTATGGGTATGAAATTATCATTCCTCAAAGGTCTGCCAAAATGGGAAGAGCATCAGATGTTCAAAACAGCTGTCAAAGCTCAACCACTGCTACCTCAACAGTTGTTGACCAAAGTAGCCCATCAACCACTGCCTCCATGTAACATCTGTGCTTGTAATCATTATGAACAGTTCAATTGTCAATAAAACAATGTTATTTGATCCCAATGTTTGTTTGGTTGTGTTTTACATTTTTCATGTTTTGACTTTTATTCAATTTCAAACTCTATATCACTTTCTGGAGAGTTATACGCAAACTGGTGCGTAAACGTAATCAGTTTAATGCGACAAATACTCCGGAACATCAACATATACTTAACATACCTTAAATAACCTTTACATAACTTAGAAATAAGTTTTGAAGGCTTTGGTATGGCAAAAACAAGTTAATTCGCTTACAGGGACTAAACTTGACAAACTGCGAAAGTATGTCAATTTGAACTGTAACGAACATTCCGGAACATGACCATAAGTTAAACATACCATAAATATCCTTTACATAGCTTAGAAATAGGCTTTGAGGGATTCGGTGTGCTAAAATAAACTTTTGGGTCATTCAGGGACTAAAAGTGTCAAAAAGTGCACAAGTTTGCACTTTTGCGCATAACTCACGTTCTGAATACATCCGGACATCCAAAAATTTATGTAAGCACTAAAATATTTTATTTTAGTGTTTGGCATAAGAAAAATCCATTCGTTGCGTCATTTGGATCGTTTTTCACGCTTATGCGCATTCCGTCGTAATTAAGTGAACATCGCGTTCGTACGACCAAACGAACCAACGTCCGTCATATTTTTGAGCATGTTTCATGTCCAAAATGTTTAGGCATCATTTTAGGTTTACACATTAACACATGACAATTCATTTATACATAAACAATTTACATTGGTGGTTGGTTTGAATAAGTGATTTGAGTAACGAGGCGTGTGTAATATGATACAAGCATGGTGGATACGCCGCTGGTACTTCCTATAAACAAGTGTTTGTATGATATTACATGTCGTAGCGTTACTTAAATCATTTCAATATTTGACATATTACGTTTTACATAAACAACTTATTTTCACAAGACATTGATTTACAAAACAACTTATCTTATACAAACTCATTTTTCTTGGTTATTCATTTAACCTTACATTATTCTCTTAATTATACATATCATTGCTTTTTGAATGATTTACAAAACAAAAGAACTTACAAGGTTCATGACTGACTTTTGTTAAACAACTTTGTCTAAACTTATAAGTCATGAATCCTATTTTCACAAATCCTATATATCTCACAGGCATTTTTATGCTGACGTACCTATTTTCACATGTGTTTTCAGGAGCTTTTGCGTAGGATGATGATCGTGACACTAGGGCGGACCTGTGCCTTAGAGACATAAAATGAAGATAGACTTAGTTTAATTATGTTCTGAACTCTTTATTTCCTGTTTAAAACAATGTAACTCTTATGTTGATAAATAAAGTACAACTTCGAATGCCATGGTTATGAAACAATTAATTCTGTTACAACACTCCCCGACGTTTCCGCCGCGGTTGCATGTTATACGCGGTCGTGGTGTGACAGAAGAGTTGGTATCAGAGCCAATGGTTATAGGGAATTAGGTTATTAGTAATGCTTTGACCTAGACTATAACCTTTCTAGGACCCTAACACAAGTTATCTTGTGTTTAGATCTTAAAACATGCACATCACCTATCCTTAGGTGACTATCAAAACAAAAACCAAATTTTCCGAAACGATTTTTGAAAAATAATCTTCTGTTTTTGAATAATTTATTACAAGGTTTTGAACCCTCTATTGTAAGGTTTTGAACCCTCTGTTATAAGGTTTTGAACCCTCTGAGTTTTCAAAATCTCGTCAAGGTTTTGGGTTTTAAATAATGTGAACACGTGCAAACTGGAAGGGTGAATGCCTGTATTCTGGGTTTTCTGTCAAGGCAAGCACTTCGTATATATCTCATCAGACGCGAGACCAGTTGTGCTTACCTGGGAATTCTTGGGATGAGTGTTCACTTATAGGCGAGCGTGTCTTCGCGATACATTATTTTTGATCCATTTACTTTGATTAGTCACTGTGTGTCGTTTGTTTGCTTGGTAATGCGGACAAATGACCACCATCTTTTCTTTTGTTAATTTTGTTTCATCTCATTCTCTTCATCCAATCATCTCACTCGTTCCCTTTCATGTTTCCTCTTTTAGAATGCCTCCTCGACGCGAAAACCAGATAGCGACTGCCGAACTGGCAGAAATCATTGCGCAGCAGATGGCTGCTCAATTCCCAAACCTCTTTGCTCAATGGAACCAAGCCAACAATAACAACAATGCTCCATGCAAATTCGAGGATTTTAACTTGGCTAAACCACTTAAGTTTAGTGGTTCTGAGGGAGCGACTGGGCTTCTTCAATGGTTCGAGAGCATTGAGAATACTTTCCGCCACGTGCAGTGTACTGACAATCGCAAGGTCGAGTTTTCTTCGAGTGTGTTTCAGAAGAGGGCTCTCACATGGTGGAACGGGGTTATGAGAGACCGTGGTGCAGAAGTTGCTCTAGCACAGACATGGGCTGAACTTAGGGCTCTTATGATGAGGGAGTTCTGTCCTTGTCATGAACAGCGAGCGTTGGAGAAAGAGTTTGATGACTTGAAACAAGACAGTGGCGAGCACAGGGCATATACTGATAGGTTTGAGGAGCTGAGTTTGCTATGCCCAACGATGGTCACCCCACTCGACAAGGCTATCGAAAGATACATCGATGGTCTACCTGACTCAGTACAAGACATCATTACTGGTAGTAACCCTGCCACACTCCGTCAGGCTATCGAGTTAGCAGCGACATTGACTGAGTCACAGATTCGGAAGAATAAGTTACACAGGAAGGGTGACAAGGGCAAGAAACAATCGTCTGACAAAGAGGATAGCAAGAAAGGTCAAAACAAGAATGGAAAGAATTTTGGTTCTTCAAGAGGGTCAAGGAAGCGTAAGGCTTCCCAAAATTTTGCTGTCACTGCCCAATCTAACCAGGCAGCTCCCAACCAACCCGCACAGCCTCCAGCGAAGAAGCCCTATACAGGGAATGCACCTTTGTGCAATAGATGCAACAGTCACCATCAACCGCTGTGACAACCGGCACCAAACCGGTAATTTCCGTACACATTAATTATTAATTATTGACTGCAATTATTTGCTTAATTGTCAGCAATGTCTGAACACACGACTAAACAAGTGAATTCATGCACGTTGTATACCACAAAATATTGCTTTATGCATAAACAAGAGTGTTGCGTCAAATATACTAGTAAACTCACCGGTAAGGCACTTTGTGTCAACAATACTGCAGCAAGCAGTCAGGCAATAAAATTGAGGCCTAGGTGTAGGTCCGACGACAAGAATACCTTAAAACCCAAGAGTACATGCAAGGGTTTAATATATATACAATACGAAAGCAAAAATAAGCACTAAAAAGCTCCCGAAACGCACTTTAAGTGCAGAATTTATATAATTCAGCAATAATTCAGCATTTAGACATATGAATATTCTGCAGAAATGACGTTTTATTATCCAGAATATTTCCCTAAGTGTTGGGAATCGATAGTGTTACAAAAAGATACTTATTAAACACTAAAAGGGTGCAATTTAGCACTTTAACGAATCGGTATGTAACCGAACAACCGGATTTTACCCGGAACATAAAAATATTGCCAATAACATTGTTTATCTCTTTCTGAGCCAGTTAGGGTCCCTGAATACCCTAACACCCGCTGTAATGCTCAACACACTAGTAACCGGATTAACCTCCAACTTAACATAACTAGATCCTAACTATTAGTTGTAATTGAACCATAAGACCCCCCCCCCTAACCGAGTTCGTCCCCTAGGGGGACACCCTTGTCCTTTATTTGATTTTTATAATCTTGTTTGTCTAATTGATATTAGACATAAGAACCATTGGTTAATTGTGAAAGGTTTTGTCTATAAGAACAAGCTTTAGCACACCATATCATTTCACCACTTAACCAACAACACACTTCTCTCTCCCTCTCTTTGAAACTCACGGCCGAACACACCCACCCACACCCATCCATTTTCGAGCTTTAATCTTGCCTTTCCAAGTATCTACAAGTGTTAAGGATTGCGTATAAGGAAGCTCGGTGCACTCGGATTGTGAAGAACCTCGCTACATTGCTTTTATCCACCCGATCTTCGACTAGTTTCTTCCCTAGCCTCGAGCTAGTAGTAAGTGACTCTAAACGCCTTCTTGATCTATTCTAAAGTGGTTAAAACGAACTTTGTCGGTTAAAAGTCAAGAACATGCAAGTTGACATACTAAAAGTTTACTAAAAATGTTAAACATGTTGGATAAAAGCTAAAGAGTTGTGTAAATCTTGTAAGATTTGTTTTGTGTAACTATTTAGGGCCGATCTATGTTGTGGTAGCTCGGATCATCATCTAACCCGGATTAGTCGTGATCATGGATCATGACATAGAGTTTGTTTAAGTGTACAAAGGGTTAAATGATGAAACTCTACCACACATTAAACATGAACTTGTGTAAATATAATTTTTCTTGTAAAATAAGGCTCTAAACATGTAGATCTAAAGATCTACAAGTAGTTTTTCGGAAGAACCAAGCGGAAAATGCTAGTTTTGTCAAAACCCGGACCTTACATAAACTAAAAGCATTTTAGTGAATAAACAAGTGTGTAAACACTTATGTCACAAGAAAAATTTAACAAGTAATACTTTTGAAATTCATGACTGGAAGTTGTGAAAATACATACTCATTAAAAATAAAGTTTTTAAGAAACTAAACTTATTTTTAAAAATAACAAGACTTACTAAATGTACTAGCAAGTTACTACGCATTTTTGTAAATATTCAAGTTCATGAAATAGAGAAACTAGTGATTATTGTTGATGATTATTGTTGATAACCGTTGTTGATGATTGTTGACGATTTAAAAGAAAATAAACACATGTTTTGAAAACATGGGAAACCTCCATTTTTAGGGGAAACTCTGTCAAAATTTTTATAAATTTTGACACTTAGAAAATATAAGTTTTTGAGAAACTTATTCCCTAAAAATGTGTTTAAAAGTATTACCGAGGTTTCCCTAATTTTTGGTGATAAGAAATGAGGATTTCTTCAAGAATAAAAATGGATATAAGTATGTATATTTTGAGAGAAAAATATATATTATGTTATCACCAACTTTTGTGCTAAGTGTATATAGTATGTGTTATACGTGCTAGTGTATTAAGACTAAAAAAAAAAATACACTAAATACTCATGAGGAGTATAAACATAAAATACACATACAACATACAAGATACATAATTCGGGTGCAAAGTGCAAAATACAAAATACTTATATTAAACCTTGAGAAACTAATATAAGTAAAATACTTAGTTAAAAATATGAAATATTTTTAACACAACAATACAAATACAAAAGAGAGTGACTGTACTTGTGCGATACAAGTCTAGTGACTAACGTTAAGAAAACGCGTATAGGTTACGACGTTAAGTAAGCAAATCCGGTGAAGTTTACGACGCACAGGAACGCAAAGTTGTGAGTTTATGCTCCCCCTTTTCTCTTAACTGTTTTCAGTTTTATAACTTCGGGGGTGAAATACATGTTACAAATACTTCAATATTTACAAAGTGGTATGATATGTACTAAAACGAGAAGTATTCTTGGTGACAACTAGAACCAAGTAGTGTTTTTGTGTCTCAGTCGTGAATCGACTATAGAAAAATGCCTATGGTTTGGTGACTTCCTATGTCGTGTCACATGTTAATGGCTTTGCAACCCATTAACACTTGATACATATGGAAATACTTGATTTATACTTGAATACGTGATTTAACAAATACATACCATGATTTTTTTTCAAATTATGGTATTTGAAGTTATTATCATGAGCATGTAGTATGTTTACCTTTCGTATGCAATGAGAACCTTTCATGATCACACCTCGTGCTTCCGCCGCAGAAAGGGGTGTGACAACCGCAATATCCGTGCCGTTTCTATAATAACTGTGGGAAGTCGGGTCATCTTGCCAATGTTTGTCGGTTTGCTCAGAATCGGGCAGTTCAGAACCCGGCTCAACAAGTTGCTCAGCCTCCTGCTCAGCAACAAGGTCAAGCTGCACGACCACACTACCCACCAGGTGCTTGTTATAACTGTGGGGATCTGACCCACTACCGTAACCAGTGCCCAAGATTGGTGAATGCGAATCAGAATCAGGCTCAGGCTCAAGGGCGAGTCTTCAACATGAATGCACAAGAGGCACAGGCAGACAACGAAGTGGTGAACGGTACGTTCTTTATTAATAATCAGCCTGCATCTGTTCTTTTTTATTCTGGTGCCGACAAGAGTTTTGTGTCATTGTCTTTTGAGCCAATGCTTCGCGTGTCTAGAATGAAACTAGGTAAATCTTTGACAGTAGAGGTTGCTAGTGGTGAACCCATTGTTCTTGATTCTGTTCTTCGTAACTGCCAGTTGAACCTTAACGATCATCTTTTTCCTATCGACCTCACGCCTATGCAACTTGGAAGCTTCGATGTTATTGTGGGTATGGATTGGTTAGCCAAGCATCGCGCAGAGGTAGTTTGTTTTGAGAAGATTGTTCGTGTGCCGCTTTCGACAGGCGAGATCCTACAGGCTCAAGGTGAGAAACCGTCTGGTGGCCTCAAGCTCATGTCTTGTTTTAAAGCTCGGAAATATCTGCGGAAGAACTATGTGGCCTTCTTAGCACATGTTACAGCAGATAAAGGCAAGGGTAAGTCTATTTCAGATATTCCTGTCGTTCGGGATTATTCTGAAGTATTCCCTGAAGACTTACCTGGTCTACCTCCAGCACGCCAAGTCGAGTTCCGTATTGATCTCGTGCCTGGTGCAAATCCCATTGCCAGAGCTCCATATCGTCTTGCACCATCTGAGATGCAAGAGTTGTCTAAGCAGCTTCAGGAACTCTCTGACAAAGGTTTTATCCGTCCTAGCTTTTCACCTTGGGGTGCTCCCGTTCTTTTTGTCAAGAAGAAGGATGGATCTTTTAGGATGTGTATCGATTATCGTGAGCTTAACAAGCTTACCATCAAGAATCGATATCCCCTACCTCGCATAGACGATCTCTTTGATCAGTTACAGGGCGCTTCTTATTTTTCGAAGATTGATCTGCGTTCCGGGTATCATCAACTTCCTGTGCATGAAGAAGATATTCCCAAGACAGCGTTCCGCACTCGTTATGGGCATTATGAGTTCACAGTCATGCCATTTGGTTTGACTAATGCTCCTGCTGTTTTCATGGACTTAATGAATAGGGTCTGCAAGCCTTATTTGGATCAATTCGTCATTGTTTTTATAGATGACATCTTGATTTACTCTAAGACGCGAGCTGATCATGAGCAGCATCTTCGTCTTACTCTGGAACTCCTAAAGAAAGAGCAACTTTTCGCCAAATTCTCCAAGTGTGAATTCTGGCTTAAAGAGGTTCAATTCTTAGGACATATTATCAACGAACAAGGTATCCATGTAGATCCCTCCAAGATCAGTGCGATTAAGGATTGGGATACGCCTACTACTCCTACTGAGGTTCGTTCTTTTCTTTGTCTAGCGGGTTATTACCGCCGCTTCATTGAAAACTTCTCAAGGATTGCAGTTCCTCTAACTGCTCCAACTCAGAAGAACAAACCCTTTGATTGGGGATTCAAGCAAGAGGAAGCTTTTCAACACTTGAAGCAGAAACTTTGTGACGCGCCTGTTCTAACTTTGCCTGAGGGCAATGATGATTTCGTCGTTTATTGTGATGCATCTAAATTGGGCCTTGGCTGTGTTCTGATGCAAAGGAACAAAGTCATAGCATATGCATCAAGGCAGTTGAAGATACATGAGAAAAACTACACCACTCATGACCTTGAGTTGGGTGCAGTTATCTTCGCTCTTAAGATCTGGAGACACTATTTGTACGGTACAAAATGTGTGGTTTTCACGGACCATAAAAGTCTTCAGCATATCTTCAATCAGAAAGAACTCAACATGAGGCAACGACGTTGGGTCGAGCTTCTAAACGACTATGACTGCGAAATTCGCTACCATCCTGGAAAGGCGAATGTCGTAGCCGATGCATTGAGTCGTAAGGAACGTACTAAGCTTCATTGTGTTCGTGTTCAATCTGTTATTCAAGCTCGATCTGATATCCAAGCACGCATTTCTCAGGCTCAACAATCTTGTGTTTCACAAGGTTTGATGGATAAGGAATTTCCCTATCACATAACACCTGATCTAGAACTGAAGGACAATGGATCGTACTACTTCATGGATCGTTTTTGGGTCCCAAGCCAAGATAACCTTCGCACCTTGCTTATGGATGAAGCCCATAAGTCGCGTTATTCTGTTCATCCTGGCTCTGATAAGATGTATAAGGATCTTCGTATTCAGTATTGGTGGCCTGGTATGAAGAAAGACATTGCCTTATATGTATCAAAATGCCTTACTTGTCTTAAGGTTAAAGCTGAACATCAACGTCCTTCTGGTTTATTGGTGCAACCAGAGATCCCAGTTTGGAAATGGGAAAACATTACTATGGATCTTGTTACCAAACTTCCACGCACAAAGAAAGGTCATGATGCCATCTGGGTAGTCGTTGATCGTCTTACTAAGTCAGCGCATGTCTTGCCAATCCGTGAGGATTTTCCTGCTGACAAACTTGCTAAAATCTATGTGGATGAAATTGTAGCTCGACATGGTGTTCCTTTGAACATCATTTCTGACAGAGATGCTCGTTTCACTTCTCATTTTTGGAGAACCATGCAATCTGCTATGGGGACCCAACTTAATCTGAGCACGGCTTATCATCCACAAACGGATGGTCAATCTGAAAGAACAATCCAGACTCTAGAGGATATGCTTAGAGCTTGTGTGATCGACTTTGGTGGTAGTTGGGATTCACATCTTCCGTTAATTGAATTCTCCTACAACAACAGTTATCACACCAGCATCAAAATGGCTCCTTTCGAGGCTCTCTATGGTCGAAAATGTCGTTCACCAGTCTGCTGGAATGAGATCGGCGAGGCTCAGCTTACTGGACCTGCCCTCATTTTAGAGACAACTGACAAGATTAAGAAAGTTCATGATAACCTTCAGACAGCTAGAAGCTGTCAAAAGAGTTATGCGGACCCAAAACGCAAGCCCTTGGAATTTCAAGTCGGTGATCGAGTATTACTTAAGGTCTCACCTTGGAAAGGTGTGATCAGATTTGGAAAGAAAGGAAAACTTGCACCTAGATACGTTGGACCATTCAAGATCGTCGAAAGAATCGGTAAGGTAGCCTACAGACTTGAGTTACCTCCTGAACTTGGAAATGTTCATCCAACCTTTCACGTGTCCAATCTCAAGAGGTGTTTATGTTGGTGCACTTGTGTCTGTACTTTGTCTGTATTCGGTCTGTATGTAAACAATGTCCTGTAAGTTGACCTAGTCAACTATCCTCCTAGTTTGACTTGGCCAATAAGTTAGTAATATGTTTGTTTGTCTGTATCGAAGGATAGCTCCTCGAAGGATACTGTTGATCCTTCGAGGTGCTCGAAAGATATGCTTCGTTTGATAGACCTCGAAGGATCATCCTTCGAGGTCCCTGCTGATCCTTCGAAAGCATTGTCATCGATAGATGATCCTTCGGACCATCTATCGGATCCTTCGGACAAGACATGTTGAGCTGGGTATATAAATACCCATGCAGTGTGTTGTTTTAGAGATGATGCACACCCGAGAGATAGAGAGCATTCTGCTGAAAACACACACACACACTTTGAGAGTTTGCAAACTGATTGTAAACATTGTGCTTGTAACCGGAACCTTTCATACGCATTAATACAAGTGGTGTTAATCGTTGAGTCTTGTGTGTTCTTGTGTTTGTTCTTGCATCATCCCGGTTTGCTTGCTAGCTTGGATTCCGCACTCGCTAGTGAGTTAGTATAACAAGGTTTAGGTTTGTTCTCGATCCTGCGAGAGGGACCTACAAGTGGTATCAGAGCCTCGCTCTTTACCTTGTTTAAAACCGGGTGTTTGTTCGAGTTCTTGGTGTGTTTGGACACTTGTTTTAGCACCTGTTTTTGGTAGTTTTTCTTGCATCTTTGAACTGAAAAACGGTTTCTAAACCTTCGGGAGTGTTCAAGGTTGGGTTGGGTAACTTGAAAATTTGTTTTTGAGAAACTTTGAATTTTCCGACCAAATTCCGGTAATATCTCCGGTGACAGGTTCAGGATAAGGTGTTGTCCAATTTGGGAAAACTTTTCAAAGTTGGTGAAAAGTTGTGTCTGCACATACCTTCTGCCGAAAGTAGTGCACCAACCCATCACCTTTCCCACCTACCCGTCACTTTGTGTCAGTGTGTCAGAAACTTCCGAAAGATATCTTTCGACTTAGAAACAGCTCGAAAGATTAGCATCTTTCGAACAGTCTTTCGAAGTCTAAGTTTTATCCTTCGTTTCTGGAATCTTTTCGAAAGTTAGTTGTCCGAAAGATAAGGATTTATCTCGAAAGATAAGGATCTTTCATTGTGAATCCTTCGAGATCAGTATTCGAAAGATAAATATCTTTCGAACTGTGAATCTTTCGATAAAACTGTACGAAAGATAAGGATCTGTCATTTGTGAATCTTTCGAAGACTATGTTCGAAACTCAACAGTAATCTTTCGATCACTGTTGGTCCTTCGAACCAGTCTTGATCTTTCGAACAGGTCTATATCCTTCAATTCTTGTCTGTTTGCATTTAACAGTCTGTGGTTGTGTAGGTTATTTATTAATATTTGATCAAGATGAGTTGTACAAGTCCTTGGGATTGGAGTTTGAACTCACAATCTAGTCAAGAACTAACTACTGCTGATGCTTGGGCTAAGAGTATGTTTCCGTCGCCATCAATCAGTCCAAGTCAATGGGCTTTGGTATCCAATCAAAGTCAAAGTATTCAAAACCTTTTGATCAGTGAAAGCGAAACGGGAAGCAACAATCGTCCTCCAAAGCTAAATCATATGAACGATTTTCCTTCATGGAAAAACCGCTTCCACACGTATGTTCAAGGGCAAAGCACTGATCTTTGGACGTGTTTCATCAATCCATTCAATGCTGCTCTTGAAGTTGCTACGTCCACTTCAGAAGGTTATGCCAACATGCTTGAACCTGACAAGAAATCTTATGAATTGGAGAAAAAGGCCTTCGCAACACTTACACAGGCGCTTAATAAAGATATTTATCATCAGTTCTCCTATTGCAAGAACACGAAAACATTGTGGGATGCCTTGGTTGCTCGAGGAGAAGGCAATGCAGCTACGAGAAAGTCTCGTCATGACTTGTTGAAGAAAGAGTTTGACTCGTTTCAGTTTTTGGAAAACGAGACTCTAAATGATATGACAACACGTTTCTATCATCTGATCAGTGAAATGTGTGCTTATGGGGTTATTGCTACTCAACAAGACATGGTGAACAAGTTTGCTGATGCTTTACCTCCAAAGTGGAGTTCTTTTATTGAGTTGCTGAAGCACACTGGAACTCTAGACACGGTTAATATCTATGAGTTCATTCAGAAACTGGAACATAAGAATGAGGAAGAAATCAGGAAAGCTAAGCGAGCTCCAGTTCCTCAAAATACAGAAATGTATCTTCCAGGCTTCGACATCTTAGCAAAATCCGCTGCAGCTCAGCAACCTAAACTGCAAACTGCTTTCGTGTCCAACACAAGTTCTCTTCCGTTTTCTCAGACCAATCCTGCTCCGGGTTTTGATCCAAGATCTTACATTCCAGTTCCATCACAGCCACCAGTTCAACCACAACAGCAAGCTCATTTCACAAGCAATTCTCAACCTCCAAACCCTAACACTGTTCGTGTTGACACTTCAAATCTTTCCCAAGTTAGTATAGAAGTTGCAAAGGAGCATGTAGAATTGATCAATACTATGGTCAGTGCCTACTGCGGGTTAGTTGCGGGACAGATTGGAAACATCAACATGACATATGAAGATTATCAACAGATCGACAAGGATGAAATGGAGTTGATGGATATTAAGTGGGCGTTTGCTAGTGCGGTTAGAAGGGCCAAAGACTTCATGGCTCGTACTGGTAGGACTTCGTTGGAAGGAAAGAAAGATACGAAGTATGGGTTTGATATTAATGCCGTCACATGCTTTAATTGTGGCGAGAAAGGGCACTTCAAGCGTGAGTGCACTCGGCCAACAAAACAAGGCAATCACAACCCATTCAGAAACCAAGACAGGAGGATTGTAGCAGTCAACAACAATCAGAACCAGTCTGGACCATCAAATCCCAATCGGGCTTTGACAGTTCAAGGTGATGAAGGATGTGACTGGTCTGTGCAGTTTGGTGACAGTGATCAAAGAAGTGGAACAACTCTTTATGCAAAAATCATCAATCAAAAGTCATCTGAAAGTGATGACAGTTCTGGTTATTCTGGGAGTTCTGATGAAGAAGGCTCTGTTTCTGGGGATAATCAATCAGAGTCTGAATCTGATGTGAAGGAGGAAGCAGGTTCTGATATTCAGGAGTTATTGAATGAAGCTGATGAGCTGAAATGTCAGAAATCAATTCTGATTAGGAGGGCTGCTACTGCATCAAAGGAAATGGAAAAGTTATTTTCTGAAGATGGAGATTTTTCTTTTCAAACTGCCTTTATGGCAAATTTGTCAGCCTCTTCGAGTCAGGTAAATTCTGAACCTCCTGCTCCTACTGTTTGTGAATCATGTGCTGAAATGAAGCTTGAATTGGAAAAGCTTCATAGTCATAATCAAAATTTAGTTATTGAACTGTCAAAATGCAAAGAGGCAAACATGGCTTTAACTCGGAATGAAAAAGAATTTAAATCTGTAATAGAAACATTAAAGAAAGATGTGTCCGAGGTTAATAAAGTGGTTTACCATAAACAAATTAGTATAAATGAATACATAAATCTTGTTGAGGAAACCAAGAAGCAGTTAGCCATTGCCAAAAGTGAGCATGACGCGATCAAACAGAAATTGGAAAGTTATTCTAACTCCCGATTTGTGCTTGATCACATCATCGATGTTCAACAACTAAAGGGAGATCAAAAGGGCATAGGATACAAGAAATGCCCACCCCCTTTGAGGCATAATTACAACACGATGCCTAATGATGAAAACATGCCACGGTATGAACCCAGTGTGCCTCTGAACTTTGAGGAATTTTCTACTGGCCTAGGGTTCAAACCGGACAATGCAAAGCAGCAAGGAGCTTCAACATCCATGAAACAAAGTCCTCCAGTTATCGAGGACTATGAGTCATCGGATGATGAATCAGAAGTGAATGTAGATGAACAGGATAAATCACTTGACAAAATGAAAGGAGTAGTTGTTCCACTTGAGAATCACATTCTGTGTGATCCCGATACTCCTGAGGTTTCATTAGTCAAGAAACAAGTGATAGATCCTGTCAAGATTGAAAAGAAGTCTGTGTCTACTGTTAAAAGCAGTAATGTGTTGTATACATTGGTTGGAGATAATAAAATCTACTCAGATAACGTTTTTCCAATTAAAAATGTAAATCAATCTTTGATTGATAAAGTCTTTGAAGACAACACAAACAAATTTTTGGGAAAAACACTTCCAGGAATTGTGGTAACACAATGTGATCCAATTCCTAAGGCTGAGATTAGAAAACAATTTAGGAATCAAAAATCTCCAATCACTCAACAACCTACTGCTTCTAATGGTAAACAACCCGTCAAACGAGCTCAAAAACATCAAGTCTCTCAGATGAAGTCTGAAACAAAAGGAGCTCGATTTCAAAAGAAAGCAAAGGATGTCAAGTTCGTGTCATCCAAGGGTACTGATAAGATTGAAATCTTTGAAAACAAATCTAACACAGATTTTGTAAAACAAGTCACAATCTTAAAACGTAACAGTGATAACAATTACACTCAACATACAAATGGGTGTGATGAAAAGGCTAGTACCTCAGGGTCCACGACTTCGACTTCTTGTGGTCGATCAAGTTCTCCTAAGCTTGTTGAAAGGAGAACATGTTTTAAATGTGGAGAAATTGGGCATATCATCAGAAACTGCCCAAATGCACCAAAGAAAAAATTTGTTGAGAAAACTCCACCTGAAACAATTCATCCCCAACGTCGATCAGTTTCACCTAAAAATGATAAAAGAATTGTTAAAGAACAAGAAACTAAACAACGACGTAAGAACATGAAAACTGTTGAAAAAGCTTTAAAATCTGAAGTTAAAACAGTTCAAAAGGAACCAAGTGTGTCACAACATGCAAAACCAAAATTTTCAAAAACTGGTAGGCAAAAACAACCTTGGTTACCTAAGGCGGGTGACAATTCAAGGGGAGCAGTTGTTCTTAAAAACCATCAAGAGATTGATATCACGTTTCGTGATGCTCAGGGACGACCCAAGACCACTAAGGCTTGGGTCCCCATTCTCAACTGATGTTTTACTTGACATGTGCAGGGTGTTCCAGGAGGAACTATTAACAGTCATTGGATTGTTGATAGTGGAGCATCTAGGCACATGACTGGCGACTTACGGCTTCTGTACGATGTGAGAAATATTAGAGGAGGCTATGTCGCATTTGCGGGAGATAAAGGCGGTTATATCACTGGAGAGGGAAGTATCTCCAATGGTATTGTGTGTTTTGACAAGATCAACTACGTAAAGCAAATTGATCATAATCTTCTGAGCGTGTCGCAAATCTGCGATAAGAAGTTCACCGTGCATTTTGATGATGCCGGCTGCTATGTGCTAAAACCTGGATTCAAAATTCCACAAGAATGGATTCTCTTATCGGCTCCGAGAGTTAATGATCTTTACATTCTCGATATGAGCCAGGCGATTACAACATCTGCACAAGTCACTTGCTTTGTCTCAAAAGCCACAGAAAAGGAGTCAATTTCATGGCACAGAAGAATGGGACACATTCACTTGAGAAAAATGAACCATTTGGTGAAAAACAATCTTGTGAATGGTGTGCCTGTAAGAAGTTTTCATTTACAAGATATCTGTGTCTCGTGCCAAAAGGGGAAGCAAACGAAGAAATCCCATCCTTTGAAGAAAATCAACACTGTTAGCTTGCCGCTCGAACGTCTTCATATGGACCTCTTTGGACCTATGAAGCACAAGACAATGTTCGGTGATGCATATTGTCTGGTAGTTACTGATGACTACTCTAGATTTTCTTGGGTATCTTTTATGGCACACAAAAGTGAAACTCCTGGCATTCTCAAGGATCTTCTCCCTATGTTGGAGAATCTCTATTCGTTGAAAGTGAAAAGAATCCGAAGCGACAATGGAACCGAATTCAAGAATCAAGTTATGGATGAGTTCTGTACTTCTAAAGGCATTCTTCATGAATACAGTTCTCGTTATACTCCACAACAAAATGGTGTCGCCGAGAGGAAGAATCGAACGATTATAGAAACTGCTAGAACAATGTTAGTTGAGTCGGAACTCCCTATTCAATTCTGGGGGGAGGCTGTGTCGACTGCATGCTACACATTAAACAGAGTTCTTACAGTGAAGAGACATGGCAAAACTTGTTTCGAACTCCTTCAGAAAAGGAAACCGGATCTTTCTTACCTAGAACCCTTTGGTGGTCCTTGTACCATGATTGAACCAGATGGCAAATTTGGTGCTAAGGCTATTGAAGGCTATTTTCTTGGATACCAAACTCCAAACTTTCGTGTCTGGAATCTAGCTACCAAAAAGGTAGAGCTATGGAGTGAGGTGCGGGTTCAAAGGTATACGAGTCCTGTTAGGGCTCCGGGTGATCCGTGGATGTTCGATTATGATGGACTCTTTGACTCCTTCAATCTGCCAACCTTTGACGAAGAATCAGCAGCTGCAAGAATGTTAATTGAAAGTGATAATGCGGCTGTCTCGCCATTGGTTAGACCTGTTATTGTTGATCTTCAAGGTTCTTCATCTGTTAACAATACAGTTCAAAATGAGGTTTATGAAGATGCTGCTGATTATAATGAGTCTTCTGAAGATGATGAATATCATGATGCAGCTGAAGGATCTTCAGCTCCAGTTGCTCCCGTTCAAGGTGCTTCTCTTGATACACCTCATATGCAGAATGTAGACACTGCTGAAGGAAATGCATCCACCTCGACACACATTCCTGGTGTAGAGTTGGTTGTGGATCTTAATTTGAACAATTTGGGTATCAATGCTCGTGTTCCAGATAATCCTGAAATGAGGATTCATGATACCCATCCCCAGCAGAACATTATAGGAGATGTCCATCGCGGTGTGCAGACGCGTAATCAGCTGAGAAACAACCGGAATGCTGGTTTGTATTCAGCTATAAGAGAATCTGGTCAACAGAATGACTGGTCCTTCGCGTGTTACGTGTCACAAGAAGAACCAAAGTCGTGGAAAGAAGCAATGAAAGACAGCTCATGGGTTGAGGCTATGCAGGAAGAATTGGTGCAATTTCAAAAGCTTGGTGTTTGGAAACTTGTTGAAAAGCCTGAAAACTACAAGAAGATTGGAACTCGATGGGTTTTCAAATGCAAGAAGGACGATCGTGGCGTGGTTTTTCGAAACAAAGCACGTTTAGTCGTTCAAGGTTTTCGTCAGATAGAAGGCATCGACTACAACGAAGTATATGCACCAGTGGCACGTCTCGAAGCAATTCGAATCTTTCTAGCCTATGCGTCCTACAAAGGATTCAAGGTTTACCAAATGGACGTGAAAAGTGCATTTCTACATGGTGTGGTTGAAGAAGAGGTATATGTCGAACAGCCTCCAGGTTTTGAAGATCCTATCCATCCCGATCGGGTTTGGTTGCTCAACAAAGCTCTCTATGGTCTTCATCAAGCACCGCGAGCTTGGTACGCAACCTTATCAAACTATCTGCTGGAGAACGGTTTTCGACGGGGTCTTATCGACTGTACTCTCTTCATCAAAGAACAAGATGGAGATCTTCTTCTGGTACAGGTATACGTTGACGATATTATTTTTGGTTCTACTAATGCTGTTTTGTGCAGGAATTTCGAGCGCATAATGCAGGATAAATTCGAGATGAGTGCTATGGGGGAAATGAACTTTTTCTTGGGCCTACAAGTGCAACAAACGGAGTCTGGGATATTCATCCATCAGACTAAATATATTGGTGACATCTTGAACCGGTTTCAGATGTCTGATGCAACGCCCATTGGTACCCCATTGGCAGTAAATCACGGAATTACTCCAGATTTGAAGGGAGAGACTGTTAGCCCTTCATATTACCGCGCTATGATCGGATCTCTTATGTACCTCACAGCATCAAGACCAGACATAATGTACCCAACGTGCCTGCTTGCCAGATATCAAGTGAATCCAAAGGACTCCCATCTTGCAGCTGTAAAAAGGATCTTTCGTTATTTGAAGGCTTACCCAGACACCGGTCTGTGGTACCCTAGGGATAATAACTTTGAATTGGTCGCATTCAGTGATTCTGATTTTGGCGGATGTAAGATCGACGGCAAATCCACAACGGCTGGATGTCAGTTTTTAGGAAATCGCCTAGTCACGTGGCAATGCAAGAAGCAGACGTGTGTCGCAACATCAACATGTGAAGCTGAATACATTGCTGCCTCAAGTTGTTGTTCCCAAGTTTTGTGGATCCAACAACAATTGCGGGACTACGGTTTTGAATTCCTAACTACTCCTATTTACGTTGATAACTCTGCTGCTTTACAGATCACTAGAAATCCTGTGCAGCATTCAAAAACCAAACACATCGAAATCAAATATCACTTCATACGTGATTGCTTTGAGAAAAGATTAATCGATGTTGTTAAGGTCCACACCGATGACCAACGTGCCGACTTATTTACCAAAGCTTTTGACAAATCAAGATTTGACTTTTTATTATTGGTAAACGGCATTAAGGTCAAGCAAGAGTAAAACCAACATCGGAAAATCATTTTTGTAAATACCTTTGTGTTTTAAAATTTGTCTTAGTTTATTGATTTTAGGGGGAGTAAACCAAAAATCGAAAAATCCAAAAACATCGAAAAATTTCAAAAACACAAAAACAATAGAAAATCAAAAATGAGTTTCCTGGCGAGTAAAAGAGAAAATGATAGTACATCAGTGGTCTGTCTAAACCTCTTTAAACCTTAGATGAAAAAGCGATAAGCAGCTCTATATAAGATGTATCGGTAGGCTCACAATCATTTTAAAGTGTGCAGGGTGATATAAACTTAAATCGACTGAAGACCAGGTGGGAACCATTCATTGGCATATGGTCTTAGTACCGAAATTTCATTTGATAGTTTGCCGAGGTTCTGAGATATTCGGTCTTTATGCTGCTTATCATCTGGGTATCATGGTTGCTTCTATAAATAGACTAAGTCTAAGATCTTCCATGATACTATACATACGTGTACATAATACATACTGCATTCGACCTCAATAAGTGATCAACAATCACATGTCCAAATCAAATAAGTGATAATATATCACATTTATCCGGGTGTCAAGTTCGTCTCTCTGCTGTACGGAAGTACTGACCTGTTCACGGACTTGCACCTGTGCCCTCATGCATATGAAAATCAAGTTCCTCATCAATAAGTGATTATATCACATAGGGCTTGTTTTTAAAATCAAAATAAGTGAGTATCTCACACCATATACGGTCAAACAGATGATAATCGGTATACTCACCGGTAAGATGAACCCTCGTGCATACCTTGATACGGGAATGTGTCGTGATGTGGATGAACACCGGTCGGTAAGTATAAATTATACATTAACGTATCCCCTAATCATGATTACATCTGATAAGTTGAGCTTAAGTGGACAACAATACCGATAATTGTTATAGGATGCTTATCTAAATGTTAACTAAATGAACAACAAGAGTGTCTTGACATGACCGTACACTGATATGATTCTCTTACCCTCGAAACTCGCAAAAAGATTGTCTGTATATATTTATTTACTGCTTAAATTTTATTGCTTTATTTTTAAAACAGTTTCGTCGTTTGGTGCATATCAGCACGACATTAGCGGTGATGTCGTTTGATAACACTCAAAGGATATTAAAATTGTTGTCTTTTAATTTCAAAAGTACCAAAAAGATTTTAGGTGTGTTTTAATATAAACTTTTTAAAAGCCAAAAAGATTTTATTTCTACTTTATTTTCGATCGTACGATGTTGGAACTCGAGTCTTCGTTGCCTGAAACCTGAATGAAAACCGAATTGACTAAGTCTTCATAAACGGTCGAAATTTGCATGTTTTGAAAGTTAAAACTGAAATTGATAAATCTATTAGACTTTCAAATTATCGGACGGTGTTTGATTGTGACATGGTCATCCGTGTGTCATGTGTTTATGTTAACTATATTCCAAGCAGTTGTTCTCATTACGCGTTTAGATTTCTTGCATGTGCAGATTCTAAAGGCAAGATGAACATGGTCGATGACAAGCTTCGGAATGAAGACACGACGTAAAGGCACTCAAGTGATGAAGATGATCGAGTTGCCGCTGGCCATCATCAACACCACAAGGATCTCACTTCATAAAGATAAAGTATTTCACGAGCATAACTCAAGGGGGAGCTTATGTTAAGGGGGAGTTTGTCAACACACTTCCTACATGATACGGGTAGTTTGTTGATACACTCTTTGCTTTCAAGACGTGAAGACTTTGAAGATCCTCCGACAATGAAGACTTGAATGGACATCAGAGTTTTGGAAACTCGAAGACCAAAGACCGTCGAAGTTCAAGACGAGCCTGCAACTATAGAAGATAAAGACAAAGCTACAGCCAAGGGGGAGTTTGTTGGTGCACTTGTGTCTGTACTTTGTCTGTATTCGGTCTGTATGTAAACAATGTCCTGTAAGTTGACCTAGTCAACTATCCTCCTAGTTTGACTTGGCCAATAAGTTAGTAATATGTTTGTTTGTCTGTATCGAAGGATAGCTCCTCGAAGGATACTGTTGATCCTTCGAGGTGCTCGAAAGATATGCTTCGTTTGATAGACCTCGAAGGATCATCCTTCGAGGTCCCTGCTGATCCTTCGAAAGCATTGTCATCGATAGATGATCCTTCGGACCATCTATCGGATCCTTCGGACAAGACATGTTGAGCTGGGTATATAAATACCCATGCAGTGTGTTGTTTTAGAGATGATGCACACCCGAGAGATAGAGAGCATTCTGCTGAAAACACACACACACACTTTGAGAGTTTGCAAACTGATTGTAAACATTGTGCTTGTAACCGGAACCTTTCATACGCATTAATACAAGTGGTGTTAATCGTTGAGTCTTGTGTGTTCTTGTGTTTGTTCTTGCATCATCCCGGTTTGCTTGCTAGCTTGGATTCCGCACTCGCTAGTGAGTTAGTATAACAAGGTTTAGGTTTGTTCTCGATCCTGCGAGAGGGACCTACAGTTTAGCTGATGAGAACCTCCACATACCGCTTGACGAAATTCGTGTTGACAAAACACTGAAATTTGTTGAGAAGCCAGTGGAAATCATGGAACATGAAGTTAAGTGGCTTAAACGCAAGCGCATTCCTTTGGTCAAAGTTCGCTGGGAAGCTAAACATGGACCCGAGTTTACTTGGGAACGCGAAGATCAAATGAAGGCGAAATATCCGCATCTTTTCCCACGAGTTTCCTCTAAATAAATTTCGGGACGAAATTTCCACAAGTAGGGGAGACTGTAACATCTGTGCTTGTAATCATTATGAACAGTTCAATTTTCAATAAAACAATGTTATTTGATCCCAATGTTTGTTTGGTTGTGTTTTACATTTTTCATGTTTTGACTTTTATTCAATTTCAAACTCTATATCACTTTCTGGAGAGTTATACGCAAACTGGTGCGTAAACGTAATCAGTTTAATGCGACAAATACTCCGGAACATCAACATATACTTAACATACCTTAAATAACCTTTACATAACTTAGAAATAAGTTTTGAAGGCTTTGGTATGGCAAAAACAAGTTAATTCGCTTACAGGGACTAAACTTGACAAACTGCGAAAGTATGTCAATTTGAACTGTAACGAACATTCCGGAACATGACCATAAGTTAAACATACCATAAATATCCTTTACATAGCTTAGAAATAGGCTTTGAGGGATTCAGTGTGCTAAAATAAACTTTTGGGTCATTCAGGGACTAAAAGTGTCAAAAAGTGCACAAGTTTGCACTTTTGCGCATAACTCACGTTCTGAATACATCCGGACATCCAAAAATTTATGTAAGCACTAAAATATTTTATTTTAGTGTTTGGCATAAGAAAAATCCATTCGTTGCGTCATTTGGATCGTTTTTCACGCTTATGCGCATTCCGTCGTAATTAAGCGAACATCGCGTTCGTACAACCAAACGAACCAACGTCCGTCATATTTTTGAGCATGTTTCATGTCCACAATGTTTAGGCATCATTTTAGGGCCTTAAATTTGGCTTTACGGGCCTTAGAAGTGTCGGAAATGGCTTAAACACATAACAGGAACTGAAACTGCAACTTTTGAAACTTGTTGCTGATCTGCAGACTTCAGGCGGCCGCGTAAAACCAGGGCTGTCCTTTACACGGCCCGCGTCAGGGTCCCAGACAGCAGAATGTGAAGAAACATCGAATCTGGTCCGTTCCACTTGTTGCACATGGTTTTGGGGAATCTATGGGCTGGTTTTGATGTGCACATGGTATTACAATACCATGGGTGCAAGTGTATGGCCAAGATTGAAGCACGTTTTCCAAGAAACGATCCTAACGGTTCGGGAAATCCTATAAATACCCCATGCCTTCAATTGCAAAACCCACTAGAATTTTGATTTGAGAAACTCTAAGTTGAAACCATTGTTTCATACCTGAGTTAATTGGATCGAGATTAGCATTCGGGGACCCTTCGTAAGTATTCCTTCGTTCTTTTATTGCTTTTCGAGTCTGAAAGTCAAATTTTGTTTGACTTTCTGCGTTGACCAGTTTATGGTCAATGCGAAGTTCGTTTGAACTTCGCAACGTGATTGTAATCACGATGGTTATAGTCCCTTGGGACTATGCCTACTGATTACCACGTTGTCTAGGGTCGCAAGGGTAAGCGATCTAATAAATCGCTTATACCTTCGAACCCGACCCATTTGGTCGATCATTAGGATCCGACCAAACACATTAGGTGACCATAGTATATAGGGAATAAACCTTCCGAGGTTATACCTTATGGTCGCTTCGTTAAGTAGTTGTATGATAGGTAGTTTATATGCCTTAGGTAAATTACCAAAATACCCTTTTCATGTGTAATCGGTAATTAAGCATATGTAACCTAAACTTTTGTCACATAACTGATTATGTAACATGTTTAGGCATATAACACTTGTCATAGGACTAGTTAGACGTTCCGAACGCGTTTCACGCGAACGACGCGTTAAAGTAGCATAAGCTACCTAAACGGGCTGTAATGGGTCGTAAGCACTTATGTTAGGTTTCATTTAGTATCTAGGTTGTTAAACCATATTACACGAGTCTCCATACTCATTTGGTTTACGAACCCTCATTCTATCCGATCCTCCGATTTAGGTCCGGTTTATTAACATAGTTACCTATATTAGGTGCCGTTTGATATCCGTGATCTCTAGCATTGCTTGGTGGTTATCTTAGGACTTCTGAGCAATCTCAAGTGAGTACATAGACCCCTCTTTTACTGTTTTCCAAACTGTTTTGGGGTGAAACACATGTGCCTACTTGTTACTTTCATGCTTTCCATGTTTTCACATCATATACCTGCTATGTTCGTTAGTACATTATAGTACATGTTTTACATTACATTTCATGCTATGTATGCCCATTGTGTGCGTACTTAGTACATTGTTTTACATTACATCACATGCTATGTATGCCCATTGTGTGCGTACTTAGTACATTGTTTTACATTACATTTCATGCTATGTATGCCCATTGTGTGCGTACTTAGTACATTGTTTACATTACATTTCACGCTATGTATGTCCATTGTGTGCATACTTAGTACATTTGTTTCACGTCACATGCTATGTATGTCCATTTGTTACATACTTAGTACAGTTGTTTTCATCACACGCTTACATTTTGGTATGACATTTGGTTTGTTTCAATGGAACAATACATTCATTAACATTAGCTACGCCATTCGTTAGTAGGTAGTGGTACCATAGGAATTGACAACTCCCGTTCCTAAAATCCTGGGTTTGTTTGGATTGGAAGGAATGACCGAATTCGATACACATAACTTAGATAAACCTTTAATTTGTTTAAGGGTTTATCGCCACAGTCTCAAGGCTTGGATGTATGCATTTTCACAATACCGCATAGATGTTTATATCAGTATAGCATGCATTTGTTCCACAAAACATAACTTTGATTTAAACCATGTTTTACTTCAATACCTTGTTTTTGTGCATTTTCACATATGGTTTAGTTGATATATTTCACTTACCATACATAATATTTTTGGGTACACATTTCATGATCTACATTAAACATAAACATTTTGATATTGATATACACAGTTAGTGGTTTACATTGGACATAGACAATTCGATTTGGTTTACACATTAACACATGACAATTCATTTATACATAAACAATTTACATTGGTGGTTGGTTTGAATAAGTGATTTGAGTAACGAGGCGTGTGTAATATGATACAAGCATGGTGGATACGCCGCTGGTACTTCCTATAAACAAGTGTTTGTATGATATTACATGTCGTAGCGTTACTTAAATCATTTCAATATTTGACATATTACGTTTTACATAAACAACTTATTTTCACAAGACATTGATTTACAAAACAACTTATCTTATACAAACTCATTTTTCTTGGTTATTCATTTAACCTTACATTATTCTCTTAATTATACATATCATTGCTTTTTGAATGATTTACAAAACAAAAGAACTTACAAGGTTCATGACTGACTTTTGTTAAACAACTTTGTCTAAACTTATAAGTCATGAATCCTATTTTCACAAATCCTATGTATCTCACAGGCATTTTTATGCTGACGTACCTATTTTCACATGTGTTTTCAGGAGCTTTTGCGTAGGATGATGATCGTGACACTAGGGCGGACCTGTGCCTTAGAGACATAAAATGAAGATAGACTTAGTTTAATTATGTTCTGAACTCCTTATTTCCTGTTTAAAACAATGTAACTCTTATGTTGATAAATAAAGTACAACTTCGAATGCCATGGTTATGAAACAATTAATTCTGTTACAACACTCCCCGACGTTTTCGCCGCGGTTGCATGTTATACGCGGTCGGGGTGTGACACTCCACATCCTCAAACACTGCTGACAAAAGTCCCCAAACAGTGGATAAAAGTCAGCATGTGTCCACTTCATTACCTCCCATTCCACCACCTTTTGAAGCCACTGCTGGGTCATCAAAGTCACCAGCAGTGGTTAGCTCAGATGATACACATTTGCAGCCTTCACCAACAAATGCCATCATTCCATACCAAGGAGATTTAATCTACTTGAGATCTCATCCACCTGATCAAATCATTGGCAACATCAATGAAGGGGTGCTCACAAGAAGCCAAACCCAAAACATTTGTCTTTTTGCTGGTTTTCTATCACTCCATCAGCCAGTCAAGTACCAAGAGGCACTGAAAAACAACAGCTGTGTAGAAGCCATGCAAGAGGAGCTCCAACAGTTTAAAAGACAACAAGTATGGGAGCTTGTACCACTGCCAGAAGAGGTTAGCCCCATCGGCACAAAGTGAGTCTTCAAGAACAAAACTGATGAAAGGGGCATTGTTGTCAAGAATAAAGCCAGGCTTGTGGTTCAAGGTTACAGACAGGAAGAGGGGATTGATTATGATGAAACTTTTGCCCCTGTAGCAAGATTGGAAGCTATAAGATTGTTCCTGGCCTTTGCTGTCAACCACAACATGAAGGTGTTTCAAATAGATATCAAAAGTGCTTTCCTCTATGGTACAATTCAAGAAGAGGTATATGTTTGTCAACCTCCAGGTTTTGAGGATCCATTTTATCCAGATCATGTCTACAGGCTAAACAAAGCCCTGTATGGCTTGAAACAAGCACCTAGGGCCTGGTATGAAACTCTTTCCACCTTTCTACTCTCAAATGGTTTCAAAAGAGGTACCATTGATAAAACACTGTTTCTAAAATGGAGAGGAAAGGATTTAATGATTGTCCAAATTTATGTGGATGACATTATTTTTGGAAGCACATGCAATAAAATGTGTGAAGAGTTTAGGGAACTCATGACAGCTGAGTTTGAAATGAGTGCAATGGGTGAGCTGTAATGCTTTCTTGGTCTCCAAGTTCAGCAAATGCAAAATGGTACTTTCATTCATCAAAGCAAATATGCAAAAGAACTTTTAAACAAATTTGATATGAATGATTGTAAACCATGCAGCACACCCATGGCAACAAATAAGCTTGTCATGTCTGATGAAAAGAATGAGCTGATTGACCAAACTCTATATAGAAGCATGATTGGGTCTTTACTGTATCTAACTGCATCTAGGCCAGACATCATGTTTGCAACATGTGTTTGTGCAAGAAGTCAATCAGCCCCTAGAAAATCCAACCTTATTGCTGTAAAAAGGATATTCAGATACATAAAAAGTGCTCCCACACTTGGTATCTGGTATCCATCTAATGGAAATATCAAGCTTTCAGGATTTTCAGACAATGACTTTGCTGGATGTAACACCACAAGGAAGTCCACATCAGGAGGGTGCCAGTTTCTAGGTGATTGCTTAGTTTCATGGCAAAGTAAAAAGCAAGCAGCTGTTTCAACATCCACTGCTGAAGCTGAATACATTGTTGCTGCAAGCTGTACAGCCCAACTTCTGTGGCTTCAAAATCAGTTGCTGGATTTTGGTATCACTGCCTTAAAGACACCACTCATGTTGGATAGCCAGGCAGTAGAAAATATCATCAAAAATCCAGTTTCCCATTCAACCACCAAGCACATCGACATCAGACATCACTTTGTGAGGGATTGCTATGAAAAAGGTTTGATTTCTCTGCATCATGTTCCAACTAAAGACCAGCTGGCAGATGTGCTCACAAAAGCATTAGATACTGCCACCTTTGAAAGCTTGGTCTTTAGGATTGGCATGCTAAACATGGAATAACAAGTAAAATCTTGTTTTTCTATGAATAAAAGCATTAAAATGTTTTCAGAAAATCAAAAATCCATCCTTAAAAATAGCTAAAAATGAAGTTTTCATTAAAAAATCCTTAAAAGTCTGCCATAACCACTGATTGTTCAAAAGTCTGCTCCACTTTAAAATGTCTGTCCACTGCTGAAAGCCATCCTCTGTTCTCTTTTTCCTTGATAAACTCTGTTGTTCAAAAGCAGTGTCTTATCCACTGATAGTGAAAATCATCCACTGCTTCCATTTTACCGTTGTAACCACTGCCTTCATCAGTAACTTTCATAAAAGTACTGTCCATCATTTCCTCAGAGGTTGGCATGTGGGCAGTACATAGTGGTCAGTACTTTTGTAACCGCTGCCACGTCAGCCTTCACTTTTTCCTCTATAAAACCCCCACTCCACACCAAAAACAGGGTTTTACTGTCGAATTGAATTCTCAAAAATTCTCTTCTCAAAACAGTTTTTCTTCAAATTCCTTCACAAATCTCTTCGATCATCATCTCCAAAATGACAAAATCGAAGTCATCTGCAAAACCCATTTCCAAATCAACATCTAAACAAGCCTCTCAAAAGGCAACACCCACTGAAATTCCACACAAACCATCTCATAATCTTCTGGGTCTTCTCACAAAACCCAGCACCACCAATATCTTCAACTCCATCATTGATACCATCTCTGCATCGAAGTACAAAACTTTGTTAACAGCAGATGCACCAATATACTTGACAACCCAAAGAGAGTTCTGGAAAAATGCAACCCTTGAAAAACAAGGAGACACTGTAATAGCCATCAACTCATCTCTAAAGGGTAAAGCCGTCAAGATTACATCACAATCCATCTCATAGGTCTTTCAACTCGACGATCAGGAAGGTAAAATTACTTTTCCCAAAAAACGAGTTAAAAAATGATTTTCTAGAAAGAGGGTATAATGCTGAAGTGAAAAAGGATACCTTACAAAAAGGCTATTTTCCTTCTGCAACAAGGTTTTTATTTCATACCCTTCTAATGTGTGTTTCAAACAAAACCACTGCTTTTAATGAAATACCATTAAAAATTCAAAATCTGGGATATGCTATTCTTCAAGTAGAAAATTTTAATTATTCCCGGGAAATTATTAATGATTTGGTTAAAAATGTTGAAACAAAATCATCCTTACTGTTTCCAAGATTTCTAAGCTATTATTTTGAAAAGAAATTCAGTAAGGAGGATATTGCTGCAATAAACCAAGGTGACTCTTTACAAATGCACATCTTAACTGCTGAAACTTTTACAAGAATGTCAACACCTTGAAAAACACAAGCAGAGGTGCCTGAGCAGAATTTAGCAGCTACCACTGCTCCTCAGGTATCTGCTGCTGAGCCCACTGCTCAAGGTGATCAAAGTAGCAGCACAACTGCTTTGAAACCCACACCTAAAATCACCAAAAAACCACAGAAAAAGAAAAATCAAAAAACCCCCAAACCCATCAAAAAGGCAACTCTGGAGGATGAGATACCAGAGCTACTGCCAGTGACAACACAAAAGTCACAAGAAACCACTGCTGCTACTTCCTCACAGCAGTTGGTACAAATATCTCAACCCATAACCAAAACTCCTCCTGCTTCTTCTCAAAAAGAACAGGTTGTACAAATAGGGACTCCACATTATGATGCTCTGGAAACACTTGTTTCCATCATCCACAGCCCAATGCCCGGGGCACATTCTCTTTCTATACCAAACATCACATCCACAATTCCCCCACCAACTAAACTTCTGTTGGATGCAATCGATTTGAACCAGGCACTAACCAGTCCTTCTCAATCACCTATTAATGAGAATATACCTCAACAAATGACTGGGTCTGATGTATCAATCCTTGCTAACCCACCAACACAACCTGAGGAGGTTACACCCCTTGAGTTACAAGTAACTCTTGGTGGTATTCCAAGTGAAGCAGCCACTACAAATGTTGAACCCACTGGTTTACATTTGGACAATGGTTACATCAATAAGACTTCCTTGGAGGCAATTCCTTACATAGCACCTCTGCCAACCACCAGTGGATTTATTTTTACCACTGGCAACATCAAAAGGTTGTCAAGTGTTGAAGGAAGAAGACCCCAGTACCAAGAAAAAGGGGCATCAGTGGTTAATGTTTGGAGTACACTCCCTACCTCAACCATTGATAAAACCACTGCTAGTGGGAAATCAGATGATCCCATTAAATTGGGTGATGGTTTAAAATATTTGGAATTGACGGAACGTGTTGATAAACTGGATACTTCAGTTGCAGATATCAAAGAAATGCTGCAACAGTTGTTGACAGTACAAAAGATGCAATCCATTGTTGTTCCACCTCAAGCACCTGCTCCATCACAAGCATCTGCTACAAATGAGCTCTGGAACCTTTTCCAACCTTTTCTCCAACAACAAAAAGAAATGGCAGATCAGCAACATGAAATACATGTCCAAAAGTTGAGAAACATCATGGAGTCTAGGTTCAAGAACACTCAAGCAGACATTAAGGCAATCAAGGCCCATTTATTGGAAACCACTGGCACTGCTCCTCCAACAGTTCTTTTCATTGATCAACTTCCCCCAGATAATGCCAAAAAGGGGGAGAAAATTCAGGAGTGGAAGAAGAAGGGAATAGATGATGGTCTTTACATTGAACCAGAAAAGGATACTATGACCAGAAAAATTCCCTTGCCAGATGGTAGCAAAAAGGTTGATGCTACCCAAGAAGCACTTGATGAAGGAGTAGCAAGTGTAAAAAGGGATAGAGCGGCAAAGGATATTTCAAGGTGGAATGAGGAGAAAAGAGCTTACATGGAGCTGAATGCGCAGGGTTGTTCTGAGTCAAAGGATGCTAAAAATCCTAAGCCAAAAAGGAAACCTAAGTCCACACCATCCAGTATTCCAAAGCATATTCCAAAACCACCATCCAAAAGCCACCAGCATCAAACCTCCACCCAAACAGTTGTTGTAACTCCTGCTGTATCAACTACTGCTGGTACTTCAGAGGTTTCAACATCTGTTATCACTTCAACACACACCACTTCAACACACACCACAACCACTGCTTTACCACCACCAAAAACAAACTCACCACCATCTCCCCCTGCCAAAAAGTAGAAGACAACAGATGTTACAACATCTGCTGTAATGACAACAGTGGTTGAAACACCAGTTGTTTCAACAGCTGTCAGTCAACCACAAACCACTGCCACTCAAACTATCACCACTGTTCCACCCAAAGCATCATCAGTCCCTCCTCAAACAAAAAGGAGAAGGCTAATTCTAAAAGATGATGACACATCTCCACCACCAACATCTTCAAAATCTCTGTCACTTGTCACAATTCCAAAACCTATGCCTCTCTCTTCAGCTCAAATTCTAAAGCCATTACCTTCTGCTGGTGTCTCATTTCCTCTGGAACTCATTGCAGTAAGGGAAGAAATCAAATCCTTTTACTATGAGGATGACCCAGCCAAAAGGAGTTTGCCATCAGTTGAAGGATATCTCAGGCCTAACAATATTGAAGAATATTTGAAACTCAAGGCCAAGCAAGCAGAGGATATCTCAATAAAAAATAAACAAGGGAAATCTGATAGAGAATTTCAGCAAAACTATCAGTTTCTACTCACACAGGTCAGAGCTATGGAGCAATTTGCCAAAAATGTATGTCAGCAAATCTCAGAAAGGGCAGATGAGTCCTTGAGAAAAGACTACATTGAGAACATCATGACCTACAAGAAATACAAGGGGGAGAAACACATGTACAAAAACTGGACCATTCCTGAGCTTGAAAAAAAGGCAGCCAGGATTCAAGAAATGATCAAAAATAAGGTCAAGCAGACTCCTCCTGAAAAATTCAAACAGGTTGAAGTTGATAAGGCCTTAGAGTTGAAGAGAATGAAAGAAGAGCTGATAGCAGCTGATTATGGGTCAAAGAATTCTGTGATAAAGTGGGGAGAAGACAGGGTCAGGGCTACCTACAAAAAGTTGGAGGAACTTAGAAAGAAAGATCCAACAGTTCCACAAAAGCCTGACTATTCCAAAGCAGAGGTCTCAAAAAGACCACCAAAACTGCAAGTCAAAAGAACCACTGCTCCAGCTGGTGCTGCCATCTACAAAAGAAGGAGTCAAAACCAGTCAGGTGCTGAAACAATTCAAGATCTAAATGCTGGAAATGCTGTTGTGAAAGAGGGCATTAAATTAATGATAAAAGAAGATCTTGAATTGGAACAATCTGCAAGTACTGCTCAGCCAGTCATGAATAGGCCAGCTTCACCAAATACCTCATCAAATAAAAATCTCCCAAGAAACCCATCAGGCTCAAAAGTACTAAAGTGGGAAACTGACAAACAGACCCATGTACTGACTATGTTCAGGTCTGATGGAGAAGTGAAGAAAATATCAAGGGAACAAGCACTTGGCCTAAGTCTTGAAGATTTGCAGGATCTCCTTGATCTTCCACTTAGCAGGGATGATGATGACACAGATGCCTTAACCTTTGAACTACAACTTAAAGGGCAAATAAGGGAACTGTTGATGAGGCAATAAAGATTCCACAATAATGAAGAGTTTTGGCATTATCTGTTCCAGGGGGAGATTGTTGGGATTGAACCCTACCAAAGGAACAGATAATTAAAGCCAAAACTGGATCAGAGCAGTGGATCCAGAATAAGCAGATGTTACATACAAGTCTCTCCCCTTGAAAGTGATTTCAACATCTGATGACCTCCTATCTACTGATCGTGCAAACTGCTGACCTACAACTGCTGATAAATTAAAGGCCTGATGAAAGACTAAAGCTCTGCTGTCCAATCTACTGCCTTGAGTCAAGTACTGCTGATCCAGAAAAGTACCGCGGGGTTCACAGCAGCGGAAGGATGCAACAGTTATTTATATGTCTTTTATGTAATGAAATGTAATAGCAGTAGTTAGCATAGCAGTGTTTGTATTGATCAGAGGTTAGAGTTTGTTAGGAGGTTAGATGTCACTTTCATGGTGACGTCAGCTTAGATGCTCAGTGGTTTGCTAGTGCCTATAAATAGAACAGTGCTCTGTACTGTTCTATTAGCTCTTTGCACAATCATCTTCTCTGCACGAACAAACACTGAGCTCTGGCTGAGGGGGAGTTTGTATCAAGCATTGCATTGTAATCGTTGTTGAAATTAAATTCAATCTTTCGGTTCATTGTGAAAAGTGTTTTAATTAAAACAATACTCTCGTTTGATTGTATGCAAAGTTTGTTTCCATCTTAATTCCGCTGCACAACTCATCCATCTTCATTCTAATTCAAACGAAAAATACAATCAAAACCAAACTCAGATCCAACATCAAAACTAATGTAAGTATTATATAAAGCAAATCAATGAGTCATGATAATACTTCATATATCTTTCTAAGAATCTAACATATAAAAATATGGGAAATTCTATGAAGATTTCGATACTCGAACATTAAAACAATCGTACACAAAATCCTAAAGTGATCCAGATAACGTTACAAGAATAATAAAAGAAGAACACTTATATATAGGAAGTACCAGCGGCGTATCCACCATGTTCTTATTTTATTACACCCGTTTCGTTATCTAAATCACAACTACCACATAAACACATAATTGTCAACTTGTTCCATCTCGTAAACATGCATTAAAGTACACAATGAATCCAAACAGGGGCTCCAATTTTAATACTCTAAACATCCCATATAGGTCTAGCTATGAAGATAGATAGATACTACAGGGATCAGGTTCTTGTCACATCGAATCACTGTATCACAACATCCTAAATCCTAATGGTGATTCAGGATAACGCCACGAAGGGTAATACAATAAGCACACTTATATATAGGAAGTACCAGCGGCGTATCCACCATGTGCTTATTGTATTATCTAGTTTCGTTATCTAAATCACCAACAATCTACACACAACCAACCATCGAGTCGTAAAGTACTTCTTAAAACCTTACTATGAAGATAGGAAGATCTAAGACTATACTTCAAACATCCTATAAGAATCAATCTATGAAGATAGATAGATGCTATAAGGATTCTAGATAATCACTGTGCTTGCATAATCGGAATAAGACACCTCAAATCACTTAGTAAACACATACATGCCATACATTTCGAAACAAATCGATTACACATATGAATCACCCCAAAACATTTGAAAACGGTAAAAGAGGGGAACTATGTACTCGCCTGGGATTGCGTATAGTTCCGGTTCAAAGGGTATAACAAAGCTCGAAAGACCAAGAGTTCAAGTGTTGAAGCGGTTCCTAGGGTAACGGACACTATGTTAGCTAATCGACACCTAAATCGGAATATCGGGTAGAATGAGGTATTGTAAACCAAACGAGTATTGGAACTCATGTGATATGGTTTAACAAAGCCTACATTCTAAATCAGAACCTATCCTAAGTGCTTATGACCCATTACGGCCCATTAAGGTAGCTTACGCCACTTTAACGCGTCGTTCGCATGAAAGCGCGTTCGAGACGCCTAACTAGTCCTACGACAAGTATTATATGCCTTAACATATCTAATTATGTTATATAATCAGTTTAGATGTCAAAATATGTGTTACATATGCTTAAAATGAAATTATGCGCAAAAAGGGTATTTTGGTCATTTTCCTAAGGCATATAAACTACCTATCATACAACTAACTAAACGAAGTGACCATAAGGTATAACCTTGGAAGGTTATTCCCTATACAACTATGGTCACAATATATGTTTGGTCGGATCCTAATGATCGACCAAATGGGTCGGGTTCGGAAGTCTAAGCGGTTGTTTAGACCGCTTATCTTACAAGCCTATACAAGCACTAAACTAAAAGTGACTAGTTAAACATGTTTAACGAAGTTAGAAAACAAGTTTGATATCAAAACAAAGGGTTTTGATACCCAAGAATAGTTTGCGCATTTTGACCGAAACTATGACTCGTCACTATGCCTAAATAACGTGGTAATCAGTAGGTATAGTCACAAAGGACTATGACCATCGTGATTACGCTCACGTTGCGAAGTTCAAATGAACTTCGTGTTGACCATTGACTGGTCAATGCAGAAAGTCAAACACTGTTTGACTTTCGTTCTTGAAAACGCATAAAAGAACGAAAGAAACTTACAAATGGTCCAAGCTAGGAAGAATTGAATAAAAAATACTCGGATATGAAGCATAAGCTTCAACTTAGAGTAGAAATGATTCAATGGTGAGTTGCAAGAATGAAAGGTGGTGGGTATTTATAGAATTCCCACAACTGTTAGGATCGTTTCTCGCAAATCGTGCTTTGATCTTGGCCATACATGTGGGCACAAGGTTTTAAAATACAAGGGGTATATAAAAACCATCAAAATCCAGCCCAAGGTATCGAGAAAATTGCATAAATAATCCCTGAAATTCGATCCAGTTGCTGAATCAAAGAATCTGCCCAGATCAGTCTCTGGTGCCCCGCGAGAGGCCTGTCGCGCCCCGCCAGAGACCAAAATGGCAGAATGTCAGAAATGGTCCCTGCATGCAATAAACTCAATTTTTGGCACGTTTAAGCCCCGTTAACCCCATTTCAAGGCTCTAAAATGAAGTTAAAGTATAGGGAACTTAAAATATGCTCAAAAACATTTCAGATGTCGATTCTTTTGGTCGTACGATCGCGTTGTTCGGTTATTTACGACGGAAATCCTAACGAACGCGAAATCGATCCAAATTACGCGACGAGTGAAATTCTAACATTCCAAACACTAAAATAAAATATTTTAATGATTACAAAGATTTCTAGATGTCCGGATATATTCAGAACGTAAGATATGCGCGTAAATGCAAACTTACGCAATTTTTGACGCTTTTAGTCCCTATTGATCAATTAAGCATATTTTCGCATAATGAACCCCTCAAAGCCTATTTCTAAGCTATGTAAAGGATATTTAGGGTACGTTTAGCTTATGATCAAGTTTCAGAATGTTCGTTACTATACGAATCAGAAGACTTTCACAGTTTGACGCAAATAGTCCCTGAGAGTGCATAAACTTGTTTTTGACACACCAAAGCTTTCAAAACCTATTTCTAAGTTATATTAAAGTTATGTAAGGTATGTTAAGCCTATGTCACTGTTCCGGAGTGTTTGCCACATTAAAATGATTACGTTTACGCATCAGTTCGCGTATAACTTTCCAGAAAGCGATTTAAAGCTTGAAAATGAACTAGAATCGAAACGTGAAATTGTAAAACACAAATAAACAAAATTTGAGACCAAAATACATTGTTTCTATGATAAAATATAGTGTCCTACATCGTGTGTGTTTACGGAGCACAAGTGTCACAGTCTCCCCTACTTCAGGAAATTTCGTCCCGAAATTTATTCGAAGGAGACCGTAGAGTGGAATTGAAACAACTGATGGATAAGCAGATTGCTAGATCCCAAAGATGCGGAGCATCATTTGGTGTTGGAAATTTCAGGAGACTCAAAATGTGATTTGGGATATTCAAAGTATCTTAAGGTATGCAACCCTTTGAAACTTGTGAATGTCGACTAGTGTTCAAAAATCATTTAAGTATGGCACTATGTTATACTAAGCTCCTAGGGTAATCCCTAGCAAACAAATGGGTGTACATTAAAGCCCTTCATGTACACGGTTTCTAACGCCTCACGAGGTACATCCACTGCACCATTAGCATCCCATGCATAGGAGACGGGTCAACATACCTATGGCATCAAGATCGTCACCTTTAACACCATATTATACTCCCGGTCGGCTCAATTTGAGTTAATGAATATACACGTTGTTGTCCATCAGAAATAACCACACAAATAACAATTAAGCACATAATTACCTAATGGTCCAAGATAACATAAAATCACCAAGTGATCTTAGCAACGTTCTGAAGAATAACACAATAAGAACACTTATATATAGGAAGTACCATCGGCGTATCCACCGTGTTCTTATCACATCATACTTCTCCCGTTACCTTAATCACTCTAGATTTTATGCCACCATACTTAACAAGGCTTACTATGATTCTCGTGTGTCGAATCTCATAATTAAGTGTGCACCCATAATTACTCGTTTCGTCAAATGGTCCACATAGCTCCTCTTGTTAAGCGAGGGTAACAAATAATAAGGTCGAACTATCGTCTAAATCAAATAAACATCGTCACAACATAATATCTGTCAAATCGAATCGTATTTTATACTAGCAATGATAACACTACTTATTTTGCATATAACCAATTTAGTAGTAGGTGTTCTATTCTAGTACGAATGTTTATATATATGTTTCATATTAACCAAACAGGTAGAATGCAACATATACTAATCATACATTATCATCATAATGTAAGCATATCAAGAAAATGTTTTCAAATCATGCGCTAGGTATGCTAAGTTAACAAACTAAGTACGTTAAATCAACATACGAAGCAAATTATATTTATAATCATGTATTTTACATATTAGATAAACAAATCATGTATGTAATGTTATGATTATAAAATGGTACTAACTTGTTCATAGTATTTGTATCGATCGTGTTACCAAGTTCGTATGAATGCACTAGAGTGCAATCATATTATGCTAAATTATAAGATTTAGTTCCTAAAGAACGGAATCCTCAAAATCAGCATGTAATTATAATTACTCATAGTGTAATCACACATAGTGTAATCTCATTAGAGTTTGAAATTTGAAAAAAAATGAATAACAAGGATAAAGATAAACTTCTTGAAATTTATATTGTTTTCGAAATTTAACAGAAAAATATAGAGGTTCAAATGATCATAAAGGTTTGATCATTAGCTTGAGCCTCATTGACATTGAATACTCGTCCATTAGCATTGGCAAGCTTGGGGCAGTTTCACTTGAAATGATTTAAATCACCACAATTGAAACATGCTCTAGGGCGAGTCTGAGTAGGGGCTGCTTGATTCTGGATACGACAGGTCGCAACTAGATGTCCAAATAGACCACAGGTTGTATATTGATGACAAGGAGAATTTGTTGTGTGATGATAGTTACAATGATTGCATCGAGGTTGCTTTCCATGATAAAATCACTTAAAGGGTATTGAGTTTAGTGGAACTGGTGCAGGAATTGCAAAATTCTTTGAAGTCTTGCGCCTCCTAGAATTATTTCTTCATAAGATCTTTAAATTTTTCCCACGTCAATTCCACTGCTACATAGGCACCTCGGTGTCTCATAATACCGTTCCACCAAGTGAGTGCTCTCCTTTGAAAGACACTCGAGGCAAACTCCACCTTGCGCTCATTTGGACACTGAACATGGCGGAGTGTGCTTTCTATACTTTCAAACCATTGCTGCTAATTCAGCGTTCCGAGTGGCGTCGCGGCGAGTAGGCATCTTGAAATTATAGCTAGAAGAATCTTGTTCATTGGTCTCGTTCTTGTACTTAGAATATACAGTGTTGTGGATTTTTGTTTTGAAACAAGAGTTGTTTAAAGAATAAACTTTTGTAATATTTTTGGATGAGAGAATACAAACCGAGTTAATGGTTTGTATTATAAATTCTTTACCTGTTAAAAATTTATTGCTTTTAAGACAAAATATTTTTAAATTAAAATTTTAAAATAAAGAAACTTTGTGTTTGAAATTTTAAAAATTCTCATCCAAATGGTAAAAATTTGAAATTTTGAAAGACAAGGGTAGTGTTTTGAAAATGAAATAGGATATCATAGTGTCGTGAAATGAAATGAAATGAAATCCATTTCAACTGTATCGAATCAAACATATCACCGAAGGTAATATGATGAAATAGTATTGGGAAAGGAAAGTTGTTTCGATTGTCGTGAAGAGAAAACATATTACCGAGGGTAATATGAATGAGTAGTGTTACAAAGGTCGTCAAGAAATCATTCGGTAGGGTCAAGATGGATAGGTTTTTTTATAATGCTTCACGAAGACATGCTTTAGCCTATAAGTGGACACTAACCCAAAGAGTTCCCAGGTAAGAGTGACTGGTCCAATAATGCGGATTTGTACGAACACTCTAGCCTTAGACAGAAAACTCGGGGTACAGGCATCCACCCTTCGAGATTGCATGTGTTCACATTATTAAAACCCAAGATTTCGATGAAAAACATTTGAGGAAAACATTTAAGAAATCTTTTGATACAAATCGTTTGAGATAAAACATGTTGTGAAATATTTTGACAAAAACATTTAAGAAAACATTTTGAAAAATATTTCAATGAAAATGTTTTGAGAAAACATTTTGAGGAATACCCCAAGGCATAAAGCCTATAGTTTAGGATAAATCATCTAAGGCTAGATGATTTGTAAATCATAGAGTAGTTATGGCACGAATAAGGATGAGGATTTAGGAAAGAGTTCCTAAGTCTACTCACGTTTGGGTCCTAGGAAGGTTATAGACTAGGTTTAAGGCATGCTAACAACCTAATTCCCTATAACCAGTGCTCTGATACCAATCTGTAACACCCCAATCACGTAATACAACAACACGCGACGGAAATATCGGGGAGTCACGTTACAAATTGCTCACAACTACTGGTACTAAATTGTTTCAATATCATTAACATTGTTTTACAAACAAAGAATACATGTAATTATTCTTTTATTTTAGAAGTCTAAGGCTCGTATGCAGTCCTATGCGTTGCATGCTTGAACAGTCGAAAACCTGAAACATATGTGAAAAACAGTCAGCATAAAAATGCAGGCGAATACATAGGTTTTATTAGCCAAATAAATGGCAAAACATTTAGTATTGCAATACTTTAACAGCTATGAGAGCTGTCAATTGAAAATAAATCTTGAAGCCAAAGAATGGAAAAAATTTAGCATTTGCAATACGTAATCTTAATTGTGAAAACTCGTGACAAAATAGGTTTGTATATGGAAATATGATTATTACCAAGTCATTTTTATGCCTTACATTGTAATCTCGTTTAAACCGTCGTAAAAACTCGTTAATATGTTATTAGAAATCCAATCAAGGATTAATAATAACTATTTTGAAATAAATCAAAACTAATGTAAGTATTATATAAATCAAATCAATGAGTCATGATAATATTTCATATATCTTTCTAAGAATCTAACATATAAAAATATGGGAAATTCTATGAAGATTTCGATACTCGAACATTGAAACAATCGTACACAAAATCTTAAAGTGATCCTGATAACGTTACAAGAATAATAAAATAAGAACACTTATATATAGGAAGTACCAGCGGCGTATCCACCATGTTCTTATTTTATTACACCCGTTTCGTTATCTAAATCACAACTACCACATAAACACATAATTGTCAACTTGTTCCATCTCGTAAACATGCATTAAAGTACACAATTAATCCAAACAGGGGCTCCAATTTTAGTACTCTAAACATCCCATATAGGTCTAGCTATGAAGATAGATAGATACTACAGGGATCAGGTTCTTGTCACATCGAATCACTGTATCACAACATCCTAAATCCTAATGGTGATTCGGGATAACGCCACGAAGGGTAATACAATAAGCACACTTATATATAGGAAGTACCAGCGGCGTATCCACCATGTGCTTATTGTATTATCTAGTTTCGTTATCTAAATCACCAACAATCTACACACAACCAACCATCGAGTCGTAAAGTACTTCTTAAAACCTTACTATGAAGATAGGAAGATCTAAGACTATACTTCAAACTTCCTATAAGAATCAATCTATGAAGATAGATAGATGCTATAAGGATTCTAGATAATCACTGTGCTTGCATAATCGGAATAAGACACCTCAAATCACTTAGTAAACACATACATGTCATACCTTTCGAAACAAATCGATTACACATATGAATCACCCCAAAACATTTGAAAACGGTAAAAGAGGGGAACTATGTACTCTCCTGGGATTGCGTATAGTTCCGGTTCAAAGGGTATAACAAAGCTCGAAAGACCAAGAGTTCAAGTGTTGAAGCGGTTCCTAGGGTAACGGACACTATGTTAGCTAATCGACACCTAAATCGGAAGATCGGGTAGAATGAGGTCTTGTAAACCAAACGAGTATTGGAACTCATGTGATATGGTTTAACAAAGCCTACATTCTAAATCGGAACCTATCCTAAGTGCTTATGACCCACTACGACCCATTAAGGTAGCTTACGCCACTTTAACTCATCGTTCACGCGAAAGCGCGTTCGAGACGCCTAACTAGTCCTATGACAAGTATTATATGCCTTAACATATCTAATTATGTTATATAATCAGTTTAGATGTCAAAATATGTGTTACATATGCTTAAAATGAAATTATGCGCAAAAAGGGTATTTTGGTCATTTTCCTAAGGCATATAAACTACCTATCATACAACTAACTAAACGAAGTGACCATAAGGTATAACCTTGGAAGCTTATTCCCTATACAACTATGGTCACAATATATGTTTGGTCGGATCCTAATGATCGACCAAACGGGTCGGGTTCGGAAGTCTAAGCGATTGTTTAGACCGCTTATCTTACGAGCCTATACAAGCACTAAACTAAAAGTGACGAGTTAAACATGTTAAAACATGTTTAACGAAGTTAGAAAACAAGTTTGATATCAAAACAAAGGGTTTTGATACCCAAGAATAGTTTGCGCATTTTGACCGAAACTATGACTCGTCACTATGCCTAAATAACGTGGTAATCAGTAGGTATAGTCACAAAGGACTATGACCATCGTGATTACGCTCACGTTGCGAAGTTCAAACGAACTTCGTGTTGACCATTGACTGGTTAATGCATAAAGTCAAACACTGTTTGACTTTCGTGCTTGAAAACGCATAAAAGAACGAAAGAAACTTACAAATGGTCCAAGCTAGGAAGAATTGAATAAAAAATACTCAGGTATGAAGCATAAGCTTCAACTTAGAGCAGAAATGATTCAATGGTGAGTTGCAAGAATGAAAGGTGGTGGGTATTTATAGAATTCCCACAACCGTTAGGATCGTTTCTCGCAAATCGTGCTTCGATATTGGCCATACATGTGGGCACAAGGTTTTAAAATACAAGGGGTATATAAAAACCATCAAAATCCAGCCCAAGGTATTGAGAAAATTGCATAAATAACCCCTAAAATTCGATCCAGTTGCTGAATCAAAGAATCTGCCCAGATCAGTCTCTGGTGCCCCGCGAGAGGCCTGTCGCGCCCCGCCAGAGACCAAAATGGAAGAATGTCAGAAATGGTCCCTGCATGCAATAAACTAAGTTTTCGGCACGTTTAAGCCCCGTTAACCCCATTTCAAGGCTCTAAAATGAAGTTAAAGTATAGGGAACTTAAAATATGCTCAAAAACATTTCGGATGTCGATTCGTTTGGTCGTACGATCGCGTTGTTCGGTTAATTACGACGGAAGTCGTAACGAACGCGAAATCGATCCAAATTACGCGACGAGTGAAATTATAACATTCCAAACACTAAAATAAAATATTTTAATGATTACAAAGATTTTTGGATGTCCGGATATATTCAGAACGTAAGATATGCGCGTAAATGCAAACTTACGCAGTTTTTGACGCTTTTAGTCCCTATTGATCAATTAAGCATATTTTCGCATAATGAACCCCTCAAAGCCTGTTTCTAAGCTATGTAAAGGATATTTAGGGTACGTTTAGCTTATGATCAAGTTTCGGAATGTTTGTTACTATACGAATCAGCAGACTTTCGCAGTTTGACGCAAATAGTCCCTGAGAGTGAATAAACTTGTTTTTGACACACCAAAGCTTTCAAAACCTATTTCTAAGTTATATAAAAGTTATTTAAGGTATGTTAAGCCTATGTCACTGTTCCGAAGTGTTTGCCGCATTAAACTGATTACGTTTACATATCAGTTCGCGTATAACTTTCCAGAAAGCGATTTAAAGCTTGAAAATGAACTAGAATCAAAACGTGAAATTGTAAAACACAAATAAACAAAATTTGAGACCAAAATACATTGTTTCTTTGATAAAAGATAGTGTCCTACATCATGTGTGTTTACGGAGCACAAGTGTCACACATACTTCGTCGACTGGGTTTCTTCATGGGAAGTTCCTCGTTGCACATCAACAGGTAATTACGATTACGTTTTCTTCAATAACCCTATCATACAACTCTGCAGTCCAGTTTATAACATAGATCATTATGTGTTACCATCAAACACATGACTCCTTCAATCCTAAATCACACCAGTACAGAATCGTGGTTCTAGTTATCATACTAAACTTAGATTCACATAACATGATAAGATTCGTAATACAGTCATCATGCAGACATAGCCAAAACCCTAATATTCGTGTAAGCCAAAATCATCAATTCACAGTTTGGATAATTCACATAATACATAGATTAGTTTAAAATTCACAAAACCCTTGAACCTCTAGTTGGTGATCATCAATTCAAAGCAACACATATTAAGAGAATATGAATCAAGTAAGATTGCCACACTAACCACAAGGTGCAGATTATTGAAGATGTTAAGATCGATGAAAAGAAGAGCTTCACAGAAGATGAGGTTGCCGTCCAAGTGGGGTGAATTAGGGTTGAGAAACTTGTGTAATGCATAACCTAGTACTAAACAAACCGTCAATTAAAATGGGCCGCCATTAAGGAATCCCGGACTTGGGTTGGGCTTGATTTGCCAGAGGATTGGGCTTGTTATCATATTGAGTTTTCATTAATCATAACATTAAATATTAACCGTTTAACTACCAAGCATAACCCTACTTTTAATCATCCAAAATTATGCAATGATACAATGCAAAATCGAATTATAAAAACAAGATTATAAAACAAGTTAACACGTAGGGATAAGATCTTGAAATCTAGGGTTGTCACATCATCCCCAACTTGAAAGAAATTTCGTCCCGAAATTTGATAAGCAAACCAAAGTAGCACGGTGTTAGATCAGGACGACTGTGGATTTTCCGCAGGTGCCACATCATCCCCAACTTGAAAGGGAATTTCGTCTCGAAATTCGTCAATGATATCAGAAGTTGATACAACCGTTTGAACAACTGAGGATACTAGAGCTTATTCCGATCATTGCGTTCCCACGTGAACTCCGGTCCATGTCTTGAGTTCCAACGAACTCTCACGATTGGAATTCGACTATGCTAACGAATCTTGACGTCCTAGTCCATGATTTTAGTAGATTCCTCAACAACTGCAACTTGTCTTTAACCTCAGACTCTAATAAGGGTATCACAAGCGTTTCATCGGACAAACACTGCCTTAGATTCGAGACATAAATGAAATCATGTACGTTGCCCAATTCTTCGGGTAACTCGAGTTTGTAAGCGACGTGACCGATTCTTTCTAGAATTCTGAATAACTCAACGTAACATAAATTAAGCTTGCCACACTTCCCAAGCGTACCACACCCTCCCAGGGTGAGATTTTCAACATGATACGATCGCCTACAGCGAACTCCCAGTGTTTCCTAAGCGTATCAACTTTCCTGACGGTCACTCGATGCCGCCAAACTATTTTCGATCCAAGCAATCTTCCCAAGAGTTTCGAGTACAAGTCCTTGACCTGTGATTAGGTTGTCACCCACCTTAATCCAACAAGGAGATTAGCGTTACTGTCCATGCAATGCCTCAAACAGAGCTGTCTGAATACTAGAATGGTAACTGCTACGGTAGAACTCAGCCAAAGGTATGTGTCCTTCCAATTTTTACTAAGTCAATCACACACATGCTCGCAGCATGTCTTCGAGTGTCAGGATGGTTCGTTTACTCTAACCATTTGTCCTATGATGATAAGTAATGCTCAAGTCTAGACATGAGCCAAGAGTGTTGTGTAGTGCCTGTCATAAATCAGGTATAGATCAAGATCAGAGATAACAGGAGTTGGCACCTCGTGCCTAAAAAGCCGCCTCTCTCAGAGTAATATTCACAAGCTATGAAGACTCGTCAGTTTCCTTGATTGAAAGAGAGTGTACTGGTTACATGAGACAATCAACGATCACCCAGGTGATATTGTTTCCGTTCTGGGTTTTAGGTAGTCCAATGACAAAATCCGTAGCAGTCTGTTCTCATTTCCAAGTGGGTGTTTCTGGTTGCTGACGCAAAGTAGAAGGTTTCTGATATGCCATCTTGACTTTCGCACAAGTCAACATCGTTCACATAAGTGGACCTCGTGCCATGTGGGCCTTCCTACCCGGTCATCAATACAAGGCTTGAAAATCCTAATATCTCCTATCAAAATCCAGACGACTAGAATAACGAGGCTAGTGTGCTTTGCTCAATACAAGTTCTGTACGGTTTCCGTATAGTGGGATTCACATTCGTTCCATGAAGTTGCGAATATCGTCCGCCTTGCCAAAAGTTGCTCCTCCATGCCCCGCATGAACCCATCTTGAAAGTTCTCTCCCTTCAGTGTTTCGATTTGGACAGGGCAAATATGATCGTGTAGGCTAGAGTCGATGGTGAGCTGCATGCTCATACGTGTTTAGGTTTCACTGTCGTAATCATTCAAAAGTTCCATCCAGCGATGCCATCACATGTTTAGCTCTTCCGAACAAGGGTACACGGGAGGCCCTTGTGATTGGTCTAAGTAGTACATTTGGTACCGTCCAAGTAATGCCTCCAACTTAAATCCAAGACCATGGCTTTCACCGCAGGTTGTGACTCATACAATTCTTCTCGCAACTCCACCACGTAATCCATCACCTTCTCGTATTGCATCAGTGTGTAACTGGGACTCTGATTCGAACCACCATGGTATGCCACTAGATCATCCGTACCCTCGGGTGAAGACGATGCTCAGTGCATTGTAGCGTTGGGTTCCAGAAGCTGAAAAGATGTTCTCCTGTTTTGTCTCCCACGAATACACAACACCCTGTTGTGATAAAGAGACTAGAGCTGCCCGATCTTTGAAGATCCTGTGTTGAATCTACGATAGTATCTAGCATGATTAAGAAATTACTGCATCCCCGAAGGATTCTTTGGTGCCGATTAAGTTCTAATAGAATGGATTTTAGCGAGATCCACGAATATTCCCAATTCGTTGATTACGTGCTCAAGAAAGTGTAATTCTCGAATCCTGAAGTCACACTTTGGGACGAAATACAAGTGTCGTTCATGGTGTTCCTTTCTCCTGGTAATGATTCGATACGTCATAGATAAACTCGGTTGACACATACTACTCATGTGCTCCCTGAGGCTGCTGGTATGTTGGATATCTTTAAATAACTTGGACATAAAATTGTAGTGGTCGTACTGGGTCTGCACGCCGTGTTAGGAATCATCCTCCCCTTAGTCTTCCATCGATTGATAGTCCGACCTTAAGTCAGTTCCCGGATAGAATCTTGATAACGGATCAAGTAGGTCATCGATGCGAGATATAGGGTGACGGTTGACGTGTGCGCGACTACACATATTTTTACAATGAAATTACACACGATTTGGTTTTAAATTTATAAAAGTGATTATTACTTTTACATCAAAACACACACGAAAGAGGCAAGTGTACCCCGTCATATATGTAGTAAAGTATCGGTAAGAACCAAGTATCGATCCAAGGAAATGGGCGGAGAAATAATACTAGACCTTTGTCACTAAACTACCGGTAAAAACATAAGTTTGTTTGATTTTAATTAAACTAAAGTAAGCGTAAACAAATACTAATAAAAACATAATAGATAATAGATAAATAGCCTTGCTTAATACACAACCAAAGTATGTCAACTAAGTCGGTTTTGGCACTAGAAGCATTCGGTCAATTTTCCATTTTAAGACAATTAGTATCCCTTTCGGGAATCCTAACATGACAATCATTCGGAAAGCTAAAACGATAAACACACTTTAACCACCTAAAATTGTTCTTTAACGTGCAATTGATAAATGTCTATGAAAATCTCTTAAAAATGAGTTAGTCATCCGTTAGGAGTTTTCTAACCGCACTTAATCAAGGAAAGCAACACTGATAAACACAATGCAACCACCGAGACAAGCATAAACTAGATTAAATCACAACCGAGTTCATTTTACAAATCTTACACAATAATTCACCAAGATAGCAATTTTGGCCTAAACTACTAACTAAGCTAACAAATCATGGCAAGAATTTATAACGACACCATCTAACCCGTTAAGGTCCTTACGTGACGGCAAGCTCTCTTGCTTAACAATAATTACATTTTATTAAATCACTAACCATTTCTAGTATCATGATGCATACATTTAAACCAAGCTAAACTAGTTAACCAAGTTCAAAGTTTACTAATACAAGATTAATTAAGCTTCATTTTTCAACTATCTTAACTAACCAAGCATCAATCATCCAACATAATTACTTATAATCAAGAAATCAATATCAATAACAAGGTTGCAAACTAATCATCAAAGATTAACATAGAAAATACTTCAAAGTGTCATTACAAACAAAGATTAACACACTAATGGCTATAATCAAGCAAGGGATTGTTGTGTTTTTGCCCAAAGGCTACAATAATACATAAACATTAATCTAAATGCTTGAAAGATTAACAAAATCATGGAAAGATTAGAAAACCAAACCATAAACAAGCACTAGACTAAGAATCCGGATAGTAATGGAGCTAAACGGCACAATGTGGCTTGAATCCGGGTCAAAAGCATAGCCTCCGGAGCCTGTATAATCGCCTGTGAAGCTCCCAAAATTCCAGAATATCGAACAGAAAGTTTTTGTTCTGTTTTTATATTTTTTCGATGTCGCACGGTCGTTCTTCCTGTGGCACGACCGTGCACTTTAAGCAATTATTGGAGTATGGTGCACCATACTGCATACGTCATCAGATCTTTGACCAGATTCGATATCGCACGACCGTTCTTCATATGGCACGGTCGTTCTTCGCCGGGTTCTTGTTGCACGCTTGGTCGCACCGATCGTTCAGTTCTGAGGTTATGGCTGATCATCGGATCCGCACGGGGTGCAGATCATGGCACGACCGTGCGTCACCGGGCTGGCCTTGTGTGCCTTGCACGCCTAGTCGCACTGGTCGTTCATTGCCGGACCAAGTTGGTTTTGTCGGAGATGCACGGTCGTGCATCTGGTCGCACGACCGTTCCGCACGCCCAGGTCAGTTTTCTAACAGAAGGTTCGCAGCTTCGTCGTTTTGTCTGGAAAGTCCTCGTTTTTGCTATCATCTTGTCTGGTATGCTGTTTTAGGCCTGTAAACAAAAGTGTAGATAATTAAGTATCCGAATGACGGTTTTACGGCCAAAAACGCATAAAATAGGGGTAAAACGGGGGACTAAAATATGTGTAAATTAGCGAATATCAAATCTCCCCACACTTGAACCTTGCTTGTCCCCAAGCAAGCTAAACTAAAAAGCAATAAAAGATAGAAACAAACAAGAACGATAATTTACACACTATTTTATTGAAAACTACTATAAACGGTTAGCCGGTTTTTCGAAGAACAACATCAAAAGACTCAAACCCAACAAGCATATGCAATTATAAAGTGACAACCAAAAAGCCGTGACATCACATTTAATTGACTCACATGATAATCGACACACAACTCACAATGTTCACACACACTCGGTTTTATTTATGAAACATACATAAAATGTGTACGTGCAAACACTCAATGCCTCGTCAATGAAATGTGCAATAACATAAGCTTGTCATAAGATCTCGTCTCCACCAACTAACATGCAAACAAGTGTAAATCAAGAGGTCTTTACGGGTTGTAACGTTAGGCTTGGGCGAAGGGTATGGAAGTGGACATTTTAAAGTGGCGAAAATGGTTAAAACTCGGTAGTAGCGTTTAACTAGCAACAAACAATACAACTATACATACAAACGCCTTAAAAAGGCGACTATTGCGCAATCGAGCTTATTAACGAAATTTTAACATTTAAGCATTCAAAATTGCTCGATTTTTATCAACTTCACCCTATTTTAGGGTGTTTTATTTTCTGTTTTTTTTTTTTTTTTTTTTTACAAACATACTAATTTATACAATGAAACATAAACAATAACAAGCGCTAGTTAAACGATTATTTTGACCGAGTTTCAACACTAAAAAGGTTTAAAACATAAAAAGGCTAAATTTGGCTAAGTGGGCGATAATGTGGGTAAACAAAGGTAAACGGGAAGGCTCAACATGGTTAATCCTAAAGGGTAATATAAGGTGAACGGGAAGCACAACACAAAGAATAAGTACACAACAAAGGGGTAATCTAAGTGCCTCTATCACTTTTACACAAATCCACAAGTTCATGGTCTTAACAAGCATACTAGTGACAAGTTCTAAATTACACAAAACATCCGGCTCACTCCTATATCCGAAATGAACAAATATATAACAATAGGCTCAAATATGCTCACGTAACGGAAGGAATGGGTAAAAGTGTGAAAACCATCATGTAAGTCTTTCTTTGTTTGTCACGCTTTCCGGTTTCCTTTTTCAAAAATATTTTGCTTGTCGAGTTTTTATCAAGTCCGAAGCTTTCTAAAACACAACCAACCGGTTTATTTACTAAAATATATACATAAAACAGGTATTTTTTAATGATTTTTCTGATTTTCTAATTTTTTTTTTCTTTACAAATGAGGACAAACAAAGTTAACAAAGTTAACCCCCTCCCCACACTTGAACTTCGCATTGTCCCCAATGCGAGACCCGAAATATAGAGAAAGGGATAATAATACTCCCCTCAAGATGATGATGATGCCACGAGACTTCCGAAGCTGTATCTGGTACGTGCTCCGGTCCAAGATCCGATAGCCAAAACCTGCAAGTATGTCGCATGTGCACCAAAACAAAACAGAAACAGAAAAATCACAAATAAACCATAATTTACAGAAATAGAAATACTAGCAATCCCAACAAAGACATAACATAAAAACTAAAGTAAAGAGTCTGAAAAATAAAGCATACATAACCGGGGTGTTTGAAATAACAGTCAAAATAAACACCCAAAACAAAGTACTGAAATACTAAAAACAACCACCAACTATCACTCCACCGCTCCTAAGCGTCATCACCATCATCGTCTCTAGTAAAGGACGGGCCCGCATCGCCATAACCAGGGGGTTCCACGGTGGGAACTGTGGAGGGTGCTGAAAGTAGTCGGGGTATGCGTGATGCATCTCCCCGAAAAGATATGAAAATCCCGCACTCACCCCCTGGTATAGAGTATCCTGGCTCTGCCGAAGCTGGTCCTGTGTGGCCCGAAGCTGATCCTGACTAGCCCGAATCTCGTCCTGGCTAGATCAAATCTGGTCGATGTAAGTACCATGCTGCTCCTGCGTCACTCGCATCTGCTGGAACTGCTGGTAGAACTCAGGCCACTCCTGATGCTGGTGGAATGCATGGTGCTGCGGTGATTGTGGTGGCGTCTGTGGTGGTTGGTGCTGCTCGTGCTGCTCCCCCATTTCTTCATCCTCATCTTCCCCTACACCTGGAGGCAACGGGTCCCAGACCTCGTTGTTCAACCCCTTCAACCTATCCCCCCTATCTAGCTCTACAATCAACCCCATGGCCTTCAGTGACCTAATGTCGACATGAACCCCCTCGGTTATCAGAGTGAGACCCTGAAACACCTCCTCAGTCATATAGCGCTCGTTGTACGCTATTTCGGTCACATACTGACCGCCATGTATCTCACTGTTCGGAGTCCGCCCCGAGCACTTGACAAAGTATTCAGCCATTCGTGCGGCTAGGTTGATAGGTGCTTTCTCAACCAACGCATATAAAAAGATCAAATCTGGTGTTGGACAATTACCAAGACTGTCCATGCGACCGCATATCGTATGGCTAAATACATGGTGCATCACTCGCACCAAAGGGTCTCTGAGTCGCGAGGCCTTCGACATCCTCGGGTTGTAAGGGCCCCCAACGGCATTTTCAGCCCAAAATGCATCCCGTGCTGCATCAGAAGGGAAGGTGAACTGATCGTTGAAGACATCAGTATCATCCATGTCGTCCCTAGTATAAATCCCGAGCCTTCTACCCAAACGACCAACCGACCACGTATGCCATCGTCCACATAACCTGAAGGCTACCCGCTCCTTGTGGCAGAATTTGGGTTTCCGATGAGCAACCGGCTTTTCATAGGCATAAGATGCGAAGAACTCAATTGTCAGCTCCCGGTAAACGGGTCGGTTGCAACCGACCAGATTTGCAAGCGGGCGACTCATCATGTCGTCTAGTCTGTCATACTGATTGAGTTCCCGCATCACTTCCCAATCCAACCATCGGGGGACTCCGAACTACCCCCGCCTTGCCCATAATGCGTCTCGTTTCGAGATGCACAAAGCCTCTCGCTCATCGTTGGGGTCGAATTGAAGGAAGGGATGGTCCATCTGTATGGGAAATAACGTTAGAAAGACGGAAACAGGAGAATTTTGAATCAAAAACAGGCGAGCAGCCAATTATGAAGAAGCTGAGAATTCTGATCTGGGCATATGGCACGGTCGTGCGACGAGACGCACGGTCGTGCGTCGCCGATGACAAGCACCATCTGCCCAAATCTGTCGGAACTGCACGGCGTGCGACCAACGGCACCACCGTGCAACACCGACCAACAAACAAACCATCGTGAAACAACGGCGAGGCACGACCGTTCCATACGAGGAACGTCCGTGCGAATGCGTTTTCTGCAGAATCTGACCCAGGCTCTTAGTAGCCCGATTTTTTTTCCATAAATCAACAAGTTTTTACACAAACTAGGGTCAGAAAATGCACCGGATGTTCACGATATGCAAGATTCAAACAAGGGTTAGGGTTTCGATTTGTTTATGAAGAGAACCCTAAAAGGCCTTGAAGAATCGGAGGAAATCTAACCTAGAAAGCAAAGAAACAGATAATCTACAACTAGGAACGTACCGTGCGAAGTAGGGTGTGAGATCCACCGTGTTGGCCCTCGAAAACGCACGGTCGTGCGACCCGAGGAACGACCGTGCAACAGCTGCAGATCAGAATTTTCCGCAGAAGCCATTTCCAGCAACTGTTTTGGCCGTTTTTCGCCATTTTTTCAACACGCCAACTGTTCTAACAATATTGCAACACAGAACCTTCGCTCGGCACGTATGAAACTAAAACAAACTAACGGAAACTACCTAACTAACTAACCTAAATTACGCTAAAACTACAAAAACATAAAAGCAGACTATTTTACCCTTATAGCGCCAAAGACGCTCCTGCTACATTTTTGTCGGCGAGTCAGTAGCGTAGACTCATGCTAAATTTTTGTCGACGAGTCGATAGCAAGACTCCAAGCTAAAACTAAAAAAAATTCCTAAAAAGACGATACTACCCCTAAAGCGCAAAATACGTTCTTGCTACATTTTTGATCCGCGAGTCAGTAGCGTAGACTCTCTCCTCCCCACACTTATGATGTGTGCGGGGTTTGGAGCTCAATTACCTCCACCGCCGACTCTATCGGCCCGGCAACGTACAACTTCAACCGGTGACCATTTACCTTGAATGTAACGCCATCCGCGTTCTCTACTGCAACAGTACCATACGGAAACACTTCCTTAACTGTGTATGGTCTTGTCCAGCGTGAATGAAGCTTCCCAGGAAATAAGCGCAGCCGTGAATTGTATAGAAGAACAAGATCACCCGCTTGGAATTCTTTATGGTCCTTCAAGCGTTTGTCGTGAAGTTTCTTCGTGCGCTCTTTGTAGAGTACTGAGCTTTCGTAGGCTTGTTGTCGCAATTCTTCCAATTCATGAATTTGGAGAAACCGGGCTTCACCTCCGGTTTTTAGGTCCAAATTCGCGGTTTTCAAAGCCCACATAGCCTTGTGCTCCAACTCCACCGGTAAATGGCATGCCTTTCCGTATACCAACCTAAAGGGGGTGGTCCCTATAGGGGTCTTATAAGCTGTACGGAATGCCCACAATGCATCCTCAAGTTTGTCCGACCACTCCTTACGGTTCACACCAACAGACCGCTCAAGGATGCGCTTAAGCCCACGGTTCGTGACTTCCACCTGCCCGCTCGTCTGCGGGTGATAGGGCGTGGATAAACGGTGATGCACACCGTATCGGGACAAAGCTTTTTCAAGCTGTGTGTTACAGAAATGAGTCCCTCGGTCACTAATGAGCGCTTTCGGAGCGCCAAATCGGGCGAACAAACTTTTAAGAAACCTCACAACTACTCTGGCGTCGTTAGTGGGTAAGGCTTGCGCCTCCGCCCACTTTGATACATAGTCAATAGCCACGAGTATGTACTTGTTTCCACGTGATGGGGGGAATGGTCCCATGAAGTCTATCCCCCAAACATCAAAGACTTCACATACTTGTATCCAGTTCTGGGGCATTTCATCGCGTGCTGATATGTTCGTCGCCCTCTGACAAGCATCGCACGCTTTCACCCAACTCTGCGCGTCACGGAAAATGGTCGGCCAGTAAAACCCGGAATCCAACACCTTCTTCGCGGTGAAGTTGGCTCCGTGGTGGCCTCCGGTAGGTCCCTCATGACACTGGCGCAGAATATCGGTCGCCTCAGTCCCTGATACACATCTTCTGATCACCTGATCAGCACCCACCTTGAATAAGAAAGGGTCATCCCATATGTAGTGCTTGAGATCTGAAAAGAATTTCCTCTTTTGCTGGTGAGTCAACCCTTTAATCAGAATCCCGCGAAGCAAGATAGTTCGCAAAGTCGGCGAACCATGGTGACTCATCGCATATCTCAACACCCATCAAAGACTCGTGTGGGAAATTGTCGTTGATTGAATCCCAACGCGCGTCCTCGATGTCTCCGTGCTCCAACCGAGATAGATGGTCAGCCGCTACATTCAAAGCACCCTTTTTATCTTGGATTTCTATATCAAACTCTTGCAGCAACAGGATCCATCTGATTAGACGTGGTTTAGCGTCCTGTTTGCTGAAGAGGTATCTAATGGCTGCGTGATCAGTGTATACAACGGTTTTTGAAAGCACTAAATACGATCTAAATTTATCAAATGCGAAAACGACCGCCAAGAGCTCTTTTTCAGTCGTGGTGTAATGCTCCTGAGCGTCGTGAAGAGTTTTGCTCGCATAATAGATCGGGTGGAAGTGCTTTTCCTTCTTTTGACCCAGAACGGCCCCTATAGCGTAATCGCTTGCGTCGCACATAATCTCAAATGGCAGACTCCAGTCAGGTGCGACTAAAATAGGGGCCTCAATCAACTTTTGCTTGAGAAGGTCAAAAACCCTCAAGCAATCATCTCCAAACACGAACGGAGCATCTTTCTCCAACAAACGGGTCATGGGTCTGGCGATTTTTGAAAAATCTTTGATGAATCGCCGATAGAACCCGGCATGACCGAGAAAGCTCCGTATAGCTCTAACAAAGGTGGGGGGCGGAAGTCGTGAAATAACGTCGACTTTAGCTGGATCGACTTCCATGCCCGCGTGAGAAATTTTGTGTCCCAGAACTATGCCCTCCTTCACCATGAAGTGGCATTTCTCCCAGTTCAGGACCAGATTCGTCTCCTCACACCTCTTCAACATCTTTCTCAAATTTTCCAAGCAGTGATCGAAGGAATCCCCAAATACCGAAAAATCATCCATGAAAACCTCCATGGAATCCTCGATCATGTCATGGAAAATTGCAACCATGCATCTCTGGAAGGTCGCTGGTGCATTACACAACCCAAAAAGCATCCGCCTGTAGGCGAACGTGCCGAAGGGGCAGGTAAAGGTAGTCTTCTCCTGATCCTCAGGAGCGATAGGAATCTGAAAGTACCCAGAGAACCCGTCCAGGAAACAGTAATACAACTTCCCCGACAGACGTTCCAACATCTGATCGATGAATGGAAGCGGGAAGTGATCCTTGCGAGTAGCATCATTGAGTTTGCGGTAGTCAATGCAAACTCGCCACCCATTGACGGTACGGGTAGGAATTAGTTCATTCCTATCATTCGAGACTACAGTCATACCACCTTTCTTGGGTACAACCTGCACTGGACTCACCCACACAGAGTCCGAAATAGGATATATCATCCCGGCATCCAACAACTTAATCACCTCCTTCTTCACCACGTCCTGCATATTTGGATTTAAACGCCTCTGATGCTGTGCACACGGTTTGTACTCGTCTTCCATCAGAATCTTGTGAGTACAGAAAGAAGGATTGATGCCTTTGATATCCATGATTTTCCATGCAATGGCTCTCTTATGAAGTCTCAGAACCTCAAGAAGCTGATTTTTCTCAACCTTTTCCAATTACGCCGAAATTATTACCGGTAAGCGATGCTCCTCGTCAAGAAATGCATACTCGAGATGTGGCGGGAGTTCTTTCAACTCCAAAGACGGTGGATCTTCAACCGACGGTTTTGCTTTCTCTTCTTCTACATGGACAATTTCAAAAAATCTCTCCGGACTCTGGGAACCATCGTCACCAATCTGATAGACTGGCTGCTCGAAATCGTGGCCCTCCTACGTAATGCCAATCAGGTCCCCACACGACAGACGTGTGTCCGAATCAATCTCGTCAATAGTACCTTGAAAATGAGAGCACACACATGCATCGACAATGTCGACGTAATAAAGCTTGTCATCGTGACATTGCGGATGCTGCATCGATTTTTTGATATCGAATGTCAGGTGCTAATCATTCACTCGGAGCGTGATTTGACCAGCTGCCACATCAACAATCGTCCTCGCTGTATTGAGGAAAGGACGTCCAAGTATCAATTTTTACAAGCATGTTTTCCACAAATCCACGCGGATACTTGATTGAACGGTCTGCCAACCGAATGCTCATCCTAGTAGGTGACGGCTCACCTAGATCCAGTTTAGTAAAAACCTTATAAGGCATAAGGTTGATACTCGCTCCCAAGTCAGCCAATGCATGGCTAACAGACATGTTTCCAATCAAACACGGGAGCGTAAAACTACCTGGATCTCCCATTTTCATGGGCAGACGGTTTTGTAGAACGGCAGAACAAGTTTCATTCATCACCACACATGAAATATCCTCGAGCTTTTGTTTATTCGAGAGGATATCCTTAAGGAATTTCGCATACTTTGGTATCTGGGCCAAGGCTTCAACAAACGGTATATTGATGTGTAGTTGCTTAAACAACTCAAGGAATTTACCGTATTGTTCTTCATTCTTCTGCTTCTTCAGCCTGCCTGGATAAGGTACTGGAGGAGTGAAATCTTTGACCGGCTCCTGGACTTGTGCTGTACTTGCTGGGCGTAGCCTGGCTTGCACCTCGTCCGGTGTGTCAATCGGGACCGCTTCAGTGATCGGTGCTGAGTCCGATATGACGGGTCCGGTAGGTTTTCCACTCCTGGTCATGACAGCATTCACATCCCTGTGTCCGCCCGGGTTTGGTTCTGTATTACCCGAAAGACCACCCTGAGGTCTTTTAGACATCATCTGTGCCAGCTGACCAACCTGATTCTCGATATTCTGAATCGAGGCCTTGTGACTCCTCATTTCTCCCTCATGAGAAAGAAAACGATCCTCGCTCTGTTGGTAGCGTTTTTCAGCTAACTGATTCGCGCTCGAGGAGCTAGTAAGAAGCTGAGCCATCATATCCTCTATCTTGGAACTAGACTGAGGGGCCTGCTGCTGGGAACTACTCCCAGTGCCCTGATTCTGATACAAAAATGGACGCTGCTGGTAAGGTTGGTTGTATTGCTGGAACTGCTGACCCTGACCTTGCTGTGGCGCTGGAGCGCGCTGATTAAATCCCAAAGGGTTTTGATTGCCTGTATTCGCTCGCCACCCAAAATTTAGGTGATTTCTCCAACCGGGTTTATAGGTGTTACTGTACGGGTTGTTCTGCGGCCTCACTTGATTACTCATGAAATCTACTTCTTCGTGGCCCTCATATACGACTCCCTGAAAACATGCCCCAGGCTCGTGTGACACTCCGCACTGGTCACATCCCGAGCCAGCATGCGCAATCATCTGGGACCTGCCAAATCTCGATGCAAGAGCTGAGATTTGTGCAGTAATGGTCGTGTAGTCGTCTACATCATGAACTCCTACGCGAGATGATGATGATGATGCCCGGCCTCTATCTCCCTCCCGACGCGAGCTGGATTTCAACGCGGCTTTTTCTATAATATCATACGCTTCAGTCGGCGTCTTAGTTCCTAGATCGCCTCCCGCGTTCACGTCTAATCGCTCCTGTGTATTATAACTGAGCCCCTGATAGAACGTCAAAACCAGCTGTCTCTTGGAGTAGCCATGATGTGGAACATCAATCAATAAATCCTTGAATCTCTCCCAGGCCGCATGCAACGACTCGCCCTCGTCCTGGCGAAAGGAAACAATTCGGTTCCGTAGCTTATTTGTTTTCTCAGGTGGCAAATATTTCTGCATAAACTGCTCCGCCAACTGATTCCAGGTCCTGATGGACCCGGCTGGGAGTGACATAAGCCAAGCTCTAGCTTTGTCACGTACCGAAAACGGAAACAACCTCAACCGAATTGCATCCTCCGAAACACCTGTAATCTTAAACGTGGAACAAATGTGGAGAAAAGCAGCAATATGCCTCCCGGGATCCTCGTGCTCACGTCCGTCAAATTGTACTGAATTCTGCACCATGTTAATAATACTAGATCTAATTTCAAAAGTAGGTGCATCAATAGTAGGTTGCAGGATACTCGGCTCCAGGCCTGCCCTTCCGGGCTGATTTGTCTCATTCAACGGTCGATCATCGTCTGCCATGATTGCGTCTCCTCCTGAGCCCTCGGCTTCAACAGGTACCACCGGCTCCGGCTCACCACTGGCGAGCAGTAGCCCAACCGCCCGACCTCTCGCGCGTAGACGTCTCCTAAGATCACGTTCGGGCTCGTCTGACGGTTCAACAACTTCTGGAGCGAGGGTCGAGAACATTAACCTGCAAACGAAAATTTGACACAATGAATATTTTATTAATAAAATATTTTTTTTTTGCAGCTGAATAGAAGCAGAATATTATTATAAATGGGCTGAAAATTTTATAAAAATCCAAAAATGGGCCCGAAATTTTATAAAAATTACAACACTAAAAATAAATGAATCGGCTAATACAAAAATTGTTTTAGGGTGCCGAAAACCCAAAGAATAAGTGAATAAATAAATCCGGATCAAATAAATAAATGGAATAAAAATTTACAAGTGTACAAAATATTCACGAAAACGAATAAATCGAATTAAAAACAAGAAATATTAACAAATAAATAAACAAATAAATAATCAAGAAATTATACACAAATATTAACAAGTATATACACCGATAACATAATGACTCGGGTCGTTCCTAAAACTCGCCATTTCCCCGGCAACGGCGCCAAAAACTTGACGTGTGCGCGACTACACATATTTTTACAATGAAATTACACACGATTTGGTTTTAAATTTATAAAAGTGATTATTACTTTTACATCAAAACACACACGAAAGAGGCAAGTGTACCCCGTCATATATGTAGTAAAGTATCGGTAAGAACCAAGTATCGATCCAAGGAAATGGGCGGAGAAATAATACTAGACCTTTGTCACTAAACTACCGGTAAAAACCTAAGTTTGTTTGATTTTAATTAAACTAAAGTAAGCGTAAACAAATACTAATAAAAACATAATAGATAATAGATAAATAGCCTTGCTTAATACACAACCAAAGTATGTCAACTAAGTCGGTTTTGGCACTAGAAGCATTCGGTCAATTTTCCATTTTAAGACAATTAGTATCCCTTTCGGGAATCCTAACATGACAATCATTCGGAAAGCTAAAACGATAAACACACTTTAACCACCTAAAATTGTTCTTTAACGTGCAATTGATAAATGTCTATGAAAATCTCTTAAAAATGAGTTAGTCATCCGTTAGGAGTTTTCTAACCGCACTTAATCAAGGAAAGCAACACCGATAAACACAATGCAACCACCGAGACAAGCATAAACTAGATTAAATCACAATCGAGTTCATTTTACAAATCTTGCACAATAATTCACCAAGATAGCAATTTTGGCCTAAACTACTAACTAAGCTAACAAATCATGGCAAGAATTTATAACGACACCATCTAACCCGTTAAGGTCCTTACGTGACGGCAAGCTCTCTTGATTAACAATAATTACATTTTATTAAATCACTAACCATTTCTAGTATCATGATGCATACATTTAAACCAAGCTAAACTAGTTAACCAAGTTCAAAGTTTACTAATACAAGATTAATTAAGCTTCATTTTTCAACTATCTTAACTAACCAAGCATCAATCATCCAACATAATTACTTATAATCAAGAAATCAATATCAATAACAAGGTTGCAAACTAATCATCAAAGATTAACATAGAAAATACTTCAAAGTGTCATTACAAACAAAGATTAACACACTAATGGCTATAATCAAGCAAGGGATTGTTGTGTTTTTGCCCAAAGGCTACAATAATACATAAACATTAATCTAAATGCTTGAAAGATTAACACAATCATGGAAAGATTAGAAAACCAAACCATAAACAAGCACTAGACTAAGAATCCGGATAGTAATGGAGCTAAACGGCACAATGTGGCTTGAATCCGGGTCAAAAGCATAGCCTCCGGAGCCTGTATAATCGCCTGTGAAGCTCCCAAAATTCCAGAATATCAAACAGAAAGTTTCTGTTCTGTTTTTATATTTTTTCGATGTCGCACGGTCGTTCTTCCTGTGGCACGACCGTGCACTTTAAGCAATTATTGGAGTATGGTGCACCATACTGCATACGTCATCAGATCTTTGACCAGATTCGATATCGCACGACCGTTCTTCATATGGCACGGTCGTTCTTCGCCGGGTTCTTGTTGCACGCTTGGTCGCACCGATCGTTCAGTTCCGAGGTTATGGCTGATCATCGGATCCGCACGGGGTGCAGATCATGGCACGACCGTGCGTCACCGGGCTGGCCTTGTGTGCCTTGCACGCCTAGTCGCACTGGTCGTTCATTGCCGGACCAAGTTGGTTTTGTCGGAGATGCACGGTCGTGCATCTGGTCGCACGACCGTTCCGCACGCCCAGGTCAGTTTTCTAACAGAAGGTTCGCAGCTTCGTCGTTTTGTCCGGAAAGTCCTCGTTTTTGCTATCATCTTGTCTGGTATGCTGTTTTAGGCCTGTAAACAAAAGTGTAGATAATTAAGTATCCGAATGACGGTTTTACGGCCAAAAACGCATAAAATAGGGGTAAAACGGGGGACTAAAATATGTGTAAATTAGCGAATATCAACGGTCTATGATAGCCACCTTGTGATAGTCTGTACACGTACGAAAGGACTCATCCTTCGTTTTCCACAATAGAGCTCGTTTTCCCCAAAACTAGGAGCTAGTTCGGTAAACTTCTATCCCGTAATTCCTGAAGTTGATTAGATAATTCTTGCAACCCTCCTGGTGCAAGACGGTAAGAAGTACGAGTAGTCAGGGTTGCCTCTTGGTCGTGAGATCGAACTAAGATTCTACCTAATCAGTTGCAGTAGTAAACCTGAAAGTTCCTCGAATAGCGCACTGAGAGGAATCACGAACAATTGGTGGATCCTCGATCCTCTTTCCTTCGTCTTAACATGAGTGCTATCATAGCGAGGTAATCCCTCCATAGCCACTTCTGGGCTTTCATTGCTGAAATGATGCTAACATTTACACCACTCTGATACTTTAGGACAGACAACGATTCTCCACTAGGGAGAGGGATACGCAGGATTCTCTCCTCACAGGGTATATCTATGCGATATCAAGATAACCAATCTACACTATCTACTGCATCATAACTATTAAGGGTAGCAAAAGGAAGGTCGATGTCGAACACTTGTCCCATAAGGTCAAGTTTGCATCCCAACAAACATATAAGGTTCCAATGGACTTGCTATCAGCCGATTCCACCACAGGTTTGGTTTCAAGAAGCATCAGGGTTAAACAGAACGAAGACGAAGCGATTGGCTACTCATACAAGTTACCTCGTTGCTATTATGCCTGGCGTCGCCCATGCCAATCCTAAATGCCCTTCCATGAGCATCATTTTCGGTGTTGTTGTTGTTACGAGAATTTCCAGTACTGTCGTCGTTCCCCCGGGTTGTTGCCGTCTTGATTTTAACAACGGGCAATCCATGTCGTAGGCACCTTCATTTCCACACTGTAGGCTATGATTACGAGTACCTTGATGTCGTCGTGACCGTTGCCTCGGATGTCGTTTCTTGTAATGGAGCCCTATGATCTTTCACCAACAGGGTCCATCTTTCACATTCCGTGTCACATCCTAAGACACTACTCATTGTGCTGGCAGTTACATATTCCACACTATAGCCAATTGTCATCGCTTATGTCCCGATTGATTCATAAGAGTTGACTCCCATGAGTCGCTGGCTAGGGTTAAGGATTCGATTGAAGTCAATTTGCTGGTGTTCGTTGCCGGTAACCAGGGCCGTTCTAATACTGAGGTCGGTGAGGTACCATGATCATCCTCTTGCCCCTCAATCTTGCAAGTTGATCGAGTAATACACAGTATGTTGCTAGGGTGTTGCAGAAGTGATCACACTTACGGAATCTAAGGCGTCAATACACTGAGTTCCAACCAATGAAGAGGAGTGAGAAAGGTATAGACCAATCATTTGACGCTGTGACATCCAACTCAGAGACGTTTGTACTAGCACCTAACATTCTACACAGTTCGCTAGACGTTCAGATGAGTGCTCAGGTGATACTCGATAGCATCGAGATTCGTAATAATTCAGAGAGGAGTGAAAAGATCACGTTCGAGTAGGAGACAATCACTGTTGTAACTCCTATAGATTTGTTACGTTTCTCATTGATTAAATAACAGAACAGAACCCCTTTTTCACTGGTTAAGCTTCACTGAGACTCACATGCACCCCACATTATTATTATGTGTGCACCCACAATAATATTGTGATTTGCATGCTCATCTCAGCTCCTCCTAACTCATGTCAAATGGTTCTTCAAACCCAGATATCAACGGAGGTTGTCATAGTAATAAAATCACAAAAATCCAAGGACTATGGCATACTATTAACGCATCTTGAAGTAAGCAAGCAATCCATGCCATCATGCTATAGTGACGAGTGTGTGTTCGTATGTTACGTCATAAACAAATGTGTACTAGTCATGTAATGTATACAACAAGTGAGAAAGACGAACCTTGCAATCTGGAGCTGAGTGTCATGGTCGTATTCACGTATTCAGAACTGTTTGGTTATAGTCTGGTTTTATAAAAACACTTTTAAAACCAAGTTCACTATAACCAGTGGCTCTAATACCAAACTGTCACACCCCCAAAATACCACAAGCGGGATGCCCCGCGAGGCGTGTGACGTACCAGGATCTAGCCATCAATCACATTGAACTCATAACAATAATTCAATTAAACTTTCATTTATTAGAATAAAGCATTATAAAACATTATTTATTAATCAGCGGAAGCATAATACAATAGTCAACAATTTCGTAACTCAAGCGTATAAAGCCATTAAACTTGTCTTGTGATTCCTTGTAACTTGACCCATGACCACTCCAGCATCCCAGACAGCAAGTTCCAACAACATGTACCTAAAGGCCTGCAAGCATGCAGAAAAACGTGCATCAGACAACGCTGGTGAGTTCACTGAGTTGTTAAACCGTTCGTTACCGATTACTGATTTATGTTATGTCATGCTGATAATAACTCGATACCGCAGACGGCCCTTTTTGCCCTTCTCCAATGCTCTATCAAACATTGGTCATGATTTAAAGTTATTAGTTCACGCCCGTCCTATCCAGGTACGTCGTGAGGGTGCCAAACCTAATAGCGCTATTGTTTTGGTCAAAAATTACCGAAGCAATTAAGTGATCAAATTAGTTAAGTGAGGTAGTGTGCTAAGAATGTGTATCAAAAATATATTAATTTAATTGTTTGTGAAAACAGTTTGCAGGATACGGCTCAGGATATCGAGCTGTATCTACAATCAAACAATGAGCAAAAAGGTAAATGGTGACACGGGATGTACGAGGAAAGCCCTTGATCAATCTAGATCGCCGGCACAAAACCTTGGGAGCTGACAATCGCAGCTGCCTTGTTCTTCTTATTGCTTCAAATATCAGGATACAGTGCAGGATATGATACGGATCAACCAAGTGTTACAATGTGATTTCGATACAAGTGTAAGTGTGTTGTGAGTGTTTGCAGCTAGAGAGGAAGAGAGCTCGAGAGATTGTGTGTGTCCTTATCTGATCCGATCACTCCTATTTATAGTAAAATAAAACTAACTACCTAGCCTATAAATCCGGGATATAATGAATATTCCTTTAGTGAACATTGTAGTCCACGTCTTCCGGATTCAACGTCCATAATTCAACAGATTTGCCCGAGTCTTTGGGAGAAGAAGTCCACTTGAACGTTATAAACTTGTTCCAATAATCTGCACGTGAATTAATTAGTTACTACAAGGATACTGCATCAGGATGTTACCAATATCCTGATCCAGTATCCTGATTACAACAAAAGAAACATAGTCAGAATATTAGTCAGGATATATGAGCAGAAAACCACCCATAACAATTGTCCCCAAAATAAATATGTTGGTATACCAATTCCAACGGATATATTTTAAAGCTTATCTCATAAATCGAGGTTATTAAGTTGAAACGGCGGTTGATGCGACTTTGTGCAACTTCCAACGCGATTTTTACTCATCACCCCCTATACTGAGCCTATATTTACCCGATCTTTCCTCATTATGAGCATAGATCTTTCAAGCAAACTTCAGGTATTCTCTTTCTTTCTTTTCTCTGTTTTTCTTTGCTAAAATTTCTTGTTTCCTGGTTGAAACCTTCCATGGCCTCACGGATAAGATCACGTTCAAACGAGCCAGCCCCAACCCTCGAAAGTCAAAACCTTCTTCGAGAACCCGAAAAGGAGATTTGCTCTTTTAACAACGCCGACATTGCTGCCTTAAAAGACTCTAGTGCTTTTCCTCCTGGAGTGATCATTCGTCCCTTTGATCGGGAGGTCCGATCAGACGCGGTATCAAACGAGTGGGTGTGTTTTTAGTCTACCCTTTCTCCTTGGGACTCCGGTATCCTTTTCCAACCTTCATTTCCCTCTTTTTCGAACTCACTGGCCTCAGTTATGCTCAGACCATGCCAATGGTGTGGCGAGTTTTAATGGTGTTAGACCAAATTAAATCTCGTCATGTCCCTGATCTTTGTGTCGAAGATCTCCCCATAGCATATCGACTGAGGTCCCATGGTAATAGCCGCTTTCTTCTATTCTCCACCTCTAAGAACCCCCTAATCCTCAAGGCCACTAAGAACGAAGATCAGTGGCAACGAAAGTTCTTTTTCGTAAATAGGGATTCCATCGTCAAGGGTTTTGACCTGCCAGTTGGATGGTTGACTTCGGGTAGGATTTAGGGTTTTAGGAATATCCCCAAATATATCTTAAAACTATATCCTTGACTGACATCTTCATTTCTTGTGCAGCAAATTTCAGAGATTTAGCTCCTCCAAGTGCAGAATCGGAGCTCAGGATCAAAGAAATCTACCGACTTCCTGACAGTGAAAGAACCTTCTCCCTGTCTCTCATAAGTTCAAGTCAAAAATCTAGTTCAGAAATGTCTGGTAAGTATGTTATTAGACTAACTACAGAATATGAATGTTAAAAGTTAAATATTTCTCACTTCTTTTCAGCGCCGATTGTCAATCTTGAAGGCTTCCAGCTTGATGAGTTGGACAGTTACTCTAGCCTCATACCTGTTAAGCAAGAAACCAACCCTAAGCCAGCAGTCACGCCAAAGCCCACCGGTTCAAAAACCGCTACTGCACCCAAAGCTCCCCCAGCATCCAGGACTCGAGCATCCAGGTCTCGTAAGAGGAAGGAAGCAGATTCTCCAACCTCATCTGACGTGTTTCCCTTTGAGAATCACGGGTTTATTGAGTCCAGCAAATTCATGAGAGGCTTCCTTAACCAGGCTAGTATTCTCATCCTATATCCTACACACATATACTCAATATACATATCTATATATTGATACCTATCCTTTTGATCGCAGGGTCTGGAATGCCTAGTGTTCCTTTATGAAGACGCATACGGTTTAAACTCGATGCTAGAGAGCAAGCTGAAAAAGGCTGAAGCCACCATTACGGACCAAGCAGCGATTGCCACCACCAAGTCAGAGCATTACGAAGCCAAGTATAAGGCAAAGACCCAAGAGCATTAGTCTGCCATCAAGAAGATCACCCACGAGGCCCAAGCCAAGTCTGACGCCGCTCAGGTTCAACACGAGTAGGATATGGCTTCATACCGGGAAGGCCTCAAGAACTCTGTCATCATCTCCCTCCTCCAGGCTAGATTGAAAATGGCATATGAGGCTAAGGCCCTGGGCTTTGAATGCCCTTCACGGAATGCTGAGGCTTGGGAGATGAAGCTGAAAAATCTTGGTGGTAACCCTGTGGAGCCTCCTGTGAAGTCCGCTGCGGAGGAGCCTGCTAAAGTGGTCGAGAAGGTGGATGATGCTGATGCTGCAAAGGATGCTGGGAAGGATGTTGGTGACGATGCTGGAAAGGATGCTGCTGATGAAGTCATGGTAGAAGAGGGCGCTGCCCCTTGAAAGCAGTAAAATGGGCGATGATGGATATTGATGCCGAGGCCGGAGCCCATTTTCTAAATTTGATGGTTTGTAGTTTGCTGAACAATTTTACTTTCCTGTCTGTCGAACAATTTACTTTCCTGCATCTAAACAATATGATGGCCAAAGGTGGATGGGTCCTAGGTTTGAGATGAAGCGTTCAACTGTTAAGTAAATATGGTTAGAAACTAATTGTGCTTTTGGTAGATGGATCTCAGTTTGAGATGAAACCAAAAGCACAACTTTTGCTATGTTAATAATATAACTTCCTTTTTTTAACCTTATCTATCGTTGTCTTTTTCCAATTCTTATTATGCAATGCTTAGTTTGGATATAATTTCAATGTTCCAAACTTAGTGCAATATTTCAAATGTCTTATGAAAATATCTTGATCAGGACATTCGCAAATATCCCATTAAAACTTTTGTCAAATAGGGTTTTTACAACTCAAACAATTTAGATAAAGTTTTCAAATAAAAAGGATAGTTCACTTTCATTTTATAAAGCTTGTTTTGATAATAGATGTTTGACTCAGGTATAGTTTCAATTTTTAATCCAAGTACCATGTCCCAAACATTCCAACCAGATATCCTGAAGCATATTCTAAAAAAATATTTTGAAAACACATCCTGAGAACATAAGCTAATCAGGATAATGATAAATGCTATAATCAAACTTTTGTCAAACATAGTTTCAAAAGTTTAAATGATTTAGATAAGGTTTTTAAAGGAAATACCATACCAGAGGTAGAGTACAACCCCATTCTCAAACTTCAATCCTTTTGTAATCTTTCCAACGAATATGTCCCCAGTCTGGGACACTTAGTGTACTAGGTCCAAGCTTGATCCTTTGAGCTTTGCACAATTGCCTCAGTAGGAATGTCCCCTGTGCATTATGTCTTTGAATACTTAGAAATTTTCTGGACATCAATTGCAATTGTTTCTATAATTTTTGTACTACAGGGGATAAACCCTAAAATATACCGGAGATAAATCCTTAGTGTTCTGGGGATAAACCCATAAGTATTCTGGGGAAAATCCCAAGCTCTCATGCGCTACAGGCGGGAGTGTATAAACTCCAAGACTTAGAAAGGTGAAAACCTTTAAACCTTAGAGAGTATGAAAATACCCTTTCGCGAGAAAGGGTGATCAATCCTCATATACCTTTAGGATCCAGGACATAGCCAACAATAACGAAATTGTCAGCCACTTTTACATGGACTGGTCCGCTATCTTGAACTATCCCTAGATAACTTGCGCTCCAGGCGGGGTGTTTAAACCCAATTTGAGAGAAAGGTGAATACCTTTAAACCTGTGAAGGGATCAGGATCCCTTAAACGTGAGAGAGGGGGCCAATCCTCTAATCTTTCGAAGTATCTTGCGTGTGTATCCTGGAGCTATATCCCGAAGCATATACTGCAAAACAACTGTTAACTAAGGTGGGTGTTAGCCTGGCTAACACCCCTCTGATGCTTAAGTCAGTATTGGGTTTAAAAGAATAATATCAAATATGTTAAAAGAGATAGAATTCATACCACCCCGAGTCAGAAATTAAATTCTAAACTCACTTGAAATAGAGCTTTAGGTGTATAGCATTCCAGGATCTTGGCAGCATATCCCCTTCCATATTCTTGAGTCGGTATGCTCCTTTCCCAGATTCTGATTCAACCTCATATGGTCCTTCCCACTTTGGAGCTAAGTTTCCATTAGCAGGATTGGTAGTGCTCTGAAAAGCCTTTCTTAATACCCAATCTCCAACTTGAAACCTTCGGGAACTTATATTCTTGTTATATGCTCTGGATATCCTCTGTTGATATGCTGCCATCCTTAGCTTTGCCGCATCTCTTACTTCATCCACAATGTCCAATTCTTGGCACAAAGCCTCAGGATTCTGCTCAGGATCCCAGATGTTTGATCTTGCTATAGGTATCACCATTTCTGTCGGGATCACTGCTTCTGCTCCAAATACTAAGGAGAATGGAGTTTGTCCAGTCGCACTTTTTACTGTCGTTCTATCAGCCCATAAAACAAAGGGTAATTCTTCTGCCCACCTTCCTTTCTTGGCTCCGAGTCTTTTCTTCAAATTGTTGACAATTATCTTGTTCGAGGATTCTGCTTGTCCATTTTCTTGAGGATGTACTGGTGTAGATGTAATCATTTTAATTCCCCAATTCTTACAAAAATCAGTTGTTCTCTTACTGATAAACTGAGAGCCATTGTCACAAATTATCTCAGCTGGTACTCCAAATCTAGTCAGGATATTCCTTTTTATGAAGGATACTACTTCTTGGTCTCTAACTTGAACAAATGCCTCAGCTTCAACCCATTTAGAGAAATAATCAGTCATTTCCAGCATAAAGACTTTTCCTCCTGGAGCCTGGGAAATTTTCCTACTATGTCCATCCCCCACTTCGTGAATGGCCAAGGGGAAGCAATAGGATATAGTGGTTCAGCAGGTTGATGCAGTATATTACTATGTCTTTGACACGCATCACACCTTCGGGCATATTCTGCAGCATCTTTCCTCATCGTCGGCCAATAGTATCCCGTTCTTAATACCTTTGAGAATAATGACATGCCCCCAATATGGTTACCACAATCTCCTTCGTGTATATCCTGAAGCACTTCTTTAGTTTCGGGATGCTCCAAGCACCTCAGGTATGCTCATGCAAGAGATTTCTTATACAAAACATCATTTATAATAGTGAATCGTGATACCTTCATCCTAAAAGCCTTAGGATTCTCATCCTTTGGGATGTGTCCTTCCTTGAGATATCTCATGATTGGAGCCGTCCAGGACTTAGGATCCTCCTCGGGATACTTATCATCAGGATCCTGGATACTTACTACTTCCTTATCCTGAGATTTGAGAAGATCTGTCGCAGGATACAGGATATGTAATATTGGTATTTGGGTTCCCTCTGGTATCCTGACTGATGATCCTAAATTTGCCAAGGCATCTGCTTCAGTATTATCCTCTCTTGGTACCTGTTCAAGTGTAAAAATATCGAAATATCCTGCTAATTTTTTGAGAATTTCGAGACACTCGATCAACTTCTCACCTTTAACTGCATAGGTCCCATTAAAATGATTAGTAATTAACAAGGAATCAACAAACACTTGTAAACTCTTAATATTTATATTCCTGGCCAACTCTAATCCTGCAATCAAAGCTTCGTATTCTGCTTCATTATTAGTGGCAGGGAATTCACATCTAATAGCCTGGGGTAGTATGTCCCCCTGTGGCGATTTTAGTAGTATACCCAAACCTACACCTCTTACATTAGATGCACCATCAGTATATAATGTCCAGGATTCCGAGGTTTCTCCTAGTTGTTGAACTTCTAAGTCTACTTTATTTTGAATATCACTACTGAAATCAGCCACAAAGTCAGCTAGAGCCTGAGACGTTATGGCATTTCTAGGTTCATATACTAGATCATAGGCACTTAATTTTACTGACCACTTAGCCATCCTACCTGACATCTCGGGTTTCCTAAGCACGTTTTTAACAGGATAATTAGTTTTAACATGAATCCTATGTGTCTCAAAATAATGTCTAAGTTTTTTCGATGCCATAACTTGGGCCAATATCAACTTTTCTAAATGAGAATATCTAGTTTCAGCATCTAATAAACTTTTGCTAACATAATAGACAGGATACTACTGACCTTCGTGATCCTTTACCAGGACAGCACTCACCGCATTCCCTGATACTGCAAGATACAGGGATAATGGTTCACCATCCCCGGGCTTCATCAATAGGGGTGCAGTAGAGAGATACTGCTTTAGTTCCTGTAAGGCTGCTTCATGCTTCTCTCCCCATTCGAATTTCTTATTCTTCTTTAGGATGTCGCAGAATTCTTTGCATTTTTCCGAAGATCTTGATATAAACCTGTTTAATGCTGCTACTCGCCCTGTTAATCTTTGTACATCTTTCATGTTTGAAGGTGACTTGATATCCAATATGTCTTTATTCTGTTCTGGGCTTGCTTCGATCCCTCTTTTAGTCACCATATATCCTAAAAACTTTCCTGCCCCTACTTCAAAATGGCATTTAGCAGGATTTAGCTTCATGTTGTACTGGTCCAGGATGTCGAATGCTTCTTCAATATCCCGGAGATGATCCTCAGCCTTCTTAGATTTTACCACCATATCATCGATGTATACCTCCATGGTGTCCTCCAGCTTGTCTTTGAACATCATGTTTACCAATCTTTAGTATATTGCACCTGCATTTTTTAAACCAAAGGGCATTGCAGTATAACAATAAATACATGTTGGTGTCATGAAAGCAATATCCTCCTGATCTGAGGGTTCCATTTGGATCTGCTGGAATCCTGAGGAGGCATCCATGAAGGTTAACATCTCGTGGCCAGCAGTAGCATCCACCATTGAATCAATATGAGGTAGAGGAAATGGGTCTTTGGGACAAGCTTTGTTCAAGTCTGTGTAATCTACACAAACTCTCCATTTCCTGTTTTTCTTTTGCACCACAACCACATTTGCTAGCCATTTGGGAAATTTCACTTCCCTAATCATCTTGCTCTTTAACAATCTTTCAACTTCTTCCTGAATGATTGTGTTCCGTTCTGGAGCAAACTTCCTTCGTTTCTGTTGGACAGGCTTGACAGACCTATCAATTCCGAGCTTGTGAGTTATAATATCCTTGGAAATACCTGTCATATCCTTGTATTTCCACACGAATGTTGACATCCTGCATTTCAAAAAGTTAGTCAATTGACTTTCAATATCCTGAGGGATATTGGTTCCTACGAGCACCGAGATATCTGGATTATCCTGATCCAGGATAATTTTCTTTACATCCTGCTCCGAAGCCTCCATGATATCCTGGGCTCGCATCTTTAATTGCTATGCTGCATTGGGCTTTTTCGAGGATTTCATCGAAGAAGAATAACACTCCTTAGCTTCTTGCTGATCACTTTCCACCTTGACTACTCCCCAAGGGGTAGGGATCTTGATGCATTGATGATAGGTTGACGGCACAACTTTCATATCATGGATCCAAGGCCTACCTAATATAATATTATAGCAGGATAAGGAGTCCATGACACAAAAGCGCTGCATTGAGTTGACCCCTACAGGAAACTTTATCTCTCCCACGGTATTCCTGGCTTCTCCACTGAACCCAACAAGCACAGTGGATTTCGAAGTAATATCCATCGGGGATACATTCATCCTCTTCAATGTCTCCAGCTGAATTATGTTAACGGAGCTGCCATTATCCACCAGTATCATGCGCACAAAATGGTTAGCAACATATAAAGTTATTACCAAAGCGTCATGGTGAGGATCCTGGACAGTATCCCTGTCATCACTATCGAACGTGATCACTTTATCAGTCATGAGGGTTGGCATCCTGGTTGGCTTATCTCCCCTCTCTGCCTTGGCCTCTTTCGCGTGCCTTTTCGCCGCAGAATATGATGTCCCGCAAATGTCGGATCCTCCTGAAATGAAGTTAATTATCTTGGCATCCGGAGGAGGTGATGCTGCTCGTTCAGGATCCTTCTCAGTATCCTGACCCTTATTCTTCTTTCTTCCCATGAGGTCCTTCAGATATCCCTTGCTCAAGAGATAGCTTATTTCTTTCCTTAGAGCAATGCAATCCTCAGTAACATGTCCGAAATCCTCATGGAAGGCACACCATTTGGACTTATCCTTCCAATCAGCTTTTTGTTGATTCTTCCGGGGCCACCTTGCTTTGTCTCCTAAACCCTGCATAGCATACATCAGTTCAGTTATATTAACATAAAAACAATATTCTGACAACTCAGGATACTCCTCATCTTCAACAGCATTCACTTTCTTGCTGTCATTCCTGCCATATGTCTTAGAGCGATATGGTTTATACGAGGATTCTGACTTCCTGTTGGTTGACTCATAGGTTGTGGATGAATTCATCCACCCTTGCATCTTTTTGTCATCCTCCAGTCAAATATATCTTAGAGCCCTGTTCTGAGCTTCATCCAGGTTCCTGCAGGGATTCTTTACAAGATCCTGGTAAAATTGAGAATCTTTTTGCAATTCCATCTTGAAAGCCTGCACAGCTGTTGCAACATCAAGATGTGGGATATCAAGAGATTCCCTGCTAAACTTGTTCACATAATCTCTCAAGGATTCCTGAGGTCCTTAAGTTATCCTGTAGAGATCACTGGTTAATTTTTCAAAACTTCGACTGCAAGAGAATTGACTATTAAATAAATTGACTAAATGAGCAAACGATGTAATTGAATGAGGAGGAACGTTTAAGAGCCATTTTAAGGCCGATCCTGTTAAGGTAGAACCAAAACCCTTGCAGAGGCATGCTTCCTTGAGGTCTGGAGGGATAGGGTTGATTTCCATCCTTTCCCTATACTGGGCAATATGCTCTTCAGGATCCGTAGTTCCGTCATAGAGCTTCATGTTTGGGGTCTGAAATCTTTTTGGGATTTCAGCATCACAAATAGGATATGCAAACCGGGATATCCTGTGGCTGTCTTGGGATACTTCTGGAATTGGCTGGACCACCCCAGGTACACTGGATATCATGTCCTTCAATTTCTGAAGCTCCCTAGAAAATGCTGATGTCATACCTGCATCCTGCAAAGATCCAATACCATTAGTAGCAAGAGTATTATTATTATTATTAGATACGTTACCAGTCTGAGGATTCTGGCCATATCCTGAAGCATATCCTGAACTTCTCACAGTTGACACCCTGGCCGAAGAGGGTATCTCAGTAGTATGATTCTGAGAATGGCTAGGCACAATATTCCCCCTGTTATCCTCAATATACACTGCAGAACTGAAGTTTAAAGCTCTGGGCTGCAAAGGAGTGACAATATCCTCAGCAGGCCTACTTGGACCAGACTTCAAGAGTTGTATCTCCCTCATCAGCATTTGATTGGTCTCCTGCTGTTGCCTCATCTGTTCCTGTACACTACCAAACAAAGTTAGAATTTCTTCATTAGAGGCCAAAACAGGAGCAGATCCCTGAATATTGAGAGTGGGGATAACATCCCAAGCCACATGAATTTCAGTTCCTTGTTAAGAAGCTTGCGTTCTCGGAGGAGGTGGTGGAAGCACCGAACCAATTGTTGCAGAGGTTGTAGCAGACACGGTGGAAGAGCTCATGTTTGATCTCGAGGCCATTGAAAATAGTGTAGCAAAAAGTTTTGAAAATAGAAAACCAAGTAATGATTTTGCAAAAACTTTTATTAGAAATAGCACCACTTGCCCCAAGGTGGGCGCCAAATTGTTTTGGTCAAAAATTACTGAAGCAATTAAGTGATCAAATTAGTTAAGTGAGGTAGTGTGCTAAGAATGTGTATCAAAAATATGTTAATTTAATTGTTTGTGAAAACAGTTTGCAGGATACGGCTCAGGATATCGAGCTGTATCTAGAATCAAACAATGAGCAAAAAGGTAAAGGGTGACACGGGATGTACGAGGAAAGCCCTTGATCAATCTAGATCGCCGGCCCAAAACCTCGGGAGCTGATAATCGCAGCTGCCTTGTTCTTCTTATTGCTTCAAATATCAGGATATAGTGCAGGATATGATACGGATCAACTAAGTGTTACAATGTGATTTCGATACAAGTGTAAGTGTGTTGTGAGTGTTTGCAGCTAGAGAGGAAGAGAGCTCGAGAGATTGTGTGTGTCCTTATCTGATCCGATCACTCCTATTTATAGTAAAACAAAACTAACTACCTATCCTATAAATCCGGGATATAACGAATATTCCCTTAGTGAACGTTGTAGTCCACGTCTTCCGGCTTCAACGTCCATAATTCAACAGATTTGCCCGAGTCTTTGGGAGAAGAAGTCCACTTGAACGTTATAGACTTGTTCCAATAATCTGCACGTGAATTAATTAGTTACTACCAGGATACTGCATCAGGATGTTACCAATATCCTGATCCGGTCTCCTGATCACAACAAAAGAAACATAGTCAGAATATTAGTCGGGATATATGAGCAGAAAACCACCCATAACAGCTGTAGGATCGTTTGCACGACCAAACGAGTCGTTCAGAAGAGATCTCAGACTAAATCAGAGGTGGAATTCAGTGATTTAGTCTTCGTTCAGCTTGTGTTGCACTAGAATCTCATTAATCTGTCTTGTTTATTGATATAACAATGTTTACAGGTTGGAGACACTTCGGTAGCACCTCGGCGCCGGAATCAGAAAAGATACAAATGAATTGAAAGCACAGGTAATTATAGGGAATGCATTTCGTACGAAATGGTTAAGACTCATTTCGTGCGAAATGGACAAAGTCCATTTCGTACGAAATGGCCTAGTCACCATTTCGTGCGAAATGGTTCTCATCCTACAAAACCTGTTTTCTCGTATTTCGAGCCCCATTCAATCCTATCTAGACACACGACTCGATACAAGACGAAGTCGACAGACATATGCACCAACAGACTCCCCCTTGGATGTCGACGAGTCTTCAGTACACGTCTTCAGAATGTCGAGTCTTCAGCCTTTATCAGTCTTCGTACTTTTTCAAAAGATTTGACACTGAAGCATCCTTCAAACTTTCTCTATCTTCTTCTTGTCTTCAGAATCTCACCCTGACTATTCCTGGATTTCCACCTGGCTCTCCAAAAACTTTATCAGGTCTTTTGATTTATTAAAATCTTCAGCATCTGCATCTTTTCTTTCTCGAATGATGTTCCAGGATCTATCTCTGGCTCTAACATCATCAGACTCCCCCTATCAATCAGCTGGGATCACGGTCTGGAATTCTCAATCGCCTTAAGATTGAATCCTGGCTCAAACTCTGCTCAGTCTTTCACAGGATCTGAAACATCTCCTGGCTTTAACCTACACAAACCTCTACCACTTGTAAAATACACAATTTTGACATTCGATAATCTTCTCAAATTTGAAACATTCACAATTTTGATTCAAATTAATGAACCATCTTTTCAGAATTTATTCTCATTTCAACCATACTCTCCCAACCCTCTTGTTCATCCTGTTTAGCACTTGGAATTTTGAAAATTAGCTCTCCAACATCAGTTGTCGAAAACCTTTTTGATTTATTTTCAGAATTTTAATGCTAAAACACAATCTTTTTGGATTTTTGTTTTTTAGAGAAAAACAGTAAAGAAATATTTACAGACAATATTTTTGTGAGTTTGTGTAAGAGGATCATATCAGTTTTTTATACAAATCACTAGCACCGTTAAGCTTTCAAACATTTTAAGTTCTAAACGATTCACATAGATTGACGATATTGTTGTCCTCTTAAACTCAATCTAAAAACTTTCAAAATGCTTACCGATACATTAAGGTATATTAATTTTGCACTAAATTCTTATGGACCCCACGATCTCAGCATATCCCCTCATCATGCAATACACTAACTCAAGTAATGCCTTTAAACTTTCATCAACTGTGATATGTGCAAAAACAAAGCAGAATGTTTAAACATTAATAATCAGGTCGATCTTTCGATATGCAGAGAAAGTCCAATGTTTAAACAAAATAAGAAAATAAAAAACAAGTTGAAATTGTTTAGGCTTTAACCACCAGTTCGATACTCCCGTATACGCAGAGGTGATCCAAAGCTTAAACGAAACACCAAAGAAAATAAAGCAAAATGTTCAGGCACTAACATCCAGTTCGATACTCACGTATACGCAGAGGATGTCCAATGCTTAAACAAAATAAAGAAATCAAACAAGTTTAAATCTTTGCAAAATAAAATGCACAATCACAGTGACTTATTCAGCAAGTTGTGAAATTTCACAAACTGACTGGTTTTTTATGCTCTTTTAGCATTCAGCGATTACTGAGTAGGTACACAGTCACGAAGGATAAAACTAAGTACTATGCTTTCAACCATGTTTTCCACTAGAACTAGGCTTTTTCATTTAAGTTTGTATCGTTATCACAGATCTACTAGTCTAGCTGAGCCTATCGTCACATCTTTAGTGAGACCGTTTATCACATTTGACATTTCATTTCTTTAGCGTGCTGTGATAGTTCACTGATTTTCTATCATTTCCTCTTATTCACAACAAAACTCATTTTTTCTTTTTTTAATGTTTTTGGCATTTTCAAATTTTCAAATTTTTTTAAAATTTTTACTCCCTCTAAAATCAAAATATGTTTCAATTTTGATTTTCTGGGAAAATTTGAAAACAAACTGTACAAAATAAAATGACAAACTGATATCGAATTGCTTCAATTCGCCATCCATTGTGCATAAACAATCAGAACTCCCCCTTACAACAAACTATTTTCCCATTATGATTTCAAAACACTTAAGTTTGTTTTAATCAAAATGGTTTTTCCGGAAAATAAGTTTTGTTGATTTTACCACTTGTAGGTTAGGGGTTTACTTCATCACTTTGTTCTTCTTCAACCACTTGAAAAATTTTAACATTTTTCGGTTCTATCAACAACACCACTTGTAGGAAAGATAAATCAAGTACAACTTAATGTCCTTGATTAAACTTTTGAAATTCGAAATATCACCGAAGTGAATTTCTCAAGAAAGATGCCGATTCCTGCTCCACGATTACCAACCTGGGAGCTCCGGCAAGTCAGGTTTTTCATTTAAAAAGATCTACCCAAGCCTGACGAACTTTGGGTGATTTCGAGTGATCATCACTCAGTATCTTTTCTTTATTTTTCTGTTTTAAATTTCCGTTTGACAATGATGGAAAATTTGCATCATTCATTGTCTTAACGGAATTATCACCTTTCACCTCAACAGATGGCTCCTCTGACTTTGACGAATCAGATTCATTGCCCAAGCGTGGCTCCTCCGACTTTGACGAGTCAGATTCATCGCCAAAACGTGGCTCCTTTGTTTCCGAAGAAACAAATTCATCGCCAGAAAGTGGAACCCAATCCTTTCTGGATTTAGGTTTTCCATGTTCATTGACATAAGTCATGAACGACCTTTCACAATTTCTTTTATACTCAAAAACTTTGATAAAGATTTTATCTGAAAAAATAACTTTCTTTGATTTTTTATCAGTTTGATTAGTTAATTTTTCTTTCTTTATCCTCTCTTTTGTCCCCAGATTTGTATCTGATGAATTCGTTTTACGTGACTTATCATGTTTTGTCGAGTGAAGCGATTCATCAGAACTTTTATCTGAATCCCCAGTTGTATCCGAGGACAAAATCTTTTCAAGATACTCCCTTGCTTTCTTCCTTTTCTTTCTCAGTCTGTCTTTTTGCCCTTGTGACAATTTCATTTTCTGTTCTTTCTCTTTCTGTTCTTTGGGCTTTTCATCGACTTTGACTGTTTTCTTCACCGTTCTCTGAGATTCAGCCCTCGATCTTCCCTTTGATCTCATTGGGCAATTTCTGGCAATATGTCCTTTGATTTGACATTCAAAGCATCTTCTCGTCTCAAAACTCTGACTCTGGCAGTTAACAGCAATGTGTCCTTTAAAACCACATCTGTAACACACCCTGTTATCGTACCATTCACCACTTTCAAACCAAACACTTAGATCATGACATTGTTTGGCTTTGTGATAGTCATTTATTCTCTTGTAAGCTGGATTTGTCTTTTGAGCACTGTGGTCAAACCTGCACCACTTATTACCAACTTTTTGTGAGTTTTGATTTTTTAATTTTTGTGATTTTTCATAATGATTGGACGATTGAACTGATGACCTTTTATTTTCTTTTTGAAATTTTTTTAAATTTTTCATATTTTGTTTTTGTTCTGCATTCTTCTTCAAAGGTTTTTGCGTTGAGCATTCACCTTTTTCTGTAGATTGCAAAACAGTTTCTCGAAACTTTTCTTTTAATTTCAAAAATATTTTCTTTTTCTCATTTTTCTCATTTTCATCGTCAGATTTATCATCACAATCTTCAATTATGACTTTGTCATAATTTGTGACATTGTCACTTATTGGATTTTCATTGATCGGTTTTGGACATATATGATCCAGTATTGATGACGATGTCTCAAAACCTTTCAATTTCTTTTCTAACTCATCAATTTTATTTGTAGCACATTCAACTTCTTTTTCAAGTCGAATGATTTTCTGAAGATGAGAATTTATTGCAATTTGTTTTTCAATATTATTTTTACTAAAAATAGATTTTTCATTTTCTAAAATTTTTATTTGATTTTGAAATTCTTTTTCATTTTCTTTTAAATTTTTGTTTTCCAATGTCAAACTCTCCACATCTTTCAGAAGTTTGACATTGTCTGATTCAGATTTATCACATTTTGAGCATTTTTCAGGCATCTTTTCAACATCAGCTTCCTTCTCAATCTTGAAAGCTGGAATTTCTTTAACCTGTTCCTTTACCACTCGAACTTTTTCCTCAGGTTTGACTTCACCGTTCAGTGACAACTCAGTTGTCTCATCTTGTTTGGATTTTTCTTGATGAGCACTGTCAACCTGTTTCTTCTCGGATTTGACAATTTCTTCAACATTTTCTGTCTTATGATTCTTCTTTTTCGCAACTTGTTTATTTTTGAGCTTTTCCAATTTTGCTGCAAAAAACATATTATACAAATCAGGTGAAAATAATCCTTTATAAAATTCAAGTTGTTTAATTTCTTCACTGTCATCATCACTCTCTTCATCTGATGAGTGATCAAAAACTGGAGCCTTTTCTGAAACAACTTCTGAAGAAATAAACTCTTTCTCCTGACTTTTCTCATTATCATCAATGTTATCAATTTGCTCTTCAAGTTTGTTAATGAATTGAGAAATCTGTGACAACCGTCACTTTTCCGTACATTCCGTACACTCAATGAACAGTAATTTGTGCTTTAATGACTGTGCATGATCTGGTTTACCAGACAAATAAATTTTTGAATTCCATACAAGTGAATTCATGCACGTTTAATACTACAAAATACTGCTTTATGCAATAACGAGAGCGTTGCGTCAGAAATACTAGTAAACTCACCGGTAAAACACAATATGTCAACAACTCTGCAGAAAGCAGTCAGACATTAGAACTGAGACCTAGGTGTAGGTCCAACGTCAAGAATGCATTAAAACCCAAGAGTACATACAAGGGTTAACAGATGGACTCTCCGAAAGCTAAAATACGCACTAAAAAGCACCCCGAAACGCACTTTAAGTGCAGAAAATTATTAAATTCAGCTATGAGAAGCTTTTAAACATGTAAATGTCATACAGAATTTACGTTTTATTGTCCAGAATATTTCCCTAAGTGTTGGGAATTAAAAGGGTTACAAAAGGACACCTTACGGAACAATTAAACAAATTAACGGAACAGTATCCGACCGAACAACCGGACATTACCCGGGACACCAAATTTTTGCCAAACACATTAGTTCTTTATTTCTTGGCTAGTCGTGATCCCCGAACACCCTAACACACCCTAAAATATCTAGTAACTAACTACACTAACTAGATACTTGGAAAATGATTACAAGTAACTACAAGGTTCAAAATTTACACACTACCCCCCCCCCCATGTGCAAGTAATCGGTCATGAAGGGGTGGCCCCACCTAATATTTGCCAATCTTCTACAAAATCTCAATTGATATCACTTGGATTTGTTTAGATCTCATATGATCTTCCATAGATATGATTGAGACATTATGAGATTGATTACTTGCAAGAGTTGCCAAAATATTAGAACCATCTTATAAGTATGGTCTTGAAGATCACCTACACCATACCACAATCTTGCTCATGATTTAATCTCAATTGTTTAATGGATTGCTTGCTTGTGAGAATGACCAAATCATATGAACAAATCTTATACATATGGAGCCATAGATACTTCATCATTTCACTAAGATTCACACACCACCCTCACTCTCTCCTCTCTCCCTCATTCGGCTCCCCCACAACCGCCACCATCACCACCACTACACCACCCCATTCATCCATCTTCATGTTTCATTCAAGTATCCTAGGTGATTCAAGGAAGTGCAAACTTGTGGAGCTTCAAAGGAGCCTTGTTTCTTGCTTGTTCTTCATCTTTTTCTCATCATCTTCATCACTAGATCCTACCCTAGCCTTGTGCAAGTAGTAAGTTACTTGTACACCCTTGTTCATCTTTTTTTTGGTGATAAAAAATTGTAGTTTGATGTTTATGTTTAAATCACAAGAACAAGAACACTAAGATGATGAATATGAAACTTGAACATAAAAGTTTACTTGAAGATGAAATCTTGTTGGATGAGGGTTGGTTAAATCATAATTGATATTTGATCGTTGGTTTCTTGATAAACCCGTTGTTCGGACAGTAGTTGATACGATTTAGTAGTGTCTAAACTATAAATAAACATGCTGAATTGCATTTTCAGCCAACTTCGAAGGGCTGTAACCAGGCCCTAATTAAGCGAAAAATGTATTTTATGAAGCCTAAATTTATGTATTATGAAATACAATCCTAATGGCACTGGAATCATAATTTTTGGACTTCGTTTACTATTTTTAAAGTGTCATTTTGTAACAGCAGCTAGAGCTGCATTTTTACTGCTGAAAATAAGCGTTCTATTTTCTGTCATAACCTGAAACCTGAGTAGAACCAGCCCCTAAAATTGATACCGTAGATGATCACTGATGTTAGAATGACCCTCCAACTGGAATTTCGTAAAACGGACTTACGATGAATTTTAAACGAATTATTCCGTAGGCTGCAGTCAGAAAATAACAAATCTGATCGCAGTTCGGTAAATGATTTTCTATAAAATACTGATAATGAACTAGACCCCGATATTTTTACACAATAATATTTGATTTGTATAAGACATTCTGTAAAAATTTGGGAATTTTTGGAATAAGATAATCATTTTATTAAAATGTCTGAAAACAGTCCAGTTTTATACATTAAAACTGAAACGACAAAAGTAGTATCCTGCTTGTCAGAATGTCGGGTTGATTATTGGAGGACGATCTAACGTGTTATTTCTTAAAGAAAATGATATACTACTTAGCGTGGACACCTCCGTTTATGAAGGAGACTATGGCGAAATTTTCTGAAAATCCTAACACTTAGCGAATATTTGCTAGACAAATGTTTGCTAGTGCGTTCTAAACTATGATTTTCAAATACAAACCTCGCCATAATTTTTGTAACAAAAATACACATACAACATACAAGATACATAACTCGGGTGCAAAGTGCAAAATACAAGAAAGACAATAATATAAGTAAGACACTTAGTTAAAGATATGAAATATTTTGAACACGAGAAAACATATACAAAAGATAGTAACTTGTACTGGCGCGATACAAGTCTAGTGACTAACATTAAGAAAACACGTATAGGTCACGACGTTAATTAAGCAAATCCGGTGAAGTTTACGACGCAAGGAACGCAAAGTTGTGAGTTCATGCTCCCCCTTTTCTTTTAACTGTTTTTGGTTTTATAACTCTCGGGGGTGAAATACATGTTACAAATGCTGAAATGGTACAAAATGCCTATGAAAGGCCTATGAAATACTAGATCATGTGAGCATAGACTAAATACAGAAATGCCATTAATACTTAATTAGGGACGAGGGTTAGATCTAACGGGTACGGCCGAGCCCCACTCATGGTCCTTATGTGACCACTTGAGTGCTTCGGTGTCCCAGTCGAGGGAAATCGACACAGTCGAGGTTAATCGACACAGTCGAGGGTAATCGACACAGTCAAGGGAAATTGACCCCGGTCGAGGTTAATCGACACAGTCGAGGGTAATCGACACAGTTAAAGGAGAAAACACTAATGCTCCCTATGTCCTCACATGCCTTGAAGGAGAAAATGTTAATGCTCCCGATGTCCTCACGTGCCTTAATTTAATACGTGGGGTACACAAGAAGACTTGATTTATACAAGAATACTTGATTTGTACAAAATACAAACTATGTTTTCATACCAGATTTACAGAACACATGAACTCGCTCAACTTTATGTTGATGTTTTCCAAAATTACATGTATTTCAGGTGACAGGATGGATCTTGGGCGTAAGTGTCATAGCTAGTAGTAGACTTCAAGTTTAGATGTCATCCACTTTTGTTGAATTGTAACCTAGCGAAGGTTGTGTTTTTAAAACTTAAATAACAAGTATTTGTAATACTCAAATTTTCATGAATGGATGAACATCATTTTGATCATGTAGTTGTTTATTACGATTGAATGCAATGATATTAAACCAGTCACACATCATACGCTTCCGCAAAAGACAGGGTGTGACAAAATCGACAATCTACTATACTCTCCGGTATTTTTCAAAATCATGAGATATGTACCCCATTCTCTTTGAGGTAAGCATCGGCTAATTTCTCAACCCATTCCTCTGGAGTTTTAGTAATCTCCAATTGAGACATTGAACGCACTAAATGACAATATCTCTCAATCAGAGTCTTTGTAGTTTCACCCGGCAGACTTGAAAACAATTCAAATTCTTTTTTTAATAATGATTTTTTACTGGCAGCGTTATAGAATTCGTTTTCCATGTTACGGTATCGACAATTCTCAAAACAGACTTTTCAAACGAAATGGACCTCTTCAAACGAATTCACCTTTTTGGTACGAAATGACCCTTTGATGCAAAATGGACCTTCAAGAGAAATGACCCTTGGTACGAAATGGACAACTTCAAATGAAATGGTCAATCTCAAACGAAATGGACACTTGTCAGCCAATTCGTGCGAAATGGATATAAGTTTCAAATGAAATGACACTTATGAAGCGAAATGAGCTGATTTCGTGCGAAATGGAATAAAATCCTTCCAATTCGTGCGAAATGAAGGTATTTCGTGCGAAAAGAGGTCAACTAAATCCAATTCGTGCGAAATGAAATGCTGTTTCACACGAAATGAGCTATTTCGTACGAAATACTGATGATGTCACCTGTTCGATCAGTTTTTGACAAAATTGATCAAGTTCTAGGTCGATTTTGTAGGATCGTCGTGCGACCTTAACGAGTCGTTCAGAAGAGTTTTTAATCAAAACGAGAGGCGGAAATAGACGTTTTGATGATGAATCAGCTTGTAATGCACTTAGAATCACTTAAACTGTCTCTTGTATTGATATGAAAGCTTTACACGACCTGGAGACACTTCGGCAGAGCTTCGCTACCGGAATCCAAAGTTACAAATGAAATCTCAAGTCACCTATTTATAGGATTTCATTTCGCACGAAATGGACTTTTCATTTCGCACGAAATGCCATTTCGTGTGAAACTGCCATTTCGTGTGAAACTGCCATTTCGTGTGAAATGGCCAATCAGCACAAAAACCCTATTTCTTTGACTATCAAGCTCTGGTTTATCCTATCTAGATACAAGACCTGATGCAAGACGAAGTCGACAGACATATGCACCAACAGACTCCCCCTTGGATGTTGACGAAGTCTTCGGTGTCGAGTCTACAGTTTGACAAGTCTTCAGTCTTGATCAGTCTTCATGCTCTTTCCAAAGTGTCTGACATTGTAAGCATCCTCAATCTTCTCTCTTCTCTTTATCAACTTCTGCAGCTAACCTCCCCCTTGGATGTTGATCCAATAAATTCTTCAGGATCAGCAGCTGGCTCGAACAGCAGAATTTGACACTGGTTCTACTATCTTCAGACTCCCCTTTGCTAGCAGACTCCCCCTTAAATTGTTCCAGGATCGCAATCTGACATAGCACTTTCACAGGTTCAAGAACGATTCCTGGCTCTCCATAGCAACCGGATCAAACACGGGGATCTGCACAAATCTCTACCCAACACATAAGTTTTTACAATTATTAAAATTTGACAATTTTAATCTCTACTAACCACTTGTAATTGAAACATACAAATTTGGTATTTCATTAAACTCATTTTACATTTCAAACACACTCTCCCAACCCAGTTGTCGTCATGTTTAGCACTTGGAATTTTGAAAATCAGCTCTCCAACATCAGTTGTCGAAAATCTTTTTGTATTTTCAAAATTTTATGCTAAAAACACTTGTAGGAAAAATATTGAAATGCAGTAAAGAAATATTTACAGACAATATTTTTGTGAGTTTGTGTAAGAGGATCATATCAGTTTTTGACAAGTCACAAGTACCGTTGAGCTTAGTTACACATTAAGAATTAAACAGTTCACTTAGATTGTCGATATACTGATCCACTTAAATTCTCACACAAATTTCAACTAATTCATGATACGAATTAGGTGTATTAAGAACTTAAACTCATTCATGTGTCCCACCTCTTGAATATACTCCCGTATCCAGATCCCAATATTCAGTCTTACAGGTGAGTATACCACATATGATATCTGTAAGGGGTTAATTGCGAAACCTTGAGAGCTCGTATATTTTTTGCTGAGTTGAAGGCTCGACTTTTGGTGTGTCCCCTTTAGAGGATCTTTTTTACAACAGCACTTGACTTTATCTTTTGGATTTTTCATCAATTTTTGTGCTGAGGGCAGGCTTTTATTTCAAGCAGCAGTAAAGTATTATACGGGGACTAGGCCATTGCTTCCGCATTATCAGAAGTCCCGGGATAATACCCCAGATATCACTGAGTATAAAGACCTAGTATTTCAGAAAGAGGGGTCTTTCAACAAGATTTCAGGGGTTACCTATATATCCAAGTAGTGTTCCCCATGAGATAAGCAAGTTTGAATTTAAGTTTATATCCCGAAAAAGTTTACTAAATGTGTAAAAACCTATCGGCATATCATCAGTGAGACCGTTTAATGCTATTTAAACATTACATTTCTTTAGCGTACCGTAACTGTCTAACTGATGTACTATCATTTCCTCTTTTTCACAACAAAACTCATTTTCATTTTTCAAATGTTTTTGGCCTTTTAGAATTTATCATGTTTTTGGATTTTCAAATTTTTAAGAAATTTCTAAAATTTTTACTCCCCCTAAAATCAAAATATGTTTCAATTTTGATTTTCTGGGAAAATTTGAAAAACAAACTGTACAAAGATGACAAACTGATATCGAATCGCTTCAATTCGCCATCCATTTGGCATAAACAATCAGAACTCCCCCTGAGAACAAACTATTTTCCCATTATGATTTCAAAACACTTAAGTTTGTTTTAATCAAAATGGTTTTTCCGGAAAATTAGTTTTGTTGATTTTCACAAACCATTTGTAGGTTAGGGGATAAACTCATCACATTGTTTTCTCATCCACTTGAAAATTTAACAATTTTAGATTTCATCAACACAATCACTTGTAGGAAAGATAAATCAAGTACAACTTAATGTCCCTGATTAATCTTGTAGGTCGAAATATCACAGATGTGAATTTCTCAAGAAAGATGCCGATTCCTACTCCCCAATTACCAACTTGGGAGTTCCGGCAAGTCAGGATTTTTACATATGAAATACAGACACCCAAGCCTGACTGTCTTTGGGTGTGACCTTTTCAACTTCACTCGGGGTTTGAACATTTCTTTTTTCCTCATAAAATTCTTTCACCCCCTTTGGCCTTACCCTCGACCATTTTCCCAAAAATATGTTTTACTTTTCCATTAAAAGCTTTTTCGATATCAAATTCTTTCTTTTCAGAATAGAATTGATTCGAGATTTCCACTTTACCAACTTTTTGTTTAAAATTTTCAGCCCGCAATGGTGGAAAGTTCACATCATCCATCGGCGGTACTGAATTTTCTCCTTTTAATTCAACTTGTGGCTCATCTGACTTTGTGGAATCAGATTCATCGCCAGATTTCACACCTGATTTCTTAACAACCCATGTTTGGTTGTTAAGATTTACTCTTCTTTTGTAAAATCCTTTTGAACATTCACCAACTTCATATGATGAATTTTTAAACACTTTGAATTTTTCAGTTGGTGGTTCAGTTTTATCAACAACCTTTTCTTTGAGTTTAGAAACAACTTCCTGTTTTGTGTTGGTTGCCTTTGAACAATTCCAGGCGATATGACCAACTTCTTGACATCGGTAACAGGTTCTTGTTTCCTTTCTCTGAAGAGCTCCATTCTTTATTCCTTCTTGCTTCTTAGCAAGGAATTCTTTGTTCGATTGCTTCCAAAATGAGCCCTTATCTTCTTCCTCCGAACTTGCTCCTGAAACAAATACAGTTTTTGGTTTATAAGTTTTCTCATTTTTATGATTTTTCGGTGGAATAAAACCCAATCCTTTCTTTTTGAAATTACCGTTATAGTTTGATTTCTTTCGATAACCTGAACCAGAACTGTAACCCTTTTTCTTGTTTAACCTTTGTTGAACTCTTGAGGTGTAATTTTTAGGTTTTTCAGAAAGATTTACATCTTTTATTTCAGAAATATCAATTTCTGTTAATTTGAAAACCTTTTTGATCTTTTCAACTTGAACACTTCTTATTGGAAATTCCTCATCAGAAAATAATTTGTCCGGATCATTCAAAGTATATGCCACTTTGATTGTTTCATCATTCAAATTTCTTTTTGATAATAAAAATTCTTTATTGTAAACTCCTTTAACCGATGATTTTGAACTGTTGACCGACGAACTCGAACTTCCAGACTCAAACTTTGACTCTGACTCCTCATCTTTATCCAACACCTGATCGACCACTTTCTTTATTAACTCAGACTCATGATCAGTGTCAGAAGATGTGAACGTGACATCAATGTTTTCTGGTAAATCATCAGTTGTTTCGGACTTTAACTTTATATTGATAGCCTTTTTTACTTGCTCCTCATCGGTTTTTTGGGAGAATAACCTTCCCAAATCGGAGGCGGACACTTGTTATAATTTACACTTTGTTTCTTACCAGTATCCTTCTCTTCCGACTTCTTATCCTGAAAGGCTTCAAAACCTGCAACAGTTGGATAAATTCTATCAATCAAATAATCAGAACTTGAATAACTTTGCAACAATCGTCTGATTCTTTCATTTTCTATCTTTTCTGTCTCCAACTCTTGCTTCAACTTTGCACATTCTTCAATATAGTGATTGATAGCCTTCTGCTTTGATATCATCGCTGCATTCATCATGGTTAAAGCATCTTCTCTTTCTGAATTTGTCTTTTGCAAACTATTCACCGTTCTATTCAACACATCATACGATTCTTTTACATACTTAACATCGAACAATAATTTCTCTTTCATCTTTTCAAGCTCACTAAACTTCTCATCTTTTTCTTCACACTGTTTGCAAGATTCCAAACATTTTATACAAGGTTTTGTGATCTCAACAATTTTCTCAACTTCAATAATCTTTTCAACTTCGACTATCTTCTCAACTTCAATCATCTTCTCAGCAACTTTAATTTCTTCACTTTGTTCAGACTTCTCTTCCTGAGCAACATTCTCGCATTTTTTCTTTTTCTGTTCTTTTGCTGCTCTCTTCTCCTTTAGTTTCTCTACTCTATCTGCAAAATAAAATTTAAAACTTTCAGGAGACAATAGATTTTTTCCAACGTTTATTTTTGTTTCTTCTTCATCATCACTGCTATCAGCTGACAATTGATCAAACACTTGGGTTTTTTCTGAACTATCGTCTGAAGACACAAACTCTCCATCTTGGCTTTTCTCACTGTTGTCAAACACACTTATCCATTCTTTCATCAAATCTGGTTCTTGGACTATTTGTGCAATGAATGCTCCTAATTTTGAATCAGGTGGAACGTATTTGTCCCAGCTAAAACCTTCTGCCACTTTTTCATCATCTTGATCTATTATACCATAATAAGCTTTCTTTGTTGACTCTTCGATCGCCTTCTTAGCATGTCCAGTTTGTGGTTCTTGTTGTTGAGACGGTTGTTGAGCAACTTGTTGATATATAGCTTTCCGATAATAATCATTATTTCCGAATGGATTCTGAGCTCCTCCTGCTTCTCGATTGGTACATTCCCTCTTGAAATGTCCTTTTTCCCTGCATCGAAAACAAGTAACTTTAGATTTATCAAAACCCAAAGTAGAAACATTAGCATCCCTGAAATCATCTCTTCCTGTAATCATCTTAAACTTCTCAGCTCTCCTTAAAACACTTGCTAAACACCACTTAATATCCATAAGCTTCATCTCTTCAGCATCGATCTGATCGTAATCCTCTTTTGTCAACATAGGATTTCCGATCCTTCCTGCAACCAAACCCTCATATGATTCTAACACGGTAGCTAGTAATGCCATATGACCTTTAGCGACTTCTTCAGAGAAGTTTTGACCATTCTGAAGATGCAACGCGATGTTGCAGTGTAACACATGACCATTACTGCTGTTTGAGCTTTGAAACTAATGACTTGAGGTTGAAGCATTCGGACTAACACTCGAGTATGAAGAAAAACCACTGTTGCTGTTTGAGCTTTGATTAACTGATCCGGATGAGTTTTCTGCACTAAACGCGGTTTGGATCTTTGGACCTGCTTCAACATCCTAAACACTCCCTTTGTAATACATCTTGATGTCTTGTTGACCACTTGGACTATTCATTCTAGCAATCTTTTGTTGTTCAAGATCTTGTCCTTCAATTTTTTCAATGAACTGAGAAATTGTCAATTTGTCATATTCTCCAGTGTTCTTTAAGATCATCAGATATGTACCCCATTCTTTCTGAGGTAAAGCATCAGCTAATTTATCAACCCATTCTTCTCGATCTTTGTTGATATCCAAAAGAGACATTGATCTCACTAAATGACAATATCTTTCGATCAGTTTCTTTGAAGTTTCACCCGGCAAACTCGTAAACAAATCAAATTCTTTCTTTAACAATGATTTCTTACTCCTGATCATCTTCTCACTTCCCTCAAACTTAACTCGAAGTGCTTCCCAAATCGAACGTGAAGTATTATCATGTTGAAGTAATATGAAGATATCTTCTTTCACAGCTTGCTGGAGTAAACTAATCATCATCTTTTCTGCTTTGTACATGTCTCGTTCTTTATCCGACAACTCAGAAATAGTTTTAATAACACCCACATCTGTACGAGGTTTAACATACTTCTTCTCAATACATTCCCATGACCTCAAATGATTAGCTTGAACCCAGTTTTCGAATCGGTCTTTCCAACCATAATATTCTTCAATACCCATTAGCTTCGGGGGTTTTTGCAAAGTTCCTGTTTCATTTTCCATGTTCATGCTCTGAGTAATGGTAACAGAAGTACTCGGGGCAGTAGCAAATGCGTTATAGAATTCCTCTTCCATGTTTTGGTATCGAAGGATTTCTCAAACAAGCTTTCAAACGAACTGGTTCACCTCGTAAAACACCTGGAGAATACAAAAACAAAAGATCAGTTTAAACGAACTGAATATATGAATGTGTGTGATGGTTGAATCGATCTAGGACTCGTGTCGAAGATTCGCAGACTCGCTCAATGTATTCCGGGTATAAACACTGAATGAATGGACAAGATCAAATGGGCCACGAAATATGGGCTTCCAATGGACCGCAAACAATGAAGTTCACTTGATGATCTGATACACTTAAAATCCGAATGGGCCTCTTGATTTAGTGGACTGGCACATGTACTCCTTGGGCCTCTACAATCACATGGGCCAATTTATTATGAATTGATGACACAGTGATTTTTAATAAAGTGATTGGGCCGAACAGATTTGTTTAATGGACAGATATGTTCACTTATCCGACAAATAGCAATCAACTTCAATTCTTATAGGGCCAATGGACTTAGTGGTCTGACATCCACTAATTGTTCAAAACAAATCTGACTGGGCCGCTTATAAATGGATCACATGTAATTTGATTATCCTTTTTGAACTTGGCCGACAACTTTATCTTTCAACATAATTTCATTGGACCGATTGTATATGGATCTGAATATTGATCACATGGGCCGACATCTTAATCAATATGTTCACATGGACTTCAAGCAATAGCCGACAATGACTTTAATCAATGAAATGTAATAGGACCGATGATGATACTTCACGTGAAGACTGTTGATTTTCAAACCGATCTAATGTAAACTGAAACAAACTCCTCAAACGAAATGACAGTGCAATTCGTACGAAATGATGACCTGGGTGCACTTCAAACGAAATGAAATACTAACTGACAATTCCGCGCGAAATGGATTCTAATTTCACACGAAATGGACGTATTGATACGAAATGAAGTCAAATCATTCTATTTCGTGCGAAATGGATAATATTTTCACACGAAATGACAACATTCAAACGAAATGGAGTTTTATTTCGTGCGAAATGACGACATGTTCGAACAATCTGATAGTATTTTGACAAATTGACCAACTTTTAAGATAAATTATGGTCTGATATGTTCAAGGATTGATTAAAACTATATTTAGCATGTAATATATGAAAATCAGTTCATTTTAACCATAAAATCTCGATTAATTTTGAAAAAATGTGAAGAAAGTGAGTAGAAGTGAGATTTTTGGATGAAATCAAGCTGAAACGGTAAGAACTCTTCCTCCTGAGCTCTGATAACACTTGTAGGATCGTCGTACGACCTTAACAAGTCGTTCAGAAGAGTTTTTGATCAAAACGAGAGGTGGAAACAGACGTTTTGATGATGAATTAGCTTGTAATGCACTTAGAATCACTTAAACTGTCTCTTGTATTGATATGAAAGCTTTACACGACCTAGAGACACTTCGGCAGAGCTTCGCTACCGGAATCCAAAGTTACAAATGAAATCTCAAGTCACCTATTTATAGGTTTTTTCATTTCGCACGAAATGGACTTTTCATTTCGCACGAAATGCAATTTCGTGTGAAACTGCCATTTCGTGTGAAACTGCCATTTCATGTGAACTGGCCAATCAGCACAAAAACCCTATTTCTTTAACTATCAAGCTCTGGTTTATCCCATCTAGATACAAGTCTCGATGCAAGACGAAGTCGACAGACATATGCACCAACAGATTTTAGGTCTGATTCTTTCAAGGATTGATTAAAATTGTGTTTTGCACGTTATATGTAAAAATCAATCCATTTTAACCGTGAAATCTTGATTAATTTTGAAAAACGTGTAGAAGAATGAGTAGAAGTCAGAAAATCTGGTGAAAACAAGCAGAAACGGTAAGACCTCTTCCTCCTGAGCTCTGATACTACTTGTAGGATCGTTTGCACGACCAAACGAGTCGTTCAGAAGAGATCTCAGACTAAATCAGAGGCGGAATTCAGTGATTTAGTCTTCGTTCAGCTTGTGTTGCACTAGAATCTCATTAATCTGTCTTGTTTATTGATATAACAATGTTTATAGGCTGGAGACACTTCGGCAGCACCTCGGCGCCGGAATCAGAAAAGATACAAATGAATTGAAAGCACAGGTATTTATAGGGAATGCATTTCATACGAAATGGCCTAGTCACCATTTCGTGCGAAATGGTTTCTCATCCTACAAAACTTGTTTTCTCATATTTCGAGCCCCATTCAATCCTATCTAGACACACGACTCGATACAAGACGAAGTCGACAGACATATGCACCAACAACAGCTATCAACTAATAACCCCGTTGCCCTACAAGCAACTAACCCGATAGTATGATGGGACTTAAGTGATAGAAAGTGAGTGTGTTATCTAGCATCAACGTTTACTGAAAACCGTTGCATATCCCCTGCAAGGATATGCGTTTGTGAAATCCTCCTCACATCCCCTACAAGGATGTGGGTATTTGAAAACCGCCTCATATCCCCTGCAAGGATATGGGTTTAGGAAAATCCGTTTACAAGTTTTGTCAGTTTGATTGTCCCCACCGGACGCATGCTTGTTTTGAGATAAGTGAACTCACCTTGGATTTGCTCGGTATGTTTTATTACTTTGTTTATCAATTGATCACGTACGTCCTAACATGGTTTATCAATAACAATCAGTTCGGTATTCACATTGAACCATGTGTTTTGTGTTGGTGCATTTACTGTCTGTTAACTTCGTCTTAATCGAGTCTTATGTCTAGATAGGATAAATGAGTGCACAACAGTGTTTGAATTAGGGTTGGATTACATGTTAGTGTGTAATTTCGTTTGAGGGTGTCCTGGACAAGTTCAAACGAAATCACCAAGTAATTCCGTTTGAACATGGTCCGTTTAAACATGGTTCGTTTGAACTTGGATGTGTCTAGTTCAAACGGAATAGCAATTAGTATATATAGGGTTGTGCTAGGTTCATTTGAGATGGATCAGGTCATGGTGTAAGAGTCGAGGTGCTGCCAAAACTTAGTCAGAATCAGTGTAAAGACTCACAATCAGTAACAGAAAGAAAGTTAAAAGGATACAAGCTGTTTTGACGTTGTTTACTTTGATTCCGCCTTAGTAATCAATGATGAACTGCCTTTACTGACTGTTTAGGGTCACGGAATCGATCCAACAAGTGGTATCAGAGCTCAGGACGAGGAGTTCATACCATTGCAGCTTGATTTTACCGAATTTTCTCACTTCTACCTTTCTTTTCTGATTTGAACTAGTTGTCACTGTTAAAATGGTCTAAAACTCTCACATATCAAACGAAATACAGTGTTAACTAATCCTTGAAAATTTGAGATTAAAATTCGACTTAAAACTGATCAAAAAAACCTATTCCGTTTGAAAATTGTTCGAAATATGCTAACATCATAGGATTCCGTTTGAACGAAGCCTGGTTTCCGTTTGAAACTGACATTTCGTTTGAAATTGGTGATATTTCCGTTTGAATATCACTATACCGTTTGAAATTTGCACATAATTACGTTTGAGAGTGGTTCGTTTGAAACTTGATTAGTGTTGTCTCAAACGGAATAACAGATTTCGTTTGAGAAGAGCCATTTCGTTTGAAAGATACTATACCGTTTGAACAATTCCGCTTGAACAGATTCCGTTTGAATCTGTCATTTTTCAAATTCAAAAATATTCCTAAGTGTTTGCTGATTTTTCAGGTTCGTACAAGATGGATGATCTATTCATGAATCCGTTTAGCGATATGTATGCTTTTGCTGGAAATTCTGGAGACGATGCTTCACCTAGCAACACCAATGAGAACACGCCGAATACGAAGAAAAGTTTATCGGATGCTTTGGGAGTTGAAAGTGCGTTTGGAACCTATAACAAACCCCCAAAGTTGATGGCTATCGAAGAGTACAGTCGGTGGGCCAAGAAGTTTGAAGATTGGTTGATGGCCTTTGCATATCCTAGCTGGAAGAGTCTAAAGAATGGATATGCTGATGGAGGCAAAAAGGGTGAAAGTTTGACTACATCTGAAGAAATAGAATCGTTTGTTGCTGAGCAAAAATGCATCGCACTGCTGTTTCAGTCGGTTCGAGAAGATATAATATCCTTGATCGAGTACGACAGTTCTAAAGATCTTTGGGAAAAATTGAAAGCTAAATGTTTGGGAAGTGCAGAAATAGTGAAAAACAAAAAGAAACTGCTTAGAAAAGAATTTGATTTATTTGGTAGTTTAAAGAATGAATCAGTTTGTAAAATGATTGAGAGATTTGGGCATCTAAAGCGGGAACTGGCGAGACATGAAATTTTCTATTCTCAAGAAGAGCTAGTCGACAAATTGTTTGATTCATTGCCAGATGAGATGGATTGGCAATATTATGCATTGATGTTGAAGAATACTATCAAGCCGCCAGAAGTGTTGCCTGTAGATTTGCTGATTGAAAGATTAGAGAGTCACGAGCTGGAGTTAAAGAAAACACACAAAGTCAATCACTCGTCTTATCAACAGAACTTGGATTTGTATTATCCAAAGAGTATGATGCCAAAGAATACTTCTCCCAAGACAGCTTTTTCTGCTGAGAATTCCAACATTTCTAACAAAGAGAGTCAAAGCAGTGGATTTCACAGTGGTTCTTCTTCACATTCAAGCCAATCAGATGCAAAGAATCTATTTCAATGCAACATCGCTGTAGACTTAAAGAATGCTCAAAACTTCAGTGAGGAGTCGGCAAAGCAACAGATGGTTTTCTTAGCATCTGTGCTAGAATCGTATGAAAATATTGTAGCAGGAAAGATAGGCAACACCAACCTGACTAAAGAAGACTATGATCAGATAGATCCTGAGGAGATGGAACTGATCGACATAAGGTGGTGTATGGCCAGTGCAGTTCGTCGAGCACAGCGTTTCATGGAGATAACAGGAAGAAAGTCTATTGGTGGACCATCTACCAAGTTAGGCTTTGACAAGTCTAAAGTGACATGCTTTAAGTGTAAACAGAAAGGTCACTTTAAGTGTGAATGTCGAAATGCTTATGCTGATGAGTCTGAAAACCCGTTCAGAGAAGATTACTACAAGAAAGCGATTTATCATCAGAATAAATCGGAGCCGCCGAGAATGAAGCAACTTGAAGATAACAAAGAGAAATCTAGAGCTCTTGCGGTGATTCATGACGATGAAGGTTTCGACTGGAGCGAGTTGTTACCTGAGGAGGATGCGGTTGGATATGCATTCATGGCAAAATATGAACCTGTTCCTTGGAAAGATACCAGACCTGAAGAAAAGAGGTATGCTTACAGGAAGATGATAGCTCAAGAAAGAATGATCAGAATATCTGCTATCTATAGTGAAGCAAAAAGAGCGAGGAGATGGGATCCAGACAGAGAATGTTATCTTGACCCAGATGGAAATATAGCCATTGATCATACCACTCTTGATATGGAAACCATAATCAAAGAAATGAAAGAAGAAGATGATTATTGGCAAAGTAAATGGTGGGGAAGCGGAGAAGAGAAAGAGAAAGAAGAGAAAGAGAAAGAAGAGAAGGAGAAAGAAGAAAAAGAGAAGTCAAAGAAGGTTGATACTGGAATCATTGACACGACTCAAAAGTTGAATGCTGAAAACATGGGAAAGATGGCTGACAAGGTGATGGCTGCTAAGGCACTTGAGGTAGATTCTAAATCCGTCTCTGAGTCTAAAAGCCAGGTCAGTTCAAACGCGTCAACGGATGAGTCAGATAAGAAAGTTAATGGTGATGTTGACTGCAAAAATTGCATCAAAGAATGCAAAGTTTGTAGTACAGTCACTTATCTCAACGGTAAGAAGGTTGATGATCTGACTGCTAGAGTCAGAAGTGTTGAGGATCAGATCCTTAACCGTGATAAAATGTTGAAAGCTTCGAATGATAGAGTAAAAGAATTAACTAACAAAATTGAAACTGATAAAATTGATCAAGAAAAGGTTAGGAAAGAAAATGAGAGGTTAGTTCTTGAAAATCGTCAGATTACTGAAAAATTTGAGAAGCTTAAAAGCACGGTTAAAGATAATGATGATAGAAACGGTAAAACATACAAAGAAAATTGCCAATTGCAATGTGTTTTGAGAATTAAAGAAGAATTAATCAATCAACAATTGGATGAGATTGCTAAATTGAAGCTTCAGTTTGAAGAAGCTAAGATTGAGAATGAGCGTATCAATTTGAAATTGAACAGTTACAGCTCTGCAAGCTTTGTTTTGCAACACATTGTTCCCAAACCCATCGGGAAAAACAAAGCAGGCGAAGATGTATACTGTGATGGAACTGGGGTCGGGTTTCATCAAGTTCCGCCACCAGTTCTAGACAATTATTCGAAAAAGCAATCTGGGTTGGTTAATCTTGAAGATGAAAATGAAGTGAAACTTCCTGATTAAATTGATGTGACATTTTCTTCATCATCATATGATGATAGTGTTCAAACTGAGATTGTTAAAGGCATGGCTGAAAGTGTTTTGGATAGTGATTCAGCTGATAATGATGAATGTTTTCTGGACAATTACATTCCGAAACCAAAATCCAAAAACAACTTAGGTGATGAACCGGGTCTTGTGATGTACAAGATGGTTGGATCTGATAAGTTGTATTCGGATTCTGATTTTCCTCTGGAGAATGTAAATGTTTCAAAATTGACAAATGTGTTCAAAATGGTTGAAATCGATTTGTCTGAAGTAAAGAGTTTAAAACAAACAAAAAGGCAAATGAATTTTGAGAAAGATAAAGCTTACTACAAGAAACCTGTTGTTCCACCACGTTTTTATAACAACAATTGAAACAATTGGTCGGGTGGATATCAGGGTGGTAAGAACTATCAAAGAAAGAATTTTCAGAATAAGAAGTTTGCTGAGAAGAAAGTGTTTGTGAACAGTTCAAGTTCACTTTCTGATGAAGAGAAAAATATTTTTTCGAAATTAAATGAAGAGTTCTTTGAGAAGAGGGCTTCACAACCTCAGTCTGAAGGCACAAGTCGGGTAGTTGATACTCGTACATGTTTTAGATGCAACAAAGTTGGTCACATTGCAAGAAATTGCACCAACTTCAAGTCTAAGACTGAAGTTGTTGAGAGTAATAAGAAGAAGGTTGATGCAAAAGGCAAAGCTCCATTGGTTGTTGAGAAAATTTTGAAAAATGAGAAAACAAAAGTCAAAATTGAACTTGTTAAGAATGTGGTAAATAAAAATGACAAATTCTACAAACGGGTTGCTTCATCTCAACAAACATGGAAGCCAAAAGTGGTTGAAAAGAAACCAAGTTCATTTAAACCAAAGGTTTCAGAGTCGGAAAAACAATCGTCTTCTACCACACCGGTAAAGATGAATGTTCCTTTGGATTATTATGAAAAGTTGGAGAAACAATCTTCTACTCCACCAGAGAGGAAGAATGTTCAAAAGAAAAATCAACCAACAGGTCAACTTAAGATAGATGAGTTTTTCTTATACAAAAATGTTGAGGTTGGATCTGAGGAAAGTTTAAAAATGAATGATAAAAATTTTCCGCCACTTTACACTGCTAAAACTCACATTAAAGTCAAGTTACCTGAGTCAAAAGAGGCTTGGGTAGCATCAAAATCTCACTAAAAATTTTGGACATGCCGGAGCTTCCTAGTTGGTAATTGTGAAGCATGAATCGGCATCTTTATTGAAATGTGTTTTTGAATCAATTTGTGATATGTGCAGGAACTTCCAAGAGTTGTTTCACGATGGATTATGGACAGTGGAGCGTCTCGACATATGACAGGAAAGACTGCATTGTTGTATAATGTTAGAAATTTCAGTGGAGGTTATGTAGGGTTCGCAGGAAATCAAGGTGGTAGAATTGTTGGTGAAGGAACGTTATCTAATGGGATTGTTACGTTTGAAAGAGTTAACTAAATTGCTGAGCTGGAGAATAATCTGCTGAGTATCTCTCAGATTTGTGACAGGATGTATACCACTCACTTTACTGATAAAGAATGTTTGATCTTGAAGCCAGGATTTGTTATCCCTGAAGAATGGATTATCATGAGGGCACCAAGAGTCAATGATCTGTACGTGTTGGATATGAGCGTAGCTACTACAACCACGGGTCAGGCTCATTGTTTTGTGTCTAGAGCAATAGAGAAAGAATCGAAGTTGTGGCACCGAAAAATGGGGCATATACATTTGCGAAAAATGAATCACTTGGTGCACAATGATTTGGTTATAGGTGTTCATGTCAAAGGTTTTCATCTGGAAGGGAAGTGCATTAGTTGCATCAAAGGCAAGCAGAAGAAAAAGTCACACCCTAAAAAGCAAGTCAATTCAGTTTCCAGACCTTTAGAGAGACTACATATGGATCTATTTGGTCCAGTAAACGTCAAAAGTATTACAGGAGATCTCTACTGTCTTGTGGTTACTGATGATTATTCCAGATTTTCGTGGGTATCATTCTTGAAGACGAAAGATGAAACGTTTGACAGTTTGATGGCGTTGTTCAGAAAGATTGAAAATCTGTACCAAAGGCGTATCAAAAGAATTAGAAGTGATAATGGTACTGAATTCAAGAACAACAAGATGGAAGAATATTGTGATGAAAGAGGTATATTGCATGAGTTTAGTGCTCCATACACTCCGCAGCAGAATGGAGTTGCAGAACGTAAAAACAGGACACTAATCGAAACGGCCAGAACAATGCTTGCTGATTCAAAGCTACCGATAAATTTTTGGGCAGAAGCAGTTTCCGCCGCATGCTATACGCTCAACAGAGTTCTCACTGTCAAGAAATTTAACAAAACATGCTTTGAGTTGATCAATAACCGCAAACCAAATCTGAAGTATCTTGAACCGTTTGGATCACCTTGTACTGTTCTAGAGCCTTTTGGAAAGTTTGGTCCGAAGAGTATTGAAGGGATATTCATAGGTTATGCAAGTCCATTACGACGAGTCTTCGTTCCAAGCTTGAAGCGGATTATTGAAGCTCCAAATGTTGAGTGTCAGGGGTATTCGATGCCGCCTCAGAACCCCGGTGACTCATGGCATTTTAATTAGGATAAATTATGGGATTCGTTTGACATGGAAGAAGAAAAGGATGAAGAAGAAGATTTCTTTGACGAGTTGGATATTCTAAGAGAGTATGAAGAATCGCAAGAAAGGTTCCCAGCTGAGTATTCAAGACGACCGCAACAAGCTTCAAACGATGATGAAGCAGGTCCAAGCAATGCTGGTGAACATGATGATGTCCAACAAAATGAAGTTGCTCAAGATAATCAGTCGGCACAGAATGATAATCAAGAATCTGAGAACATGCCAGTATTTGATCGTGGTGATTCAGATTCTGAGGGGGAGCAAATTCAGATTTCAAGTCAAACAAACCCAGTCAGTGAACAAGGTGCAAATCAGAATGTTACTAACCTGGAAGGCGATGTAGATGTTTCAGGCGAAGTGATGCCACGAACTCTTTCATACCATCCAGAGGAATTAATTATTGGTGAATTGCAAACAGGCGTCCGCACTCGAAGACAGATTGATAAAGGGCTTACATGTTTTTATTCAAAAGTTGCTCCTTTGCAAACTGAATTCTCATTGAGTTGTTTTATCTCGCAGGTTGAACCAAGGACTTATAAAGAGGCGCTTACTGAAGATTCTTGGGTCAATGCGATGCAGGAGGAACTGAGCCAATTTGAAAAGCTGGGAGTGTGGAAGTTAGTGGATTTACCTGATGGTCAAAGGAAGATAAACACCAAGTGGGTGTTCAAGTGCAAGAGGGATGATAGAGGAGTTGTTGTTCGTAACAAAGCTCGACTCGTGGTCCAGGGTTTCAGTCAGTAGGAGGGTATAGACTTCACTGAAGTATATGCTCCGGTTGCTCGACTTGAAGCGATCAGAATCTTCCTAGCATTTACATCTTGGAAAAACTTCAAAGTATATCAGTTAGATGTGAAATCGGCTTTTCTCTATGGGAAGGTTAAAGAGGAGGTATATGTCTGACAGCCACCGGGCTTTACCGATCCAATTCACAAAGACAAGGTTTATTTGATGGATAAAGCGCTGTATGGTTTACACCCGGCCCCGAGAGCTTGGTACGAGACATTGTCTCAACACCTGCTAGCTAATAGCTTCATCCAAGGAAAAGTGGATGCCACTCTCTTCACCAAAGAGGTCGACGGTCATCTTCTGATAGTTCAAATTTACGTGGACGACATCATATTTGGGTCAACAAATGAGAATCTATGCAAAGATTTCGAAAGAGTTATGAAGCAGAAATTTGAAATGTCATCGATGGGTGAGATGAAATTCTTTTTGGGACTGCAGGTTGATCAACTACCCAAAGGAATTTTCATACATCAAACGAAGTACGTTCATGATATCTTGGAGAAATTCGGGATGTCAGGTTCTACTCCAGCTTCCACCCCATTAGCAACGAATCATGGGATAAACCCTGATCTCACCGGAGAAAAGGTAGATGAAACGATGTATCGTTCCATGATCGGATTGCTGATGTATTTGACAGCTTCAAGACCCGATATCATGTACCCAACCTGCCTCGCAGCAAGATTTCAATCTAACCCGAGAGCTTCGCATATGGTGATTGTGAAAAGGATATTACGCTACCTGAAAGGAACTCCATCATTGGGGTTGTGGTATCCAAGAGAAGGCGATTTCACGCTCGAAGGGTTTTCCGATTCCGATTTCGGATGCTGCAAAGTTAACGCTAAATCAACAACAGCAGGGTGCCAGTTTTTCGGATCACGATTGGTCACCTGGCAATGCAAAAAGCAGACCTCTGTGGCTTTATCCACATGTGAAGCGGAGTATGTATCTGCTAGCAGCTGCTGCTCACAGATCTTGTGGATCCAGCAACAGATGCGCGACTACGGTTTGCAATTTCTAAACACCCCTATCTTTGTTGATAATGAGGCAGTGATTAACATTACTAAAAATCCAGTTCATCACGCTAAAACCAAACACATTGAAATTCATCATCACTTCATTAGAGATTGTTTCGAGAAGAAGTTGATACGAATTGAGAAAATCCACACTGATGATCAAAAAGCTGATTTACATACCAAAGCATTTGATAAAACACGTTTTCAATATTTGCTAAAATTGAACGGTATGAAGCTTTTATCGGTGTTGGAGGAGATTATTGGCGTTGATGAAGGAGACATTGTAGATGATGTTGAGAAGCAATCTGCAATGGTTTGTCGATTTTTTACCTGTTTTGGTATTTAGGGGGAGGTATAGGGTAATATTTTCAGAAAATACAAAAACATTAAAAAATACAAAAACATGAGATATTTTCAAAATCCAAAAACATTAGAAAACCAGAAAAGAGCTTGTGTAAAAAGGGAAAATGATAGTACATCGGCTTGACAGTCACAGTATGCTAAAGAAATGTAATGTTTAAAAGGTTAAACAGTCTTGCTGATGATGTGTCGATAGGTTTTTACACATTTAGTAGGTTTGTTCGGGATATAAACCTAAATCTTTACTTACTTATTTCGTGGGGAACACTACTTGGATATATAGGTAACCCCTGAAATCTTGTTTGAAAGATTCTTTTTTCTGATATACTAGGTCTTTATACTCAGTGATATCTGGGGTATTATTCCGGGACTTCTGCTGAATGGAAGTTCTGACCTAGTCCCCGAATAATACTTTCCGCAATGCTTGAAACATAGCATCACCCTCAGCATAAATGATAAGACAATAAAATTGCTAATCAATGCTGTTGTAAAAAAGATCCTCTAAAGGGGACACACCCAAGTCGATTCGTGATCTCTCTGCTGAATGGTAGTTCTGACCTGAGCTCTCACGATTTTGTACTATTACTTAATTTATTCCCCTTACAGATATCATCTGTGGTATACTCACCTGTAAGACTGAATATTGGGATCTGGATACAGGAGTATATTCAAGAGGTGGGACACAGGTATAAGTTTAAGTCTATAAAACACTAAATCCGTATCTTGGACAGATTGAAAATTGTGTGAGAATTTAAGTGGATCAGCATATCGACAATCTAAGCGAATTGTTTAATTCTGTGTATGAAATTAAAGCTTAACGGTACTTGTGACTTGTCGAATAGCTGATATGATTCCCTAACACGCTTAACCAAAAATATGTTTGTAAATAGTTTACTTTTACTGCATTTTAGTTCTGTATTTCATTTTCTAGTTTAGAATTTTATTCAAAATCCAAAAAGATTTTATATTTCTGCTTTATTTTTTCGGCAAACCAAAGTGGAGAGTTGATCTTCAGATTCGATTTGAAGCAGATGCAGAAAGTTTCTGGGCTGGATGATGAGTTTGGAGTTAAAACATGATAAGTTTGTGAAAGATGAAAAGTTAAAGCAAGTTCATTAATTTGAAACTTGTAAATTTTCAGAAAAACAAATTGAACAAAAAGTCAGTGTGATTTATCTCTGATCAACCAAGGTCATCAAATTGGACTTGGTAGAATAATTGAGTAATCAGGGTCATTAACTTGGACATGAATACTTAAGTGAATTTCTAAACACTGATTAAACTATCAATTGTGGTTGAATGGTAAGTATGGATTGGTACTGTTATTGTCATATATCTTATATTTGGGTAGAGTATATACAGGTAACAGAAATCCCCATGGCAACAAAATGTCAAAGTTTGAACCAGAATTTAAGCCCTAGCTTATCGAGAGGGGGAGTCTGCGAAAGGGGGAGTCAGAATTCTGGATCAACATTCAAAGGGGAGATTGAAGATAAACGATTGAAAGGAGCTTTTACGATGTCAAGACAAAATTTGGAAAAGAGACAAAGACTGAAGACTCGACGCCGAAGACTTCGTCAACATCCAAGGGGGAGTCTGTTGGTGCATTTACTGTCTGTTAACTTCGTCTTAATCGAGTCTTATGTCTAGATAGGATAAATGAGTGCACAACAGTGTTTGAATTAGGGTTGGATTACATGTTAGTGTGTAATTTCGTTTGAGGGTGTCCTGGACAAGTTCAAACGAAATCACCAAGTAATTCCGTTTGAACATGGTCCATTTGAACATGGTTCATTTGAACTTGGATGTGTCAAGTTCAAACGGAATAGCAATTAGTATATATAGGGTTGTGCTAGGTTCATTTGAGACGGATCAGGTCATGGTGTAAGAGTCGAGGTGCTGCCAAAACTTAGTCAGAATCAGTGTAAAGACTCACAATCAGTAATAGAAAGAAAGTTAAAAGGATACAAGCTGTTTTGACGTTGTTTACTTTGATTCCGCCTTAGTAATCAATGATGAACTGCCTTTACTGACTGTTTAGGGTCACGGAATCGATCCAACATTTTGTCACATATTACACAAGTTACGTTCATGATATATATATATATATATACACACATAATATGCATGTTATAGCTGTTAGCCATGTCACACATCATTCATGTTAACAGAGTTTATCCACACAACAGATTATTGTGACACATTCAAGTTTACTTCACAAGTCCAAGTCCCAATTAACACTTAACAGCCGGTTATCATCATGAAATCTCATAGTAGGTAGTTGTTTCATTTACAAGCTCATATCACAAGTTCATATTTCACAAGACACGTAACAGTTAACATTCGTAAACACAAACATCCAACATTGCACACACACCGTATACTTCTACTGTTCCATCTATAACCCTTATGACGAAATATCATAGATGACGAAGGACATATTTCGTCGAGACCATGCATGACGAAACATCCCCATTCTTCGTCGAAGGCATGTACGACGAAAGTCCCTATTGTTCGTCGGGGACATGTCGACGAAAGATTAACATTTTTCGTCGACTAGTGTTATTCGTCGGGGGTTATTCGTCGACCACCAGCCACCATTTTTCGTCAACAAGGCCAGCCGACGAAGTCCCATACTTCGTCGACTGGGTTTCTTCATGGGAAGTTCCTCGTTGCACATCAACAGGTAATTACGATTACGATTTCCTCAATAACCCTATCATACCACTCAGCAATCCAGTTTATAACATAGATCATTATGTGTTACCATCAAACACATGACTCCTTCAATCCTAAATCATACCAGTACAGAATCGTGGTTCTAGTTGTCACACTAAACTTAGATTCATATAACATGATAAGATTCGTAATACAGTCATCATGCAGACATAGCCAAAACCCTAATATTCGTGTAAGCCAAAATCATCAATTCACAGTTTGGATAATTCACATAATACACAGATTAGTTTAAAATTCACAAAACCCTTGAACCTCTAGTTGTTGATCATCAATTCAAAGCAACACATATTAAGAGAATATGAATCAAGTAAGATTGCCACACTAACCACAAGGTGCAGATTATTGAAGATGTTAAGATCGATGAAAAGAAGAGCTTCACAGAAGATAAGGTCGTCCAAGTGGGGTGAATTAGGGTTGAGAAACTTGTGTAATGCATAACCTAGTACTAAACAAACCGTCAATTAAAATGGGCCACCATTAAGGAATCCCGGACTTGGGTTGGGCTTGATTTGCCGAAGGATTGGGCTTGTTATCATATTGAGTTTTCATTAATCATAACATTAAATATTAACCATTTAACTACCAAGCATAACCCTACTTTTAATCATCCAAAATTATGCAATGATACAATGCAAAATCGAATTATAAAAACAAGATTATAAAACAAGTTAACACGTAGGGATAAGATCTTGAACTCTAGGGTTGTCACACGCACAAGAGCATAACAGATGGGTTCGTACGAAGCCCCAAGTGGGTTCATACGAAGGGTGTGTTTTGGTACTTAGACTATAGACTAGGTTTGTTCTACACGACTCGACCTATAGTTATGGATCTGATACCAATCTGTCACACCCCAACCGATGGCGGAATCATCGGGGCGCGGCACTAGGCGAACCAGATTGCTCAAGAGAATCCATAACGACTATTATGTGACAATATTTTTAATACATTTAATATCCCATACTATCAAACAAAATAATCCACAAATAGTCATAAAGATATCAAAATCCCTCAAACAAAGTAGATCTGACAACCTAGATCTTTATTAGATGAGTTTCTAGACTTCCTATCCTTTTTGCAGCATACCAATCATCAACCTGTCACATACGTTAAAATAAAGTCAATACAAAATGTAAAGGTGAGTACACAAGTTTGCATAGATATAGTATAAAAGCGTTTACGCATAACCAACATGTAACACGTAACGGGCGAAGCATGTAAACTACCAACAATGATACAACCTAACCACGTGACTGCGAGAAGGGTATGCGCGACACATGTTCACCGAAGCGAACACGTGAAGTAAAGTATGTGATCCTTAGCAACCCCTGAACAAACAGGTGCTGAGTCCAAACTATAGTACTATCGTTGCTAAAGGCGGTCGGGCAAGTAATCACTGTGTAAGCTTAGCAACAAGCATTCAACTAATCACGTATAGCATGCGGGAGCGGTTAGCGTTTATAAAAGTGTTTGCGTTGTGTGTTGTGTTTTTTATAGAGAACGTATGTAACACCCAAAAGTGCGTTAAGCGAAAAAGGGTTCGAGTATACTCACAGTGTGTGTATAAAAAGTAAACACGTTCTGAATGGATTGAAGGGAGCGCCAGATAATCCTGCGTACGGGAATAGAAGCGTAAGTCCTCCAAAGTGCTGAAACGGTCGAAAATCAAAGTGTCGGTGGGAAACAGAGGCTTCGTACGAAGCTGTGCCTTCGTAGGAAGGTGTGCCTTTGTACGAAGGTGGGTCTTCGCACAAGTGTAGCTTCCATTGTCCAAAATCGAGTGTTCTTTGCGTCTGTCTTCGAAAAATCGAGTGTTCATCCCTCCAACCGTAAGCTACTTAAACTTAGAGTCGAAGAGGTCTTTGTCTGAGTCACGGGTGAGAGTCGGGCTGTGATGTGTAAAATCAGTGTCTTCGTACGAAGCCGGTCTTCGCACAGAACAGTCCAGCTCGCATTCGTGGCTGTTCTTGGCGTTCGGAGTTGTGTTTTCACCTGAATCAGATGTATTTTCGAGTCCTATTCAAGGCGGTTTCAACACTACTTCGTTCCACTATCCAGTGAACAAAATACATGTCGTTTTAGGTCGCCTTAGTGTGAAAATCAAGTTTTAAAGGGTTTTCAAAGGTTTTTACCTAGATCCAACACTTGGTGAGTGTGAAATCTATAGATCTCTAACTTGGGAAGCCGAAGCTAGGCCCAATACACTCGGTTAAGTGTAGATCCGTTGTAAAGCAAGAAGGTTTGATGAAAAAGATGAAGGTTTTTATAGAAAAAGATGAAGCTTAAGTAAAAAAGATGAAGTTTAGTTGAAAACAATAAAGTTTTGATGAAATCGAAGAGAATCTTGTAGAAAATCGTAGTGGAAAACGTTGTGTAATCATGTAAAAATGATAAATCTTACTTGAAAACAATCGGACAGCAATTCGACAGCATTTCAGTATGAAAGGCAGCAAATGAATGAAATGGAGGAGGGGCTTGGGTATTTATAGAAGTGGTGGGTTCGAACAGGAAGCATTCGTTCGAAGCAGCTGTCTTCGTACGAAGGCAGTTCGTACGAGGCCAGCTGGCTTCGTTCGAAGGGTGCTGTTTCGTGCATTAAGTTCTTCGTTTCGCATGTAGGATGCTCGTTTAATGCGTTTTATTTCGCTAGTTAGTATGAATATGTTAAGTATTTTAGTGAGAGATTAAGTATAGCGTTGCGTTGCATTTTGATGCGATAAATCGAGTTGTGCGAGTAAGCATTTGAGCGTTTCGAGCGAGTATAATCCATAAACATAATAAAGCACACACAAGTAAAGCATATAAGAACACACAGCATAACATTACTACTATTAACAGTGTTTTCGATTTAGCGCGATAAGCGAGTGCGAAGGCGAGAGTGGTTACCGAACAAACAAACACACTCCGCAATTAAAGTAGCATAATTCTATATTATTCATGTTGCGTTAGCGTTGAGCATTTGTGAATATCAAGCGTTTAAGCGTGCAGTGGTGCTGTGTGATGAAAATGTATTTCGTATAGCATAAACCTTTATTTATATCGAATCTTGGAGTACAAAACGGTTACAAATCGAAGTAAGCAGCAAACGGATAACAATCCGAAAAGTCGGGTTGTTACAGTCACCCCTATTTTAGGAAATTTCGTCCCGAAATTAAGTAGTAGACATAACAAAGAGTTGCGGATATTTAGCTCTCATATCACTTTCGAGTTCCCAAGTGAACTCGGCGCCCCGTTTTCCTTCCCATCTAACCTTGACTATGGGAATGCAAGAGCGTCGAAGCTTCTTGGTCTCTCGATCCATGATTTCTACTGGCTTTTCCACAAAGTGCAGTGTCTCATTTACTTGCAAGTCCTCGAGAGGTACATGAAGATTTTCTTCAGCTAGACACTTTTTGAGGTTTGAGACGTGGAAAGTCGGGTGTACGTTGCTGAGTTCAACCGGTAATTCGAGTCGGTAGGCCACTTTACCAATTCTTTCCAGAATCCTAAAGCGACCCACGTATCGTGGCGCTAGTTTCCCTTTCTTGCCGAATCGGACCACCCTCTTCCAAGGTGAAACCTTTAGGAATACGTGATCACCAACTTCGAACTCTAGGGGCTTGCGGCGTTTATCGGCGTAGCTCTTTTGACGACTCCGAGCTTTCAAGTGATTGTCTCGTATTTGGAGAATTTTGTTTGTTGTTTCTTGTATTAACTCGGGACCGGTGATTTGTGCGTTTCCGATCTCATGCCATACAATAGGCGATCGAGATTTTCTACTGTATAGTGCCTCAAAGGGTGCCATTTGAATACTAGCATGATAACTTTTATTGTATGAGAATTCTACAAAAGGTAAATGCGAATCCCAATTACCACCAAAATCTATAACGCACGAACGAAGCATGTCTTTGAGGGTGCGGATCGTACGCTCAGTCTGACCGTCGGTCTGGGGATGAAATGCGGTACTGAGATTAAGAGTCGTACCGAGAGCAGAATGAAATGTCTCCCAGAGACGTGAGGTAAAATGACCATCGCGGTCAGAGATAATGTCACGAGACGTCCTGTGTCAACAAATGACTTCGGCGGTATAGATTCGTGCTAATCGTTCTACCTTAAAGTCTTCTTGTATCGGAATGAAATGAGCAGATTTAGTAAGATGATCAACGCTAACCCAAATGCTATCGTGACCAGAGGGCGTGCGAGGGAGTTTGGTAATAAAATCCATAGCTATACTTTCTCATTTCCAGATCGGGATTTCGAGTTGTTCGAGTAAACCAGAGGGTCGTTGATGCTCGGCCTTAACCTTCGAGCAAGTTAGTCATTTCAAGACATACAAAGCGATATCCTTCTTCATTCCCGACCACCAATACCTGGAATGGAGGTCCTGGTACATCTTGTCGGCACCCGGGTGAATGGAATATCGAGATTTGTGAGCTTCAGTCAACAATATCTCACGGAGATTATTGCGACTAGGAATCCAAATACGGTCGAGATAATGATAAATACCGTTCGATTTGGTCACTAGCTGGGTTTCAGTACCACACTTCATTTCCTCTTTCAAGGTATTCTCAATGAAGCATGAGTGTTGAGCGTCACGAATTAGAGCTTCGAGATCATTTTGGGCTTGAACGTTACGAATACTATACACATAGCTTCGTCGACTGAGAGCATCGGCTACAACGTTTGCCTTGCCAGGGTGGTAGCGTATCTCGCAATCATAGTTGTTGAGAAGTTCAACCCATCTGCGTTGGCACATGTTCAGTTCTTTCTGGTTCAAGATATGTTGTAGGCTCTTATGGTTGGTGAAGACCGTACACTTGGTACCATAAAGGTAGTGTCGCCATACCTTTAACGCAAAAACAACTGCACCGAGTTCGAGATCGTGGGTTGTGTAGTTCTTCTCGTGGACCTTGAGTTGTCGAGAAGCATACGCGATAACCTTGTCTCGTTGCATGAGGACACAGCCGAGACCTAGGTTAGAGGCATCGCAGTAAACAAAGAAATCGTCGTTTCCGTCAGGGAGAGTGAGAACAGAAGCGTTGCAAAGCATACGCTTGAGACGTTGAAAGGCTTCCTCCTGGTTGTGACCCCAAACAAAAGGTTTGTCCTTGTGAGTTAAAGTAGTAAGAGGTACGGCGATTTTAGAAAAGTCGGCGTTGAGTTAAGTATTTTAGTGAGAGATTAAGTATAGCGTTACGTTGCGTTTTGATGCGATAAATCGAGTTGTGCAAGTAAGCGTTTGAGCGTTTCGAGCGAGTATAATCCTTAAACATTATAAAGCACACACAAGTAAAGCATATAAGAACACACATCATAACATTACTACTACTAACAGCGTTTGCGATTTAGCGCGATAAGCGAGTGCGAAGGCGAGAGTGGTTACCGAACAAACAAACACACTCGGCAATTAAAGTAGCATAATTCTATGTTATTCATGTTGTGTTAGCGTTGAGCGTTTGCAAATATCAAGAGTTTAAGCGTGCAGTGGTGCTGTGTGATGAAAATGTATTTAGTATAACATAAACCTTTATTTATATCGAATCTCGGAGTACAAAACGGTTACAAATCGAAGTAAGCAGCAAACGGATAACAATCCGAAAAGTCGGGTTGTTGCATCGTTAACTCACGTTCGTGGAATTTACTACGCAAATCGTGAGTATACTCGATCCCATTTTCCTTTTTCACACTTTGGGTGCAACATGTACACTATATTACAGCATCACATATCACGATTAAACTTGTTTACATACACACTCTATCCGTTACAAACATGGCACTTGTTGTATATTCTTGTCATCACATGCTATGTTCAACTTGTGTTCTACATGCTCATTAACTTTGCAAGCCTACCTTAACAATTATAGCACTATAGGATTAACGCATCGCCCGTATTCTTGTCGTATTGTTAAGTAAACTATTTTACGGCCTTATCGTTTCGACGACAAGGATACGCATGATTGTTGTATACTTTGGTTTGACTTATAGATAACACATGCTAGTATGTTAAATAACGATGTATGCAAATTACCATGTTGGATATGAGACAACTTTTAGACATGATTATGCTATGTATTCAAACTTTTATACTCGTCAACTTTTTGATTTTATTTTAATACATGTTAGAGGAACCTAGATGATGATGATTGAAGAAACAATATTTAGGGTGAACTAGAAACACACCTAGACTTGAATTTATCTTTTGTATCATGTTGTTATGTTAGATTGCAAAATTTTATACTTTCCCTTCCAAAACGATGTATTTCCTTTTTATTATTGTCACAAGTTAGCGAGTTATAATGTCTCGAGCAACATGTTTTCGTCTCACTCCAATGTTTCCGCCATCGGTTGGGGTGTGACAAGAATATTATTGTGTTTTTTTATTTTTTAATTATTTTACTTTTCTAACTTTGAAATTTAGTATAGTTATCATATGACCTCTGAACTCTAATAATTCTTTTTCTATAGACGATTTACGTTTATACTATGAACTTTAATACAACGGAATTTTGATAATAATTCTTTTTCTATAAACGATCTATGTTTTGACCCTCCGAACTTAAATAGAGTTATCATACTGCCTTAAAGTTTAAAAAAGTTAATTTTTCATACATATAACAAATATATGTCCTTTTATATTTTGTATAAGTTTAATTCTTTTTCTATTTTACTTATTGTTTATTAACTTATTATAGTTAAAGCTAACCTCTAACTGTAGATATGTTTTACTTAATCGTGTTGTTTGCTTATTTTATTGACGTTTAGATTAAGCCTAGATGGTTTATATTAACCCTTCAACATAAAAGGTAACAAATTTAATTGTTTTTTATTTACCTTAGTATAGTTAAAGCTAACTTTTAACTCTAGAAATGTTTACGTAACTATATTGATTGTTTATTTTTACCTTTATTTAGATTAAAGTTTGCATGGTCTATAATAACCATCGATATATCATGTAACAAATACATCCTTGCCAGTATCGTCCTACGACTCCGCCGCTAAGCGTGGGCTCCAATACTAGTTTAAAAAAAACCTCAAAACACTATTCATGTCAAGTTTCTACTATACATAATCTTAAAAACAAAGGTCGGGGGCTGTCACATCACAGCCACCGCCTTTGTATTTGTATATAGTATTGTTTTGCACAATGGAAATCCAAACCTCTATCTGCTTCAGTGGTTTGCCCATCAACATTTGAGCAAGAGATCAGGAGTTCGAAACCTTGGCTTTTCTTTTTTTCCCAAGCTACATTATTCTAATAATAATATATTCATACGTCACATTTGGTCATGAGCAGAAAACATAGGAATATAGGACTTAACAAAAGTGATAATATATTTATTTCATTTAGATTTATCTTATTAATTTTGTATTATTTAACTTGACTTTTTTTATTACTATGTTTGTTTTAATTCCTGTTTCTTAATTTCTAACTAATGATAATATTTTTTACATCAAAATTCCTTTTAATTGACATTTACCACCTCTATACTTTATAAAAACTTTACAAAATGTCATTTTCACCCCCCTTAAGTTTTAACTTTCTAAATTCACCATCGTATTTTCATTTTTTAACTTAAAAGAAAAAAAAACTAATTTCTCACGTGGATATATTTATATACATGTCGGTAGGAATTTAGGTTTCCACAAAAAAAAAATTGAAGACGAGTCGGGTCAAATATAATTTTATACTTATTATGTACATTTTCAGTTAGTCTACATTTTGACGTACGTGTTAATATAAATTTACGTTTTAATGTAAATGATATAAATTCACGTTTCGACATTAATTATTTTTTGAATTGAGTCTGGTCATATATAATACGCTTTCATGTTTATTTTTGTGTACGTTTTCGGTTGGTCTACTTTTTGGCGTAAACTATGTTCGGGAACAAGTCAGGTCAAATATAGTACATTTTCATTCGACGGCATGCCTTAGTTTTCTTTTTTGACCCTCAAGTTTACCGACATTACGCATTCAACTCCAATCTTTTGGTAAGTGACACATTAACCTTGTTAGTGCATACATCTGTCGACTTCGTCTTGTATCGAGTCTTGTGCGTAGAATGTTAGATCAGTGCGCGTAGTTCAAGATATAGTGGTTTAGCTTGAATGAATAGGTTTCTCTTGAAAGAGAGTAGGTCAGTTTCAAGAGAAAGCAACCAAGGAGGTTTCTCTTGAACTGAATCTTGTCACTTTCAAGAGAAACCCAGAGACTATATATAGGTGGTTCATGCATTTCATTTGTAACAGTTCGTGAATTCCATACCGAGGTGCTGCCGGTGTGAAGACTGATTGTAATTGCTATAATATCAATATAATCGGTGTTTAAAGTGATATTCAAGTTGTTTTGAAGTCAGTTTCTTAGTTTCCGCCTCTGAAACTGATAAAATCTCTTCTGAACGACTCGTTCGGGTCACAAAACGATCCTACAAGTGGTATCAGAGTCAAATAAAAATCCTTGAAGATGGGAGAAATGTTTTTAGTAAAAATAACATTGAAAAACAAAAAATGATAAATTCCCATCTTCAGACGATTATACGACTTGAAAAAGAAGCTGATTGTGCTCAAAAAAACAATCAAGTCTCATCTTGAACGAATATCTCAGCTTGAAAATGAAGCTGAAAATTCAAGGAACAAAATAGATGAGCTTGAAAAGAAATTGAAAGGTTTTGAGACCTCATCTGAGTTTCCCTGTCCAAAACCGATCAATTCTGTTCCAATAAGTGACAATGTCACAAACTTTGGCCAAGTCAAAGTTGAAGATTGTGATGAGAAAACTGATGATGAAATTGAGAAAAGAAAAATATTTTTGAAATTAAATGAAATGTTTAAAGAAACTGTTTTACATTCTACTGAGAAAGGTGAATGCTCAACGCAAAAACCTGTAAAGAAGAATGTGGAACAAAAACAAAAGGATAAAAAACTGAAAAATGTTCAAAAAGAAAATAAAAGCTCATCAGTTCAATCATCCAATCGTGATAAAAAACCACAAAAATTGGAAAATCAAAACTCAAAAACTATTGGTAATAAGTGGTGCAGGTTTGACCACAGTGCTTCAAAGCCAAATTCAGCTTTCAGGAGGAGTGATGATTACCAAAAATCCAGACAATGCTATGATCTGAATGTTTGGACTGAAAGTGGTGATTGGTACGATAACAGAGTGTGTTACTCTTGTGGTGTTCGAGGACACATTGCTGTTAACTGCCAAAATCAGTGGTTTGAGACGAGGAGATGCTTTAACTGTAACATCATTGGCCATATTACTAGAGATTGCTCAATGAGATCAATGAGAAGATCGAGGGCTGAATCTCAGAGGCATGTGAAGAAACCAGTCAATGTCAAGCCCAAAGAACAGAAGGTTCAAGAACCTAAAATTCAAGAAAAGAAAGTGAAGCTTTCACAAGGGCAAAGAGACAGACTGAGGAAGAAGAAGAAGAAGGCGAGAGAGTATCTCGAAAAGATTTTGTCCTCGGATACAACTAGTAAAACAGATAAAAGTTCTGATAAATCGTCTTGCTCGCCAAAGAATTACAAATCAAGCAAAACGGATTCATCAGATACAAATCTGAGGACGAAAGAGGGAAAGAAGAAAAAGAAAGAGAAGGCAGTTAATCAAAAGATTAACAAATGTGGTGATGAATCTGTTTCTTCGGAAACAAAGGAGCCACATGTCGGCGATGAATCTGGCTCATCAAAGTCAGACAAGCCACATTCAGGCGATGAATCTGGTGTGGTAAAGCCAGAAGAGCCATTTGTTGAGGTAAAAGTTGAGAATTCTGGTCTAACAATGGATGATGCAAATTTTCCACCATTGTTGAACAAGAATTCAAAATCACCCAAGGACCGTCAGGCTTGGGTGAATCTGTTTAAATGAAAAACCTGACTTGCCGGAGTTCCCAGGTTGGTAAGCGTGGAACATGAATCAGCACATTTTTTGAGAAATTCACGAAAGTGATATTTTGACGTACATGTGGTAAATCAGGGACATTAAGTTGTACTTGATTTTCTACAAGTGGTATTGTTGTTTAAATCTGAAATGTTAAATATTTACAAGTGGTTGAAGAGAACAAGGTGATGAAACCCCGAATTTGTGAAATGACACGCAAAACTAATTTTCCGGAAAAACCATTTTGATTAAAACAAACTTAAGTGTTTTGAAATCACTATGGGAAAATAGTTTGTTGCCAGGGGGAGTTCTGATTGTTCAAGCCAAGTGAATGGAGAATTGAAGTGATTCTCATCATGTTGTCACGTTTCTTGTACAGCTTGTTTTCAAATTTTCCCAGAAAATCAAAATTGAGACATATTTTGATTTTAGGGGGAGAAAAATTTTAAAAAAAAGTTAGAAAATTTGAAAATTACAAAAACATTGAAAAATGCAAAAAATGAGTTTTGTTGTAAAAAAGAGGAAATGATTGTGAAAAAGAGGAAATGATAGTAGATCAGTTGGACTGTCACATCATGCTAAAGAATTGAAAAGATAAAATGTGATAAACGATCTTACTAAAGATGTGACGGTAGGCTCAGCTAGACTAGTAGATTTGCGATAACGATACAAACCTAAATGAAAAAGCCTAGTTCTAGTGGGAAACATGGTCAAAAGCATAGTACTTAGTTTTGTCCTTCTTGATTGTGTGCCTACTCAGTAATCGCTGATTGTCGAAAGACATAAAACTGGTTAAGTTTGTGAACTTTCACAACTTTGCTGAAAAGTCATTGTGATTGTGCATTTCATTTTGCAAAGATTTAAACTTGTTTTATTTCTTTATTTTGTTTAGGCATCGGACATCCTCTGCGTATACGTGAGTATCGACCTGGATGTTGTTGCCTAAACGTTCTGCTTTATTTTCTTTGGTGTTTCGTTTAAGCTTTGGATCACCTCTGCGTATACGGGAGTATCGACCTGGTGGTTAAAGCCTAAACAACTTCAACTTGTTTTATTTTTCTTATTTTGTTTAAACATTGGACTTTCTCTGCGTATACGGAAGTATCGACCTGATTGTTAATGTTTAAACATTCTGCTTTGTTTTTCGCACAAATCACAGTTGATAAAAGTTTAAAGGCATTACTTGAGTCAGTGTATTGCATGATGAGGGGATATGCTGAGATCGTGGGGTCCATAAGAATTTAGTGCTATCTAAATATACCTAATCGTATCGGTAAGCATTTCGAAAATTTTTAGATTGAGCTTAAGTGGACAACAATATCGTCAATCTACGTGAATCGTTTAGAGCTTAAAATGTTTAAAGCTTAACGGTGCTGGTGATTTGTCTCAGAAACTGATATGATCCTCTTACACAAACTCACAAAAATATTGTTTGTAAATATTTCTTTACTGCATTTCATTTAAATCAAAAATCCAAAAAGATTTTCGGAGTGTTTTAGCATAAATTTTGAAAAATTCAAAAAGATTTTCGACAACTGATGTTGGAGAGCTGATTTTCAAAATTCCGAGTGCTGAACATGATGAACTGGTTTGTGAGTGTGTGTATTGAATTGAAAATTTTTGATTTGAGAAAGAAAAGTTTGATTAGTTAATCGAGTTCATTAATTTGAACTTGATGTAACTATTTCTAATAAGTTTTTCTTATTGATTTAAGTAAAAACTTATGTTTTGATGAGAAAATGTGTGCAGGAGTTGAGCTAAACAGAATTAAAGCCAGGATGTGATCTCAAGGTGATAGCTAATTCCAGACGGCGATCCCATCATGATGAGAGGGGGAGTCTGACGAGGTTAGAGCCAAAGAGAAGATCCTGGTATATGCTAAGAAAGAAAAGAGACTGATAAAGACTGAAGACGTTGAAGACTCGACACTTAAGACTCGTCAACATCTGAGGGGGAGTCTGTTAGTGCATACATCTGTCGACTTCGTCTTGTATCGAGTCTTGTGCGTAGAATGTTAGATCAGTGCACGTAGTTCAAGATATAGTGGTTTAGCTTGAATGAATAGGTTTCTCTTGAAAGAGAGTAGGTCAGTTTTAAGAGAAAGCAACCAAGGAGGTTTCTCTTGAACTGAGTCTTGTCACTTTTAAGAGAAACCCAGAGACTATATATAGGTGGTTCATGCATTTCATTTGTAACAATTCGTGAATTCCATACCGAGGTGCTGCCGGTGTGAAGACTGATTGTAATTGCTATAATATCAATATAATCGGTGTTTAAAGTGATATTCAAGTTGTTTCGAAGTCAGTTTCTTAGTTTCCGCCTCTGAAACTGATAAAATCTCTTCTGAACGACTCGTTCGGGTCACAAAACGATCCTACAAACCTCTAACTTTTGGTGTTCAACAACTTTGACACCCCATTTGTTTCTACTTAATAACTTCACACCACATCTTCTCCAACACTTCAACTCTTTGGTTTAAATGTGACTATATGCCACAACATGCGTGACATAATACTCTTTTTATATCTACCTAACCATGTTAGTGTCATTTAATGTGTTTAACGAGGTAAAAAAAAACGCATAAAGTCACACGGGCACCACACGTTAATATCATCACTGTAACACGTGTAACAAAGTCGCAAATGTGACGTTGCCGCTGCAACGCGCGGCGCGGGTAAAAATCTAGTTAATATATAAAATAAAATAGTAAAATTCCCTCTTGCTTCACGGGGGGAATTCGATTGGTATCTGTTCGGTTCGTTACGCTATCGGCACTCACAATAGTAATCGAAAGAAAACCTTACACCGATCGAAAACAATTAAAACGAACATTAGCACTGATGTTTATAAGTTGATATATGTTTAGTTGGTTTGCGTTCTATACTTATTTTTTTCAACATTGCCATATAAACTTTATTGAAAACGGTTATTGTGCCGCTATCGTACCAACCAAACCGACACTGACTGAGTTGTTCAGTACCGTTATTATTATTTTTTTTTCTTTCGATAAGCTAAAATCGTATCACTACCATACCGTACCAAACCAAACAAATCAGTACACGTATGCATTATTTTGTATGGTTTCTTGTTTGAGAATAGGTGCCATGCCGCTACTGTAGTGAACCGAATGAACAACATCAGTTCGGTACCGGTATTTATTTTTACAGTCTTTTTTTTCGATAAACTGACACTGCATTGCTAGCGTACCTACCGAACAACATTTGTAACGATACCTATATTCATTTATGATTCAATTTCAATTTTTTTCATTTATACAACTCTGTCTCTGACGATAAATAAATATTGGTACGGTTCGAAAAACATTGGTGTCAGTATCGGTTTTATTTTCATCGTTTTTGGTCGATGTAAAACACGTGTTGACTTCTATACTGAGTGCATGAATCGTACCGATACTGTAATGAACCAAACCAATACCGAATTGATTACTATAAAAAATACTACTAATAAAAAATAAAAATAAAAACAAATACCTAAGAATTATTAATTACTATTACTACTTACAACAAAATCAAACAATAATAACTTATTAAAAAAAGGTAAACACTTAAAATATTACAATTACTATTCATCAGTTGTATTCAACAATAACAATAACAATAACAATAATAATAATAATACTATTAATAATAATAAGGAACAAATTGAAGATGTGGCATACAGGATGAGCAAATGGTATCGGGTATTAGTTTGGAACCGTACGAAATTTCCTGAACCGAAATATTTTCGTACCGATTTGGTGTCGACATCTAGCGTTTTCGGTATTGGTTTTTACCTTCAAATATCGGTACCGAACGTACCGTACCGGCTATTTTCGGTACCAATATCAGTACCGATTTTTTTGGATTTTCAGTACCGGATGATACCGAGCTCATCCGTTGTAGATGGTTTTAACATGAAGGACAAAACCATGTAACGCCTCGCTTTTTAGAACTTTCCTTATTTAGAAGTTTGTATTGTATTCTAATTATGGAAACTCGTATTCTTTTGTAATCGTATTTCGTTGCCAATCAGTAAAAACCGACGCTTTAATCGTAATAAAAACTTGGTCATTCTACTTAAATTATGCATTTATCATACGTACTCATTTCACATTCAAACTACATACAAGGTTGATATACATCCATCTCCCGCACAGACTCGTATTTGTTTTACTTACAATCATTCGTTTAAATATGTGTTTCGATACTCTTTATACGTGCAAATACTTATGCATGCATTCACGACACTCAAATTATGGTTGCATACATGTTACATACTTGAAAATGTGCTAAAAATGGAAGTTATGGCTTAAAATAATAAGAATATCAAAGTTTTCAGGGGCCAAAATGCAATAAATCAAACTTGGTGCTGATAATGTGGGGTTTCACGGGGCACGATACCCTAAGCCCTGTCTATCGCGGCCCATGAAAACCCTTAGTCCGCAAAATGTTTTTAGCTACGGGATTAGTCCATATTCACTCATATCTCCCACCTAACTTCATTTAAAACACTCTTAACTCCTAACCCTAATCACCCACTATAAATATAACACTTCTAACACTCATTTTCACTTTCCAAACTCCACAATCACTCTCAAGAACATCCAAATTTCTGATTTTGGGCAGAAAACTTTCAAGTTTTTAAAGTGAGTTCTAGCTCACTTCTTCACTCATTCTTGTTTGTTTCTTCTTCTATCTTACTTGGACAACCTCTAAGAAGGTTTTCACAAGGTTTCCATGGCAAACTAAGGTGAAATCTCACCATATTCGAGGCCCAAAGTGAGATTTATTTTCTGTTTTTGTTCATGATTATATAACTTCAATTTCTTTGCTAAAACTTGGTGAAATCTTGTACCCACCAAGCTCACAACTTAGCCTATAGTTGTGGGTTTGTGTTGAGGTGATTTCCATCATGTTATGAGTTCAAAACTCTTTAAAGTTCATATATGTTATAATCCAAGTGTTGAAAACAATCACGATTCACCATCTTCCATATGGTTGCACTTGTAACTTGTCAAAGTGTGAACCGTGGGAGCTTTGCCTTTCCAACCTAATTCCACTACCTCACTTGTGAACCTTTTGTATGAACACTCAAGTAGCTTCCTAGTATCAAAGTAACATAACCCCTCCTAGCCTCCGACACTTAGTTAACTATTTCCATGTCATGGTGGTTCACCCGGGTTAGGATTTACTTGGCTACTTGAGCATGTATTAGTTAGTTTTTATTTCTTGTTATTCATGACCCTCCAAATCATCCTTGTGATGATTTGTGTAGTGGTGAATCATACAAAGAGGTTAAACCTCCATGCTTGACTTACATGAAAATCTATGAAACTTACGATGGACTTAGCTTAGGATTAATATTATAACTATATAAACATATATATAAATATGAACATGGCTGAATATATGATGATGATCAAGTCATGGTTATTCGTCATAAACTTAGGCTACTTTATCTACGAATCTAAGTCTCTCTTTGATGATTCTAATGGGCAAAGTAGGACCCATGAAATCACATACAACTTAGTGTAAAAAATGAGTACTTAGACTAGATATACTTTTATGCATAACCTACTTTTGTACTCAAATTCTAAATCCTGAATCTAATTACTCCATAAACGTCATATAACCTTACCTTTGATTCCCCATTCTCAAACAACTCGTCACTCACGGATAATCGGAAATCTTTTGCAAATTGTGAGTATACTCGACGCCTTTTTTACCATTTTCACACTTTTTGGGTGCAATATGTGTACATATACAAAACACACTCAACATTCATACTTTTACGCAATCATACATACAATCCAATACATACATACTAATACGTTATACTTGATTCGTTATTCTGGGTTTATTCTTTTTTGTGATAAACTTGTCATTAACTTCGTACGAGCCTACCCTTAACATGTATAGCACTATAGGAGTAACGCACATCCCGTGTTCATGAGGTCATGTTAAGTCATTCATTCATACTTACGTAAACTTTGGGTTGACTTGTTTATTCACATGCCAGTTTATATGTTAATCTTGATAACTAAGTTTGCTATGTGGATTGTTGTCGCAACCCCCGATCCCTGATCCCCGGGAACGGGCGGACGCGAACTCAGTGACGGTGGCATCAGGTTGTTTTAATTTGGCAGCGGAATTTACATCAGGACCGTAGTTAGGAAATGTTTATCAGAGTAAAACCACCATATTTAATATTAATAATCACATGGGCAAAACCCAAGTTTCTTATTACAACACGTTTATAGGGATAAACCCTATTTTATTGAATTTAAAACATCGTCTTTTAGATAACTTTTATAGCCACATTTTTCCCAAGCCTTCAGTGCTCTCCAGCTGGCTTTTTACTAATTGGCTGTTACATTGTGTTACCTGAAACGTGTTTTAAAAACATTTGTCAGTGGGAAATACTGGTGAGTGAATCCCAGTTTAATCAAGAAACATTTTATCAATTAAAACAGTATTGAGAGCGATCACATTGTTTATTTCTACACAATTACTCATTCAGTACTGTCAATCCTGACTTGTGGGTCATATTACACATTGGCTAACTCGTCGTCCAATGGTAACGTACTGTCCTCCCCGACTTACTACTCACAAGGTAGTAAATTTTGTATACAAAACCCCAACATACCGGCAGTAATTGAAGAACTACAAAGACTCAATCACCGCTTAATCACATTGTAAAACATTTAAGGTTTTGTAAAATATTACAAAAAGGTTAACAAAAAGAGGATAAACTCACTTTGTTATCTTAGACTTCGCGTAAGGGTTTCCTGGATATAATCTATAATTTATACAAATGTACATTGGTTAGTATCATAACCCTTTGAAAATATTAATGATACCCTCCCCGAGACGGCATTCCAATAACTACGTCGGGCAGAACCACGACAGTTATTACGGAACCCTAAATCAATCGGGCAGCGTATCTACTATGAAACCGGGGTTATAATACTTACAACGGAGCAGAACCTCGCTAATTAGGGGGATATAATACCCGCGTATTATAACTCTACTACAGAAATTGTGATTTTGAGAATTTGAAATGAGCGAGTTCGACTGAGATCCGAGGCCTCCTATTTATAGTTGCTGAACTCGACTCTCACGCGGCCCGCGTAAAAGTAGCCATAGGGTTACGCGGCCCACGTCAACCCTAGGTCAACATATAGCTTTGCTGGTTCAGCGTGTAGGTCCGCCACGATGTCGACACGTGTCAGCTCAGGGTTGCGCCACCATTCAGAATACTCGCGGCCCGCGTAAGATTGAGGTGGGTTCTACGCGGCCCGCCTCAACCTAAGTTTCAGATTTTTATTTTATTTTTAATATTATTTAATACATTTCGGCTCGGCTTTCATATACGGGGTGTATATAAAGACATATGAGGGTATTTTAAAATATACAAAGGTGTCATAAATATTATGAGAGTGTCGATTTTACCGAGGGTTGTTACATTCTCCTCACCTTATTTTAGAGCTCGTCCTCGAGATCTACTGGAACAAATGCGGATATTTCCTATGCATTTCAGATTCAAGTTCCCTTGTGTACTCAGGTACTCTTTTGGAGTCTCACTTCACTTTGACCAGAACTAATCTCTTATGCTTGAGGTTCTTGATTTTCCTGTCTTCAATTTGTAGAGGTTTTTCTACAAACTTGAGTTGTTCATTTACCTCTATATCCTTAAGAGGTACTATCTGTGATTCATCAGCTAAACATTTCTTGAGATTAGAGACATGAAATACATCATGTATTCCTGTCATTTCCTCTGGCAGTTGTAGCTGATAGGCTACAGGTCCTATTCTTTTAATAATCTCAAAAGGTCCAATATACCTGGGACTTAGCTTTCCCCTTTTTATGAATCTTACCACTCCTTTCCAAGGAGAGACCTTCAACAATACTTTATCTCCTACTTGAAACTCCAGGGGCTTGCGTCGATTATTGGCATAGCTCTTTTGTCGATCACGTGCTGCTTTCAGTCGTTCCTTGACTTGAATAATCTTGTCAGTTGTTTCTTGTACTATCTCAGGTCCAGACAGTTGTTTTTCCCCAATTTATGCCCAATAGACTGGGGTTCGGCACTTACGTCCATAAAGTGCTTCAAATGGTGCAGCATTGATACTTGTGTGATAACTATTATTGTAAGAAAATTCTATTAAAGGTAAGTGATCGTCCCAATTACCTCCGAAATCAATTACACAAGCTCTAAGCATATCTTCCATCGTCTGAATAGTTCTTTCGCTTTGTCCATCCGTTTGAGGATGATAAGCTGTGCTTAATTTTAACTTGGTTCCCATTGCCTTTTGGAAACTTGACCAAAAATGAGAGGTAAATCGACTATCCCTATCAGAAACAATTGATAAAGGAATGCCATGTAAAGAAACAATTTCATTTACATATAATTTAGCTAATTGTTCCATACTAAAAGTTTCCTTCATTGATAGGAAATGAGCCGACTTGGTTAGCCTATCTACAATCACCCAGATTGTATCATTTCCTTTCTTTGTTTTGGGTAATTTAGTAACAAAATCCATTGTTATTAATTCTCATTTCCATACTGGCATTTCTAATTGCTGTAACAAACCTGAGGGTTTCTGGTGTTCAGCTTTGACTTGTGAACAAGTTAAACATTTAGAAACATAGGCTGCTATGTCCTTTTTCATTCCTATCCACCAGATATTTTTCCTTAAATCCTGGTGCATTTTATCACTTCCGGGATGCATCGTATATTTAGATTTATGGGCTTCTTCTAATATACGGAGACGTAAGTTTCCTAATTTAGGTATCCACATTCTCTTTTTATGGAATCTCCAAATTCCATCTGTTCCTTGTTCTAATTCTTTTAGCATACCTTTTAATTTTTCAGTATCATCCTTGATTACTGATTCTTGTGCTTCTCTTATCTGGTCATTTAAATCTACTTGTAGATTTAATTTAAGAGAACGTATCCTTTTTGGATTTTCATGATACTTTCGACTTAAAGCATCTGCTACTACATTTGCTTTTCCTTCATGATACTGGATATCACAATCATAATCACTAAGCATTTCCATCCAGCGTCTTTGTCTCATATTCAACTCCTTTTGTTTGAAAATATACCTTAAACTCTTATGATCAGTGAATATGGTAAACTTATTACCATAAAGGTAATGTCTCCAAATTTTAAGAGCAAAAATTATAGCTCCTAATTCTAAATCATGGTTGAATAATTCTCTTCATGATTCTTAAGTTGTCTAGATGCATAAGCTATAACCTTTTGTCGTTGCATCAACACACATCCATAACCTAATTTAGAAGCGTCACAATATACTACAAAATCTTCAGTTCCTTCTGGTAATGCTAATATGGCTGTATGAGTTAATCTTTGCTTAAGAATTCTAAATGCTTTTTCTTGTTTTAATCCCCATTCAAACTTAACAGATTTATAGGTTAGCTTAGTTAAGGGAATGGCTATTCTAGAAAAATCTTGAATAAATCTTCTATAATAACCGGCCAATCCTAAGAAACTTCTAACCTCAGTTGGTGATTCAGGGGTTTTCCATTTAATAATCGCCTCGATCTTTGTGGGATCCACATGAATTCCTTCATGATTGACTAGGTGTCCGAGAAACTGTACCTGTTCTAACCAGAATTCGCACTTTGAAAATTTAGCATAAAGCTTTTCCTTTCTTAATAAACTTAAAAGTGCGTGCAAATGCTTTGCATGATCTTCCTTATTTTTAGAGTAAATTAGAATATCATCTATAAAAACAATTATGAATTTGTCCAAATATGGCTTACATATTCGGTTCATCATGTCCATAAATGCGGCTGGGGCATTGTTTAAACCAAATGGCATGACAGTAAATTCATAATGGCCATACCTCGTTCTGAATGCGGTTTTAGGAATATCCTCTTCCTGTACCTTTAATTGATGATATCCTAACCTTAAATCGATTTTAGAGAAAAATCGAGCTCCTTGCAGTTGATCAAACAGATCATCGATTCTCGGTAATGGGTACCGATTCTTAATCGTAACCTTGTTTAATTCACGATAGTCAATGCACATACGCATTGATCCATCCTTCTTTTTAACAAACAGTATCGGCGCTCCCCATGGCGACAAACTCGGCTGTATGAATCCTTTCTCCAACAATTCGTCTAATTGTTTCTTTAATTCTTGCATTTCTGCAGGTGCCAAACGATAGGGTGCTTTGGCAATCGGTGATGTTCCTGGTATTAAATGGATTCTGAATTCAACTTCTCTATTTGGTGGCAATCCTGGTAATTCTTCTGGAAATACATCTGAAAACTGAGATACTACTGGAATATCTTTTAAATCCTTTCCTTTAGTGTTTGTGATTATAGAAATCAAATACACTATAGAACCTTTTCTTATATAACTTGCAGTTTTCATCACAGAGATGAATTTTGTGGATCTATTTGGTTTATCTCCCTTAATTGTGATCGTTTTACCTATTGGTGCATTTACTTGGATTGACTTTTGATCACATAAAATACTAGCTTTATTGGCTATTAACCAATCCATTCCTAAAACAACATCAAATCCTGCCAGTTTCATGGGATAAAGATTTGCAATAAGTTTTTGATTTAAAATTTTCTATTCTTGCTCCCTGCAAGATTTCAAAAATTCTAACGGTTTCTCCATTAGCTGTCTCTACTAGACATTCTTGTGGTAGTTTAGTTAATGACTGATTTAGAAATTTGCAAAATGATGTATTAATAAAACTTTGGTTTGCACCAGAGTCAAATAATACTTTAGCAAAAATATCATTAACTAAAACGTACCAGCTATGACATCTGGAATCATCTTGGCTTCATCTGCAGTCAGAACAAATGCTCTAGCATTTTGAGTATTCTTGTTGTTTGCAGCTGGAGCTAATTTTGGGCAATTAAGCTTAATATGACCTTGTTCTCCACAGTTGTAACATATCTTGTTATTAGCTTTCTTCCTGCAGTTTTCTTCCTTATGTCCCGATATTTTGCAAAAGTTAGAGTATATGGAGCATCTTCCTGAATGCTTTCTTTTGCAATTCTTACAGTAAGGTGCAGAAGTAGAACCTATATTTCTCCCACGATTAGAACGAAATTCTTGTGTAAGTTTTTGGGTTAGGTTTCTCCTTTGATCCTCTTCTCGGGTACGAACTAATTCATCTGTCAAGGTATTTGCTAGTTCTACAACTTCTTCTATGGTTTGAGGTCTAGCTGCCTTGACTACATGTCTTATCTCTCCAATTAATCCCCAGATATAACGGGAGATTAACACTGGTTCTGGTGAAGCAAGAGTTGGCACTATTCTAGCATATTCAAAAAATATTTTAGTGTACCCCTTACTATCCACACCAGTCATTCTAAGGTTTAGGAATTTGTTTGCTATCTGCTCTTTTTCATTAGGTGGGCAGAACTTCCTTTCTACCTTGTTCTTAAATTCTTCCCATTCCATATTGTAGGTTCTATCACTTCCTTTTGTTTGGAGGATAGTGTTCCACCATTCTAATGCTGAATTCTTAAATAGATTAGAAGCAAACAGTATCTTATCTTCTTCAGCACACTTGCTTATTCTTAAGACTGCCTCAGTTTTCTCTATCCAACGTAGGGTTGCAATGGCTCCTTCATTGCCCGAGAATTCCATTGGTTTACAAGACCAGAATTCTTTATAAGAACAACCGTAAGACACGGTTCTTCTTCTTTTAGGAATAGGCATTTGAAGTACAGGTCCATTGTTCACGCTGTTTTCAGGTTCGATGGGTCGCTTACTGCTATGCTTACTTTTATTATTCGCTTCTTGAATATTTTGAATAATAAATGGCATGGCATCTATTATTCCTTGTGCCACTATGTGTTGAACAGCACTATTATCCATTTGATTTCCATTGTTATTGATGCTTGGATTCTCATTAACCACGTTAATGTTACTCTGGTTATCATTATTCAAATTTCCTTGATTTCCTTCGTCGGCCATCTGAATTTTTAAACATTTATCCCATATTAATATCACAAGATAATATTTAATATAGTTAATCACATGATACGCAATCTAGCCAAAAACGTCGATCATTGCGACTTTTACTCTATTTTCATATACTATTATGCATCTATTACATTCTAGTACTGAAATAAAAATTACAATACCAACAGAAACAGAATCACACTAATAGTAATATGCATCCGTACACATATATTTTATTTTATTATAATTTTATTATTTTGACTATTACCGTCTCCTCCATCACATCACGGATATGGATTTATCCAAAAATCCATATTGCGCTCATCGTATTTCCATACGAGACGCTCTCCCACCTGCCTCATTCTCTCACTACTTTCTAAAATTTCCTCCCCAAAAGTCCTAAGTTCTTGGACGTTTTCTGCACTCATTGGGGGTGCAGGTTCTAGGACTGGGTTCGGAATCTGGGGTGCGGGTTCCTGATATGGGGGTGAAAGTACCTGAAATCGGTAAGGATCTTCTAAGATCTTCCTAATATAATCATCTTGATAATAGGGATCTAAAGGGTCCATACCTGGGTAGACTCCTATGTTCTGTATAGGGTTGTCTTCATGTATCGGGTAACGTTGCACAAAGTCCCTATTGTCGTCCCACCAGGGGTCGTAATTTGGGTCTAGGGGATTTGGTGCAGGTACCCTAGGGATTTCTTCTGGGTTAAATTCATGCATTTCCACTTGGTTTTCAGGGTTTTCTATTTCCATGGGTTGTTCTGGGATTTGTGGTTGTGGGGCTACTAGGTGTTCCAGACTCGGGTCAGCAGCAGTTGTGGCTAGGATATGGAAATTGGCTAGGCTTCTATTAAGCATATCCTGTGTATGGGCATCAGTCTTTCGCTTAGCAGCCGCTAAAACTCTTTGCTGTTGCAACTTTCGCATTCTTTTCCTACGAGCAAAGGCTTCCTTACTAAACCATCCTCTCTTTTTATTAGGAAATGGCTCCTCCGACTGAGCTCTAAAGACAAATATTCCTTCTTCCTGATCAGCAGAATACCCAGAAAGGGCAGGCTGTGATGAAGTACCTTCGCTCCTAGGTGAATCAGACAACTGACAACTCATGTCTGAGGGTCCTTGATCACTCATACTGTAAACTAACAAATAGTCAAATAACACATAACAAATAAATACAGTTATGCACTTATTTTCATAATTTATTTCCTAACACAAAATTTATAATTTAAGTGTCAGCAGAACACTTCTTTGGCTTAGACCAGTGGCTAGGCTCTGATACCACCTCCTGTCGCAACCCCCGATCCCTGATCCCCGGGAACGGGCGGACGCGAGCTCAGTGACGGTGGTATCAGGTTGTTTTAATTTGGCAGCGAAATTTACATCAGGAACGTAGTTAGGAAATGTTTATCAGAGTAAAACCACCATATTTAATATTAATAATCACATGGGCAAAACCCAAGTTTCTTATTACAACACGTTTATAGGGATAAACCCTATTTTATTGAATTTAAAACATCGTCTTTTAGATAACTTTTATAGCCACATTTTTCCCAAGCCTTCAGTGCTCTCCAGCTGGCTTTTTACTAATTGGTTGTTACATTGTGTTACCTGAAACGTGTTTTAAAAACATTTGTCAGTGGGAAATACTGGTGAGTGAATCCTAGTTTAATCAAGAAACATTTTATCAATTAAAACAGTATTGAGAGCGATCACATTGTTTATTTCTACACAATTACTCATTCAGTACTGTCAATCCTGACTTGTGGGTCATATTACACATTGGCTAACTCGTCGTCCAATGGTAACGTACTGTCATCCCCGACTTACTACTCACAAGGTAGTAAATTTTGTATACAAAACCTCAACATACCGGCAGTAATTGAAGAACTACAAAGACTCAATCACCGCTTAATCACATTGTAAAACATTTAAGGTTTTGTAAAATATTACAAAAAGGTTAACAAAAAGAGGATAAACTCACTTTGCTATCTTAGACTTCGCGTAAGGGTTTCCTGGATATAATCTATAATTTATACAAATGTACATTGGTTAGTATCATAACCCTTTGAAAATATTAATGATACCCTCCCCGAGACGGCATTCCAACAACTACGTCGGGCAGAACCACGACAGTTATTACGGAACCCTAAATCAATCGGGCAGCGTATCTACTATGAAACCGGGGTTATAATACTTACAACGGAGCAGAACCTCGCTAATTAGGGGGATATAATACCCGCGTATTATAACTCTACTACAGAAATTGTGATTTTGAGAATTTGAAATGAGCGAGTTCGACTGAGATCCGAGGCCTCCTATTTATAGTTGCTGAACTCGACTCTCACGTGGCCCGCGTAAAAGTAGCCATAGGGTTACGCGGCCCGCGTTAACCCTAGGTCAACATATAGCTTTGCTGGTTCAGCGTGTAGGTCCGCCACGATGTCGACACGTGTCAGCTCAGGGTTGCGCCACCATTCAGAATACTCGCGGCCCGCGTAAGATTGAGGTGGGTTCTACGCGACCCGCCTCAACCTAAGTTTCAGATTTTTATTTTATTTTTAATATTATTTAATACATTTCGGCTCGGCTTTCACATACGGGGTGTATATAAAGACATATGAGGGTATTTTAAAATATACAAAGGTGTCGGAAATATTATGAGAGTGTCGATTTTACCGAGGGTTGTTACAATTGTTCAAACTTTTATACTTATATGCTAGCACTCAAAACTTGTATACTCGCCAATACTTTTGTATTGAACTATACTTTCATACATGTTGCAGGATTATAATGATGATGATGATGCACTGAACTTAGTAGGATGCCTAGAAACGCACCGAATTTAAATTCGTGTTTATTAGTTAAGTCATTCGATAATTGTTGTAATTTGTTCGTTTCAAACTTGTTGTATTTCAATTTCAAACAATGTACTTGTTATTAGCATTGAAATGAAATCATTTATTAAATACTTGTGACGTTTAGCGTTATGAAGTCTCGAGCAATCTCGTTCGTCTCACTCCGATGTTTCCGCCATCGGTTGGGGTGTGACAACCCATGAACCATTTGATGTTTTTGTTCGCTTACAAAAAAAACAAGAAACTTATAGACTTGGCTTTGCATACATATTATTTGCTTACCTTTTTGTTTGTGTTAAACTAGTTTTTTGCTCTGCACGCGTTGCGGGGCACTAAGCCGAATATCTCTCTTTCATAACATGTAAGTCTGTGTTTCGGTTTCTTATACATACTACTCATAACACGATCTCAAAATCGAGTCAACCAATTAAAACAAAACATTACCATACTTTCACTAAAAAAAAAGTAAAACGATAGGAAGACTATAATTTTAAACTGGGAAAAACTGTAATCTATTAGGACAAATGAGCGTGGGCCACGTAGCCGCCTATAAAAATTACACCAAGTCAACTATTAAAACAAAACACTGCCATAGTTTTGTAAAATAAAATAAAACAAAACACTACCAAAGTTTTGTCAAATAAAAAAAAACTAAAACGATGGCATGACTATAATTTTACACTCAAGGCAAAATCGTAATTTGACAGGAAAAAAAAATAAAAATGATGGCAAAACTGTAAATTTGAACTGATGGTAATTTGACAGAGAGGGGAAAAAACAAAACCAATGGCAAAACTGTAAATTTAAACGGTGCAAAATCATAATTTGGCTTGACAAATGAGGAAGTACCAGTCAGCTGCCTGACACCATTCCCCTCCATGACATGACTATAATTTTACACTGAAGGCAAAATCGTAATTTGACAGGGAAAAAAACAAAAATCATGGCAAAACTATAAATTTGAACCGATGGCAAAATCGTAATTTGGCAGAAAGGAAAAAAAACAAAACCAATGGCAAAACTGTAAATTTAAACGGGTCAAAATTGTAATTTGGTTGGACCAATAGGAAGTGTCAGGCAGATGTACGGAACTATTCCCTCCATGACATTTGTAGGTATATAAAATATCTAGAATATTTAACATGACAAAAGGTATATAAAATATCTAGAATATTTAACATGACGAAATTATTTGTAAGATGAAATATGTAAATAATTAGATTTTGCCTCGCCCGCGTTGCGGGGCACTAAGCCGAATATTTCTCTCTCATAACATGTATGTCTGTGTTTCGGTTACATGTATATACTACTCATAACACGATCTCAAAAAAATTACATTGAGTCAACCAACTAAATTAAAACACTATCATACGTTTGCTTAAGGAAAACAAAAACGATAGAAAAAAATAATAATTTTAAACAGGGGGCAAAATTGTAATTTTTCAGGATAAATGAGTGTGTTCCAGGCAGCCGCCTGACACGAATAAAAATTACACCGAGTCAAACAATTAAAACAAAGCACTTCTATAGTTTTGTAAAAAAAAAACTAAAACGATAGCATGACTGTAATTTTACACTAGGGCAAAATCGTAATTTAACTGGGAAAGCAAAGGAAAACGATGGAAAAAATGTAAATTTAAATTAAGGGCAAAATCGTAATTTGGGTGGGTGGGGAAAAAACAAAACTAATGGCAAAACTGAAGGGGTCAAAATCGTAATTTTGAACCGAGGGCAAAATGGTAATTTTAGATGGGAGCAAAAGCATAATTTTATTTTGATCTGGGAGTAAAAACGTAATTTTGAAATGATGGCAAAATCGTAATTTTAAAGCGGGGATAAAATCGTAAATTGGTTTGGCTAATGGAGGAGTGTCAGACAGCTTCCTGACACTATTCCCCCATCTTGTGTCTGTAGTTATCCATTGGGGGCAAAATCGTAATTTTACTGGGAAAACAAACAAAAACGATGACAAAAATGCAAATTTAAATTGAGGGCAAAATCATAATTTAGCTGGGAGGAACAAAACAAAACTAATGGCGAAAATGTAAATTTAAACGGGGCAAAATCGTAATTTTGAACCGAGGACAAAATTGTAATTTTTAACTGGGGGCAAAAACATATTTTTATTTTGAACTGGGGGTAAAAACGTAATTTTAAACTAATGACAAAATCGCAATTTTAAAGCGGAGACAAAATCGTAAATTAGTTGGGCCCAAAGCAGGTGAACTATTGTTCACCATACTTTTATTTTGAACTTGAGGTAAAAACGTAATTTTTAAATGATGGCAAAATCGTAATTTTAAAACGGAAACAAAATCGTAAATTAATTGAGCCCAAAGCAGGTGAACTACTGTTCACCATAGTTCATAAATGTTCACTATACTTCATAAATGTTATAGAGGTAATGAGTTTGGTAAAATGTTGATTTTAAGAACCTTAGGGGATGTTTGACAACATTGATTGGAAGTGAGAGTCTCAGTCAGTAATTACTGTTTCTTTGGACCTCTAAATGACGGTGTAAAATGACTATTTTACCCCTCTAACTAAATGAGTCTTCTTCCCCACATTAACCCTAAAAATTAGAGCACCTCCCAACTGTTTTCATAACACAGATTTTGAATTAGGGGTTTTAGGTTTTGGATTAAGTTTAAAATGTTACCACAATGACAAATCAGTTTTGAGCCATTAGATGGCAGCGGCGGTGGTGGTGGCGGGTGCGGTGGTTCTGGCTGAGGGTTACGAACACAGGTTAAGGGACAAAGAGCTAAGGTAGTTCAAAGGTAGTCTCATTCAACATCATTTTGAAACTTACCCATTAAGAGACTTGTTGGCCGATTCAAAGGTTGTCCATTCAAATGCAGTCTCTTAATGATTTCATTAAGAGGTTAGAACGGACCACTTGGGGTAAGTTTAGTGTTACTGGTAAATTGTAAATATGGTGTAAACCTGTATTAGGCCACACGGGGTGGCACGTTATTTTATCGTGATAAAGTCTATCACGCGTTAGCACACCGCCGCCTCCATTCCTTCACGCGTTATAAATTCAACGGCGTCCATTTTATAACTCGTTGAACTTTTGAATAAAGGCTGCATGGGCATCTCTTCAAATGACACGTGTGGAACTTTTGAATAAAGGCTGCATGGGGTGATAGAATTCAAATGACACCTGTACATCACACACGAAATATGGGATATATACACATGTATATATTCACACACATGTATATAATATTGGGTGATAGAATTTCATCACTAGTGATACCACCCCCTCTACATTTCTATCACTAGTGATAGAAATTTGGTTGATGACATGGCATGATTTTATTGGACAATGGGAGTGATAGAAACTATCACTAGTGAACCACCCCTCCTCCCCTTAGGTAACCTTGGCTTTCTAGCTGCTTGCCGTCTAAAAAAACGAAAGACTAGCCACTAATGGCTTGGATTTGGTACTGAAAGGAGACTAGTTGTTAAAGGAGACTAGTTGTTACTAAATAACAAGTTGCTGCTATTAGCAAGTTAAAACTCATGATGACGATTAAGACTATAGGTTACTACCGATGGTAATTGGGTGCTAATGAGAGGTCAACCATCCAAGAAGACACAATAATAATAATAGTTAATACTAAAAAGAGGTAATGAGTAACTTTCCACTGAGAAGATGTCAACTACCAAAGAAGAGCAAACTGCAAATTGTTGCAAACAAGCAGCTCGCCGATGATAAAGACATTCATGTTGATGAGGAAGTTGTTGTCGACTTGTCATAATGGCGAAGCTTGAGATTTCCGACCGAGGGGGGGGGAGGCGCGGAAGTCACCGGACCTAAAAATTTCTATAAAACCGGGGGGGTCAAAAACGTATATACCCAAAAGTTTCTATACAAAAACTACATACTCTCCACTACTGAGCGAAAAGTTCGGGGGGTCAGCCGCCCCCTCCCGCCCCTTAAAAGTTTCGCCCATGGTTGTACGTGCAATATCAAGGGATTCAACGACCCAATGAAGATAGATTTTACTTTTACTCATCTCTATTATTATTTTTGTAATTATATTTAGAAAATCATAGTTAACTTCATTTAACACTCAACTGAACCATAATCAAAACATGTCATTTATAGTTGACTTATTAGGGTACAGGGTATAGTAGCGGGGACTTGAGGTCACCGATCGGTGACTATACCGAGTAAAGGAGAGTGTTCGGTGAGTTGGAGAGAGAGTGTGGAAATCGGTGAGTGTTTACCGAAAATGGGCAAAAGTGATTGATGTGATTTTTTGACCGTTTCCCCATTTTTTTACCGTTATTTTTTTGACCGTTTGCTTTTTTTTTATATAAAACCCATATTTTCAATCAATTTAAAACACACAACTCTTCTCCATGCAACTCTATTTTTTTTTTAAATTCACTTCTATTTTTTCAATGGATGATATACCACCGCTATTCCTTCCAATTGATATTAGTGAAGACAGTGATTCTTCCTCGAGCGATAGTAGTTTAATTTTTTTCCAAAATCTTATTAACGAAGCCGCTCAACTGGAAGACACGGGCACTTCTAGAAAAAGGAAATCTGTCCGTCGAGATCGAGTGAAATGTCACGAAAACCTTACGAGAGATTATTTTGTCGAGGAGCCCGTATTCAACGAAGAGGTTTTTCGTCAAAGGTTTCATATGTCCAAAATGTTGTTTTTAAAAATTTTGAGTGACGTGCAAGCGAATAACTCGTGGTTTCAAGACGCCGCGGATGCTAGTGGTATGAAGAGTTTTACATCGATTCAAAAAGTTACTTCGGCGATTAAGCAACTAGCAACCGGTAACGCTCCAGACGAGTTCGACGAGTATTTAAATATGTCCACAAGGACTTCCCGAGAAAGTCTAGAATATTTTTGCGAAACGGTATGTAATTTATACGCTTCCGAGTTTTTACGTAGACCTACTAGCCACGACGTTGCGCTCTTGTACCAAGCTCATGAGGAGAAACATCACCTTCCTGGGATGTTGGGTAGTCTTGATTGTACACATTTTGTTTGGATAATGTGTCCAACGGAGTTGCGGGGTCAATATATGAGGGGGGATCACAGTCACCCGACAGTTATGCTCGAGGCGGTGGCCTCTCAGGATTTATGGATTTTGCATGCTTTTTGTGGTCCAGCAGGTTCACAAAACGACATCAACGTGCTCCAACAATCTCCGTTATTTCTTACTGAGCGAAATGGAACTGCACCAAAATGCCCATTTTACGTGAACAACCACTTGTACAAGCGTGGATACTATCTTACCGATGGAATCTACCCTACTTGGTCAGTGTTTGTGAAATCATTTCCGTATCCTCACATTGTGAAAGAAAAGAAGTTCAAGAGGCAACACGAGGCGGCAAGAAAAGACGTGGAGCGGGCTTTTGGTGTTTTAAAGGCAAAATGGCATATACTTCATCGCCCGATGCGTGCTACGAGTGTTAAAAAAAATTAGGATGGTCGTATATGCGTGCATTATTATGCATAATATGATTCTAAAAGACGACGGAAACGAGATTGCACCGATACATATTCGGGATCCTCCAGTCGAGCCCTTTTTCGAAGACACTGCTTATAACGAGCTCATTGATGAAGATACGCATTATAGACTAAAATATGATCTTGTGGAGCATCTTGGAGAACAAGATTTACCCCACCTTTTAGCGGATTCCGACGACGAATAGTTAAATTAGGTTTTTTTTTAAATTTATTTTTATATTTTAAATTAGTTTTTTTTTAAATTTATTTTTATATTTTAAATTAGGTTTTTTTTATGTAATGCGTTTTTTTAATTAAAAGTGCCTTTATTTACATTAAAAGAGAAAGTATAATGTACAAAACGCCTTATCGTACTTCACGTACGCGACGGGTTCTAAACCATCAGATATATGTGATTATCACGCATGGACTGATTAATCACGCTTGGAACTGATTAAATCACGCATGGGACTGAAAATCACGCATAGAACTCATGTTTCAGATTAATCACGCATGGGAATAAGCTTCTGAAAATAATCACGCATGTTTTAAATAATCCCGCATCCAAATTATCACGCTTTCAACCCTGATCTGACGGTTACTAGTGTCGCGTACGTGAAGTATGATAAGGCCTAATGTATGTTAACCGCTCTCTACATTAAAATATGTTTTGTTTATTTATGAATAATTTCTAGAAAATAAAAAATATATAACTCAAACACCCTAGGGTGATTGACCATACCCCCTGATTGAGTGCAAAATGAGGAGTGGAATGGGGAGTTGACATGACATAATATTATTGGGTAGGATTTCACTCAATCACCCTATGGTGATTGACCATACCCTCCACCCTTATCAAAGCACTTTAGGTTGACCCACAGTTGTCCATTTTTTAGCCTTTCTTTTAAATAACTTATAGTGCAAAATACAAGTACAACTGAAAACTCAAATCTTTAAATAAGTTGCAACACTAAAAATCTCTAAATGACATCACAATGAACCAACATAAAATGTTAGAACATGTTCCCGAGTTCTAATCTATAAGAACGATATGGAGCCAGAGTGGGTGTTACCTCACACCCGGTTGTATGCGACTGACTTGCTAAACAGTCTGCGTATGTAAACCACTTGCAATCCGCTTGCAACTGCCAGCAAAATGTATTCCGCAATTGTGTACAAGATTACCCGTTTATGTGTGCTCTCATTTGCTGCACAAACAACCAACATTAATCAAACTTATGGAAATTGCAAAGAGAAGTCTATACGAGTTTGAATTATGACAATGTTTATTAAAGAAGCTTACTATGGCGATGTCGAGCATCACGTGCTTTCAAGTATTTTTGTTCAGCAGTAACAGATTCCAATGCCTCCCTCAATTCAGCTATTTTCACATTGACAGGGTCCAAATGCTCTGAAATGAACAAAAAAGAATTAAAAATATAAAACATACAATCACACAAAAAAAAATTACAAACATATAAATGATGTTATTTTGATACAACATGCAGCTTTACAGAACAATGATGAATGATAGCTCGATCAGGAATAAGGGTATGCAAAAAACAGTCCAAACAAACAAAATAGTAGAATCAAACAGGAATTGGCAATATTCTGTTCTATCCTCGGTATGGCTGCAAATGAACCAAGCGAACATGAACAAGACCTTGTTCATCTTCGTTTGTTAAGCAAAAAAATGTGTTCATGAACACTTACCAAACAAGATTTTCTGTTCGTGTTTGTTCATTAAGGAAATAAACGTGTTCGTGTTCGTTTACTAATTTTACGTAACGAACATTCATGAACACAAAAGAATACAAACTAATGTTCATGGACACAAATGAAAACAAACGAACACAAACAAGCGTTCATGAACAGAATATATAATACACCGATACCTATTAAATATATTATTTGCCAGAATTTTGAAGTATTTAAATAAAGTATAAAATTTACAAACAAACGAACATAAACGAACACGTTACCGAACGTTCACGAACATAAATGAACGAACGCGACCTCTGTTCATGTTCGTTCGTTAAGTTCGTTTGTGTTCGTTCAATTATTAAACGAAGGAACACAAACAAACTTCCCAGTTCCCACAAAATGGTTCACGAACTGTTCGCTGAACATTCAATTCGTTTGCAACCCTAATCCTCGGTCATAGAGTTTTTTAGAAACCGGTTTACGGTTTGGTTCTCAATACTAAGATGATCCAAAAAGCGGTTCTAGTTCAGTTTGGTATTGGTTTAAAACTGGATCAGTCATCAAAAATAATTAATTTCAAAATCAGAGAGCAAGGTTTTAAGTTAGAAAACTCCAAGTTTCAATTCTAATTTCCACTTCAAGGTTCTATATGGAACCAACCCAATTTCGGTTCTATTAGTTTCAACCCGATGACCGCCCCTAATCAAGAACTTAGTTGCAAGAAATTTAAGCATGTTGTACTCAGAAAGAAAGACTCAACAAACCATCTTTTGCTAGGTCATGCTCGTTGGGAATATGACCGACATGTATGTAGAACGAGACTGTCTCAGGCGTCGAGTAAGGATTGTGAAAACAAAACTGGTACATTCCACTTCGTGGAGCCTTAAACTCGAATTTTTCACCAGATGTTCCTTTCATTGTTTGCACTACATTCCCTCCCGGAGAAGACACCTGAAATAAATGCAAAACTCAATATAAACAAATTGTACACTAAACTGTGCCAAACAAGAATCATCACTATGGTTATCTTTTTCCTACAACTTCAAGCATAAACCGATTTTAAAGCACCCTTGATTATGAACAAAATAGTTTTCAAACAACCTATACAGAATAAGATTGCTATTGAGGAGATAATAATGATCGGTATGAGCTTACATCAAAATCCAAAAGGTCTATCTAACCTTTATTTAGTACAACTTCAAAAATCGAAAACCTAAAATGCACGAAATCCTTCAATCGAACTAATCAGTCACAAATTAGAGAAACAAAACAGATAAAACGAATAATTATACAATGAATCCGTTTAAATTCAAAAATTTCAGACTATGGAATTTCACCTACAGAAGCAGATCAATAAAAAAAACACTCAAATCCATTTTTTTCTAAACAAATTGACAATCCTTTCAACAAGCCCAAAAATTAGGCAATTAGGTCAACTTGGTTCCAATTAATCCAAATTCATAAAACCAAATACAAGATCTGAACTACTGAGACCTATAGACTCGCAATAAAGTCGATGCCAAAATTAATAGAATGATCATCCTTTTCCTTACAACTTCATGCATAACCCGATTTTATAGCACCCTTGATTATGACCAAAATAGTTTTCAAACAACCTATAAAAAATCAATCATTATCGAGGCAATAATAAAAATCAACACAAGCCTTCATTAATCCAAAAGGTCTATCTAATCATAGTTTGAGATAGCTTCAAAAACCTAAAACCTAATATCCACAAAATCCTTCAATTAAACTAAACAATCACAAATTACAGAAACAAATCAGCAAAACGTTTAAATCTTCAACGAATTCTCTTAAAAATTTCACCGAAAAAACCAGAACAATGAAAAACCACTCCGATCTAAAATATATTCTAAACAAACAACCAATCCTAACAACAAGCCCTAAAATCAAATAATTCGGTCAACTCAATTCCAAGTAATCGAAAACCTAATATAGACAATAAGCCTTCAATTAAACTAAACATTCACCAATTAGACAAACAAATCAACAATATACGGATAACTATCCAACGAATTCGTTCAATTTCAAACAAATTATCCTCAAATCAATTAAAAACCACACCGATCCTACACAAACAGCCAATCCTATCAAGAAACCCCTAAAATTGGGTAAAATCATAGAATTAGGTAAACTCAATTCAAATATATAACAACAGACACACGATCTGAAGTAGAGAGATGGATAGACTGACAATAAAGTCGATGCCGGGATGATCGGAGCTCCAGAAGATATCATGATCGACGACAACGAAGTTACCGGAAACCGTATCGCCTTCGTAGAGTACGTATTCGTATACACATTCGACGTCGTTGACGGTGACTGAGAGCGCCGATACGTGGCCGGTGAAGGCTGAGAGGAGGAGAAACCCTAGGATCGCATACGCTTTCATCGTCGTCTCCGTGGTTTCAGATTTCGTTTTGGTGAGTAATTGTTTCCACATGGGCGTGTTTTCAGGGATTATAGGCTCAAGCTTGATGTAATAATATAATACGATTAATAACTAAGAGCATTCACATCTTAGGAATCAAAATCTGTGTGTGGGGTTTTTAAAATATAAAGAGCATAAAAAGTGGTTGTGAGTGGAGGAGAGAGAAAATGTTACTGTTCATCTGTATATTTGGGGGGACACTGTTCACCCACTATAATTTTTTAATATATATTGAAAGTGGTTGTGAGTGTAGGAAAGAGAAAAATGTAATGATAAAGGTATAAAAATATTATTTAATTGAAAAGGAGAGAGAAAAAGTATTTGTTTTTAGTGGAAATATATTGATATAGGAGTTGTTTTTTATTGGAATGTATGTATAATTTTAGGGAGCTGGATGTGAATGCTCTAAGGGAAAAGATCAAATAAATAATAGGAAGTTTATTTTGGTTAGGGAGTATAGGAAGTAATCTTAGCCGTTCATCTTCTTTTTTTAAATTTTGGACGCGTGAGCTTTTTCGTCTTTTTACATTATCATATCTTCGTTCTAATTCGATTATAGATTCTGTAACCTCTCTTCTTAGTTCATCACTTTCATAACAGAATTGAAGATTCTATAACCCTAAATCGCAATCGATCGCAAATTCACCTCTTTTCAAGCATTAATCTTGTTTCGTTCGTCAATTCGATAACCTCAATGTCTTCTTCAGACTCTGTTGGTAAGTTTAGCTTCAATTTTGAGTAAAATTTTGTTATTTTTTCCGAAATTCATTGTTTTACGTTTTATAATTCGTGTTTCTGTTATTAATATTTGATTTTTCATAAGTTTAATTGTTATTGTTGTATAATTTAACATAATTTGTTCGTTTTGTTTCTTCATCATTTATTGCGTTTTAGTGAAGAGTTGCGTTTTATGATTTGATTCACATTATATGCATACAAACTTTAAATTTAAGATTGATGTAATATAAAGCTATAACTGTCATTGTTGTACAATTTTAGAGTTTTGTTCGTTTCATACATTGTTTTGTTTGTTCATCATTTGATGCGTTTTACTGAACGTATTGCGTTTTATGCTTTTATCCATATTAGTTCATATACAAACTTTAAAGGTCTGTATTTCTAAATTTTTATTAACATATTTTGAGATTTAACACTAAAAACATTGTTATATAAGAGGTATTGCGTTTTATAGTTATTTGTTATTTGTTTCAGATCACATGATGCTTTTTACTGAACGTATTGCGTTTTATGCTTTTATCCATATTAGTTCATATACAAACTTTAAAGGTCTGTATTTCTAAATTTTTATTAACATATTTTGAGATTTAACACTAAAAACATTATTATATAAGAGGTATTGCGTTTTATAGTTATTTGTTAATTATTTCAGATAACATTTTCAAGTGGGAGGAACGTGTATGCTTAAACAGTGGAAGAAAGTTTTTCAAACCTAAAGTCAGTGGATCCATTACACCTGCTGTTGGAATGTTTTTTAAATCATTTGATGAGGCTTTTGCGTTTTATCAGAGATATGCACTTGCTGCAGGTTTTTCTGCAAAAAAAAAAAATACCTCTTGGAAAAATGCTGATGGTTTAGTGAAAATAAGATATATTGTATGCTCAAAAGAAGGATTTCATGTTGGCAAAGAAATAGATTCTGGTTCAGTTGATGAGAATAGTAAAAAGATTGTTAGACGTAATAGAGGTTCAAAAAGAGTTGGATGCAATGCTCATGTGAAATTAATATTAGAGAACAATAATATGTTTAAAATCTACTACTTTGAAGAAGAACATAATCATATCTTTGTTGAAGATGAAGATATTCATTTCTTGCCGGCTGCCAGAAGTATCGATTATGTTAAAGAAAGTTTTATATTTGGATTGTCTGCAATCAATATTGGACCTGTTAAAGCATTCAATATTATGAAAACAATGTATGGTGGTTTTGGTGAAGTTGGTGCTAGTAAAGTTGATTGTAAGAATTATAGAAAGGATTTGAATCTTTACATAGGAGAGTATGATGCAGAAATGGTAGTTAGGCGTCTTATTAGGAAGAAAGAATGTTGTCCTGGTTTCACATGTGATTATGTTATTGGTGAAGATAGAAGATTGAAAGGACTTTTCTGGGCTGATGAGCAATCAAAAACAAATTATACAGTGTGTGGTGACATAGTTGGTTTTAATGCTACTTATAAATCAAACAAGTAAGTTTTTTTCTTTTATTGCGTTATATATTCTATTGCGTTATATATCCTGATCTATTTTTTCTAATGCTTTTTTAATTTGTTTTTATGTAGGTATGATTTGGTTTTTGTACCATTTACTGGGATTGATAATCATTTTAGGAATGTCACATTTGGTGGTGCATTACTTGGTTCTGAGACTGCAGATTCTTATAGATGGCTTTTAAGGTGCTTTGTTAATGCTTTTGGAAATGAGCCTAAAGTTGTTGTTACTGATCAAGATGCTGCAATGAAGAGAGCTATTAAGGATGTACTTTCAAGAAGTAGGCATAGGTTATGTATGTGGCATATATGGGATAAATTGAAGACAAAGGTATTAACTGCGTTTTATGATATAATAAACTGCAATTTTAAATAGTTTTATTATTGCGTTTTATGTATTATACAATAAGATCCCCAAACACTTTTATCAATAGAATTACAAAACAATTGCGTTTTACCATCAATGCATTATGTTTATCATTTTCAATATATTGCGTTTTAAATTATTGCGTTTTATGTTTAATAATTTTATTACTTTTTATACAGGTTGGTCCTGTTTTGTCAGCAAACATTGATTTTAATACAAGAATGACTCATGTTGTTTGGAATGATACTATTATTCCAGAAGATTTTGAAACTGAGTGGCATTCAATAATGTCTACTTTTGGATTGGAAAATCATGAGCGGTTAAAAGATATGTACGATCTTCGATTTGATTGGATTCCTGCTTATTACCATGGAGAGGATTTGACTGGTCTTATGCGTACTACGTCTAGATGTGAAAGCGAGAATTACTTCTTTGGTCAGATTTGCAATCCAAGATGTACACTTGTTGAATTTTTCACTCATTTTGAGACTGCAATGGATATTTAAAGGCATGAGCATAGGAGGAATGATCATGATACAAGGTATATTCAGTGTAAGACTTGGAGTGACTTTGTATTGGAGAAACAAGCATCAGAAATATATACCAAAACAATTTTTAAGGATATTCAGATTGAAATTGATGCTGCCATTACAAAGTGTATGTCAAAGTCTCTTGATACTGTGGGTGATGTTCAATATTATGAAATAAAGGATTTCAAACAGCCATGCACATCTTTATTCAAGGTAATTTTTTAAATTTATATTGTTTTAAATATCTATTGCGTTTTATTTTTTTCCATCTTTTGTTGCGTTTTATCATTATATGATCATATACTAATTTATGTATTATATTTATTATTCATTGCGTTTTATATTACATTTCACTAATTTTATATAGCTTTTTAATCTTATTTACAGGTGCAATACAGCAAACAAGAAGATGGTTTAAGTATAAATTGTTCTTGCAAACGGTTTGAACAATTTGGTATATTGTGCCGCCATATATTTTATGTTCTACGGTATGATGATATAACTGAGTTTCCTAGAAGATATGTTCATAGAAGATGGATGAGAGATGTTGTTTCAAATGGATTAAATCATTGCAATATTCGGTTTGATGAAATTGGTAGGAATAGTGAAATTGATAAAGTTTATAGAGAAATCGTTGTTGCAAATGAGTATGTGGTTAATAGGCTGGTTGGGGATTTAGATGAGCTGCGTCGTTACAGGGATCATATTAAAAGTTATATTGATAAAGCGGATGAGGTTATGGTTGCTGCGCCGCCTCCTAGTCGCAAAGAAAGATTTGCTGATATTGGAGGGAACTTAGAAAAATCAGATTCTATGATTCGTGTCCCGATCAAAATAAGGACCAAAGGATGCGGTGTACAAAAAAAGGATCAACTCTAATCGTGAGATTGCAATTCAGAAATCATCAAAGATCCAGAAATCGTGCCGTGTATGTGGTGGAAAAGGACATAACAGTCGCACATGTAAAGATAAGGTTTCTTCTAATGCTATAGGTTCTAGCAATGCAATGTAAGTATGTATACAAATTTTGTCAAATTTTGATATCAATAAGAAAGAAAAAAATTTTGTCATTGCGTTTTATGATGTATAGGTTTCATCTCTTTTTGTTATTGCGTTTTGTGATATCCTTCATAAATATCAGCTTTTTTGGTTAATTGCGTTTTATGATAACAACAGTATATTGTTATTGCGTTTTATACATAGAACAATATACTTTAAATGGAATTTTTTGATTATTGCGTTTTATTATAACATAGATCATAGATCAAATTAAACAAGAAATGCAAGTGGATATCATAAACATTGCGTTATATAGATGATGATAGTTTTAAACAAAGATGAAGTTTTCAAACTACAAAATTAAATAAAAATTACTAGCATGATCAGCATCATGGATCAAAGTTTGTTTCTTCTTCGGATGAGAACCCTAAGCTTCCATCTGGGATTTCCTCATCACTTTCAGATTCAACCCAAAGTTCAACCTGTGAGATTACTGCCTTTTGAAGCTTCTCTGCAAATTTGCTAGCAGAGTTGTTGATGATTGGTATTTCTGATAATTGCTTCAAAAAATTTATATCCTCACTGGTAGATATGTCCTTTGGGTCATACATCTCCACATCACCATCGTCCCAAGTCACTGAAACTTTGAAAGTTTCCTCAATGAACTCCCAAGATGTAACTTGGGCATCTTCAGTTGCAGTTTGATTCGGATTTCCAAATCTTTTGTGTAGAATTCTGAACAGTGCGGCTGTCTGATCTGTGTAACAAGCAGGTGGTATACCTATTTCATTCATCCTTCTCAACACATTATCATTGCAGTTTTGAAGAACAGAAGCAACAGAATGGTATCTTATTTTTTTCCATCAAGGAATTGAAGAATGGAATTGTCTTTTTTAACCCACCAAACTGATAGTTGTTGATTAGCCATTTTAGGGTTTGTGTGTGTGTTTTGTTGTTGGGTATTGGTGTATTTGGTGTATGATGAGAGGAATGTGAAAATAGTTTAGGGTTTTTGTTCTTATATAATGGATTGATAGAGGGATTTGAATCAAGTGTGTTAATAATAAAAATGATTATATTTTATTTTTTTTCTTTGAATTGATTGTTCAATCATACAGTATTTTATCAGGAATCCAAAAGGCTTTTTAAGGCTTTTTGTCTAATCAATTTTATTGTCATTAAGCTATCAGTTTTTTCTTTGTTTTATCTACTCTTCATTTATTATTATTTTATATCATAACATTGTGTTTTAGAAGAGTATAATATATCAGTTTTATGATTGTCATTATTGTAATTAAGCTTTTAATTTGTTTTGTGTTATAAAAATAGTAAAAAAAAATTTATTGCGTTATAAAGGTATATTGCGTTATATGTTTGGAAATGAATAATTAGGAAACACTTTGTAATGCGTTATAGAATAAATAACTTATGTCAAACAACAAATAAATAGACAATGTTAAGTTATAACATATTATTAAAATGTTGCGTTTTATAATAATAACATTTTACTATATATGTATCTTTTCTTTTAAATATATTATATAAAATTTTTATTGATAAATTGTACAAATTTTAAATAATGTGTTTAAAAGAAAGGATACATATTGCGTTTTAAAATAACAAACAAATAAGAGCATTTTAAATATATCAACAAAATATTGCGTTATATGAAATTTATCCACAAAGAAAAAACATTGTGTTTTATAATAAGTAGTATTTCTAAATCAAAGTAACCAGCAAGATCAAGAAAATACTGCGTTATAATAAAATTATGCTAAAAGAAAAACATTGCGTTTTATAATAAGTAGCATTTCTAATTCAAAGTAAACCATCAAGATCAAGAAAATACTGAGTTATATTAAAATTATGCTAAAAGAAAAAACATTGCGTTTTATAATAAGTAGCATTTCAAAATCAAAGTAAACCAGCAAGAGCAAGCCTGTCTTTAATCCTTTCTAAACTAGTGTCATAAGATTGTTTTTTAAGTTTCGCACTGAGGTTTCGAAACTTATTTGAGTCCTCAATAACATAATCTTTGAGTTCGTTGATTTCGTGCAATAATATCTTTGCGATGAACTTTCTTCTTAAATCATCAAGTTGTGCGGTCTGCTTGTTGACTTGGTTTTTGTTTTTACCCTTCTTGATAATTGCAGGTTCTTCATATTCCACATTAAACCCACAATCCCATTTTTCGACTGCTTCACCATTATAACATTCCATATGACGCATACAGAATATACCACAGTCAATGCCGTTATTTTTTGTCCTCCATTTCATCTCCATTCTAACAGGGGCTATTCCCTTTATTTCATCTGCTTTTTCATGTCCAGCAGATTTAAGGTAAGCTGCCAAAGCATTCCTCTACAGAAAAAAAAAACAAAAAGATTAGGTGGTTTATATTTGTGTTTTAAAAGCATAAGTAAGAATACTTACTGTATTTTCAGGCACATCACCATATTTTTCTTTATTTGTGGCTTCTTTTGCACTGTTGTCAATGATGAATATTTGTTTCTCTTCAAGATTGAACGAGATCACAAAGAAATGCTCTGAAAGGAGAATCGGGACAAGGATAATTTTAAAATCTTTTATGCTTTTTAGCTTTGCACCTTGAAGAATTTTTTCAATGTTCTTTGTGAAAGCTTCTATCATCTTTTCTTCATTTTCAGTTTCTTCCTTATCACTCGATGGTAAAGCCTGCATAACATTAAACACATTAACATATTATTTCGTTTTATGAAGGTAATAAAACATACAACTGCGTTTTATGAAGGTAATAAAACATACAGCCGCGTTTTATAAAACTTCATTCAAACAAAGTATACATTGCGTTTTATGAAAGAAATAAACTGGCAATTGCGTTTTATAAAACTTCATTCAATCAAACTTCAAAATACTTCATTATACATATATTATTTCTATAAGACAGACAAATTGCGTTTTATAGATCTTACCAGCATTCGAATAGTACAGAAAAATCTTGGATTTTTGTTGTCTTTTGATCTTCTTTTTTCTTATTCATTCAAAATATATGCCCATCAATTGATTACTTCTCCGGTGATTTCCAATCCTGGCCTCATTGTTTATGCAGCATATCTATATAGAAATACATGATCTTTAATTTCAAAGAGAGTGTCCCTGCAAAAAAAAATAATTAAATTATAATATTTTGATTTTTGTTTTGTGTTAGTGTATATAAATGATTTTTTACATCATTTCTCCTTCTGCATGGAAAGCATATCCCGATATGTTGTTTTCGTGTGCCGTTCTTGCTTCCTTCATTGCTACTTGTCTTAGATAGTATGGTGAACAAAATACTTCTGGTACATTTTTCTGTCGATCTGGTCGTACCATCCTTGTGATTATTTCTTCTGTTTTGGTTATATCACTTGTTGGTTGTTCTTGATGAACTGATTTTGCAGGTGTTTTATACGGATCTTCTTGTGGGTTGAGGAATGATGTGTTTTGAATTAGATCACTGATTTCCTTTTCAGTTTTCTGTTCTTCAATTCTATCAAACATTGTTTGTATTCCAGTAATTTGAACTTCTTTTTCGATTGTTTTATTTTCAGATTCCGCTTGAATTTCGGTTTGTGCAGCGTGGCTAGTAGCATCAACTTCTACTTCATTTTCATCAACATTTGAAGACAACTGAGAAATTTTCAAATCAAAGGATGGTACCTCATCATTTTGAATTTTCTTTTCTTTTGATTTGATTTTTTTTTTCTTCTTCATCTGTCTTTTGGATTATCTCCAACATTAATGATGAAGTTTCTTCGCTAAATGATGATTGTACCATTGAAGGGTTTTCAATGTGTGTTTGCAGAATCGATGCAGGTTCATTCTCACTGATTTTTTTCTGGATTGGAGGACTGGACTACAGCTGTGTTAACTTCATTGCGTTTTATAGCATCATCATTGCGTTTTACAATCAATGGAGTTGAAATGATTTGATTTTCGGTGTCTTCATTTTGGCTCAAATTTAGAAATCTTGATGGTGTTTCCATCAGAGTTTAATCAATATTAACTTTCTTGTGCTTTTTAGCTTGATGGTTGAATTTTTCTATCAATGACGCCCATTCGTTTACTTTGTTATGAACAGTTTCACTGTTTGGATATTCTTCAATGATCTCATCTATACGTGATTGGATGCTTTCGAAAATTTCTTCAAATCCTTTAAAATGATTATCCAAGGCAGTCACAACATATTCTTCTTTTGATTTTTTATCTTCAATGTTCTTCATATTTTCATCGCCACTTTTTGTTGAATGAATGTCAGAAAGACCTTCACTTTGATTTTGTGATGGCATGAAATTACGCAATCGGCATTGACTGTCTACCCACAATTTATCTCTATTTCCTATTGATGGTTTAATGAAGAATTGCCCCCATGATCCTCCACTTTCTGTTTGTGTTTTCTCAGTTTCATTGGTTTTAAGTTGGCTGTTTTGAACATCCTCTTGATTCTCTTGTTCAATCCAGTCTGTTGCAGCTTTAAGTAAGGTGTTTCCATCTTTTATCTCTTCTGAGTTTATATTGATGTTTGGGTGTTCTTCAGCATCGTCTTCATCTTTTTCTTCAGATTCATCTTGAAAAATTTCTTCGTTTTCATTCTCGGATTCAGATGGATAAACATAAAATTCATCCTCCTCCTCCTCCTCATCTTTCTTTTTTTGTTTATTCTTTCTGACTTTTTTCTCTTTTTTCTTTTTATCCATTACAAGTCCTCTCCCCTCATTTTGCGCAACAATTTCCAATTCATCTTCAAATTCTTGTAATGTTGTAGAGTCAATTTTATCAAGAGAGAACTCTTCAGTGTTTCAGCATCGTCAAATCCTTGTTTTTTGTAAGCATATAGTATCTGTATGAATCATTGCGTTTTAAAAAAAATAAACAATACTAATTTTGTTGCGTTTTATAATATAAATCATTGTAAACAACTTACACAACTAATATTTTGTAACTTTAAATACATTGCGTTTTACAAAAACATTGCGTTTTACACAAACATTGCGTTTTAATATAGCATAGTTTTAAACAAACAAACAAATAATATAAACAAGTCATTGCGTTTTGTAACATTATATACATTGCGTTTTATACAAACACATTTTAAACAAAGAATATAAACAAGCAGCCTAAACAAGCATTCAGCAAATATGTAGCAATAATGAAAGATCAGATTTCATACCGCTAACAATGCAATACGTCCATTGAAGAGCTTGTCATTTCCAGGCCATTGTCTTCTTGTACGCCTTAAAACAGACAGAATATATTCACACCAATTAAAATCCTGGGTTTTTTTGTCACTTTTCATCGATGGCAAGAATCTTTGATTAACGTTACTACTTTGCATTGCCTCTGCCATGACCGTAAAAAATATAACCAAGAAGTTTAGTTTGAACATTCTTCCAAGCTCATTTCTTGATTTTAAATATTTAATCAAGTTGGCCGCATACATTCTCTTCAAAATATCTTTGCTGAATTGACCGCGCCAGAATTTAATGATAAGATCAGTATCTTTTGACCTCAATTTTTCCTCAATCTCTGTTTTTCCATTTGGTATTTGAAATACCTTTTGGATCAATTCAGCTGTGATCTTAATCTTCTCATCTCCTGTATTTATCTGATCATTTTCACCATCAAAGTTTTTTACCAGCCAATATCTGAATTTGCGTGGAACTGAATGCAGCTTGAATGATTGTATGCTCTCAAACCCTATTTCTCTAACAACTTTCCTTTGCTCTTTTGACAAACTTTCAATATAATCTTTTAGATTATTGACTGCACATCTTTTGTTTATTTTTTTCCGTCGTAATCATAATATGGTTGTTGTTCTGGTTGTTCTTCTGTTTTATCTTTCCTCAATAATCTTTTTGGTTTTGATTCTGCCTTTTCCTTCTTTTGATTTTTTGTCTGTTTCAGTCTTGGTGGTGGATCAACAAAATCATCATCTGATACATTGAAGTGTTTTAGAAACATATATTTTTTTCATGAAATTTGTTAAATGCGTTTTATGTTACCTGAATTTACTTGTTGTTGTTCGGAAGTATGCAGAACTATAGCTCGACTAGAATTTTCATCCTTTGAAACAGACTCTGTATCTTCTGAAGATTCAATCACCACTTTCTTTCTTCTCCTTTTTTGTTTTTCCTCTTGTTTGTTAACTTTAAACAGAACAATGAAACAATGTCAATTAACAAATTTATGATAAAACGCATTAGCTAACACTATAAAGATAAAACGCAGCAATTCACAGTTTTAAGATAAAACGCAATACTTTACATCATATTAAATTTAACACAGCAAATTAACATTACATAATCTCATTTTGTTTTTTATGATATTTTAAAAAACGCATTAGTCAAGTAAAAAAAAAGCATTTTGATAGTATTATGATAAAACGCAATAGTTAACAACACATGTATCTCAGCAAATTCAAAGATAAAACGCAATGTTTTAAAATTCGATTACAATTATCATAATAATAATCTCTTTGTTTTTGCAAATTTATTAAGATAAAACGCATTAGTTCACAATATATAAATCCCATAAAAAACATTAGCACCCTAGGTCATAGTTTTAACATAAAACGCAATGTAGTCTCTAATAACAAAAATGTTAAGATAGGGATAAGATATAACTCATTAACAATTTTTGGGAAGGGATATGATATATTAGGTCTATTGCACTTCATAAAACGTAACTTGAATTCAGTTAAAAAGCAAAAATACATAAAATTACCATTGTCTGAAATCTCTTTGCGTTTTCTACTACTTTGTTGTTTCATTGTTGATTTTCGGCTAATATTTACTTTTTGATCTATGTTCTCTTCAGCTGATGATGTTTTTGGCTTCTTTGATGATTTAGGGTTTTCAGAGACGGATTTCTTTTCAGTAACTCAAAGGTAAACCTTCAAATTATCTCTCGACGACGCCATGAACTTCAATGGAGTATGATTTTCTCAAATTTCTGTATGTGTGTGATCGTTCAATGGAAGTGTAAAACGTAATGCACTTTTTTTCGAAGCGTTTCTGTGTATATTCAACGGCGGTTATTTTGGAATTTGACGATAATACCCTTGAAAGACCGGAGAGCGTGTTTAAATGACAGTTTTTAATTTGATTTTGATCTAGACCGTAGATTGTGCAATTGGACGGTTATGATTGCTTCCTATGCTTCCTAGCGAAATAAACTTCCTATTATATCTCCACCCTAATAACTAATTAATGTTGTTACCAATTAATGTTGTTACCAATTGATATAATATTATTGTTATACAACATATAAGGTTTGTTTTAAACTAGTTGATGCCCCGCCCGCGTTGCGGGGCGATGGCCGAATAATTCTCAATCAATTAAAAAAACATTATTATAGTTTTGTTAGGAAAAAAACTAAAACGATGACAAGATCATAGTTCTGAGCTCAGGGCAAAACTGTAGTTTGTCAGGATTAATGAGCGAGTGTTAGGCAGCTCCTTGACATGGAAAAAAATTAAATCCAGTCAACCAATTAAAAAAAACACTTTTATAGTTTTGCTAAAAAACTAAAACGATAGCAATACTGTAATTTGAACAGAGGGCAAAGTTGTATTTGTTGACTTGGGTAAAATCGTAATTTGCCAAAAGTTAAAGTGATGACAATACTATAAATTTGAACCACAGACAAAATTGTAATATAACTTTCCACTAAGGACAAAATTGTAATTTTAAGCTGGGGACAAAACTATATTTTTAATTTGAACTGGGGCAAAATCAAAATTTTGAACTGAGGGCAAAATCGTAATTTTGAATTGGGGGGGGGGGGGGGGCAAAAGCATACTTTTATTTTTAACCGGGCAAAAACATAATTTTAAACTGAAGGCGAAATCATAATTTTTGAAACGGGGCGAAAATGAAAAATCGTCATTTTTAGTTTGGGACAAAAGCAAAAATTTATTTTGAACTGGGGCAAAAAATGTAATTGTAATCTGGGGATAAAATCATAGTTTTGAATCGAGGGCAAAATCGTAATTTTGAGCGAGGGACAAAAACATAATTTTATTTTGAAGTGGGGGCAAAAACCTAATTATTTTTTTAAATTAAGGACGGAAACGTAATTTTAAAACAAATATAAAACAATAAAATGGTTGGTTGAATAGCGAAGTGACACACAAACATAATTTTATTTTGAAGTGAGGGCAAAAACCTAATTATTTTTTTAATTAAGGACGATATCGTAATTTTAAAACGAATATAAAACAATAAAATGGTTGGTCGAATAGGGAAGTGCCACGCAGCTGCGTGGCACTATTCTCCTTAACTTACTTTTGTATATGTAGGAAATTTAAGAGATTTTTTTTCCTTGGTTTAAATATAGGGTAAGGGATTTTTGCATAGTGTGTCTAAGGGGTGGAATACTCTAACATCACAGTTATTTGTAGGCAAGGCCGAATGCTTTAGATACAGCGTCGCAAGTCTCCTGATTACTTGGGCCAAGTAGATGGTTCAGGTTGTCGAACTCGGGTGTAATAGATTGGAAGAGCCGTTGTCCGACGACTATGTTAAAAAATAAACCCTGTTTCTAAAACACTACATATATCATAATTTTTACCTGGTTTTCTAAATTTGTTTTTTTTTACTTTCTACACAGTTATACTTATTTAAAAAAGAAATACACAAAGTTGCATGTAAACGAGCAACAAACCGTCTCATAACCCCTTGTGGATGGTTACAATAAATAGTGTATTTATTTTATATATCTGATGATGTTAATCTCTCACATCTAAGTCCAAGGGTCTAGTTGTATATAGTTTATAAAGTAAACTGCAATTTTACCCCCTGCGGTTTAAGCCAATTGGCACTCTGACTCCCTCCCTGGAAATAATTGCAATTCCCCCCCCCCCCCAACGTTGATGTTATGTAGCAATTTTACCCCCTGGCCCATGTTTCCATCAGTTATCAACGTTTGCTGTAATTGGTCAAAGGGCAGAATGGTAAATTGACCCTAATAGTTACCTGCATCCTCATATATTTCACATTTCATCACTATGAAACCCTCAACTTAACCTACTTCTAAAATCAAGAGTCTGTACATGGCGATCAGTCACACTTGAAGAATTACAATTGATTGGCACTCTGTTACGAGCATGGATCTTCGATTATGGAAGGTTAGAGCTAAAGATCAGTATTTTGAACCGGACGAAATGTACCGTAAGTGACATGCAAGCTCACAGCTCACAGGGTCTGATTTAGGTAAAATTTGAACCTTTTGCTGTGTTAATTTGTTATTGATGTTTGTTTACAGGTGAAACCCAAAGTCAATTTACCATTAAATTACACCATGGAGGTAATTTTGTAGAAAACCCAAATAGGGAATACTTTGGTGAGAAGATGAACTACATTGATCATGTAGATTTTCGAGTGTTGACTATGGATGTTTTAGAGGAGATGGTTAAGAAAATAGAATACAATGATGGTCTCTTTTTCTGCATTCATTACAAGGAACCCTACTGTTCTTTGGATTTTGGTCTTAGGACATTAAAATGTGATGTTGACTTAGAACCTATGTTTGATCATGTGCGTTAAGGAGTCCACATGATAGACATGTGTGTTGAACACCGTAGGTCAACAATCTTGATGGAGTCCGGTGAAGTTCCTGTAGGGCCATGTAAAGAAATTGTTCCAGCATCATTGCTAATAAATAATCAGAATGAAAGTCTGAATGAAAATGAGGAAGAAATTGAAGATCATAATGAAGAGAGTGAAGAAAGTGATCCTGATTATGAGTATATTGAGGAAGATAATATGGTTTATGAAATAGAAGTCGATATGTAGAGGTTCAGGGCTAATGTTGAATTTACTAGGGAAGAACTGGATGGTTCAAGTGATGGGGATCATGATGATGGGAGAAGCGAAGAAGGTCATCTGCCTGTAGACCTGGAGGACTTTGAAAGTGGGTCTGATGAGAATTCAACTCTCAGAGATAAGGTTGCCAGGAAGATAAGGAGGAAAAGGAAAGCTGCTATAAAAGACAGGGCTGCAAATGATGTGCCATTCTTTGTTGGTCAGCTTATTGATGACAAGAGTAAGATGAATCAGATGGTCAAAAATTATGGTCTTAAGGCTTGGAGGGATGTGTTTATCCTAAAAAACGAATTGTTAAGGTATAGGGTAGTATGTTTTGGAAGTAATCCACCACTACTTGGTCCTGTAAAAAAAAGGAGATGAGGGGCAAAATAGTAAATGCAGCAAAGTAGGGCAAAAATACAAGCACCTTAAAAGGCATACAAAGCCCACCTGCCCTTGGGCAGTTCACATCTCAAGGAATACGGCTAAGGAGAAGTGGTGTGTGAAGACAATTCATGATCAACAAAATTGTTTGACAACAAGGGACGTTTCATTGTACACAATGAGTTCGATTGCCAGAGAGATCCAACCTATGATTGAAAGCAATCCAGATATGCCAATTCATGCAATTCAAAGTCAATTGCTTAGGAAGCATCAGCTAGAAATATCACCACATAAGGTCTTCAGAGCCAAGAGGATAGCAACTACCAGGATTTATGGTGATTACCAAGAATAGTATGGTCTGCTAAGGTCATACTGTGATGAACTTCTAAAAGCCAACCCAGGTAGTACAATTAAAATTGATGTGGAGCCATGTGGGAACCCAGGTAGTCCTACAAGGCAGTTTCGCAGGATTTATGTATGTTTTGCCTCTATGATGAGAGGATTTAAGATGATTGGAAGACCGTTGCTGGGTGTCGATGGTTGTTTCATGAAAGGTCCATTTCCTGGACAGATCTTGAGTGCTGTTGGTATAAATGGGAACAATAGCATATATCCAGTTTGTTATGCCTTTGTTGAGGCAGAAACAACACAAAGCTGGACATGGTTTTTGCAACTGTTGAGAGATGACCTAGGGTGTACGGCTGAGTCTTGTTTCACCTTCATCAGCGACAGACAAAAGGTAATCCGTTGTTAAGTGTTAATTCATAACTTTCAATTAACTTTGCTTGCAAAACTTTAGGAATATTTGCAAATTGTATCACAGGGTCTGATTCCAGCTATGCTAGCTGTTTTTCCTAATGGTGAGCACATATTTTGTTTGAGGCACATCCATGAGAACATGAAATCCAAGTGGCGTGGAGATCTTTACAAGAATTTGCTTTGGTCAGCCGGAAGGAAGACATCTATTCCATATTTTAACAAAGCTATGGAAGAAATTAAGACAACAGAACGAGCTATGTATGACTGGCTGAATGAGATCCCATACACCGCTTGGTTAAGAGCATATTTTTCTGGAAGAGCTAAATGTGATATGTTGCTGAACAACATATGTGAGGTTTTTAACAGACAAATCATAGGAGCAAGGGACAAGCCGATTATCACATGCCTTGAATTCATTAGGGAGTACATGACCAAGAGGATACTGAATGTCAAGAAATTGCAAGCAAAGTGTATGGGGCCACTGACACCTCATGCCACTAAGGTCTTCGATGAGATCAAGAAACAGGCTTCTGAAATGTCTGTTCTAATGGTTGATACAAACAAGTATCAAGTAACAGGTCCGAGATCACAATGTGTTGTGAATGTTAAACATAAAACTTGTGCATGCAGGAAGTGGGATTTGACAGGGATGCCTTGCAAACATGTAGTTGCAGCCATATGGGATATGTCAAGGAATAGCATTGATGTTGGCATACCAGAAGAGTAGGTTTCTATTGTGTATTGGCTGTCAACATGGAAGAAAGTTTATGAGAATGTGATAGAGCCAATCAATGGGCCAGAGATGTGGACTCCTTCATAGTTTCCAACAACACTCATCCCACCAAAGCATCATACACAAGTTGGAAGGCCAAAGAAGAAACGAAAGAAGGCATTTGGTGAAAAGAGCTTGAGCAGGAGTTTGACAAAGGAGGTAAAATGACCAGAAAGGGAACCACCATCAAGTGTGGTAAATGTGGGAACATTGATCACAATGTCAAGAGCTGCAAAGGACAAGGGGGTGAACAATCCACTGCTTCACAGGAATCACACACTACCACTCAAGGTGCACCAGTTGACAATCTTTATGAGTGACAGAAGTTTTTTATGGTTTGTAGTATCTGTAGTTGTATGGATGTTTGTCAAGTTTGTTAAAGACAATGTTTGTTTTCATTTCTGCACGTATGACTATGGTTTGTAACTTTAGACTATGTTTGTAAGTTTATTATGTTGTCATGAAGATGTTTGGTTGTTTGCATATGTTTGTAACTTTATTTCTGCACGTATGAGTATGTTTACATATGGCTGCTTTATTATGTTCACATTTGTGTTCAAACATAATTTCGGTGGAAAGTGATTCGATTACATTGCAACATTTAGTACAAATTCCTTAATTTAGTGGTCCAAAATACAACATACAACAAATCTAGATGCTGCTTTCTACCCTATTTCCAGTTACAATCATCCAAACAAGACCAATCCGAATCAGAACCATGCTCCCTTTCATATGAATCAAAGTACCAATTATCCTCTTCATCCCAATATGTGTAATCCCATGCATGTTCCAGCACTTCAGGGTCATAATCCTTTGTCGGATCTTCGAATATCTTTTCATTATCTGTTTGTTGCTCCAAGTAAGGTCTGAGTATCTCAGAATCTTGATCCTCAAAGTATACATAACTATCTGGTTCTTCGGCTATAACGACGTCTTCATCCTTAGCAATATCTTTCTCATTCTCAGCAATATCTTTCTCATTCTCAGCAATACCTACAGCATTACAACCAGGCTACCAAAACAAACATAAAGTAAGAACTTGAAAGGGACCGTTGCATAAACTGGAAAACTCATAACTCAAATACAATTAGGGTCAAAATACACAAACTAATCCAATTTCTCTACATTTAACTACTTAAGCAAATAAACTAGAACAATCAAGACCCAAGTAATCCCTAAGTACATCTTCAATTTGAACACATCGCCATTCTTGAACTGAGCCAACTGGTCTTTGCATGTGACAACTGTCAAAAATCCAGGTATCCGTATAATTAATTAATCTTGATTAATGCTTAATGACTGTGCTGAATTACAATTAATTGCTTCCTGATTACTGCATCATACTTACATGTGCATCACATATTGCATAATGTCACATCATTTTTACATACAAACTTTAGTGACATAAACAATGCACAAAGCACAGTTAGCACAGTTAACGGATAACTCAGAAAAATGCTGACGATGTTCAGTACATAGACAGACAGTGTTTTGAGACCCAGTATGGGCTAGAGACTAAGTTTCACACTAGTATGGTGTGTAGGAAAGTAAGGATCATAAAACTGCTTTATTAGGTGATAGTTTAAGTGCCGGAAAGTGCCTAAAACCCACTCAAAGTGCTGAATTCAGCATATTTCAGCAAAATTCAGCATTTCAACAAGCTAATTACATGCAAAAACATGACTAAATGGTCCTGAATGCTTTCCTAAGTGTCGGGAATTAAAAGTGTCACAAAAGGGTACTTAAAGATCACTAAACGGAATAGTTTGACACTTTAACGAACCGGTATCTAACCGAACAACCGGACACTACCCGAAACACCAAAATTTTACTAGAAGCATTGTTTTATTATTTCTGAGCAAGTTATGATCCCCGAACACCCTAACACCCACTAAAAATATCAAGTAACTAACACTTATAACTAATGCTTAGATTTGAACCTTTAATCTAACTTAATGGTTGGAATTTACACTTAGACCCCCCTTGTGTGTGGACGGTCACCTAGTGGCCCCACCCTTGATCACACTAAATCTCATTTGATCTTACTTGATCTTCTAAAGATTGATTAAGGATTTGATGTGTACTTAGGGAACATAGGAACCAATGGACAAAACTCTAAAATGGTTATAAGAAAGATCAAGAAGCTCATTATCTCTTACACACACTTCACACCACTCACCTCCTCCCCTCTAGGCCGAGAGCCACCCCCACACCACCATCACTTCCATTTCAAGTTCATTCATTCCAAGTTCATTCCAAGGTGTAAGAAGGTGTTTAAGGAAGCTTGGTGCTCTTAGATCTTGAAGGACCTCTCCCTATTGCTTTTATCCAACCCATTTGTCATCTACAACATCAAGTGTTCTTCCCTAGCCTTGTGCTAGTAGTAAGGCCCTTATGAACTCTTGTTACTTCATATATTGTCGGTTAAAAGATGATGAACAATGTTAATCTTGTTGAACACTAAAGAACATATTCATAAAACTCTAACATAAGCTTGTCATATGATAAACTCTTGATGAAACAATGTTGTTTAGTATATGTATGATACTTGATTATTGTTTTCTTGAGATTATGATGTTGATCATCATAAGGAGCTTGCTAGATTGTGATTAAACACATGATCTAGCAAGTGAGAGGATGATTATGTGACAAAACAAGATGATCATCCTCATACATAAGCATGAACTTGAAGAATAAAGTGATTTCTTGAAAAATAATAAACAAAGTGGGTTAGTAATCTTATGGATCTAAGATTTATGAGTGGTTTTCCAAAAGAACCAAGTTCAAAATATGATTTTTAGAAGATCTTGGTTCTTACTTAAGCATACACTATTTTTGGTGATAAAACAAGTGTAGAAACACTTGAGAAACAAGAAGATTTCATAAAGAAACGTTTTTGTAAAATATGTTTACAAGTTGTAAACACCTAAACCTTCCAAGAATGAGATTTTTAAAGTAGTAAACACACTCTAAGGGGTAACTAAACCTACTAAACACACCACCAAGTTACTACAAGTTTTTATAAAAGTTCAAGTTCATGATTACTATGTAGATAGCTTTGTTTTAGCACTTGGTAAGTATAGATTGATTGTTGATTGTTTGTGATGATTTTGAAAAGAAAATGATATGCTTTGATAGCATGGACGCCTCCATTTTTAGGTGAAACTATGGCAAAATTTTCTAAAAATACAAACACTTAGAAAAATATTATCTAAACAAATATTCACAAGTGTGTTTTAACTATGGTTTTCAACATAAACCTTGCTATAGATTTTGTTACAAAAATACAAGTATTGGAGGTTGGTTTTTGTAAATAAAAATGGATAAATATGTATTTAGAATATATATTTACATTAAAGACACATTGTGTGTGATTATTTGTATACTTTGTGTATTAGTTATATTATTTTAGTGTTAAAATAATATAACTTAACAAAATACCTGGAATTTACAATCCAAAACAATACCAAAAATCACAAGGAATAAATATATAAGTTACACACATAATATTGTGGAACCGAACGATAGAACGTAACTTATATAATACTCTGGAAAATACCGTTATAAATATATTTTCGGTAAATAATATTTTGGATACGAAAGAAATGAAAGTATGATTTTTATTACAAAGTATATCATATTTTCAACAAGAAGAAAATATATTGTTTTTGGAAGTTAAAATATAATTTCTTAGAATATTTAGAAGATATATGATTTTTGTGAAAAAATATATTTTCTTGAAATACATTATTTTTGGACAAAATAAGTTTATATATATTTTCTAAAAGTAAGACTTGAAAATATATTTTGGAACTACGAATACAAGAATGCGAATATACATGTATGAGATACCCCCATCCTTGGGAAGGAAATACGAAAATAAATACTTGAGAAGTATTAATACAGAAATATTGCTTAAACAATTATTCCAAAACTAAATATAATTTAAAGTTAAAATAATTATTATTTTAACAAGTAATTATAACTTGGAATAATATTGGGAACATAAGAAACGTAACTCAAAACGTTAAACTCTAAGCCAAGGCATGACCCGTTCGTCTAATAGACCCTAGTACATTGTAGGGAGTCGTGTTTGCTGAGGAGATTTGGGTTACGAGTATCGAAGACGCAAATCTGTGAGTTCATGTCCCCCTTTTCTTTTAACTGTTTTCAGTTTTATAACTTCGGGGGTGAAATACATGTTACAATTGTTTACAAACATTTTATACATGGTATGGTTAGCTTAAGGAGGGTTACTGCTTGATCATGTGAAAGGTGGGTATAACACTTAAGGCCATTAATCCTCGTCGTAGGACCGAGGGACATGAGTGATAGATCTATTTGGGTGTAGCGAGCCCACACCCATGAGGACCAGGGTGGCCCATGTGGTGACTATGTCCACATACAAATGCCGTGGCAAAATTCCGCTAGGTTTGAGTTTTCCTGCACCATTTCACACATACCATTGGCCTTACAAACCAATTGGTGATCTGTTTTTCCTTATTGCTACATACCAGGGACATACATACATACAGACATACTTTAAAGGTTTATTCATAAACAAACACATGAACTCGCTCAACTTTTGTTGATGTTTTTAAATTACATGTATTTCAGGGAACTAAGTGGATCTGGCAGGTGTTGCATGTTTTCAAGCTGCGTCATGAATAAAAGGTGTCATCCAAGGTCATTAGGGTTTAGGAAGCGTATCTTAATCCTGGACGAGATACGTGGTTCTAAACTCGGGTTTGTTTAAAAAGGTTTTTCGAGTCTTTGTGAACTCAGTAAAACATGTTGTGGTTTGTAACTTGAATTTAGTGTCAACGTTTCAGACAAGTATGTTACGTTATGTTCAGCTTAATTGATGGATGAACATCTTATGGTTTTTATCATATAGCGTAGTTATGATTGAATGCTATGGTATTAAGAAAGTCACACCAATAATCACGCTTCCGCAAAAGTCAGGGTGTGACAGCTTGGTATCAGAGCTTCGATCGTAGCGAACTAGGATTCTTTCTCGAGTCTAGACTACGATCATTAGGGCTCTCATGAAAAGGTTTTCATAACATATTTTCATTACATACACGAAATGTCCAAATCCAGGAAACAAACATTTTTACAAATAAAAGACACAAATTACATTTCAAAGAATTCATTTATAATTTAGTCTGAGAGACTGGGGAGTTAGTCTGAGAGGCTAGCTGGGGCAGTCTGAGAGACTGGGTAGTTTAGTCTGAGAGACTGGGTAGTTCAGCCTGAGAGGCTGGGTGGTCTGAGAGACTAGTTGGGACAGTTTAAGAAACTGGGAGGTTTAGTCTAAGAGACTAGGTGGTTCAGTCTGAGAGGCTGGGTGGGATAGTCTGGGAAGACTAGGATGCATACATGCTTACTTTGTTACTACTTACATGTATATTTGATGATTGTTGATATATGTGCATATGTTGTGATTGCCTTGTTACAAACACCATGTCCTCCTCTAATAGTGGAGTATCAGATACAGTAGACCCTATGGCCATAGTTTCAGACAATAGTGTCCCAGACCCTGAGATCCTTACATCTGACACTGAGAGTAGCGATGATGATGATTTCCAGCCGTTTGCTTTACCAGATTTTGGCGATGATATACCGCTAGCTGATGGTTTTCCTGGCGAGGATCTGTTTCTTGTTCCGATCCCTGCCCCTCTTCCTCTTGCTGCATTTCCTCTCGAGGATCTGCCTCTTGATGCTTTGTCTGACGACGACATCGATCTTTTTATTGAGGGTCCCCCTGTGGGTGCCCAGGATGATGGAGCTCCAGTCTATGATGTTGTTGTCGCTCCACTTGTCGAGATTCCAGTCGATGATGTCATTGCTGTTCCGCTTATTAAGATTCCGATCATTGAGATCTCATCTGACCATTCTGGTCCTGATTCATTCGAGTCTGTGTCAACTACTACTTTACACGCTCTGGGATTGCAGCGTTATCCCACCGATTCTGATTCCGGCACAGCTATGTCTGCCGCACCTGTTCCTCCACAGGACTTCAATTTTGATGATGAGTTTGATCCTGACATTGATCCTGAGCATGAGGTTGACTTCGTCCCCGACGATCAGCTTTTTGATATACCCGCTGATCTCGAGCCGATACCCGCTGATCTTGAGTTGGCTCCAGCTGACCCTGAGCCTATGCTTGCACCCGAGCTTATACCCGCTCATGATCCTCTACTTGACCATGACCCAGTACCTGTTGACATACCAGTTATTGCACCACCTTTACCTGACCCTCTACCTGTACCCGCAGAACATGCTGCTTTTGCTGACCATATAGATCCCCGTTATGCATTCACCCGCAATGGGTGGATAGATGATGATGACTTACCCCCTTTTGTTAGGCCTGTTACTCCCCCACCTGCACCTGCACATGCACCCGTTGATATCGCCCCGTTTCACCCACATGTGTCTGACATACACCGCACTGATCTACCAGCCACGTTCCTACAGGATATCCCTCCACCCCGTCCAGGCGAAGGACCGTCTAGCCAGCCATCTGGCCCTGTACCACCTGTGTCAACAGCTTTTCCTTTCATGCCACAGTTTTCACATACTGCACCTTTTACCTCTGCACCATCGGGCGAGCCACTGATCTGGTTTCTGCCCAACACGATGCCTGTTTCTGATCCATACCATCCCTTCCATTACACTGGGTACACGAGGGATGAGCTACTCCTATCCTTACAGCTCCAGTAGGAGATGTTGTGTCGCAGAGTCATGGATCTTGAGAGGATTCCGCGTCCTCCGCCTTGTACTTGTCAGTCACCATTCGCGACTCCACCCCCTCCTCTTTTGCCATACCCAGATTTTGACGTCCGTTTTCTTACCATGGAGCAGCAGATTAGCTATCTGTTACGTCGTGTACACGCTTTTGAGGAGGAGCTAGCGCATGTGCACAGTTTGCTTTTCGTTCCTCCACCTCCTCCTCCTCCACCATCAGCATAGCAGTTTTTGGTTTTATGCAGGTAGCATACTTTTAGTGAGAGTGTAGCTATTGAGCCCAGATTGCACAGCCTTTTGAAGACCACTTCTGACTATTGTAGTTTGATAGACAATTTGGACAAGGGTAATGTGACCCCGTAGTCCCTTTTGATGTATGGTACATTGTAGAACATGTAAAACTGTAATTGTAGTCAATGATTTATACAAGCTCAATCGCAGCATTCTCATTACATACATTGTTGAATTACTTGTTTATGTTATGATTGGGATGTTACGTGTTTACTTGCGCTGATAAATGTTATTATATACACGTACTACATACTTATATACATAAGACCTGGCCTATACTATCTTCTTTAGAAGATGCCTCCTCGAAGAGATAACACACTGCCTGTAACACCTGTGTCACTTTAACCGTCAAACAAATGCCAAACCAATGAAATATTGTATTTCATACTTGGGATTTGTAAAATTATGTGTATCTTTTACACATATCAACACTTGTTTGATTTTAAGCTTTAAATCGCTTTCTGGAGGGTTATACGCGCTCAGATGCGTAAATATAACCAGTTTAATCCAACGAACACTCCGGAATAGTGAAATAGGCTTAACATACCTTAAATAACCTTTACATAACTTAGAAATAAGTTTTAAAGGCTTTGGTATGGCAAAAACAAGTTAATTCGCTTACAGGGACTAAACTTGACAAACTGCGAAAGTATGCCAATTTGAACTGTAACAGACATTCCGGAACATGACCATAAGTTAAACATACCATAAATATCCTTCACATAGCTTAGAAATAGGCTTTGAGGGGTTCGGTATGCTAAAATAAACTTTTGGGTCATTCAGGGACTAAAAGTGTCAAAAAGTGCACAAGTTTGCATTTTCGCGCATAACTTACGTTCTGAATACATCCGGACATCCAAAAATTTATGTAAGCATGAATATATTATACTTTAGTGTTTGGCTTGCCAAAAATCCATTCGTCGCGTCATTTGGATCGTTTTTCGCGCTTATGCGCATTCCGTCGTAATTAAGCGAACATCGCGTTCGTACGACCAAACGAACCAACACCCGGCATATTTTTGAGCATGTTTCATGTCCTCAATGTTTAGGAAACATTTTAGGGCCTTAAAGTTGGCTTTACGGGCCTTAGAAGTGCCGGAAATGGGCTTAAACACGTGCAGGGGCTGAAACTGTCATTTCTGAAACTTGTTTTCTGATCTGAAGAGCTAGGCGACCCGCCTCAGCCAAGCTTAAATCTTAGGCGGCCCGCGTCAGACCTTCTGACCAGATTAAATGCATTTAAACACAAGTTGCAGCTGTTTAATCCTCCACCACATGTTCTAATTAGTCTAGTCAGCTGATAATGATGGAATTTTAGTCACCATAAGGTTCCAACACTTGTACGGGTAGGATTAAGGCACGTTTTCCATGAAACGATCTTAACGGTGGACCGAATACTATAAATACCCCACCCCCCATGCTTCAAAATCACAAGAACTTTGATTTGAGAAACTCTAAGTTGAAACTATTGTTTCATACCTGAGATTTTTGAATCGAAGTTAGCATTCGGGGACCCTGGGTTAGTATTCTTTCGTTCTTTTCCTTATTTTATTGCTTTTCGAGTCAGAAAGTCAAACTTTGTTTGACTTTCAACGTTGACCAGTAATGGTCAATGCGAAGTTCGTTTGAACTTCGCAACGTGAGTGTAATCACGTTGGTCATGGTCCCTTGGGACTATGCCCACTGATTACCACGTTGTCTAGAGTCGTAGGGTAGGCGATCTAATAAATCGCCTATACCTTCGAACTCGACCCATTTGGTCGATCATTAGGATCGGACCAAATACATTAGGTGACCATAGTGTATAGGGAATAACCTTCCGAGGTTATACCTTATGGTCACATCGTTTAAGTAGTTGTATGATAGGTAGTTTATATGCCTTAGGTAAATTACCAGAATACCCTTTTCATGTATAATTGGTAATTTAACATATGTAACCTAAACTTTTGTCACATAACTGATTATGTAACATGTTTAGGCATATAATACTTGTCATAGGACTAGTTAGGCGTTCCGAACGCGTTTCACGCGAACGACGCGTTAAAGTAGCATAAGCTACCTAAACGGGTCGTGATGGGTCGATAACACTTAGGTTAAGTTTCATTTAGTATGTAGGCTTTGTTAAACCATATCATATGAGTTCCTACACTCATTTGGTTTACAAACCCTAATGCTACCCAGTCTTCCGATATAGGTCCGGTTTATTAACATAGTTACCTATATTAGGTGCCGTTTGATTCCGTGATCTCTAGCTTTGCTTGGTGATTATCTTTAGACATCTGAGCAATCTCAAGTGAGTACATAGACCCCTCTTTTACTGTTTTCCAAACTGTTTTGGGGTGAAACACATGTGCCTACTTGTTACTTTCATGCTTTCCTGTTTTCACATCATATACTGCTATGTTCGTTAGTACATTATAGTACATCGTTTTACATTGACATTTTATGCTATGTATGTCCATTGCGTGCATACTTAGTACATCGTTTTCATCACATGCTTACATTTTGACATTTGTTTATACATGTTATTACTTATCATTTGACAAACTAAATAACTATCTATGGTTTAAACATTGATTTCTCAAAGAACATAAAATAAATTGTTGAATTGTACTTATTTTATGTTCACCAGACCGATTGTTAGTATGATATAGCGCTATAGGATTTGACACCCCATTCCTGTTGTCATGGAATGTCTGAAACCAATTTGTTGCTCCATCCAAATAGGGATTGCCTTTGTGGTATTTCTATAGTCTCAAAGGTGTATTTTGATGCACCAGGTCTGAATGAATTCTTAAATCACACTATTAAAGTATATTTTGATATACTCTCATGTGTGGTATTGTACAAAACCAACATATATTTACAAAACCAAAAACATAGTTTAATATGTTATTTATCACATCTAAAGCATATTTTGATATGTTATTTATGAAACCAAAACATAGTTTAATATGTTACTTACTAATCCAAAGTATACTTTTAATATGCTACTATAAGGATAATTGTTTAATCTTACACTTATTTATACAAATCACATTGGTTACACATTACATGGTTTACATTTGACACAAACACTTTTGACATTGGTTATACATAACATGATTTACATCTTGACATGAACATTTTAACATATTATTTCAATACATTTGACAATTTGTTTAAACATGGACATCTTACATTGGTGGTTTGTTTGGGTAAGTGATTTGAGTAACGGTGCGTGTGTAATATGATACAAGCATGGTGGATACGCCGCTGGTACTTCCTATATATAAGTGTTTGTATGGTATTACATATTGTAGCGTTATCTGAATCATTTCAAGTTGAGACATAGAACATTTTATACAAATAACATATTTTTCACAAGACATTGATTTACAAACAATTTATCTAATACAAACTCATTTTTCATGGTTATTCATTTAACCATACATTATTTATACATATCATCTGATCTTATCGATTTTCAAATGATTTACAAAACAAAGCAAATAACAAGGTTCATGACTAAACATTTTCTCAAACATAAGTCATGAAACCTATTTTCACAAAACCTATGTATCTCACCGGCATTTTTATGCTGACGTACCTATTTTCACATGTGTTTTTCAGGAGCTGTTGCATAAGATGATCAAGATACACATAGGCAGACTTGGGCTTTAGTGACAATAAAAAATGCAAGACTAGTTAATTATATTGTATTTCTTTGTTTGTTAAGACATTGTAACACTTTTAATCAATAAAACGAAACTTCAATTGCCATGGATTTGAAACAATTAATTCTGTTACAACACTCCCCGACATTTCCGCCACGTTTTGTATGTTCTACGTGGTCGGGGTGTGACACTGCCCACAACTGAGGCCGAGTTACAAGAACAGATTTCACAAGCGAGAGAACAACACGAGGCCCTGCGATTTGAACACAGCGGGGGTACCTCAGAAAACAACCCACCTCATGGCTATACCTACTGGCAGTTCCTTGACTGCGAGCCTCCGAATTTCGATGGCACTGGAGGTGCCATAGCCTTTGTGAAATGGACCGAAAATATGGATTCTGTTTTTCGAATGAGCGGATGTACGCCAGAGCAACAAGTCCCATTGCGTTAGGATCGTTTCAAGATGGGGCCTGGTCATGGTGGAACTCTCAGATTCGAATAATGGGCAGAGCTGCTACGAATGTTTTAACATGGGGTGAGCTGAAGGAAATGATGCGTAAGGAGTATTGTTCTCAGGTGGCGATCCAGAAGCTGGAATTCGAATTCTGGAAGCTAAAGATGGAAGGTCCAAATGTGGCGGAGTACGTGCAAAAACTTCACGATCTGTCACGGGTTGTTCCGTATCTAGTGGAAATAGAGTCGAAAAGGATGGAGCCATTCATCTGGGGACTGGTGCCTCAGATCCTGTGCTTAATGACGGTATCAGCTCCGCCAACGACCATCGATGCGGTCAAGTTAAGTGCGGCACTCAGTAAAGAAGCGATTAGACTGGAAGAGCTTTCAAACCCTGACGAGAAGAAGGAAACTGGGGTAGAGCCATCCGAAAAGGACAAAAGGAAGCTCACTGACTTCCAGGAGGGTACCCGAACGAACAAAGCCAAAAAGGGAAAGGAGTACATGGGTATCCTACCTAAGTGCGATGACTGCCTACTTCATCATGCTAAGCCATGTAGGTATGGAAGAGGTGATGTCTGCAACAAGGTAGGGCATGTCAGGGAGGCATGTCAGATTGGTACCAGACATAGGAATGAAGGCCAAGATGGCAGCGGAAATCACGGAGAAAATAGTAATAAACAAGAACATGGCCAAGGTTGCGGTAGCGTAGGACATTTCTAGAAAGTTTACTTGGGGACTAAGCCAAGGTGTGATAAGTGCAAGTTTCACCATGAAGGTCGATGCCAGAAGCCTAAGTGCGGAAGGTGCGGGAAGAGAGGACACAACAAGGATGCCTATTGGGCGAAGAGTCCTATAAAAGGAGGAAGTGATGACAACAACCAAGGCGAAAATAATAATGATAAAATTTTGGGCTGCTACAGATGTGGAAACGTGGGGCACTTTAGAAAAGATTGCCCAAGGAGGATTAACCAAGACCGTGAAAGGGCATCCAAAATCAGAGCTCGTGAGGCATGCCAGGATCCAGATGTGATTACTGGTACCTTCCCTATCAACCAAAAATTCTGCCCCTATGTTGTTTAACACTAGTGCCGACCATAGCTTCGTATCTCATGAATTTAGGAATATACCTGGTTTAGTAAAAGGGTAAGTTAAATAACCCGCACTTAATAGAACTAGCTAATAGGAAGCCCCGACGTGGTAATTGGGATGGACCAGTTGTCAAGAAATCGAGCGGAGGTTTTTATCCGCATCCCAATGACGAACGACGAAGCAATCGCGACTCATGAAGCAGGATACGCCTCTACAAAATACCAGTGCTTGAGGGCATGAGAGTTTTCACGCAAAGGATGCGTTGCCTTCCTAGCACGCATTGTGGACAAGGAAGTCGCTAAGCCGAAGTTGGAAGGTATCCCTGTGATAAGGGAATAGCCGAAGTCTTCCCCGAAGATTGTCTGAATTATTTCCTCAACAACAAGTCGAACTTCGCATCGATTGGATTCCAGACGCCACGCCTGCAGTCAATGCACCTTAGCAACTTACACCTTCGGAGATGCAAGGATTGGCAGTATAGCTTTAGTAATTGATAGAGAAGGAAGTTAACAGACCAAGCTACCCGTTTTAAGTAACACCAGTGCTGCTCGTCAAGTAGAAGGACGATGATTTTCAAATGAGCATCAACTACCAGGAGCCGAACGAGCTAACCAACAAGAGTCGGTAACCCCTGATGACAATTAATGAGTTACTTACTTAACTAACTATGAGGATCCAACTACTATTTTAAGACTGATCAATGATTGAGTGCCATTATATGTGAATTCAGGAAGAAAGTATACCGGGGAATTGTGGGACAAAAACTTGTTTTAAACCTACACAAAAGAATTGTGATTCCTGCGCAACGCACAAAATAGTTTTACACAAAATATGAGACTTTGAGAATCTAGAAAACATGTGCTTAATCCTTTGGGAACCCAGGTCAAAACTCGTAAAGGTTGTCACTTAGGAACCACACCTGTGAACTCAAGCAAACCCCATTATCCTGACAGATATGCTATTTTAGTTAACCAAACAGAATGTACTCAAATTTCTTTCTTTAAAATCTTCACTTTTGCTTCTAGCAAGTAGATGTTTGCACCTCTACTCCCCTTAATGGTAGTTGCATCGCGTTAATTTTCTTCGCTGAGAGCGAACACACATTTGCTTCGATACTTGGTCATTTCTTCATTTTTGCAAATACTCATTGTTTCATCACTTGGAAACTTATATGTTACGCATGTACCATTTGCTACGCATGCGGTTCCATTTCGAATAAACGCTTCTTTAAAGTTCAAATGTTATTTTGCTAAAGCTAACTATTGGTCAATGATTCGAATAACCTACATTCTTGTAATTGTTGGCTTCTTTGTTATCAAGTCAACACACTCTCATGAAACTTCTTTTCTTTCAAGTCACATTTATGGTTTATATTTGTAACCATGCTGAAATTCCCCTTGATTGGTACATACGTTTATTGTCAGGTTACGCTGAAACCAAGTTTAATTGCTTGAACTTATCCATTTCGCATATTCAATTTAAGGCACCATATGATGTATTGAGAGCATAATATTCAAATATTTTTGCAAAGGTTCTTTTGTTTCGAGTCGTAGTAGACTTGATTGGTCTACGACTCCACTAAATCGTTTGTTGAATTCGACACCTTGCGGTGAAACTTTCACAAAATTGAAGCTTGCACTAATTTGGTTACGCACCTCATACACGGATTTAATCGTCTATTTATTTGTTCTAAATCCGTTTTGTTTATCAATTAAAGCGGTCTTAACACAATTGTGTGTTAAGACAATGGTACCTAGAATCATTTCATACCCAGTGTACCTCCTAACAATTCTTTCATTATAAATTGAATACCTTACAGTGTTTAATGCTTTCTATCTTCAATTAGAAACGAAAGTTCTTTGATGTTCCACATTCGATTGAAAACCCCATGACACTGTTTAAATCAAATTCTCAGAGTTGTTTCAAGTACACTTTCCTTTGATTCCAAGCACGGTGAATTTGTCCGGTCACCACCATTATTGAAATATGTCAATTACGACACCTTGTGGTGTCATTACAAATTTGAAGCTTGTGCTAATCATGGTCAACCGTTTCACATAAAACTACACATACTTCTGTTTGACTTGTCATTTCAACGTTTCTAATGCAACTACGAATTAAGACATTGATACACCAGATTCGCTTGTATTTCATTCGGTGAACCTTCGCAATTCAAAAATGTCAACACACTAATCCTTACCAATTATTTATTCAAAAGTTGACAAATCATTCTCATATTCAAGTTGTTGATTTTGAGTTGGTATAGCGGATATTATGGTTTATGAGTACTCATTTGCGTATTGTGACCGATTGTTTGAAGAATCCATTGGTCAAAACTCCCCTTTGTGGAACCCCTGTTAACTGAGTTACGCTAGACTATACACCTCTACGACTTGTGTCCTTTAACGTCAAATGCTAGAACACATGCCTTGTAACCATTGGGCTCTTATTGTTAAAATATATCCATGGAATTCACCTGATGTGAATAAGGTTAGATGCGGTTTGGTAGTTACCCCAGTATCATTCATATACATACACGTATAATGAAACCCTAAGGAGTTAGGGTAGTACAAATTTCGAGGACGAAATTTTCTTAACAGGGGGAGAATGTGACAACTGTAAAAAATCCAGGTATCCGTATAATTAATTAATCTTGATTAATGCTTAATGACTGTGCTGAATTACAATTAGTTGCTTCCTGATTACTGCATCATACTTACATGTGCATCACATATTGCATAATGTCACATCATTTTTACATACAAACTTTAGTGACATAAACAATGCACAAAGCACGGTTAGCACAGTTAACGGATAACTCAGAAAAATGCTGACGATGTTCAGTACATAGACAGACAGTGTTTTGAGACCCAGTATGGGTTTGAGACTAAGTTTCACACTAGTATGGTGTGTAGGAAAGTAAGGATCATAAAACTGCTTCACTAGGTGATAGTTTAAGTGCCGGAAAGTGCCTAAAACCCACTCAAAGTGCTGAATTCAGCATATTTCAGCAAAATTCAGCATTTCAACAAGCTAATTACATGCAAAAACATGACTAAATGGTCCTGAATGCTTTCCTAAGTGTCGGGAATTAAAAGTGTCACAAAAGGGTACTTAAAGATCACTAAACGGAATAGTTTGACACTTTAACGAACCGGTATCTAACCGAACAACCGGACACTACCCGAAACACCAAAATTTTACTAGAAGCATTGTTTTATTATTTCTGAGCAAGTTATGATCCCCGAACACCCTAACACCTACTAAAAATATCAAGTAACTAACACTTATAACTAATGCTTGGATTTGAACCTTTAATCAAACTTAATGGTTGGAATTTACACTTAGACCCCCCCCCCCCCTTGTGTGTGGACGGTCACCTAGTGGCCCCACCCTTGATCACACTAAATCTCATTTGATCTTACTTGATCTTCTAAAGATTGATTAAGGATTTGATGTGTACTTAGGGAACATAGGAACCAATGGACAAAACTCTAAAATGGTTATAAGAAAGATCAAGAAGCTCATTATCTCTTACACACACTTCACACCACTCACCTCCTCCCCTCTCCTCCCACTCTCGGCCGAGAGCCACCCCCACACCACCATCACTTCCATTTCAAGTTCATTCATTCCAAGTTCATTCCAAGGTGTAAGAAGGTGTTTAAGGAAGCTTGGTGCTCTTGGATCTTGAAGGACCTCTCCCGATTGCTTTTATCCAACCCATTTGTTATCTACAACATCAAGTGTTCTTCCCTAGCCTTGTGCTAGTAGTAAGGCCCTTATGAACTCTTGTTACTTCATATATTGTCGGTTAAAAGATGATGAACAATGTTAATCTTGTTGAACACTAAAGAACATATTCATAAAACTCTAACATAAGCTTGTCATATGATAAACTCTTGATGAAACAATGTTGTTTAGTATATGTATGATACTTGATTATTGTTTTCTTGAGATTATGATGTTGATCATCATAAGGAGCTTGCAAGATTGTGATTAAACACATGATCTAGCAAGTGAGAGGATGATTATGTGACAAAACAAGATGATCATCCTCATACATAAGCATGAACTTGAAGAATAAAGTGATTTCTTGAAAAATAATAAACAAAGTGGGTTAGTAATCTTATGGATCTAAGATTTATGAGTGGTTTTCCAAAAGAACCAAGTTCAAAATATGATTTTTAGAAGATCTTGGTTCTTACTTAAGCATACACTATTTTTGGTGATAAAACAAGTGTAGAAACACTTGAGAAACAAGAAGATTTCATAAAGAAACGTTTTGTAAAATATCTTTACAAGTTGTAAACACCTAAACCTTCCAAGAATGAGATTTTTAAAGTAGTAAACACACTCTAAGAGGTAACTAAACCTACTAAACACACCACCAAGTTACTACAAGTTTTTATAAAAGTTCAAGTTCATGATTACTATGTAGATAGCTTTGTTTTAGCACTTGGTAAGTATAGATTGATTGTTGATTGTTTGTGATGATTTTGAAAAGAAAATGATATGCTTTGATAGCATGGACACCTCCATTTTTAGGTGAAACTATGGCAAAATTTTCTAAAAATAAAAACACTTAGAAAAATATTCTCTAAACAAATATTCACAAGTGTGTTTTAACTATGGTTTTCAACATAAACCTTGCCATAGATTTTGTTACAAAAATACAAGTATTGGAGGTTGGTTTTTGTAAATAAAAATGGATAAATATGTATTTAGAATATATATTTACATTAAAGACACATTGTGTGTGATTATTTGTATACTTTGTGTATTAGTTATATTATTTTAGGGTTAAAATAATATAACTTAACAAAATACCAGGAATTTACAATCCAAAATAATACAAAAAATCACAAGGAATAAATATATAAGTTACACACATAATATTGTGGAACCGAACGATAGAACGTAACTTATATAATACTCCGGAAAATACCGTTATAAATATATTTTCGGTAAATAATATTTTGGATACGAAAGAAATGAAAGTATGATTTTTATTACAAAGTATATCATATTTTCAACAAGAAGAAAATATATTGTTTTTGGAAGTTAAAATATAATTTCTTAGAATATTTAGAAGATATATGATTTTTGGGAAAAATATATATTTTCTTGAAATACATTATTTTTGGACAAAATAAGTTTATATATATTTTCTAAAAGTAAGACTTCAAAATATATTTTGGAACTATGAATACAAGAATGCGAATATACATGTATGAGATACCCCCATCCTTGGGAAGGAAATACGAAAATAAATACTTGAGAAGTATTAATACAGAAATATTGCTTAAACAATTATTCCAAAACTAAATATAATTTAAAGTTAAAATAATTATTATTTTAACAAGTAATTATAACTTGGAATAATATTGGGAACATAAGAAACGTAACTCAAAAATGTTAAACTCTAAGCCAAGGCACGACCCGTTCGTCTAATAGACCCTAGTACATTGTAGGGAGTCGTGTTTGCTGAGGAGATTTGGGTTACGAGTATCGAAGACGCAAATCTGTGAGTTCATGTCCCCCTTTTGTTTTAAATGTTTTCAGTTTTATAACTTCGGGGGTGAAATACATGTTACAATTGTTTACAAACGTTTTATACATGGTATGGTTAGCTTAAGGAGGGTTACTGCTTGATCATGTGAAAGGTGGGTATAACTGTCACACCCCCAAAATACCACTTGCGGAAACACCGCGGGGCATGTGACGTATCAGGATCTAGCCACCAATCACATTGAACTCATAGATATATTTGAATAAAACTTTCATTGATTAACATTAAATGTTACGACGTTACAAATAACTCACAGTATACAGCGGAAGCATAATTCATTTGATAAGTGTTTATAAACCATATGTAAAAACCATTAGTCTTGTGTTGCGATTCCACGTATCTCGACCCATGACCACTCCAGCCTCCCAGACAGCAAGTTCCAATGTTACAACCCTATAGACCTGCAAGCATGCAGACAAGTGTGTCAGACAACGCTGGTGAGTTCAAAGTTTTGTTAACGTGTTTAGATACCAGTTACCAGATTAAAACGTTGCACAGTTTCGATGATTTGATTTGATGTTGTTATTAACTCGATTACCGTATGTGGCTACTAGATGTGAATGCCCAACCCCAATGCCTCTATCTAGGCATTGGTCAAGTGGTCAAGGTAATTAGTTCAACTAACAACCTCGAGTAGATGTAAGGGGTCTTATATATACACGATGTGAATGCCCAACCCCAATGCCTCTATCTAGGCATTGGTCAAGTGGTCAAGGTAATTAGTTCACGCCCGTCCTTTCGGCACGGTGTGAGGGTGCCAATCCTAATAGCGCTATCAACTAAATACCTCGTTGCCCTCCCGGCAACAATCGGTAGATGTAGGGGGTCTTACATAATAGAAACTAAGTAATAACAAACATCCCATTAACCTGCATTCCTCCCTGGAACGTTACCCGATATCCCTTCCCGGGATGCATGCTTGGAAAAAGAGCAGTGAACTCACCTTAGAGTGCTCGGTATGTTACGTTACTTGTTTTACAGTTGATCAAATACGTCCTATCATGAGTACCAATATCAATCAGTCTCAGATGCACATAATACGCGTGTTACACATACAGTTAATACACGTATTCGTTGTTCACATAATACACAGTCATTTTTCATGTAGCACACTCATGCAATTTCAAATCATAACAGTTAACCCAGTATCATCGACTAGTCACTTAGCACGTAATGGCCCACCGAGGCTTCGGCCCACACGTTGTAGTTGTACTAGATTTCCGATCTCATTTACAAACATAGCTCAAATGCTAACTCTAGTTTACGAATAAAACTATTAACGACCCAGAACATATTATGCGCATACATCGAATACACTACAAGCCCAACTAATAAACATGTGCGGCCCATTACTTAAGCAAGGCCTGAACAGAAAGTGGGTGACCCGGCTTCCGAAACAGCCCCTGCGAAGATGTTACCTCGCACTGTTATCCGGCCCCAGTAGGTGTGCTCTAATTCTCATCAAGTTTCATATACTTACCAAAGTTTACATAACTATCATATGATTTTTATTTATCATAAATCATGGACTCAATATTTGATCATCAATAATATTTTGCATTCAAGAACAGAAATTAATTGGCCCAATAGCACAACCATTATTTAACTAAGGGACCCTAGTTCCTTGTCATAAACTTGAAATGAAAATCGTATTGGACCTCAACTTGAACCACGTGAAGTCTGATACAAACAAAATATTACTAGATTGAGACTAATAAAACAAATAATTTAATTGTGCCTTTCACTTTAATTCTCGAGATATATGTCAGATACAACAATTGTTCATGTTGCTTTATCATATTCATCATTTAATTCTCATCATATTGTTTCTGACAACTTTATTAGTATTCACATGTTTGATTTGATCAAGACCACAACACACACACACATCGATAACAGCCACATCATGCAATTCAATTTCATATCTCAATCATTAGCATATTATTCTTAGCACATAGGTAAGCTAGCATCTATCGAATTATACCCTAACATGTCAAGTGATATTATCCAGCAACCACCAGTTTCCATTATCTTAAATCCATATACCCTAAACTAATCTACCTGCCCCTGATCTAATCAAGTTAACACCAGGTTCGTGCATTATCGCATAATTTAGTTCATACATGAGAATTCTGAATCCTATCAAACCCGAGATGGTCCTAACAAATCGTGACAACCTACATGTGATTGGGATCAATTAACAAGAACTAACCCATATGTTCATCATGTATTACGATACAGTTATTAACTATAATCGAGAACTATAATCATGTAATTAGTCAAGTTAATTGGTTCAGACTCACAAACACAAACCTCAAACATGTTTCATCGACTGTTAAACATAAATCATGCATGACCAACCCACACATAAATTAACAACATAATACACGTAATCGGTTCAGTAATGATGAGTATACATACCACGTTCTAAAGCCACTAGAATGATCTATCGATGCAAGGGGAAGCTTTAACAAGGTGGAAATCACTGTCGACGAGGGGAGAATATGAAAGCTAGGGTTTGCGTTTTGTGTGATGTCGTATCATAGGGAAAGCCGCATGTAATCCCTATATCCAGTTCGTTTGGGCTTGTGTTACTAAGACTTGGGCAGCCCAACCCACTTACAAGGCGCAAGGGAGGTGTGGCCCAAACTTAAGCAACCGTTGACCAAAACTTACTAATATTCTTTAACATGTAACTTAACCAAGTATAACGAATAACGTACAAGCATAAAAAGAACTACAGTGCAATCCAAGCGTAACAGAAAGTGATTCGGAAAAGTCACACAAAAGACACACACCTTAGAACTACGGGGAAATTACGGGTTGTCACAATAACACTTAAGGCCATTAATCCTTGTCGTAGGTCCGAGGGACATGAGTGATAGATCTATTTGGGTGTAGCGAGCCCACACCCATGAGGACCAGGGTGGTGCATGTGGTGACTATGTCCACATACAAATGTCGTGGCAAAATTCCGCTAGGTTTGAGTTTTCCTGCACCATTTTACACATAACATTGGCCTTCCAAACCAATTGGTGATCTGTTTTTCCTTATTGCTACATACCAGGGACATACATACATACATACTTTAAAGGTTTATTCATAAACAAACACATGAACTCGCTCAACTTTTGTTGATGTTTTCAAATTACATGTATTTCAGGGAACTAAGTGGATCTGGCAGGTGTTGCATGTTTTCAAGCTGCGTCATGAATAAAAGGTGTCATCCACGGTCATTAGGGTTTAGGAAGCGTATCTTAATCCTGGACGAGATACGTGGTTCTAAACTCGGGTTTGTTTAAAAACGTTTGTCGAGTCTTTGTGAACTCAGTAAAACATGTTGTGGTTTGTAACTTGAATTTAGTGTCAACGTTTTAGACAAGTATGTTACGTTATGTTCAACTTAATTGATGGATGAACATCTTATGGTTTTTATCATATAGCGTAGTTATGATTGAATGCTATGGTATTAAGAAAGTCACACCAATAATCACGCTTCTGCAAAAGTCAGGGTGTGACATTGCACTTAGCCAACTCATCCTTATCTTTAATGCTTTGAATTAAAGCAGGCATTACCTCTCGACAAATCGGACATCCCTGTTCTTCACCAACATCAGACCATCCGAGGAATCCACATCCTCTAACCGATAATCGGACATCATTAGCAACACCACAACTCAGCAATAATCACAGAAGTAGTTTCAATAAGCATAAAACAGAATTCACTTACACATCGAAGATACCATCTTCCAGGATTAGCCTTCATTTCTGATTGTTTGTAAACCGTTTGCCCACCACAAGGACAGATAATGTCTGATGGTTGAGTTTTGGCCATTGTTTCCTTCGATCAAAGCACAGAGAAAGAAGAGCTACACATGTTCAGCAACAAGGAATTAAAGAGGGCTTGCAGATTTTGGGGGCGATTGAATAATTGGGGGAGCACGGTTGAAGAAGGATGTTGAACAGCGATGGAATTAGGGCAAAATGAGTTGGCTAGGTTTCTTAAATGAGGAAGACGAAGGGCAAAATGGACATTTCAATGCGGACTAACGGTAATACTAAAGTTGGCTGGACGGAGGGGGTAAAATTGCGACATAACATCAACGTTGGGGGGGGGGGATTGCAATTATTTCCAGGGAGGGGGTCAGAGTGCCAATTGGCTTAAACCCCAGGGGTAAAATTGCAGTTTACTCTAGTTTATATTATGCTATGTTTGTACACAATCACACGTTATCAATTTGAATGAAAGATTATTGTTAGTTAAATTGTGTTTCTCTATTTCTCATCTAGGTTAAAACCCCGTGTATTACACGGGTTGCATAAATATAATTTTATATAATAAATAATAAAAAGATATATTTTATAAAAACTCGTATATTGCATGTGTTGAAGAAAATATAATGCCATATGTTAATACAAATAGTCATCAAGATTTATCTTTTAAAATGAATATTGATGTACTATTTACTTATTATAACATTTTACTTTGTTTTTTTATTTTGCATAAATGTAATTTTATATAATAAATAATAAAAAAAACATATCTTTAAAAAAACTCATATATTGCACATGTTTAATAAAATATAATGTCATATGTTAACACATACATTCGTTAAGATTTATCTTTTAAAAATGAACTTTAATGTACTATTTACTTATTATAATACTAGCTTATAACCCGTGGTACCCACGGGTCGCTCTATTTTTAAGGATATTAATATTTTATTAATTTTATTACAATGGTCCGTTTTATAAAAATTGTGGGGATATACATAATATGATTCAATGTTAATTGTATATAATAATATATGCAAACAATGTGATTTATCAATGGTAACAATTACCATATAATTTTCAATATATTACCAGGTAATGTTATACGTATGTAGAATGATTCAGACCAAGATGAAAGGATGATAGCCCGTCACGCCATTCTCTGGATACACATTTGAAGCGATGAATTGATATAGCATTTAGGTTGGTTAAAATGTCAAAGAGTAGCATTCAAAAGGAATATAAAGGATTGTATGAAGGAATGAAACATATAATGGATTACTGAGTATAACATATAGATTAATAACCTAATTTATAAAAGTAAAATGAAAATGGACTTGAAACATAAATTCAGTTTAGACCATATCCATCGATTGAAATGGTGATTACTATTTAATATAATTAATTAATCCATTAAAATATTTGTTCAAAGTTATTGCAAATATTCCACTTTTTCAAAATGTTGAACCATCTATATCTTAGCAATAATATAAAGATGTGATTTTTATATTTTGAATTATTTAATTACGAATAAGTCGATTGCAAACATAACGTTACTTGTAGTCTTTAATTTAGAACCAATATTTCAGTGAATTTTACAAAACATATTTTCCGAATTATTGAATTATTAATTATTAGATGGCGGATTAGTTAGAGAATTGATTAATTAAAAAATCAATTCATAAAAATGAAATCAAAATTCCATTAATAAACCAATATTACGGTTGACTTACTTATAATGACTTAATTCAATTTTGAATTATAAAGTACAAAATATATAAAGAATCCACATTGACATTTATAAAGGAATTACCATATTTCATTTTGAATTGGGTTTTTTATGTTTCTTCAATTAGGCCCAATTTGATCTTATATATAATAGATCTACATAGCATATTCAATTATAGGTTTCAATTTTTTTACTTAATGGTTTCTCTTCCTTTTGATATTCTACTGTTTGAGATTTTAATGAGCCTCAATGCTAGATCCATTGATCGCTACAAATGTGTATGTAGAGAATAGCGTGATGGGCTATCGTCATGGGAGTTTGTGTGGCTACACCTTAACTATGCTGAAGATTATCTGGTAATATATTATTGTTGTGTTTTACTTATATTCAATTTAAAATACTTTTCATCAACATTGTTCTTATTAATTCAAAAATATTTACCCTTTATGAATGCAGGAAACTCTTTGGAAGGATACCCCGTCGCTGTATAAAGTATTTTATACATATTTTTTTCCTCCTGAAATGTATCGAAAAAGAATAGAAGAATACGAAGAAATGAACGAAGATAACATGACTAAGAATCAAACTAAAATAAGTGATGATGTGCAGAAGAATGAAAATGGCAAGCGCACTTTTAGTGAAATGAATGATGTTTATGCTACATTGCCTACCTCTAGTTCAAAACGTATGTTCTACATAGGCAACATTGGTGATAAAGACAATTAGTATTTTGGAACATTTGAGTTATGGGTTATTTGTTTAGAATAATAAGTGTTTCCTTTGTTTGAATAATTATTTCAGTTTTTATGTTTTTTTGGATTGAACAATAACATTTCTATTATGCCTTCAAGGAATCATTGAAAAAATAATAAGCCGACAAATTAAATATTTTAAATCAGTTATACAATAAAGGTCAAACAACCTATTGAGCATTAAAATAAACGTGGACTATATTTATAAAAAAGTGAATGCCAATTATTTACAGCATCAAATTATTATTATTTAAATATATGATTAGATTTTACCAATACTATAAAATGTAAATTTGGCCATCAATTAAGTTAATATAAAATGTAAATTTTGGAATTTTAAATATATAAGGAAGTTATTAAATTGGAGTTAAAAATCTATTATATATATATATATATATAAATGTTGAATTACAGTTTGTTAATTATTAGAATATAGGTCTACAATTAAAAAATTTAAAAAGTTACTTTCAATAATTATACAATCGATGGTTCATTAGTTAATTTCTAAATTTGGTATTCTTAATTAGATAATTAGAATATAGGTTTAAATTTCTTTTTAAAAACGTTATAACAATAAAATTTAACATATTCAAATGTGGATGTTAAATTTGTTGACAATTTAGTTCATTTCTAAACTTGGTATTGTTAATTAGATAATTAGATATTAGATACTTTGAACATATACATAAACTTTAAATGATTTTGAACTTATATACTACTAAAATAGTGTATCAAAAAATATATGACATTTGTTAAGACAATGTCATTTATATTCAAATATTATAAATCGAAAATTGTTAATAAATGGGTTTAATAAAACAAAAAAAAGCTTATATTATTATTCAAAACAAAAACAACCACTGAATCATTCAAAAACAAAAACACACAATTTAAAAGCACGGAATTTCTAATTCTCATCTAAAAAGTCATATTTCTAAAGTTGTTCAGGAGGCCAAAACTCTGCATAATGCTCATTAACGACATAGAAGCCTTCGTCTCGAAGATAATCCTGAGTACATAAATGTTTAAAATATGAAGAAAATTTGTATAATCATAACGAATATACTATAAATACTATAAGATAAGATCTTACCAGATAATTTTCAACATAGGTAGAATGAAGAAGAAGAAACTCAAAGGATGATAGACCATCACACCATTCTCTGGATACACATTTATAGCGATCAATTGATCTAGCATTTAGCCTTGTTAAAATCTCAAACAGTACCATATAAAATGGCAAATAGACCATTGTATTAAAACTTTGAAAACTTTACAAAATGGATAGCACATAGGTTAGAAATCTAATTTATATTAACGAAACACATATGAGGCTTTAATAACATTTTGTATGGGCCTGGTTCGATCCAATTAAAATTAATGGTTTTTGGTTATTATAATCTTTTCTATAATATATGTAATTTTTCGAAATCAATTTACCAAATATTAGAGTTTTATAATATTTACCAAATAATTAATGTAATAACTATTTATGTAAAATTTGAATTCAATATTGGGGAAAGAAAAAAAAAATAAAAGTAAATGTGTGATAATCATTTAACCGATTTAAAATCAAAAACCAATAGTTAAATATTAAATTATCTATCACCATCATACCATCATATCATCTATACCAACCTGCAAAAAAAGAGCTCAAGTTCATTCACATTGTTCAAGACATCAACAAACGCCGGTTGAAGATTTGGTAAAGGTATTTTCCGATTAAATCTCCGATCAATTCAAAGAAGATTTTTATTTTAATTTTCCGACTAACCTGCAAAATGAGCTCAACTTCATTCACATTTTCTTTAGTACTATACATAACTCATCGGATGTTTCTTTCCACCGATTAATGACTACATAGATGTGAAATCGGAGTTTAGGTATTTATTAACTTGAAAGTTTAGTATGTTATGTATATTTAAAATGGAATATATGTATTGCATGTGTTTGGAAATATAGATTTTTGGCTTCATAGTGTGATTTGGTTGATAGATTCTAATGATATTCTTATGAAATTTTGATTCTCTTGGATAATACTTTGATTTGGATGATTGAATGGGTTATGATCCTTGCATAAAATTTATGATTTACAATAATTTTTTTTTCACCTATATTGAATATATGTATACACTAAAGTTCGACATTTAAAAAACAGATATGTTATAAATTTATTGACCAAAATGAATATTTCTTTAGTTGTAATAACATATGATGATGTGTATTGTACATTGTATTATTGAAATCCTACATAAAGGCATATTTATAACAACTGTTCCTCTAATATTGCTTAACACATAATTTTTATATTGCTATGAACATATATGTATGACTTAAAGTTCAATAGTAAATTTTTCTGAGAGATGTTGGTATATTACAGGTATATGAAAATGAGTTAGTCTTGCGTCGCTTTGTTAGAAGAGCAATCATCGTTAAAACTGGTATGCTACAATGGTTACAAACAATTTTCTATATCTTGTATTAATTAACATGTACAACATAAACTAAACCGCAGGTGCTGCCAATTGACTTTGTTAAGAACGTATATGGAGATTATTGGCAAAGAAAAAAAATAATGATACATCATGAAAGTGGAAGAAGTTGGCCAGTTTCTTTGAGAAGTGTGAGTGGGGAATGCGTTATCACTGACGGATGGAGTAATGTCGTAAGGGACCTTCAGTTGCCAAAGAGCACATTATTGCGGTTAAGGATAATCCAATACAAAAACATTGAAATTGATTGTTTCGTCGAAAACATATGTGGTGAATCTTTTGTGACAGTAAACCGTTACGGCATTTTAAAGATTATAGTAAGTCTACTAACATATCTGAATTAATATTTATTCTCTTATAGTTTTAAAATAAATGGTTTACATATATATCCGACAATAAAATGTTACAAAACTTTTCAGGTGATTCCAGAAGTTTATGTAACAAAGTGTTACTCTTACTCGTCAGTCAACGATTTTTATAACATTTATGCAGAAGGTCAGACTTGGAAAGTTGAGACCGACAGAATCAATGAGAATTATTTTTTTACAAAAGGTTGTCCGAAGTTATTTCATGATCTTGCAATACAAGACGATGAAATACTCTTGTTGATGAAGACGGAAGGCGTCACATTTGAGTTGAAAATTTATCGTATAGGAGTTGAGGTATCCCTTAACAACAAAGAAGAAAGTGAAGATGACTCTCTGCTGGACATACCTAGGGACACATACTACAAAAACGTTGACTTCGTAAGTATTTTGAACTAACGTATAACGGTATTCTAAAAAAAATAGGACTTATTTACGTATCTTATTGTATAACAGACCTTCTGTCAAGATGACGACTCAATAGATCAGTTGATTACTGAGGTAATAACCTCTCCTTTATAGAGATTAAAATATATTACAATAAGATTTTGTGGATTTTATTAATCATCATACACAGATGCATAAAGGTCATAACAAAGATGAGGTGACTAAGAACATTGGTGGAAAAGAAAAGTCAAAGGCAGGAAGAAAGAGTTTGATGATAGAAGAGACAAACCAACCAACAAAAGAAGATGTACTTATTTTAAACATAATCATAGATGAGTATTTTCATTCATATATGTAGACATATTTAATTAATGATTGTTCGTTATTGTTATTTAACGTTAGTCGTTGTGTTAACAGGTTAAAAAGAAAGGAAAACATATTGCGGATTATTGTAATCCAGACAACAGTAAAAGGCTGATATGCGGAACAGAAGTGGAAATGCCAGACGTATCAACAGTTGGACGGAGAACTCGCAGCCGGTTGGTACGTATAGCATAATTTAACAACAATTAGTTATCAATATTTTTTTTAAATTAAGGGATTAAATATATTACTCTAATAATAAAATGTGTATCTGTAATAATAAGGTTAACGAAAATAGAAAGAGATATGGTAATGCATTAAAGATATTGGATGTCGAAGCAAAATGTGTTGCAAGGATAAATGATGTTGAGAAAACTGGTAGTTATGAGTTTACAAAGAAGGGAGAATACCGCATGGTATGATTTTTTATAATAATCAATGACAAAAAAAAAATACTATAACATCAATAAGGCTAATTTACTTATACAACTATTGTTTTCATGCAGAGATTGTCTGCTGATGTTGTAAGATTTGTCGGATTAAAAAATAAAGTGCATGAGTTAAAAGTGACGAACATGAATGGAAAAACAATCGACATGAATGTTAGGGGGAGAAGAATGGAAATGCTGTAAGGTATGTTATCGAAGGTTGGCCGATGTTCATGCAGGAGAATGGCATTCGTCTCGGTGACACATTGCATTTCACATTTGTATGTTCAGGAAATCTCCTGATCTTATCACAGGTGGATGCGATTAATGCAGGTTAATAGGTAATCTTATAACCTAATGCTTCAGGTGTTTGTGTAGACGAAATGATGACTCTTTTTTGCTACTATTAGATGTTTTGTTCTTTTTTTGGGACATGCAAGTACACGTTACCATGTTTTATTTTGTTCCTTGGTAGATTAAGGTTAACGACAATTAGTGGTATATTATAAACCCAGATACCATATTTTTGATTGTAAGTAATGTTGGTATCTTTTATAAATGGTTGTTGACTAACAATGTTGAAATACATATATTCTCAAATAGTTTATAACGGGTTGTCACCCTTAACAACCCACTAAATTGCCACTAAGCCCATTTACAAAATCTACTTAATATGATTTAAGTTCCATCCCAACAACATTGTTGAATTTTTATGGAGCCCATATTAATTTTTTCATTTTGCTTTTCATCATCAGCCATTTAAAATGCTACGGATGAAAATGATAATTGATCATGAACTTAAATCGGATATTCTTTAAAATTGGCACCAACCAAATAGCATGTAACTTTAAGGGAATTAACGTTTCTGTAATAGAAATTTAAATGATTATTGTAACTAAATTAATTTTTTATAATAATTTGTGAAACATAAAATATGAACTCCTTAACTTTAATGTTTTTCTCATTATGTCTTCATTAATCATGCTCGATTGTACAAAGAGAAATAGTAGAATTCAATCCATGCTAGAAATTGTAATTAAGCTTCATGATTTCATAAGAAGATTGAAATAATGAATAAATTTAACAATCTAAAATAAAAACTAATTTGTTAACAATTCAGTGATATCATAATTATTTTGTATATTAGTAGAATGGTTTTCAATATATTCCACTTTGATGGAAAAACACCACAACGATCCTTCACGTGCAAAAAGTTAGTTAAGTAATCCATTTGGAATAAAACTAAAATGAGGGTATATGAGATATGTATAATAATGTTAAAGAATCGAACAATAAACATAAATTATGAAATTTTATTTCAAAGCAAAATAAGTTAAATGAGAAGTTGAAAAACATGAAAATGAAATAAACGATTACATCATAAGTTACGAAAAATCTCCTTGTAAACTACGTTACATGTTTTTGCTGTGGGTTTACCATCGGCATCAAATGATAAAATTTTAACACCTTCTCTGGTCTTCACTCTTGATAAAGCGACGTACAATTGACCGTGAGTAAAAACAGAATCTTTTAAATATAAACCAACTCGGGATAGCGACTGCCCTTGACTCTTGTTAATTGTCATAGCAAAACAAACTGATAAAGGAAATTGCCTTCTTTGAAATTGAAAAGGTATCTTCTTGTCTGAAGGAACCATACTAATCCTTGGAATAAAAACTCTTGTGCCGATATTTCCACCAGATATTACTTCAATTACTCGTTTACCAAGAAAGGTTACTTGAAGTCTAGTTCCGTTACATAATCCGTTCTGTTGATCAATGTTTCGAAGAAGCATCACAGGAACACCAACTTTAAGAACCAACCTATGGTTAGGTAAACCGGATATTTTCATAGCATTCAAATTATTAGGAGAGTATAGTCCTTGTTGAAAAGAATCAAGAAGTTGCTCAGTTTGACAGATACTGTCAGAGCTCAAATACTCTTTTTCTTCACCTGGAAATAAAGAAAGTAATCGATCATTAATCTCATGAACTACTTCATTCTTTGGTGCTAAAATTGCTCTCTCTGAAAACAATCCAGGACTTTTATACTGTTCCAAAATTGAAGGATAAACAAAGTCGATTAAACTTTGAATTGGATCATCTGAGTCGGTAATTACGAAATCATCCGGTATCTCTATACGTGATTCACCATCGTTTTCTGAACCAATGTTTCCTTCACCAATATCAAGTAGCCATTTTGCAAACTTCTGAACAGACTCGATGTTAGATGATTGAGCTCCAATACTCAACCTCATGTTTTTTGTTAACTTTAAAACCTTGCATTCTGACCATATATATGAAGAACTCAAAGATGCATTAACAATCTGCTGTCTAGTACCATTAGGGATAACCGGGAGGATCTGTCTAAAGTCACCACCAAAAACAATAACTTTACCTCCAAATGGTAGTTCCGAATGGTTATTCGTAGAAGACGATAGAATGTCTTTCATTGTTCGATCTAGTGCCTCAAAAGCATGCTTGTGGACCATAGGGGCTTCATCTCATATAATCAACTTTGCCTCTTTTAATAGATTAGCAACGTCATCGTTAAGCTTAATGAAGCACATGGAATCTTCTGTCAAGTTTATGGGGATTTTAAACTTAGAATGTGTTGTCCTTCCTCTAGATAATAATAAAGAAGCAATACCACTGGAAGCAACGTTCAAAACAATCTGACCTTTAGATCTGATTGTAGAAGCCAAGGTCTTCCACAAAAAAGTCTTCCTAGTTCCACCATAACCATATACGAAAAACAACCCTCCACTTTGGCTATCGACTGCATTAACAATTTGGTTAAAAATGTTTAACTGCTCTTCAGTTAGAGATTCTTTCAATCGACTAAACTCACTTTTCAGCTCATCTGTGTCATGCGATAATTCCTCATTGATTAGACGATTAGTAGCTTGACGTAACGAATCGTCGTCTGGAAAGGGCATCATCGTAAACTTACTTAAGGTTGACCCATTGGAAATTAAATAATTCTCGATTTCCAACAAAATAAGATTCTTCAATTGATGTTCAGGAATCATTAGATCTACACAGGGTATAAACAAAAGCTAAACAAATGTTGAAAGAAAATAAATAAAAAATAAAATACGTCCTTCCTATGAAAATAAAATAATAATTTACCAGGGATATGTGTCTCTTTCCGACGCTTGTATAGAATATCGTCTCCTAGTAAATGCCAAGTTTTTTCCCACACAAATTCTGGTCGTGATAGCGTATTTGTTAAAAGCATTGTCGCAAATAATGATCTTAAATAGCGACAATGAGCTTCAAAACTTGCTTCTTTAATGGCTTTAACATATTCGTTGTCATCGTCTAAAAGACCCATCGCATAACATGCATCTTTAAATGTCGGAATTACTTGTCCGTTAACTGTATGAATCTCTTCAAATGATTTAGGACCTCTAACTTTATTTAGAAGAATCCTTAAATAATAAGGTTCTCCTGAAGCAATTGAAACAGAATGAATTCTACCAACAGTTTTATACCTTTTTCGTACTTGCCAACATCTATCTTTTAAGTTCCAAACAAACTTTGATGGGAACTCCACATAAGTCAGTTTACGTGCTTCCTCAGTATGTTGATTTAAACGCATCCATTGCAAAAAAAATAGAAGAAGCAACAGATGGTTTGCTCAAGACATCTTCAATATCATCATCTGCACCGTATACGACATTGTCTTGACCAGGTAAATGAAAAGGTAAGCTCATTACAGCAGGAATTCTATAATGAACTTCGTTTGCGAAAATTCTCCAAGACGCTTCACAGGCTGATATGTATCTACAATCGTAGTATTCTTTGATCTCATCTTTTATTTTCTGATTGCTAGTACCGGTTGCATCCGTATATAAAACTGCCGTAGCCCGGTCAGGTCCTTTGTTAATGTACTTGAAGAGATACTTTATCGAACCTGCTTGGTTACACCATTCAACATTAATGTGTGCTTGGTATCTTTTTAATAGACCTTTGTTGTAAGGTACGACACTTCGGTTGTCTAACTGAACACCTTTTTCATAACAGTATGCCCAGAATCTCGTCTTCGATAAACCGGAAAACCACTTGAGTCAATAATTGTATGATCCGAAAACTTTTTCGGAAATCGTTTCGAACATTTGTTGTCGACCATGCAAGGACAACTCAGGTTAGCAGTCCCACAAGGACCATGAATCATATACTCAGACACAAGATAATGTAATTGAGGATCTTCAGATTTATCTGGAATTTCAGCAGAAATAAAAGGATCTATATGATCTACAGTCGGAAGTTTATGATCCACCTTCATGAATAAACAAATGTGTGCATGCGGTAGGCCACGTTTTTGAAATTCAACGGTATAAACCACTACACAAAAAATAACTTTGTGTGTTAGTAATATACTAAATAAAATGTCATATAAATTAAAAGAAAAATTGTAGATGAAGTAAAAGTATAACAAAAGGATACCGGCATTGATTTCACCAAAAAAATTATTATCCTTTATATCTTTAATCATTGAATCCAGCTTCATCTTGAACAATCGACATAATATATCAGGCCTGTCTTCTGCTTTAATGGAAGTATCTTTAAGAAATCTTGAAACTTCCGGCCATTTGGGATTGCATGTAATGGTTATGAAAAAATATGGGTATCCAAACCACTTACATAACGCCATAGCATCAAGGTAGTTTTGTTGCATGAACCGAGCCCCTCCAGTAAAAGATGAAGGTCATATTACCTTTTGACCGGTGTTAGATTAATTTTGTTTACCCGTGTCCTTATACTTTTGAAGATTTTCAAATGACTCGGAACGTAGATTCTTCTGCTTACCACGTATGAAATTGAGCCTTTCACTTTCAATCATAGTGTACGCATCAACTAAAAACTGTTGCAGCAGTCTTCTGCCGTTTAAAATTAAGGAATAACCACAACTTCGATCCTGTATTCTATATGCAACGAATTCCCGCATTGTGCATTTTGGTCGTATTTTTTTTTGTTGTTACACCATCCCTATGAGGAATGTCGATCCTATATCCATCATCACCAAAAGGGAAAAGAATGGGATATTGAAGAGCAAGATAGGATGGGTGTAACTCACTAATACGTTTAAGCATACCAGATTCAGTTTCAACTAAAATGTCTCGACGATCTATAGATGCATCTAAATCATCAACAATTAGTGCTGCAACCTCAGTCGTGGATGGTAGATTATAAGTCCTACCAATCTTGTCTCTCTTGTAAATAACTCAGAGCTTTAAGTTTGCATGAGGATTCTCATGAAAATGGTTTCTTACCATTCTGTACGATTTAACCAACTCGTTATGAGAATCTAAAAAATCTCTAAGGTATTCAATTATTTCAACGTCCAACTCCTTTTCATGTGAAGATAGTTGATTCCTGTTGTTTTGGTCAAAAATTACCGAAGCAATTTAGTGATCAAATTAGTTAAGTGAGGTAGTGTGCTAAGAAAATGTGTTGAAAATATGCTGATTTAAGTTGATTGTAAAAACAGTTTTCAGGATACAGCTCAGGATATAGAGAGCTGTATCTGTGATCAAACTATGAGCAAAAATGTAAAGGGGTGACACGAGATGTACGAGGAAAGCCATTGATCAATCTAGATCGCCGGCATAAAACCTCGGGAGCTAAAAATCGTAGCTGCCTTGTTCTTCTATTGCTTCAAATATCAGGATACAGTGCAAGATATGATGCGGATCAACTAGGTGTTACAATATAATTTGAGTACAAGTGTTGGTGTGTAGTGATGGCTAGTCGCTAGAGAGTAAAGTGTGCGAATGAAGTGAGTGCCTTAACTTGATCCGATCATACTATTTATAGCTAACTGAAAACAACTAACTTTCCTAATAAACCGGGATGCCCCGACTATTCCCAAGCAACCGTTATAGTCCTGGTCTTTCGGGATCAACGTCTCCATCCCAACTGATTTTCCCGAGTCTTAAGGGAAGAAGTCTTTTTGAACGTTGGAGACTTGTAACTCTTAATCTGCACGTGATCAATTCAGTCAATACCGGGATATCGAACCAGGATGTTACCAATATCCTGATCCGGCATCCTGATCACAAGTAAACAATCAAAAGCAGAATATTAGTCAGGATATATACTCGGAAAATGACCCATAACAATTGTCCCCAAATATATTTGTTGGTATACCAATCCAACGGATATATTTCAAAAACCCTTTCTCGCGAATCAAGGCAAATAAATCGAGATGACGGTCAAGATTGCACGATACAACTTCCAACGCGCTTTTAACTCGATGGACATCTACAATGCTCCTATATCTTCTCTCTTCTTGTTTGAAAACCAGATATCATCGACGGAGTCTCCAGGTAATTCCTTACTTCTTATTCATTTCCTGTCAATCTCTTTTCCTTTACCTGCAATGGCTACTAGAACTTTTTCTCAAACCGGCGAATCGTCTGAGACCTTTATCCAACAAAATCTTCTTAAAAATCCCGAAAAGGAGATCTGTGCTTTTGATAATGCGGATATTGCAGCGTTGAGAGCCTCCGGTGCTTTCCCCGATGGCACGGTTTTCAGACCATTTGATCGATCAATTCGATCGGACGTTTCTTCTGCTGATTGGGTCTGCTTCCCGGCATACCCTTTCTCGCTAGGTCTTCGGTACCCGTTTCCCGAATTCATGATGCAATTCTTTCGGACTACCGGTATTTCCTTTGCCCAAACCATGCCCATGGTTTGGAGAGTATTAATCGTGCTCAACCAAATTAAAAACCTTCACTATCCCGACCTTTGCATCGAAGATATGCCAATCGCTTACCTCCAGCCGGTTCCTACTCTTTTCAACTTCCAGCAAACCGCTTGTTCTTAAAGCCACCAAAAACGAAGATGGATGGCAACACAAGTTCTTCTTCGTCAAACGAGACTCCATTCATGAGGGTGCTAGTCTTCCGGTGGAGTGGTTAACCACCGGTAGGATCATGAATGTCCCCATGTACTTCTAAACTTCTATCTTGTGCTAATATCTTCTTATTTGATCTTTTCGCAGTGAATTTTAAGGAAGTAGCTCCCCTACTGCGGAATCAGAAAAAAGAATCAAAGCAGTTTACCAATTGCCTGCAAGTGACAGGAGTTTTATCACACATATCCCGAGTTCCAGCCAATATTTATCATCCGAAATGTCTGGTAAGAGTTACTTTTGAAATGACTAATCAATGTAATATATAATAAAGAGTAATAATGATGGAGGACTTTTTCCTTTATGCAGCACCAGCCAAGATCCCTGAGGTTTTCGACCTTGATGAGTTGGACAGTTATTCTGATCAGGTCCAGATCAAGAAGGAACCTAGTCCCAAGGCCACGGCCTCATCCAAGCCCAGCAGCTCCAAGGCCATCATCATTCCCAAACCTTCACCAGCTACTAAGCCCGGAGTTCAAGTTCCCGTAAAAGGAAAGAGCCTGATTCTCCTGTTATATCTGATACATTCCCCTATGAAAATCATGGGTTCATTGAGGCAAGCGGATTCATGACTTTTTTTCTTAACCAGGTTAATATCCTCGAGCCATATCCTGCACCTTATACCGCTTATAAGTATTTATTAAAATCAATACCTGTCCTCTTACTTTGCAGGGTCTCGAACGTCTGGTTCATTTATATCAAGAATCCTGTGGGCTCAACAAAACGCTTGAATCCAAGTTGAAGAAAGCCGAGGTTACCATCTCTGATCAGGGTATGATTGCAGCCGCCAAATCTCGGCATTACGAGGACAAGTTCAAGGCTATGACCCAAGAACACCAGGCCGCCCTCAACAAAGCTGCACTCCAGGCCCAAGCCGATCTTAATGCTGCCCATGCTCAACACGAACAGGACATGATCAGCTACCGGGAAAGCCTTAAAAGTTCTGTCATCACTTCCCTTCTCCAGGCCATGCTAAAGATGGCCCACGAAGCCAAAGCACTGGGCTTCGAATGTCCTTCTTGGGACATCAATGCCTGGGAAACAAAGCTAAGGAGTCTCGGCGGCACTTCTGCTAAACCTGCAGCTTTAGGATCTTCAAAGGCAGCTGAAAAACCAACTGATGCTGAGATGGATGCTCAGGTTGATCCTGAGACGGATGCTGCTGAAAATGTCACGAACGAAGAAGGCGCTGCCTCCTAAAACTTATTTTCCTTAAATTTGAGAGTTACGCTTGTTCGAACAATTTTATTTCTTGTCCTATGAACAGTTTCTATTTCTGTATTAAAACAACTTGATAGCCGAAGGTGGATGGGTCCTAGGTTTTAGGATGAAGCCTTCGGTTATCAACTAGTATTGCTTATTTCAGATAATTTCATCTCTCAATTTGTCTGCTATTGCCTTTCAATTTTTCGTTGCTTAGTTCGAATTTCAATTTTGCAGAATATCTTGACCAGGATACTCAACTAATATCTTTAAAACAGTTTATTATACAAAATCCCGAACAATAGGGTTTTTAAAGGAAAAATATGGTTTGCTTAGAACTTATAAACCTTGTTTTGATAGCATTTTTAACTTTCATTCTTTTTAAATTCAAGTATTGTATCCCAGATATTCTAATCGGATATCCTGAATCGTATTCCGAGAATATACCTTAATGATATATTCTAATCAGGATGCTTTAAGCCTTAAACAGAGTTAAACAATTCATGTAAGGTTCACAAAGGAAAGATCATACCAGGAATTTAGTGTAACCCTAGTATTAAACTCCAACCCCTTTTGCGACTTTTCCTACTAAGATGTCCCCAGTCCGAGACACTTAGCCCAATTTTGATCTTTTGAGCTTCACACAATTGCTTTAGAAGGAATGTCCCCTGTGCATGAAGTCTATAAACACTTAGAAAATTTTTGAATATCAGTTCCAACTGTTTAGACAATTCTTGTGTTACAGGGGTTAAACCAAAAAATATACTGGAGATAAATCCTTAGTATCCTGGGGAAAATCCCAAATTTTCATGCGCTACAGGCGGGAGTGTATAAACTCCAAGACTTAGAAATGTGATAACCTTTAAACCTTAGAGAGTATGAAAATACCCTTTCATGAGAGAGGGTGATCAATCCTTATATACCTTTAGGATTCAGGATATAGCCAACAGTAACGAAATTGTCAGCCACTTTTACATGAACTGGTCCCACCACCTTGAACTATTCCCAAATAACTTGCGCTCCAGGCGGGGTGTTTAAACCCAATTCGGAAGAAAGGTGAATACCTTTAAACCTGTGAAGGGATCAGGATCCCTTAGACGTGAGAGAGGGGGCCAATCCTCTAATCTTCTGAAGTATCCTGAATGTATATCCTGGAGCTATATCTCGAAGCATATCCTGCAAAACAACTGTAAGCTAAGGTGGGTGTTAGCCTGGCTAACACCCCTCCGATGCTTAAGTCAGTAATGGGTTCAAAACAATAATATTAAAATTTAATAAAAAAGACAGAATCCATACCATCCTGAGTTAGAATTTAAATTCCATACTCACTTGAAATAGAGCTTTAGATGTATAGCATTCCAGGATATCGGTAGCATATCCCCCTCCATATTCTTGAGTCGGTATGCTCCATTTCCTGATTCTGATTCAACCTCATAGGGTCCTTCCCATTTTGGAGCCAACTTTCCATCAGCAGGATTAGTAGTATTCTGAAAAGCCTTTCTCAATACCCAATCTCCAAGTTGAAATCTTCTAGTCCTTGTATTCTTGTTATATGCTTTAGATATCCTCTGTTGATATGCTGCCATCCTTAGCCTTGCTGCATCTCTTGTTTCATCAATAGTATCCAATTCCTGGCATAGGACTTCAGGATTCTGCTCAGGATCCTGGAGGTTGGATCTCGCTGTAGGTATCACCATTTCTGTCGGGATCACCGCTTCTGCTCCAAACACCAAGGAAAACGGGGTTTGGCCAGTTGCACTTTTCACTGTCGTCCTATCAGCCCACAAAACAAAGGGTAACTCTTCTGCCCATCGTTCTTTCTTAGCCCCTAGTCTCTTTTTCAAGTTGTTGACAATTATCTTATTTGAGGATTCTGCTTGTCCATTTGCTTGAGGATGTACCGGAGTAGACGTGATCATTTTGATTCCCCAACTCTTGCAAAAGTCAGTAGTCCTTTTACTTATAAACTGGGATCCATTGTCACAAATGATTTCAGCTGGTACCCCAAATCTGGTCAGGATATTCCTCTTTATGAAGGATACTACTTCTTGGTCTCTAACTTGAACAAATGCTTCAGCTTCAACCCACTTAGAGAAATAATCAGTCATTGCCAGCATAAAGACTTTTCCTCCTGGAGCTTTTGGTAATTTCCCTACTATGTCCATCCCCCATTTCATGAATGGCCAAGGGGAAGCTATAGGATATAGTGGTTCAGCTGGTTGATGTAGTATGTTACTGTGCCTTTGACATGCATCACATCTTCGAGCATATTCTGCAGCATCTTTCCTCATCGTCGGCCAATAATATCATGTTCTTAATACTTTTGAGAACAATGACCTGCCCCCAGTATGGTTACCACAATCCCCTTCGTGTATATCCTGAAGCACTTCCTTAGTTTCGGGATCCTCTAAGCACCTCAGATATGGTCCTGCAAGAGATTTCTTATACAAGACATTATTTATAATAGTGAATCGTGATACCTTCATTCTGAAGGCCTTAGGATTCTCATCCTTTGGGATGTGTCCTTCCTTGAGATATCTTATAATTGGAACCATCCAGGACTTGGGATTCTTCTCAGGATTCTCATCAGGATCCTGAATACTTAGTACTTCCTTATCCCGAGGATTCGTCGCAGGATATAAGATATGTAACATTGGTATTCGGGTTCCTTCTGGTATCCTGACTGATGATCCTAAATTCGCCAAGGCATCAGCTTTAGCATTATCCTTTCTTGGTACCTGTTCAAGTGTGAAAATATTGAAATATCCTGCTAACTTTTTGAGAATTTCGAGATACTCGATTAATTTCTCGCCTTTAACTGCATATGATCCCTTAAAATGATTAGTAATTAACAAGGAATCGACATATACTTGCAAATTTTTAATATTCATATTTTTAGCCAACTCTAATCCTGCAATTAAAGCCTCATATTCTACTTCATTATTAGTAGCAGGGAATTCACATCTAATAGCCTGGGGTAATATGTCCCCCTGTGAAGATTTTAGTAGTATACCTAAACCTACACCTCTTACATTAGATGCACCATCAGTATATAATGTCTAGGATTCTAAGTTTTCTCCCAGCTACTGTACTTCTAAGTCTACTTCATTTTGAATGTCACTACTGAAATCAGCCACAAAGTCAGCTAAAGCCTGAGACTTTATGGCATTTCTAGGCTCATAAACTAAATCATAGGCACTTAATTTTACTGACCACTTAGCCATCCTGCCCGACATTTCGGGTTTCCTAAGCACGTTCTTAACAGGATAATTAGTTTTAACATGAATCCTATGTGTCTCAAAATAATGTCTGAGTTTTGTTGATGCCATAACTAGGGCTAATATCAATTTTTCTAGATGAGAATATCTAGTTTCAGCATCTAATAAACTTTTACTAACATAATAGACAGGATATTGCTGACCTTCATGGTCCTTTACAAGAACGGCACTTACAGCATTCCCTGATACTGCGAGGTATAGGGACAGTGGTTCACCATTTTCAGGCTTCATCAATAGAGGTGCAGTTGAGAGATATTGCTTCAAATCCTGCAGGGCTGCTTCATGCTTCTCTTTCCATTCGAACTTCTTGTTTTTCTTCAGGATATCATAAAATTCCTTGCATTTCTCGTAGGATCTTGAGATAAATCTGTACAATGCTGCTACTCGCCCTGTTAACCGTTGAACATCCTTCATATTTGAAGGTGATTTGATATCCAAGATAGCTTTAATCTGCTCCGGGCTTGCCTCTATTCCTCTTTTAGTCACCATATATCCTAGAAACTTTCATGCCCCCACTCCAAAATGGCACTTGGCAGGATTTAGTTTCATATTGTACTGGTCCAGGATATCAAATGCTCCTTTAATATCATGGAGATGGTCCTCAGCCTTCTTGGACTTGACTACCATATCGTCAATGTACACCTCCATGGTGTCCCCCAGTTTGTCTTTAAACATCACGTTCACCAATCTCTGGTACGTTGCACCTGCATTTTTCAAACCAAAAGGCATAGCAGTATAACAGTAAATACCTGTTGGTGTCATGAAAGCAGTATCCTCCTGGTCTGAAGGTTCCATTTGGATCTGCTGGAATCCTGAGGATGCATCCATGAAGGTTAACATCTCATGACCGGCAGTGGCATCCACCATCGAGTCTATATGAGGTAGAGGGAACGGGTCTTTAGGACATGCTTTGTTCAAGTCTGTGTAATCTACACAAACTCTCCATTTCCCATTCTTCTTTTGAACCACAACCACATTTGCTAGCCACTTGGGAAATTTGACTTCCCTGATCATCTTGGATTTCAATAATCTTTCAACCTCTTCTTGAATAATTATGTTTCGTTCTGGAGCAAACTTCCTTCTCTTTTGTTGGATAGGCTTGAAAGACCTGTCAATTCCAAGCTTGTGAGTTATAATATCCTTGGAAATACCTGTCATATCCTCGTGTTTCCACGCGAACGTCGACATCCTGCATTTTAAAAAATTAGTCAATTGATTTTCAATATCCTGAGGGATATTGTGTAACACCCTAAAATTTGTACCCTTAATTTAATCCAAAATATAGTTTAAGTACATGACTTTCATTAACAAGTTCTTAAGTAACCATGACCTTAGTCGACTAATGACTAAGTTACATAATTTCAAAAATCGTTTAAAATGTGTTTACAACCATTACACAAAGACTACAAAAGATCTAAGACGTTGCGGAAGCTTCAAAATAGAGTGTTCGGTTCTTCATTTTATCACTTGATCGCCACCCGTAAGATCCACCAATTTACCTATGATCAAAACCGTTGAAAACATTAGTTTTGATGTTATTATATAATATGATTCCAAGGAGTTCAACATCAAACTTGAAATAACAACAATATAAAGCTTATTCTGGGTCCACCGTAAATTACGGTATCACCGTAATTTACGGTGAGACCTGGGATTTGTTGATCACCGTAAATCAGTGAACCTACACCGTAACATATATATTCTTCACCGTAAATTACGGTACTACCGTAATTTACGGTGGTACCTGGAAATCTCATGTCTTGTTTGTTTTGGTCATTCCACTCTAACCCAACTCTTGGAATTTAGTTTTCTAACAAGTACTACATCAAAATTCTAGAAATTCTAACATGTTATATATTAAGAAATATCAAAGAAACAATCCATCATATTCCGGAACCTTAATCACGTTTTACTTGATTATTTGGCCCGTTTGGCTCGTCTACGGAAATACTCCTTTATGACGACTACCAACGAATACCAACCTAATATAATAATTCAGTCAATAACGATTCCATCGATTAATTCAAACAACTCTTATTCAAGGTTTCAATTACACATTAAAATTATCAAGTCTAAATAATGTAACGGGTCAAGTTACATACCTTAACGCACGCCCTTCAATCGTGAGTCACCACCGGCTTGTCCACTCGACGTTCCGGTATCTTGTCCTATAGAGTTCAATTCAAGACATATTTAGAACTCTATTTAAACCTTACTTCACATTTTCCACCGAAACATCGTAATTATGCGTTAAATCATTAGATTTCCATTTCAAGCCTTCTTTGAGGCATTTTCACAAACACCTTAAAGGCAGATTTTTCGTATGATTATATGACAAGTTTATAGCTTATCATCTAGCCATAATCTCACTTCTATCAATAGTTTTTACATGATTATTAGTCTTTAGATTTCTGAAATCACTTTCAAATTGTCAAATTACACAAGTTTAGCATGCACAACCCTAGTATTCATCAATTAACCCAAAACCCATTAATCACCTACAATGGGTTCATGGAATTCCTGAATTTTGGTCATGATTTTACATGTAATTGATTAGGGTTCACTTCTAATCACCATGTCAACTCTAATCTAATCATACAACACACATGCAACATCAAATTTCCAGATTTCCTAAATCATGAGAATTTCAAGTTTAGAGATTTCATCAGATTTTACATACCTTATGATCCTCTGGTGATGAGGGTCACGATTCTAGGCTTGGATTTCGTTTTGGACCAGATTTGCACATTCAATTTGAGAGTTTTTGTGATTTTGGAGTTTGGAGCTAAGGGGTGTCGCCCCTCTCTTGTTCTGTACGACCAACACCTCCTAATGGGGGTGTTTGGTTTGTTTTATTTATTTAATTACAATTCAAGTTTCAGTTTTTACAATTCTAGCCCCTCCATTTTAATCATCTTTTAATCTAGCTACTTTTAACTCTAGTTTGAGTTATTCCTAGAAATTAACTAACTAGGTTAAAGTCCCAATTAATTAAATTCTCGTTTATTTAAACTTTATAATTCTAATATAAAGTTTTATATTATGTATATTTTTTTTTATCGGGGTGTTACAAGTCCACCCCCCTTAAAAGGGTTTCGTCCCCGAAACCGTAGTACGTACCAAATAAAGTAGGGTAGAGCCGACGCATCTCTTCCTCGGTCTCCCACGTGGTGTCCGAGCCTTTTCTATGCTCCCATTTGACCTTGACTTGATCGATTTGTCTATTTCGTAAGTGTTTGACCTTTCGATCTAAAATCTCCAACGGTCTCACAACATAATTCAGACTATTATCCACTTCAATATCATCATAATGGATATAGGTTGTTTCGTCCGCTAGGCACTTTCGTAATTGTGACACATGAAACGTGCCATGAATCCCACTTAGTTCTTCCGGTAGCTCAAGACGGTAGGCTACTTTGCCAACCTTCCCGATAATTTTGAACGGTCCAATAAACCTTGGGCTTAATTTCCCCCTTTTTCTGAATCTAATAACGCCCTTCCAAGGGGAAACTTTTAGCATAACCATGTCGCCAACCTGGAATTCGATTGGCCTTTTTCTTTTATCAACATACGCCTTTTGCCTGTCTTGAGCCGCTTTCAAGTGTGCCCGAACTTTATCGATTTTTTCATTCGTGGCTCGTACTATATCTTGGTGGGCGAGTTCACGTGGACCCACTTCACCCCAACATACCGGGGTTCGACACTTCCTACCGTAAAGCATTTTGTATGGTGCCATCTTAATGCTAGATTGGTAACTGTTGTTATACGAAAATTCGACTAACGGTAAGTGAACATCCCAACTGCCTCCAAAGTCGATTATACACGCCCGTAGCATGTCTCCCAATATTTGTATCGTTCTTTCACTTTGTCCATCTGTTTGAGGATGGTACGCAGTGCTAATGAACAATTTGGTCCCCATTTGTTCTTGGAAATCACGCCAGAAATTCGAAGTAAACCGGGTATCTCTATCGGACACGATGGACACCGGCACTCCATGACGTGCTATGATTTCATTGGTATAGACTTCTGACATCTTTTCTGACGTATAAGTCTCACGAATCGGAATGAAGTGAGCACTTTTCGTCAATCTATCCACCACTACCCATATGGCATCAAAACCACGATTCGTCTTAGGCAACTTGGTTAACAGGTCCATTGTAATATGTTCCCATTTCCAAACCGGAATTTCTAACGGTTGGAGTTTTCCGTATGGTTTCTGGTGCTCCGCCTTGACTTGTAAACATGTTAAGCATTTTTCCACATATTTCGCCACGTCCCTCTTCATTCCGGGCCACCAATAATTTTGTTTCAAATCATTGTACATCTTGGTTGCACCCGGATGAATCGAATAACGGGATTTATGAGCTTCGTTAAGTAGAAGCGTCTTTACTCCACAAGTATGTGGGACCCATATCCTTCCGGATCGAGTCTTTAACCCGTGATTCCCATCCGACAAATCTTTCAACTGACCAATTATTCTTTCTTTCTTCCAATTTTCTTCTTTTACCGCTTCTAATTGCGCCTCTCGAATACGTTCAAGTATACCTGAGGTTACCACAAGTTGCATCGATCTTACTCGTATCGGGACATAATCCGTTTTTCTGCTCAACGCATCCGCCACCGCATTAGCCTTTCCTGGGAGATAACGTATTTCGCAATCGTAGTCTTTCACCGTTTCCAGCCATCGCCTTTGTCGCATATTTAACTCCTTCTGATCGAAGAAGTATTTCAAACTCTTGTGGTCGGTGAATATAGTGCACTTTACCCCATACAAGTAGTGCCTCCATATTTTTAATGCAAACACTACCGCCGCCAACTCGAGATCGTGTGTGGGATATTTCTTCTCGTGTATCTTCAATTGCCTCGAGGCATAGGCTATTACCTTGCCCCGTTGCATCAACACGCAACCGAGTCCCGATAGTGAAGCATCCGAATAAACCTCCATGTCTTCGACTCCGTCCGGCAATGTCAATACCGGAGCTTGAGTTAATTTTTCTTTTAGCGTTTGAAACGCTTTCTCTTGATCAACACCCCAAATAAACTTTGCTTTCTTCTGGGTTAGCTTTGTTAGCGGTGACGCAATCTTGAAGAAATCTTGAATAAATCTCCTATAGTATCCCGCAAGCCCCAAAAAGCTTCTAATTTCCGAAGGGTTCTTCGGGGGATTCCATTTTGACACAGCCTCGATCTTGGACGGATCCACCAATACTCCGTCAGCACTTATGACGTGGCCAAGAAATTGTACCTCTCGTAACCAAAAGGCACACTTAGAGAATTTCGCATACAACCTTTCTCGTCTAAGTGTCTCTAACACTTCTTGTAAGTGATGTGTGTGTTCAGCTTCACTTTTCGAATACACCAAGATATCATCGATAAACACGATGACCGACTTATCCAGCATTGGTTTGCAAACCCGGTTCATGAGGTCCATGAAAGCCGCGGGTGCGTTTGTTAGCCCGAATGACATCACGAGGAATTCGTAATGTCCGTATCTAGTGCGGAAAGCCGTCTTCGGCACATCTTCTTCTTTGACCTTTAATTGGTGATACCCCGATCTAAGGTCAATTTTGGAAAACCAATTCGCACCTTGTAGTTGGTCAAATAAATCATCTATCCTCGGGAGCGGGTATCGGTTCTTTACCGTGAGTTTGTTTAACTCCCGGTAATCAATACACATGCGCATGCTCCCGTCTTTCTTCCTCACGAACAATACCGGTGCACCCCAAGGAGACACACTCGGCCTTATGAATCCTTTGTCAAGCAGGTCTTGGATTTGGGACATCAACTCTTGTAGTTCCGACGGTGCGAGTCGGTACGGGGCTTTTGCTACGGGTTTCACGCCCGGAATCAATTCGATCCCGAACTCTACTTCCCGTTCAGGCGGTATCCCCGGTAAATCTTCCGGAAAAACATCTTCATAATCTCGTACTACCGGTACATCTCCAATCTTTCGTGATTCTTTCTCGGGCTCATTAGCATATATTATGAATGCCTTGCATCCTCGCTTCATTAGCTTGTGAGCTTTCAACATTGAGCATACTATGGGGTTGCCTCCTTTTTCGCCATAAATGGTGACGTGTTTCCCGCTCGGAGATGTTAGTTTTATCTCTTTACGGAAGCACACGACCTTTGCATGGTGTCGAGATAGCCAATCCATCCCAACGACTACTTGAAATTCTCCCATCGACATCGGGATTAGATTTATCAAATATTCTTCATCGTCAATGCTCAGTTTACAATTTTCACATACATCACAAACAATAAAGCTTTTGTTATTACCTATCTCTACTTCTAAAGGCACAGGTAATTTTGTTAAAACAAATGAAGGATGTCGAATAAGTCCATATGAAACAAAGGATTTATTCGCACCCGTATCAAATAACACGTGTGCAGGAATTGAATTTACAGCAAATATACCTGAGACCACGTCAGGTTCAACCTTTGCTTCTGCGGCAGTTAGTTGAAAAGATCTTGCTTTTGCCTTCGGGGCTTCACTTTTCGATTCTTGCCCATTTTTCTTTTCAACCAGTTCCGGGCATTCCGACTTCTTGTGACCCGTTCGATAACAGTTGTAACAAACCGTCACTTTCTCCGGGCATGATATAGCCATATGTCCCGTTTTCTTGCATATGGGACAAGGCTTATCCTTGTAACGACATTCGCCTTTATGATTTTTCCCACAAATTTTGCAGCCTGATGTACTACCTTTAGCATCTGATTTCTTTGCTGATTCATTCGTTCTTGCTTTCTTGGCAGGGCTTGGATTCACATCTTGTGCCCTTCGTTCACCCCGTTCTATACTCTTCTTCAATTCAATCTCCCTTTCCCGAGCAGCATTGACAATCTCGGTAAGGGTCTCATACTTTGAAGGGGTTATGAATTCTCTATACTCCGCGCTTAGCATGTTATGATAATAATAGACCTTTTGCTCTTCATTCGTTATCAAATTATCACAGAACTTCATCTTGTCCATAAACATCCCCGTGATCTTGTCTATGGATTCACCTTTGTGTCTGAGTTGCATGAACTCTTCCTTGATTTTATTTATGACCGCCTTGGGACTATGGTGTTTAAGAAACGGCGTCTTAAACTCCTCCCATGTCATGGCCTTAGCTACTTCACTTCCAATCTCCTTCTTTTTGTTATCCCACCAGTCTTTCGCTTGGCCTCTTAATTGACCCGTACCATAAGCTACGTAGTCATTTTCATCACAATGAGTTCTCTCGAATACTCCTTCGATATCGCTTAGCCATCGTTGGCACACGATTGGATCAACCTCCCCATTATATAATGGTGGTTTACATGCCATGAATTCCTTGTATGAACAAGGCTTTCATCCACCATGCTTTTCCTTTGTTGAATTGGAATCATCTTCCAATTTCTTGATTCTTTCTTCTACCATTGACAGAACTGTGTTTTGAATTTTATCAATAAAGCCCGACAGGCTGTTTTCAATCGCCTTTCCGACCTCTTCGGCAATCACTTCTTTCATTTGCTCGGTGACTCTTGGCACCGCATTATCATTACCTCCATCAGCCATCTCTATTTCTGAAATGTTTACATAGTTTGTTAAACATTCCATTTATAACACATGCTTTACTTGTTTTGATTTAATCAAGTTCATAACTTGATCTAATCATTCTTGTTTCAATTCAATCAAGTTCGTAACTTGATTTAATCATTCTTGTTTCAATTCAATCAAGTTCGTAACTTGATTTAATCATTCTTGTTTCATGCATTTCTTGTTTTTTTTGAGTGGGCTTACACACTCTTTTCATGCATATTTGTTCATTTCTCATGTTATACATAGTACATAATTTATTAACAAAACAAGTTAATTCTTACCGGACGACCGATCAAGCTTGAACCGAACACTTATTGACAACCTTGAGCTCTGATTACCAACTTGTAACACCCTAAAATTTGTACCCTTAATTTAATCCAAAATATAGTTTAAGTACATGACTTTCATTAACAAGTTCTTAAGTAACCATGACCTTAGTCGACTAATGACTAAGTTACATAATTTCAAAAATCGTTTAAAATGTGTTTACAACCATTACACAAAGACTACAAAAGATCTAAGACGTTGCAGAAGCTTCAAAATAGAGTGTTCGGTTCTTCATTTTATCACTTGATCGCCACCCGTAAGATCCACCAATTTACCTATGATCAAAACCGTTGAAAACATTAGTTTTGATGTTATTATATAATATGATTCCAAGGAGTTCAACATCAAACTTGAAATAACAACAATATAAAGCTTATTCTGGGTCCACCGTAAATTACGGTATCACCGTAATTTACGGTGAGACCTGGGATTTGTTGATCACCGTAAATCAGTGAACCTACACCGTAACATATATATTCTTCACCGTAAATTACGGTACTACCGTAATTTACGGTGGTACCTGGAAATCTCATGTCTTGTTTGTTTTGGTCATTCCACTCTAACCCAACTCTTGGAATTTAGTTTTCTAACAAGTACTACATCAAAATTCTAGAAATTCTAACATGTTATATATTAAGAAATATCAAAGAAACAATCCATCATATTCCGGAACCTTAATCACGTTTTACTTGATTATTTGGCCCGTTTGGCTCGTCTACGGAAATACTCCTTTATGACGACTACCAACGAATACCAACCTAATATAATAATTCAGTCAATAACGATTCCATCGATTAATTCAAACAACTCTTATTCAAGGTTTCAATTACACATTAAAATTATCAAGTCTAAATAATGTAACGGGTCAAGTTACATACCTTAACGCACGCCCTTCAATCGTGAGTCACCACCGGCTTGTCCACTCGACGTTCCGGTATCTTGTCCTATAGAGTTCAATTCAAGACATATTTAGAACTCTATTTAAACCTTACTTCACATTTTCCACCGAAACATCGTAATTATGCGTTAAATCATTAGATTTCCATTTCAAGCCTTCTTTGAGGCATTTTCACAAACACCTTAAAGGCAGATTTTTCGTATGATTATATGACAAGTTTATAGCTTATCATCTAGCCATAATCTCACTTCTATCAATAGTTTTTACATGATTATTAGTCTTTAGATTTCTGAAATCACTTTCAAATTGTCAAATTACACAAGTTTAGCATGCACAACCCTAGTATTCATCAATTAACCCAAAACCCATTAATCACCTACAATGGGTTCATGGAATTCCTGAATTTTGGTCATGATTTTACATGTAATTGATTAGGGTTCACTTCTAATCACCATGTCAACTCTAATCTAATCATACAACACACATGCAACATCAAATTTCCAGATTTCCTAAATCATGAGAATTTCAAGTTTAGAGATTTCATCAGATTTTACATACCTTATGATCCTCTGGTGATGAGGGTCACGATTCTAGGCTTGGATTTCGTTTTGGACCAGATTTGCACATTCAATTTGAGAGTTTTTGTGATTTTGGAGTTTGGAGCTAAGGGGTGTCGCCCCTCTCTTGTTCTGTACGACCAACACCTCCTAATGGGGGTGTTTGGTTTGTTTTATTTATTTAATTACAATTCAAGTTTCAGTTTTTACAATTCTAGCCCCTCCATTTTAATCATCTTTTAATCTAGCTACTTTTAACTCTAGTTTGAGTTATTCCTAGAAATTAACTAACTAGGTTAAAGTCCCAATTAATTAAATTCTCGTTTATTTAAACTTTATAATTCTAATATAAAGTTTTATATTATGTATATTTTTTTTTATCGGGGTGTTACATATTGGTTCCTACGAGCACCGAGATATCCAGATTATCCAGATCCAGGATGACTTTCTTTACATCCTGCTCCGAAGCCTCCATGATATCCTGGGCCCGCATCCTTAATTGCTATGCTGCATTAGACTTGGTTGAGGATTTCATTGAGGATGAGTAACATTCCTTCGCCTCCTGCTGATCACTATCAACCTTGACAACCCCCCAAGGGGTAGGGATCTTGATGCACTGATGATAAGTCGATGGCACAACCTTCATATCATGGATCCATGGCCTGCCTAGTATGATGTTATAGCAGGATATGGAGTCCATCACACAGAAACGTTGTATTGAGTTGACCCCTTCAACATATACTGGTAACTTTATCTCTCCCACTGTGTTCCTGGCCTCTCCACTGAAACCAACAAGCACGGTGGATTTTGAAGTAATATCCATTGGAGATACATTCATTCTTTTCAAAGTTTCTAGTTGGATTATGTTGACGGAGCTGCCATTATCCACTAATATCCTGCGTACAAAATGGTTAGCCACGTATAATGTTATTACGAGAGCATCATGGTGAGGATCTTTGACAGTATCCCTGTCATCACTGTCGAAAGTGATCACTTTATCATTTGTGAGGGTAGTCATTCTGGCTAGTTTATCTCCCTTCTCGGCCTTAGCTTCCTTTGCATGTCTCTTGGCCGCAGAATACGAAGTCCCACAAATGTCGAATCCTCCTGAAATAAAGTTGATTATCTTGGCATCCGCAGGAGGTGATGTTGCTCGTTCAGGATCCTTCTCAGTATCCTGACCCTTATTCTTCTTTCTTCCTAGGAGATCCTTCAGATATCCTTTGCTTAGAAGATAACTTATTTCCTTTCTTAGAGCAATGCAATCCTCAGTTACATGTCCGAAATCTTCATGGAAGGCACACCATTTGGATTTATCCTTCCAATCAACTTTTTGTTGATTCTTTCGAGGCCACCTAACTTTGTCTCCTAAACCCTGCATAGCATACATTAACTCAGGTATGTTAACAGAAAAGCAATATTCAGATAATTCAGGATATTCTTCGGGATCCTCGTCTTCAACAACATTCACTTTCTTGTTGTCATTTCTGCCATATGGCTTAGAGCGATATGGTTTATACGAGGATTATGATTTCCTGTTGGTTGATTCATAGGTTGAGGTGGAATTCATCCTCTCTTGCATCTTCTTATCATCCTCCAAGCGAATATATCTCAAGGCCCGGTTACGAGCTTCGTCGAGATTCCTGCAGGGATTCATTACAAGATCCTGATAAAACTGAGAATCTTTTTGTAATCCCATCTTAAAATCCTGCACAGCTGTTGCAACATCAAGATGTGGGATATCCAAGGATTCCCGACTAAACTTGTTCACATAATCCCTCAAGGATTCCTGAGGCCCTTGAGTTATCCTGTAAAGATCACTGGTTAGTTTCTCAAAACTCCGGCTGCAAGAGAACTGACTATTAAATAAATTAACCAAATGAGCAAACGAAGTAATTGAGTGAGGAGGAACGTTTAACAGCCAGTTTAAGGCTGATCCTGTCAAGATAGAACCAAAACCCTTGCAGAGACATGCTTCCTTGAGATCTGGAGGGATAGGGTTGATCTCCATCCTTTCTCTATACTGGGCGATATGCTCTTCAGGATCCGTGGTTCCGTCATAGAGTTTCATGTTGGGGGTTTGAAATCTTTTCGGGATTTCAGCATCACAGATAGGATACGCAAACCGGGATATCATGTGACTATCTTGGGACACTTCTGGAATCGGCTGGATCACCCCAGGCACACTGGATATCATGTCTTTCAGCTTTTGGAGTTCTCTGGAAAATGCCGATGTCATACCTGCATCCTGCAAAGATCCAACACCATTAGTAGCAAGAGTGTTATTATTATTAGATACATTACCAGTCTGGGGATTCTGGCCATATCCTGAAGCATATCCTGAGCTTCTCACGGTTGATACTCTTATTGACGAGGGTATCTCAGGAGTATGATTCTGGGAATGGCTTGGCACGATATTCCCCCGGTTATCCTCAATGTAAACAGCAGAACTGAAGTTCAGAGCCCTGGGTTGCAAAGGAGTGACAGTTTCTTCAGCAGGCCTACTTGGGCCGGATTTCAAGAGTTGTATCTCTCTCATCAACATCCGATTAGTTTCCTGCTGCTGCCTCATCTGTTCCTGTACACTACCAAACAAATTTAGAATTTCGTCATTAGAAGCCAAAACAGGACCAGATCCCTAGGCACTGGGAGCGGGGATAACATCCCAAGCCACATGACTCTCAGCTCCTTGTGAAGAGGCTTGCATTCTTGGAGGAGGAGGTGGAAGCACCGAACCAATTGTTGCAGAGGTTGTAGCAGACATAGTGGAAGAGCTCATGTTTGATCTCGAGGCCATTGAAAACAATGTAGTACAAAGTTTTGACAATAGAAAACCGAGTAATGATTTTACTAAAGTTTTTAGTAATGATAGCACCACTTGCCCCACGGTGGGCGCCAAATTGTTTTGGTCAAAAATTACCTAAGCAATTTAGTGATCAAATTAGTTAAGTGAGGTAGTGTGCTAAGAAAATGTGTTGAAAATATGCTGATTTAAGTTGATTGTAAAAACAGTTTTCAGGATACGGCTCAGGATATAGAGCTGTATCTGTGATCAAACTATGAGCAAAAATGTAAAGGGGTGACACGAGATGTACGAGGAAAGCCCTTGATCAATCTAGATCGCCGGCATAAAACCTCGGGAGCTGACAATCGCAGCTGCCTTGTTCTTCTATTGCTTCAAATATCAGGATACAGTGCAAGATATGATGCGGATCAACTAGGTGTTACAATATAATTTGAGTACAAGTGTTGGTGTGTAGTGATGGCTAGTCGCTAGAGAGTAAAGTGTGCGAATGAAGTGAGTGCCTTAACTTGATCCGATCATACTATTTATAGCTAACCGAAGACAACTAACTTTCCTAATAAACCGGGATGCCCTGAATATTCCCAAGCAACCGTTATAGTCCTGGTCTTTCGGGATCAACGTCTCCATCCCAACTGATTTGCCCGAGTCTTAAGGGAAGAAGTCTTTTTTAACGTTGGAGACTTGTAACTCTTAATCTCCACGTGATCAATTCAGTCAATACCAGGATATCGAACCAGGATGTTACCAATATCCTGATCCGGCATCCTGATCACAAGTAAACAATCAAAAGCAGAATATTAGTCAGGATATATACTCGGAAAATGACCCATAACACCTGTTATGACAAAAAAAAATTAAAAACAAACAATAATTATATTTGAATAACACTTATAAGTTGTTAAAAATATAAATAAACCAACGAATATGCTTACCCCAATACACTCTGTCTGTTAGAGATCTCGTTCTCAATATCATATATGTATAGCTGAGAAAACTTAGCTTGCTTGCCATTAGGTGGTCTAAGGCTACCTAAACTATGACAATTTTGACCACTAATTCGGTATATGAATGGGGCATTACCCTTGTTTATATTCGAATCAACCTTTCCACCCATAGATGTAAAAGAGAACATAGAATTATAACGTCGGATATTCTTTAAGAAAAACTTGCTTTTCGTATCGGACATGTGAAACAACTGTTGATACTGCGGATTAGTGTCTTTAAGACCGGTAGCTCAACTTTCCCATATCCACAACACAAACCATAACATAGTTTATCCATTGTTATACGACCTTTGCCACCTTCTGAAGTCCACAACTTTGCATGACAAATCTCACATATAAGATCCTGGTCACCATGATCTAAATAGTCTACATAAGAATAAGTTTCTATTATTTTGAATGAAATTTATTCATTTTCTAAAAAAATATTGTCTATTAAATAATATAAATTGCACACTTGATGAAATTCCTCTATAAGGATCCGACACAAAAAGTTCTTCGTTGGGTTCGTCAACGGAATCCAAATCTAGCATAACTACTGGAGTTTTATCACGTGCCTTGTGCTTCAATTTGCGCCTACCAGCTGATAACTTACTAAGTGATGATGTGTTAGATGTTGTAGATGGATTTGTAGATGTCACGATACTTGAATTAAAGGAATATACCCCAGGTGTAGATAACGCCCGATAATTATTATCTAAATTATCATTTGCTGAAAATAAACTCAAAGGAAAATTGGAATTATAACATAATTAGTGATGAATAAAATATTTATAAAAACTTAAATAATCTATTATATAGAATATAATAGAATATATTAAGATGTTTCACGTACCCAAAGTAATATCAACTAAGGAAGCTGTAGCATTTATACTTCTGTGAAATGGGATAGGGATATTTAACTGATTTGTAACATTCGAGACTTGAGATAAGTTTTCTTTGTCACGTAAGGTGACACCAACCTCCTGAGATGAAGATTTTTTCTTTGCCTTTTTACTATCAATTATTGCTTTTCGAACTCTACGCCTTTCTCCAGTATCAATTACTTAATTATCAACCAAAAAAAATAAATACCTATATTATTAATCTAATCAAAACAGTAAATAAATATATGAATTAATTTTGTGATCTAATAAAAAGCAATACTTACCATTAGAAATGTTTGAAAGAGGAGTTCTGTCTAAAATACCTACATGTATACATGTATTATTAAAGGTAAAAGTAACCTGTTGTCGGTTTAAAGATAAATTGTAAGAATTTTAAAACTTACTGTTAACATCTACTGCTACTGATCTACCGGGTGTTGATGTTGAACGTAAATTATAGGTTCTCTTTAACATATTCTATACAAATTAAGATCCACAAAAATTAAATACATAACATATAAAGATGGCATCAAACGCTGTGCAAACTTGATTTTGAAAACAACATAAATTCGTACAAGAATAAAACCAAATAACATTGAATAAATTATTGAGATGTTTTAAAGTTCCAAAATTTAATAAAACAACTAACCTTGAATAAAGTATTGAGATGTTTTCAAGTGCCAAAAGCTTGAAATTGGAACTCACGAAATGAGTTGGGTGAATGGATATATGTTTTCAATTGAAATGTATGGCATATATATAATAGATTTAAAACATATTTTCTTTTTTAAACTTTAGGTTAATATGGAATGTATGTCATTACATTAATTAGGCAGAATCACAATTAACATAATATTTAGTTTTTAATAATTGGAAAGATAATAATTAGTAACCATAATTAGTAATACACATAATAATTAATAAGCGGTTATCATTAACCATAATCTATTATAATAGTGGAACAATAATGCGTCCATGAATAAAAAAGAAACCGATAAAGTTTAAGTAAAGTCATACTGGTCTCACATGGTCAACTTTGACAGCACTATTAAGGAAACTTATAATGTTGCAAAAAACAGAAATAAAAAGAAATGACAAATAATATTAATATCCTTAAACTCAAGCATTCTTCACATGGCCGGTATTCTCAATCGATGGTCTTGCGTTTTGTCGCAGAACAATGCTCACTTTGATGAATGTCATACACTTCATTAACACCGCGTTTACCATTTATCGACTTCTGATCCTGCATAATATTATACCAGAAAAATATTCAAATATACTTGAAGAATTGATGCAATATACACTTTAAATTTGATTATAATACCTGTCCAGTCACAAACTTGTTCTTAATGTCACAAATTAGAGTTTCATCATCACTTATATCGGTGATTCCATAAACCTTGTCATAATGTGCAAGATTGTACTCAGTGATCTCTATCTTGAATGCGAAAAGCTTTCCAACCAATGACCTTATCTCTTCTAGAACCACAACAATATCATCACAGTGAAAGTATTGAAAACTAATTGTGTAAGTTTTTAATATTTTAAAATGTTTATAAAACAATAAATGTTATAAATCTAAATATATAAATAACCGTGGTGTTCTCGTGAATCAATTGTTTTGGAGACTTATTAATAAGCTCAGCAGCCTCTGTGACAACTGTCAAAATTTCAGGTATCAGTACAACTATTAAACCATGATTAGTGCTTAATGACTGTGATGTATTTCAATTAATGATTTGAATTGCTTTTGATTACTGCTTTATACATACATGTGCATCACATATTGCATAATGTCATACCATTACTACATGCAAACCATATTGACTCAAATGATGCATGAAACACAGTTAGCACAATTATCAGACAAATCAGAAAAATGCTGACAGAGTTCAGTACATAGACAGACAACGTGTTGAGACACAGAAAGAGCCAGAAACCAAGTATGACACTAGTATAGTGTGTAGGAAAGTAAGGATCACAAAACTGCCTTCCTAGAGATAGTTTTAGTGCCGGAAAGTGCCTAAAACTCACACAAACTGCAGAATTCTACAGAAAATCAGCAAATTCAGCATTTAAACAATCTAAGATCATGCAGAAATATGGGTAAATGGTCCTGAATGCTTTCCTAAGTGTCGGGAATCGAAACTGTCACAAAAGGGTACATAAAGCACACTAAACTGCGTAGTTTAGCACCTTAACGAACCGGTAACCAATCGAACAACCGGACGCTACCCGAAACACCAAATTTTCACTAGAAGCACTGTTTTAACATTACCAAGCTAGTTATGATTCCCGAACATCATAACACACTATATAAATATCTAGTAACTAAATCCCTAACTATATACTTGATTTCTAACTAAGTAACTAACTTATAGTTTAAACCTAGCCTATACCCCCCCCCCCCCACCTAGTGGACGGCCCAACCAAGGGACCCCACATTGGATTTTATTTTGATTAAATATTGGATCATGTCTCACTTTGTAGAACACTAAAACCATTGGAAAAACTTATGAGATGGTTTATAAAAAGGACCTTAGAGTTCATAACTCTCATAACTCAACATCACACTTCAACACACTCTTCTCCTTCTCTTCTTCTTGTCCACGGCCGAGAGCAACAACAACATAATCATCATCATTCAATCATCTTCATCTAATTCCAAGCATACACAAAGGTGTTAGAAGGTGCATGAGGAAGCTAGGAGCTTGTAGAAGTTGAAAGACCTTCACCATTTGCTTTTATCCACTTCTTTTCTTCTGTTGATCATCCCTAGCCTTGAGCTAGTGGTAAGAACACGAATCTCTTCATTTTACATCTTGTTTAAGTGGTTAAAGAATGATACATGATGCTAATCTTGAAGAACACTAAGAAACAAGAAGATGAAACATGAACATAAGCTTAAATTATAAGAAATCTTAAAGAAATCATGTTGTTTAGTGTTGTTGTGATACTTGATGATTGATTGTTTATGTTAATGATGTAGATCATCATATGATCTTGCTAGATGATGATTAAAAACATAATCTAGCAAGATGAGAGGATGAAAATGTTAGAGATTAATAAATCATCCTCATGAAAGACATGAACTTGAAAGAATAATTGGTTTTCTTGTAAAATGATTATTAAAGTAAGATGTAAGTCTTGTAGATCTAAGGTTTCAAGGATGATTTTTCAAGAAACCAAGTTAAAAATATGAAGTTTACTAAATCTTGGTTCTTAAAGAAACCAACCATGTTTTTAAAGGTTAAACAAGTGTAGAAACACTTATGTAACAAGAAAAATCCAAGAAGAACCATTTTTAGAAAATGTGATTATAAGTTGTAAACATCTAGATTCTTCAAAAATGATGTTTTTTAAAGAATCAACCACACTTTAAAGGGTAACAAGGCTTACTAAACGCACTAGTAAGTTACTACAAATTTTTATAAATTTTCAAGTTCATGAAGTGGTAGTTTATGCTTGTTTTTTTTTTTTTTTTTTTTTTTTTTTTGCAAAATTGGTAAGTGTAGATTGTTTATTGTTGATTAATTGTGTTGATTTACAAAAGAAAATGATATGCCTTCAAGGCATGGAAACCTCCATTTTTAGGGGAAACTATGACAAAATTTTTCTAAAAATCTAACACATAGAAAAATATTTTTGAATAAATATTTACAAGTGTGTTTTTAAGCCATGAATTTTCATATAAAGTTTGCCATAAATTTTTGTTACAAAATTATAAATATTGGAGGTTGGTTTTTATAAATAAAAGTGACTAAATATGTATTTAGGAAAATATATATTTAGATGTCACCATGTGTGTGATTATTTGTATATCATGTGCATTAGTTATATTATTTTAGGACTTGAAATAATATAAATCATCAAAATACCATGAAATTACAATCCAAAATATTACCAAAATTCCAAGGAATAAATATACAAAGAATACCCAATTTATTGGTGGAACCTAACAAAGGAATATAACTTACAAAATATTCCGGAAAATTTATTCACAAATATATTTTTGGTAAATAATATTTTGGACACCAAAAGAACAAAAATATGATTTTCACAATTATTAAATATTTATATCATATTTTTGACAAGAAGAAAATATATTATTTTTGGTGAATAGAAATATATTTTCTTGGAATTAATAGAAGATATATTATTTTTAGAAGAAATATATATTTTCTCAAACAATCATCAAATATATTATTTTTGGGAGAAAAATAAGTTTATATATATTTTCCAAGCTGGACTTGAAAATATATTATTGGGACTTATATGGAAATACAAATATTTTTGCCAAAGGAAAATTATAAATAATTTTTCTAAGTAATATTTCTTAAAATATATATTTTGGAAATATATATTGATGAATTTTTATTAAAGATATTATTCAAGAAAAATTGATACAAAATTAAGTATAAGGATACTTAACAATTACAAGAAAATACGTATTCTCGTATGTATAGATACACACCGGAATACGACACAAATACATGACAAAAATATACAAGTATAAGAATACGAATACAAATACGCCCATCCTTGGGAAGGATATACATGTGTAAATACATAGAAAGTAACAAGTTAACATATATTATTTTAACTATTATTCCAAAATTTAATAAATATAATTTAAGTTAAAATATTTATTATTTTAACAAATAAATTATATAACTTCGAATAATATTGAAGACACAAAGAAACGTAACTCAAAGACACTAATTTATACTAAGTCAAGGCACGACCCGCTCGTCTAATAGACCTTAGTACGTTGTAGGTAGTCGTGTACATCCGAAGGAGCTTTGAGTTACTGTGATTACGAAGAACGCAAGACTGTGAGTTCATGTCCCCCTTTTCTCTTAACTGTTTTTAGTTTTATAACTTCGGGGGTGAAGTACATGTTACAAACTGTTTACAAACGTTTATATGTGGTATGGTTAGCTAAGGAAAGGTACTGCTAGATCATGTGTGTGGTGGGTACAACGCTTAAGACCATTAATCCTCGTTCTAGGACCGAGGGACATGAGTGATAGATCTATTTGGGTGTAGCGAGTCCAGCCCATGTGGACCATGGTTTGGCCCATGAGGTGACTATGTCTTACAGCCAGAAGCCTGGTGCAAAATATGCTAGGTTTGAGCCTTCCTGCATCACATCACACATATTAATGGCCTTGCAAACCATTGATCGATCTGTTTTCCTTGTTGCTTTCATACCGGGGTTTACAAACATACATACTGTCACTCACAAACACATGAACTCGCTCAACTTTTGTTGATATTTTCAAACTACATGTATTTTAGGGAATTAAATGTGGATCTTGTGACAACTCGTAGTTTAGAACCTTTCGTGGTGCTTTGATGTAACTCGTTTGAACATTCCGTGACTTGTTTGTGTGTTTGATTTCAATGAGATGTTATGTTTTGCTATGTATGTGTTACGTAATTGTAAATGTGAATATGTATCCTTGGTCGCACTGTGACAACTGTCAAATTTGCATGCATCCATACGTTTAATTAATATTGATCTATGCTTAATGACTGTGCTTAATTACAACTGTTGATTTAAACTGCTTTCTGATTTTCGATACATACATACACATGCATCACATTCATACTGTCACTCCATCTATTATACACAAACTTTAGTGACAAACTTGATGCACAAAGCACAGTAGCACAGTGAGCGGATAACCCAGAAAACATGCTGACAATGCCAGCACCTAGACAGACAATATTTTTGAGGCCAGTATGAGCCAGAGACAGGGTACTACACTAGTAGGGAGTGTAGGGAAGTGAGGACCATAAAACTGCATCACTAGGTGATAGTTATAGTGCCGGGAAGTGCCTAAAACACACTCTGAATGCAGAATTCTGCACTTATTAACAAAATTCAGCATTTAATTATGCTAGTAAAGTGCAAAAACTTGGCAAAATAGTCCTGGATACTTTCCAAAGTGTTGGGAATTAAATGTGTCACTAAAAGTATTATAAAAGACACCTTATGGATTAATTTAGCACTTTAACGGACAACACCCAACCGAACAACCAGACTTTACCCGGGACACAAAAATATTGTCAAACATATTGTTTTTATTTTTCTAAGCTACTTATGGTACCCGAACACCCTAACACACAATATATTGCATAGCACACATAAACCACTAACTATTTCACTTATCTCTAACTAGATTAGTTAACTAACCATTACAACACAACTAAACCAACCCCCCCCCCCCCATAACCGGTTGTGGAGTGGGAACCCCACTCTTTGATTTTCTTGAATTGTTTAATGGGTTGGTTAAGTATCTAGGGAACATTAAATCCAAGGGTCTATGCAATGTTGGAGGACTTGTAGTATATATCCATTAGACCACTCATTCTCATCATTCCCTAAACTCAAACACACAAAAACTCTCTCCTCTCTTCTTTGTTCGGCCGACCCCATACCACCACCATCATCAACATTTTTCAATCATCTCCTACCATTTAAAGGGTGTACAAAGGTGTTAGTGATCATACAAACAAGCTTGGTGTGTTCGGAAGCTCAAGGACCTCTCTTATCTTCTTTTAACCACCACTTTTATACTCTTGAACTCCCCTAGCCTTGTGCTAGTGGTAAGTGTCTTAGATCTTCATTCTCTTCATGTTGTTGATGGTTAATAGTTAAAAGAATGGTGAAATCTTAAGAAACACTAAGAACATAAACAAAGTCTTGAAACATAAACTAACAAAGTGATGAAGAATGGTTAAAATGATGAAGAAATCATATTATTCTTGTGTTGTTATGTTTGTTGAATGTTATTTGCTAGAAAAATGATATGGTTCATCATATGGACTTGCTAGATCATGTTTAAAAATATGAACTAGCAAGATGTGAAAGTAAAGATGTGTAGGATAATGAAATCATCCACACATAACTATGAACTTGAATAAATGAAAGTTTTCTTGAAAAATAAAGGCCAAAATAAGTTATAAACTTGTAGATCTAAAGATCTATGAGTGGTTTTTTTTTAAAGAACCAAGTGAAAAGTATGAGTTTTGTTAAAACTCGGATCTTACATAAACTAAACCCATTTTTAATGGATAAACAAGTGTAGGAACACTTGTGTAAAAAGAAAATTTCACAAAGAAATATTTTCAGAAAATGTGACTAGAAGTTGTGAGAATATAAACTCTTTAAAAATAAAGTTTTTAAAGAACCAATCATATTTTTAAAGGTAACAAGACTTACTAAGTGTGCTAGTAAGTTACTACATGTTTTTGTAAATCTTCAAGTTCATAAGTTTATGATTATGCTTGTTTTTGGCAAGTTTGGTAAATAAAGGTTATATGTTGTTGATTGAGAATTGATTGAATGATTTTTACAAAAGAAAATGATATGCTAGAAAGCATGGACGCCTCCGTTTACAAAGGAAACTCTGGCGAAATTTTCCTAAAAATCCAACACTTAGAAAATATTTTTCTAGTAAGTGTTTACAAATATATTTCTAAATTTATTTTCAAAATAAACTTCGCCATGATTTTATTACAGAAATACAAAGTATCGGAGGTTGGTTTTCGCAGATAAAAATGGGTAAATATATATTTAGAATATATATTTTATACTGAGACACTTGTGTGATTATTTGTATATTTTGTGAACTGATTATATTATTTTAGGGTAAAATAATATAACTTACAAAAAACCATGGAAATTACAACTCCAAAATAATACCAAAATTGCAAGGAATAAAATATTTGAGTTACACACGTAATATTGTGAAACCAAACAAGAAAACGTAACTTATGAAATATTCCGGGATATACCATTACACTATATTTTTAGTAAATATTATTTTGGGAACGAAGGAGGTGAAAATATGATTTCGTAAATATTACTAAGTATATCATATTTTTGACAATGAGAAAATATATTATTTTTGGGAGATAAAAATATATTTTCCTAGTATATTTAGAAGATATATAATTTTTGAGAAAAATATATATTTTCTGGGACATTACACGATTGAACAAAGTAAGTTTATATATATTTAAGTGAGACTTGAAATATATGGTTTTGGAAATATATATTGGGAATATATTAACATACTTTTATTTGGAATAATACATCAAAATACGACACCATTACTTGGCAAGATATACAAATACAAATATGAAAATACATGAATGAGATACCCCCATCCTTGGGAAGGAAAATACGAAGTTAAAATACTTGAGAAGTAGGAATATGAAATATTGTTTAGCAATTAATCCAAACGTTAACTAATGATTATAACTTGGAATAATGACAAGAAAACGTAACTCAAAAACCTTCATACTAAGCAAAGGCACGGCCCGTTCGTCTAATAGACGTTAGTACACTGTAGGTAGTCGTGTTGGCTGAGGAGACTTGGGTTACACATACTGAAGACGCAATACTGTGAGTTCATGTCCCCCTTTTCTCTTAACTGTTTTCAGTTTCATAACTTCGGGGGTGAAATACATGTTACAATTATTAAGGACATCTTTATACATGGTATGGTTAGCTTAGGGAGGGTTGGGAAGTTCAGATCATGTGAATGAGTAGGTGGAACTTAAGGCCATTAATCCTCGTCGTAGGACCGAGGGTCATGAGTGATAGATCTATTCGGGTGTAGCGAGCCCCACTCATGAGTCCGCTGAGTGGACCTTGAGGTGACTATGAGCCCGACGCCAAAATCTGCTAGGTTTGAGTCTTCCTGCATCACTTCACACATATCATTGGCTTTGCAACCCAATGGTGATCTCTTTTTCCTTAATGCTACATACCAGGGACTTTCATACATACATACACATTACAAAGGTTTATACATACTCACTTACACATGAACTCGCTCAACTTTTGTTGATTTTTCAAACTACATGTATTTCAGGGAATTAGTAAATGGATCTGGCGGGCGTTGGAGTTTTTAAGCTGCATTGTGGATAAAGATGTCATCCAAGTCAATAGGGCTTAGGAGACGTATCTTAATCCTGGACGAGATACGTGGTCCTAAACTCGGGTTGGTTTTAAAATCTTTTGTTGAGTCTTTTTGAACTCCTTAAAACATGTTATGGTTTGTAACTTGAATTTGGTATCGACATTACAGACAATTATGTTGTACTACTTTTAAACTTAAAATAATGGATGTACATCTACTGGTTTTATCATATAGTGTTGTTATGATCGTATGCAATGGTATTAAGAAGTCACACCAATAATCACGCTTCCGCAAAAGTCAGGGTGTGACAGCTTGGTATCAGAGCTTCGATCGTAGAGAACTAGGATTCTTTCTTGAGTCTAGACTACGATCATTAGGGCTCTCACGAAAATGTTTTCACGACTTGTTTTTCATTGCATACACAAAACGTCCAGATCCAGGGAACAAACATTTTTACAAACAAAAGGCACACATACACATTTCAAAATTTATATTTATAGTTCAGTCTTAGAGACTGAGGGAGGTTCAGTCTTAGAGACTGAGGGAGGTTCAGTCTTAGAGACTGAGGGAGGTTCAGTCTTAGATCCTGAGGGAGGATCAGCCTTAGAGGCTGGGGATAATTAGTCTTAGAGACTGGGAGTTGGTCTTAGAGACCAGGGAATTAGTCTTAGAGACTGGGAGTTGGTCTTAGAGACCAGGGAATTAGTCGTAGAGACTGGGAGTTGGTCTTAGAAACCAGGGATTTAGTCTTAGAGACCAGGGATTTAGTCCTAGAGGCTGGGAAAGTTGGTCTTAGAGACCAGGGAGTTGGTCTTAGAGACCAGGGAGTTTGTCTTAGAGACCAGGGAGTTAGTCTGAGAGACTAGGAAGTTTAGTCTGAGAGACTGGGTGGGATAGTCTGGGAAGACTAGGACGAATATGTGGATACATGATTACATTATGAATTGTCTTTATTTGCAATACACAAAGTGTTAAAGATCACTGTAAATATGCATGCTATGACTATTATGTACTGGCACACACGTCACCTTCCTCAGGGAACGAATTGTCAGATAATGATAACCCTACGGCCACCGTCACAGAGGAAGGGGTTACATCTGCACCGGAGATATTTACGTCGGACACTGAGAAGTGATCCTGATATGCCAACCAAGGCCGAGGACGACAACCAACCATCTGCGCTGCCAGATTTTTGGTGATGAATTACCCCTGATGATGGCTTCTCCGACAAGAATCATCCTATCACTCTTGTTTCAATCCATGACCACGTTATCACTGATCATCCCGAAGGTGAACACATCATGACTCCAATCCTCGACAATGCGCCTCCTGTGGACATTCCTTCCGAAGGTGGGCTACACAACGAATAATTGATGATGACATTGGCATGTTATTGGTGGTCCTTCTGATAACACCTATGATGATGGAAAGCTTGACGAGCACGTTGTTACTAATTTCACTTTTTGAGACCCTGTTAACAAGCTATCCTCTGATTCTAGCATACATTCAATTTCAGACTCCTTTGAGTCTGTGACGTCTGCAGCCTTACAGACGGCCGGATTACAGCTTTCAACTACTGACGCGAGCGATGATGACGCTTGACTGCTGCACTAACACCTTCTCGAGGCACCACACCGTTAGACGCCCCAGAGCCTGCTCCTGAGCTAGCTTCTGCACCTTTTGTGTCCGCTTGATGTTGCACCTGCTGAACCTGCACCTTTACTTGATCATGACCCTATTTCTTTTGATTTACCAGAAAATGCATCCCTTATACCCGACTGATGCGTGTGAAGTGTTATATATATTAGGTGTATATTTTAAGCCCCTTTAACACTTATTTTAGCCAAGTTTTAAATTTATAAAACATGATATTTTACTAACACTAAACACACATATGGGCAAGTGCACCCATCGTGAGCGTAGTATAGCGTTGGTAAGATACCGAGGTCGTCCAAGGACACAAGAGCTTTTAGTACCGGTTTATCCTCAACGTCTAATCAAAATAAAAAGTTTAGAAAAATGTTTTAGACTAAGAAAAATAAAAACTAACTAAAATGCTGAAAATAAAAATAAAAGAAAAAACAGATAGACAAGATGAATCACTTGGTTGCGACTCGTATCTAGTATAACCTTTGATTATTTCCGCACTTTTGCACATAATTAAGAGATTATCTTAGTTATTGTAGTAGGCCCCTCTTTTGAAGGTGACGTTACCCTCACCCCAGTAGTTTGAGTCAGCAAGGATACAATCCTAAAAGGGTGGATTATTGGAAGATAATTAATTAAGTTATTAATGCAAATTATGGTAGGCCCCTCTTTTGGAGGTGACGTTACCCTCGACTAAGTAGTCTGAGTCAGCAGGGATACAGTCCTAAATAGCCGGGTTATAGTATTAATAGTAGTTAACTTATGAGGGGATCAAAGAGTTTGGACCCCCGCCATCCAATACCGTGAAGCATTGAAGGAGGTCCTACTAAATTTGACCCAGGTCCATTGCAGGACCTCTAAACGCTGAACAATGGCAAGACCTTTACCAAACCGTTCCCTTAACCCCCGACCAGGTAGCCAACATACCTCCATATAGACCGTGGAGATATGAATGGTGAAAATCTTTTATTTTATATAGACAGTAAAATAATGCCAAGACACCACGGACAAACGATAAGGAAAGATCACCTTCAACATAAGTAACTAGTTATTAAAGTCATTAATACAAAACCAAATAAAAAGTGCAAAAGATTAGAAATAAAAAGTATTATACTAGACACTTTGTCTTCACCAAGTGATGTAAGAGACTTAGGCAAACATGGCCTTGATTGTCAAGAACTCTTACGATCAATCTTGGATCCCGAGACGACTCGCACACTCTATGATGGACAATGGATGATGGTGGTGGATGATGGTGTTGTGATGGTGGTGGGTGGTGGATGAAGTGTGAGAGAGGTGGTGTGCCAAGGGATGAGTTGAAATGAAACCAAGCACTCCTATTTATAGGCTGAACAGAAGGCTGGGCACGGCCCCGTGTCCGCTGGACACGCCCCCGTGCCTGTCTGACATTCTCTCTCTTCATTAATTGTAATTCGCAATTACAATTAATGCGCCTGCTGTACTTTCGCCACGCCCCCGTGTTCACTGGACACGGCCCCGTGGTGGGCAATAGAAGCTTCTATAGGTTTGTCTTTTCTGCTGCTTCTTGGGCACGGTCCCGTGCTGGCTGAGCACGGGGCGTGTTCAGTCTTCTGCCTTCTCTATTTTGCTTGGGAAGATGCCGTTGAGGGGTCGGGCAGTCCACTTATGTTCCTTTTCTTGTATTTGTGTTAGATTTAGCTGTCTTTTTGCTTCTTTTGTGAATTTGAGCTCATTTAATCCTGAAAATACAAAAGGAAGACAAAAACACTCTTTTTCCAACATTAGTACTTAAAAAGGGTTAGTTTTATGCCTCATTTGATGTAATTTATATGTTTCATTTTACACACATCACCGACCCAGCACCCGCATCTAATGATCTCCCTATTAGTTGTGACGTTTGTACCTGCACCTTCACCCGCTGATGTTGCTCTTGTGAAGACCGACGTCCATTGCGCCAACATGCCTATCGCTTTTTTTCAAAACATACCCGCACCCCGGGAAGGTACTCCAGGTCAGCACCCGCGTAACGATTCCTTTGCTACAGCAGCATTTTCTATGACCTCGCAAACTGCACCATGTGCTACTTTCAACTCTACCGCGTTGGACGAGCCATTTCGATGATTCCTATCATGCACTATACTGAATTTAGACCCTTATCAACCCTCACTTTATGGAGGCTACACACGGGATGAGTACACCTGTCACATCAACTACAGGTTGAGGTTATAAACCGCTGAATGCCGGAGCTTGAGCTGACACGCAGAGTTTTGGAGCTTGAACAGACACCACACCTTGTCTATTGCCAGTATACTTTGGTCCCCCACATATATCAAAGATTCCTGCTGAACTCTCGCCTGCTGCTATTACACCTTTCCCAGGTTTTTGATGCCCGTTTCTTTACTATCGAGCGGCAGATCAGTTAACTACTTCGATGTATATACAAGCTCGAGGAGGAGTTTACGCCTGCTAGCAGATTACTTTTCTTTCCTCCTCCACCTCAGTCACCAGAGTAGTTGGTTTCTGGATTATGCGGATTGCATTACATTTGGGTAAAGACACTAATGATAAACCGAGATTGTGGAGACTTTTGGAGACCACATCTGACTACGTAATTTTGATACACTAATATATTTAATGGACGAGGGTAGGGTGACCCTGTGTCCCTGTTGATATGATACATTTTGGAAGAAAATACAATTGTGGGGAAGCCAATCATCACTAAACATGCGACAATACTTTGTGACCAATGACCAACGAGAGCTCAGCCGCTATGTCTTCGTCAAGCACGTTATTAATCTATTTGTGTGTGCTATAATTATAATGCTACGTGCTTACTTGCTATGCTCTCATTAAACATAATTACCAAATTACTTGGTTATACTATGATCATACTATTGCTTGATTGGTTGGTATGATAACCTAATATGTGTATGTGCATATGATCTTTAAACAACTATATGCACTCCCCAAACGAATAAGACCTGACCTAACCAATCTTCTCTTCAGAAGATGTCGATACCAGGGAACGTCGATACCAACAACCCTCTGCCAACAACAGCAGAGTCAGAACTGCAAGGGCGCATCTCGCAAGCCATCGCACAACTCGAGGCCCTTCGCTCCGAACACGGCGGAGGTACCTCAGGAAATAACCCACCCAGCGGCTGCACTTACGAGCAGTTCTTGAACCACAAACCACAAACCTTGAAAATTCGACGGCACTGGGGTGCCTTAGCTTTTGTGCGTTGGGTGGAGAAGACGAATTCTGTCTTACGGTTAAGCAAATGTGCCCCAGAACATCAGGTCACGTACGTAGCTGGGCTATTTGAAGATGGGGCTCTATCATGGTGGAACCTTCAGGTTCAGGCAATAAGCGAGACCGCTGCGTATGCTTTGACGGGGGACGAACTGAAAGAACTGATGCGTAAGAGATATTGCTCTAGGGCAGAAGTCCAGAAGTTGGAAACTGAACTATGGAACTTGAAAATGGAAGGCCCAAAGATAGCTGAATATGTGCAGAGATTTGGTGAATTATCACAGGTTGCTTCGCGTTTGGTGGAACCAGAATCTAGGAAGATCGAACGTTTCATCGGGGGACTGGCACCTCAGATTCTAAGCCTGGTAACAACATCTAAGCCTTCAACAATCATCGAAGCAATCGACATAAGCGTGGCGCTCACTGAAGAAGCGATTAGACAAGGAAAATTCTCCACTCCGGAAGAGAAAAAGGAGACTCCTGTAGAGTCATCTGGGGATAACAAGAGAAAACTCGTAAATTTCAAGAAGGTTACTCGGGTAAGTAACGAGAAGAAGGCCAAGAAGGGAAAAGACTACATGGGTATCCTACCTAAATGCGACAATTGTCTACGTTATCACGTCGGGCGATGTAAATATGGAAAATGTGATAACTGTGGTAAGAGGGGACACCCCAAGGAAACTTGTAGGCAAGGTATTGAACGTGGAAATAAAGACCAAGATGATAGCAAGAATCACGGAGGAAACAACGACGACGACAACCATCAAGGAAGGATGAGTGATACACAAAAATGTGCTCAAGGTTGCCTTAACTGTAGGAGCAAGAAGCATTTCAGAAAATACTGTCCTAAGAAGAATCAAGCACAAGGATGATAGCTCAATAGCAGAGCTAGGGGAGCACGCCAGGAATCCAAACTTAGATATCGGTACGCCCCATGTTACTCAACGTTATGCGTATGTGCTGCTAGATACTGTTGCAAATTTTAGCTTCGCATCTCTAAAGTTTGAGAGTACACTTGGTTTAGTAACAAGTAAGTTAGATAATCCGCACATGAAAGTACTAGCTAATGGAAAGCTAGTGGAAGCCAACGAAGTAACTGGAAACTGCAAGATAGAACCCGGAGAGCGTGAGTTTACGCTTGAGCTACTGCCAGTTGAATTGGGAAGCTTCGACAAGGTAATTGGATGGATTGGCTGCCGAACAATCGAGCGAAGATTGATGTCCGCACCCTGATGATGAATGAAGGCACGATCGTGACTCACGAAGCAGGATACGCCTTTACAGATCACGATTTGCTTGGAGGCACGAAAGTTGTGGCGAAAAGGAGGTGTTGTTTTCTGGCTCATGTCGGGGACAAGGGAGCCGAAGAACTAAAACTCAAAGATACCCCCGTGATCAGAGAATATCCTGAAATTTTCCCCAAAGACTTACCAAAATTATCTCCTCAACGGCAGGTCGAATTTCGCATCGATTTGATTCCGGGTGCCGCATCTGTAGTTAATGCACTCTAGCGACTTACACATTCAGAAATGCAAGGATTGACAGTGTAATTTCAGTAGTGGATAGAGAAGGAAGATAACAGACCAAAATTTCTGTTTTGGGTAACCCCAGTTCTGCTTGTCAAGAGAAAGGACGATGACTTTCAAATGAACATCAAGCTACCAAGAGTCGGACGAGCTAGCCAACAAGAGACAACAACTCTTGCTAAGGATTGACGAACTACTTATTTGACTAACTGCGAGGACCCAACCAGTATTTCCCGGCTGATCGATGATCGAGTAGCTGTAAATTCAGTAAGAAAGTATACCGGGGGAAAATTGTGGGACAATAACTTGTTTTAAACGTACACAAGAATGGCGTTTCCTACACGATGCACAGAACGATTCTACACCAACTACGAAACTCTGAGAATCTAGGAAACATGTACTTAGGACCATCGGGAACCATGTCCAAACCCACAAAGGTTGTTACTTAGGAACCACATCCGTTAACTCGAGCTGACACCATTAACCTGACACATATGCCAGTTCCGTTGACCAAACAGAGAGCACTTGAATTTCTTTTACTTCTAGCGAGTAGATGTTTGCATCTCTACTCCCCTTAATGGTAGTTGCATCACGTTAATTTTCTTCACTGAGAGCGAACACACATTTGTTTCGATACTTGGTCATTTCTTCATTTTAGCAAGTACTCCTTGTTTCAGTATTCAGAAACTTTCATGACACACATGCATCATTTGCTACGCATGTGGTTTCGTCTCGAACAAACACTTCATTGAAATTCAAAATATTACTTTGCCAAACCTAATTACTGATTGTGATTCGATGACCTACATTATTGTGACTATTGACTCTTTTGCTATCAAGTCAACACATTTTCTTGAAACTTCATTTATTTCAAGTTACATTCATGGTTTATCTTTGTGACCATGCCGAAATTCCTTTGTTGGTACATACGTTTATTGTCAGGTTACGCTGAAACCCAGTTCAATTGCTTGAACTTGTCCAAATCGCATATTTAGTCTAAGATGTCATATGATGTATTGAGGGCATCATATTCAAATGTTCTTTTGCTTCGAGCCGTAGTAGACTTGATTGATCTACAACTCCACTAAACCGTTTGTTAATTTCAATACCTTATGGTGATACTTTCACAGAATTGAAGCTTGCGCTAATCTGGTTATGCACCTCATACACGGATTTAATTGTCTATTTATTTGTTCAAAAAAATAATAATCCATTTGGATGTTCACAATTAAGGCAGTCTCAACACAGTTATGTGTTAAGACAACGGTACATAGATTCATTTCATAGCACGGTGTACCTCCTCACGATTCTTTCATTACAAATTGAGAACCTTGCAGTGTTTATTGCATTTCATCTTCAATCAGAAACAGTGGTTCTTTGATGTCCCGTATTCAACTGAAAACTCTATGACATTGTGTAAATCAAATCTTCGGATTATTTCAACATACTTTTATTTGATTTCAAACACGGCGAACTTGCTCAGTCACCACTCTTGTCACTTCGACACCTTGTGGTGTCATTGCAAATTGTAGCTTGTGCTAATCATGGTCAACTGCTTCACACAAAACTACATATACTTTTGACTTGTCATTTAAACAGTCCTGATGTAACTACGAATTAAGACAATGATACACCAGGTTCGCTTGTACTTCATTCGGTGTATTTTCGCAATTCAAAATGTCAACACGCTAAATCCTTACCATTTATTTATTCGAAAGTTGACATATCATTTTCATATTCAAGTTGTTGATTTTGAGTTCGTATAGCGGATACTATGGGTTGTGAAAACTCGTTTGCATATTGCGATCGATCGTTTGAAGATCTTCTTAGTCAAAACTCCTCTTTTGTGTAACCCCTGTTAGCTAAATTACACTAGACTATACATCAAATACGTATTGTACCTTTGACATCAAATGCTAAAAGCACCTACCCTTTTTACCATAAGGTTTGGGTTGTTATATACTCTTGGACTCACCTGATGTGAGTAAGGTTTGATTCGGTTTGGTGATTATCTACCTCGATATTATTCATACACATACACGTGTGACGAAACCATAAGGAGTTAAGGTAGTACAAATTTCGAGGACGAAATTTTCTTAACGGGGGGAGAATGTGACAACTGTCAAATTTGCATGCATCCGTACGTTTAATTAATATTGATCTATGCTTAATGACTGTGCTTAATTACAACTGTTGATTTAAACTGCTTTCTGATTTCCGATACATACATACACATGCATCACATTCATACTGTCACTCCATCTATTATACACAAACTTTAGTGACAAACTTGATGCACAAAGCACAGTTAGCACAGTGAGCGGATAACCCAGAAAACATGCTGACAATGCCAACACCTAGACAGACAATATTTTTGAGGCCAGTATGAGCCAGAAACAGGGTACTACACTAGTAGGGAGTGTAGGGAAGTGAGGACCATAAAACTGCATCACTCGGTGATAGTTATAGTGCCGGGAAGTGCCTAAAACACACTCTGAATGCAGAATTCTGCACTTATTAACAAAATTCAGCATTTAATTATGCTAGTAAAGTGCAAAAACTTGGCAAAATAGTCCTGGATACTTTCCAAAGTGTTGGGAATTAAATGTGTCACTAAAAGTATTATAAAAGACACCTTATGGATTAATTTAGCACTTTAACGGACAACACCCAACCGAACAACCGGACTTTACCCGGGACACAAAAATATTGTCAAACACATTGTTTTTTATTTTTCTAAGCTAGTTATGGTACCCGAACACCCTAACACACAATATATTGCATAGCACACATAAACCACTAACTATTTCACTTATCTCTAACTAGATTAGTTAACTAACCATTACAACACAACTAAACCAACCCCCCCCCCCATAACCGGTTGTGGAGTGGGAACCCCACTCTTTGATTTTCTTGAATTGTTTAATGGGTTGGTTAAGTATCTAGGGAACATTAAATCCAAGGGTCTATGCAATGTTGGAGGACTTGTAGTATATATCCATTAGACCACTCATTCTCATCATTCCCTAAACTCAAACACACAAAAACTCTCTCCTCTCTTCTTTGTTCGGCCGACCCCATACCACCACCATCATCAACATTTTTCAATCATCTCCTACCATTTAAAGGGTGTACAAAGGTGTTAGTGATCATACAAACAAGCTTGGTGTGTTCGGAAGCTCAAGGACCTCTCTTATCTTCTTTTAACCACCACTTTTATACTCTTGAACTCCCCTAGCCTTGTGCTAGTGGTAAGTGTCTTAGATCTTCATTCTCTTCATGTTGTTGATGGTTAATAGTTAAAAGAATGGTGAAATCTTAAGAAACACTAAGAACATAAACAAAGTCTTGAAACATAAACTAACAAAGTGATGAAGAATGGTTAAAATGATGAAGAAATCATATTATTCTTGTGTTGTTATGTTTGTTGAATGTTATTTGCTAGAAAAATGATATGGTTCATCATATGGACTTGCTAGATCATGTTTAAAAAATGAACTAGCAAGATGTGAAAGTAAAGATGTGTAGGATAATGAAATCATCCACACATAACTATGAACTTGAATAAATGAAAGTTTTCTTGAAAAATAAAAGCCAAAATAAGTTATAAACTTGTAGATCTAAAGATCTATGAGTGGTTTTTTTTTAAAGAACCAAGTGAAAAGTATGAGTTTTGTTAAAACTCGGATCTTACATAAACTAAACCCATTTTTAATGGATAAACAAGTGTATGAACACTTGTGTAAAAAGAAAATTTCACAAAGAAATATTTTCAGAAAATGTGACTAGAAGTTGTGAGAATATAAACTCTTTAAAAATAAAGTTTTTAAAGAACCAATCATATTTTTAAAGGTAACAAGACTTACTAAGTGTGCTAGTAAGTTACTACATGTTTTTGTAAATCTTCAAGTTCATAAGTTTATGATTATGCTTGTTTTTGGCAAGTTTGGTAAATAAAGGTTATATGTTGTTGATTGAGAATTGATTGAATGATTTTTACAAAAGAAAATGATATGCTAGAAAGCATGGACGCCTCCGTTTACAAAGGAAACTCTGGCGAAATTTTCCTAAAAATCCAACACTTAGAAAATATTTTTCTAGTAAGTGTTTACAAATGTATTTCTAAATTTATTTTCAAAATAAACTTCGCCATGATTTTATTACAGAAATACAAAGTATCGGAGGTTGGTTTTCACAGATAAAAATGGGTAAATATATATTTTATACTGAGACACTTGTGTGATTATTTGTATATTTTGTGAACTGATTATATTATTTTAGGGTAAAATAATATAACTTACAAAATACCATGGAAATTACAACTCCAAAATAATACCAAAATTGCAAGGAATAAAATATTTGAGTTACACACGTAATATTGTGAAACCAAACAAGAAAACGTAACTTATGAAATATTCCGGGATATACCATTACACTATATTTTTGGTAAATATTATTTTGGAAACGAAGGAGGTGAAAATATGATTTCGTAAATATTACTAAGTATATCATATTTTTGACAATGAGAAAATATATTATTTTTGGGAGATAAAAATATATTTTCCTAGTATATTTATAAGATATATAATTTTTGAGAAAAATATATATTTTCTGGGACATTACACGATTGAACAAAGTAAGTTTATATATATTTAAGTGAGACTTGAAATATATGGTTTTGGAAATATATATTGGGAATATATTAACATACTTTTATTTGGAATAATACATCGAAATACGACGCCATTACTTGGCAAGATATACAAATACAAATACGAAAATACATGTATGAGATACCCCCATCATTGGGAAGGAAAATACGAAGTTAAAATACTTGAGAAGTAGGAATATGAAATATTGTTTAGCAATTAATCCAAACGTTAACTAATGATTATAACTTGGAATAATGACAAGAAAACGTAACTCAAAAACCTTCATACTAAGCAAAGGCACAGCCCGTTCGTCTAATAGACGTTAGTACACTGTAGGTAGTCGTGTTGGCTGAGGAGACTTTGGTTACACATACTGAAGACGCAATACTGTGAGTTCATGTCCCCCTTTTCTCTTAATCTTTTCAGTTTCATAACTTCGGGGGTGAAATACATGTTACAATTATTAAGGACATCTTTATACATGGTATGGTTAGCTTAGGGAGGGTTGGGACGTTCAGATCATGTGAATGAGTAGGTGGAACTTAAGGCCATTAATCCTCGTCGTAGGACCGTGGGTTATGAGTGATAGATCAATTCGGGTGTAGCGAGCCCCACTCCTGAGTCCGCTGAGTGGACCTTGAGGTGACTATGAGCCCGACGCCAAAATCTGCTAGGTTTGAGTCTTCCTGCATCACTTCACACATATCATTGGCTTTGCAACCCAATGGTGATCTCTTTTTCCTTAATGCTACATACCAGGTACTTTCATACATACAGACACATTACAAAGGTTTATACATACTCACTTACACATGAACTCGCTCAACTTTTGTTGATTTTTCAAACTACATGTATTTCAGGGAATTAGTAAATGGATCTGGCGGGCGTTGGAGTTTTTAAGCTGCGTTGTGAATAAAGATGTCATCCAAGTCAATAGGGTTTAGGAGACGTATCTTAATCCTGGACGAGATACATGGTCCTAAACTCGGGTTGGTTTTAAAATCTTTTGTTGAGTCTTTTTGAACTCCTTAAAACATGTTATGGTTTGTAACTTGAATTTGGTATCGACATTACAGACAATTATGTTGTACTACTTTTAAACTTAAATTAATGGATGTACATCTACTGGTTTTATCATCTAGTGTTGTTATGATCGTATGCAATGGTATTAAGAAGTCACACCAATAATCACGCTTCCGCAAAAGTCAGGGTGTGACAGCTTGGTATCAGAGCTTCGATCGTAGCGAACTAGGATTCTTTCTCGAGTCTAGACTACGATCATTAACCGCATGCTAAATTGTGACACCCCAGGAAAACCAGGAAACAACACAATACAACTAGCTTCCTCAGTAACCGCATGCTAAATTTCAGGACGAAATTTCTTTCAAGTTGGGGATAATGTGACAACTCGAGTTTCCAAGATTCTATCTTCGCATTAATTACACGTTAATTGTTTAGTTGTTTGCTTACACGACTGGTTTGCCTTGTAATTGTACACGTGTTTGATATATGTTGAGTCGTTTGTGATTGTTGCATCTATATGTTTGCTGATATAACATGTAACTTGTTTGAAAAACTTAAACTATTTAAATCTGAATGGGTCCGGCCGTAAACTATTTCGACGAAACAAAAGTGTTTCATCATATATATACCCCGACGAAACAGGAGTGTTTCGCCGTCCTCTTCTCGACGAAACAAAAGTGTTTCGCCGGCCCAATGTTTCGCCGAAGCCCATTAAGGGCCCAGTACGTTACGCGATTACTTATTGTGTATTACGGTTCCATTCGTCACACCTTTAACAAATAAGAAACCCTAGAGCTCTCTCTCCCTACTGACGGCGACTGTGTGTCTTCGAAGCCCTATCCTTCTGACCGATCGATCCATTAGCCCTCCTATTTTGGTTAGTGTTTAACCCTTGTATGATTTGCCGATTGTGTCATCACTAACTGCTTAATCGGAACCATTGTTAACTGTTGTTATGTAAGGTTTAAATTCATGATTTGATGATGAGTCTGATTAATGATCGTGGTTTCATGAATCTTATGTACGATCAATGGATTGCTCATGTTTATCGAATGTTAGTATAGAATCTGTTCAGAATATTTAGATCTCAACCTTATGGTGATTCTTGCTAATAAGGAACCTATAGATTTAAAAGAGTATCGATTGTATGCATGTAGTAATCGTGTAGATCGTTTGAGGGTTTAGCAAACTGTTATGCATAGGGTACGGGTTACATGTATGTTGTTGAATGATTGATGTATGGATTCCGTATGATGATGATGAACTGATGATTAGGGTTCCTGTGATATGCGTAACTGTTGATAATGATAACTGTTGACGACGTAACTGACCTAGTTGATGAAACGCTGTAGACAACGAATCACACCTCGACGAAACAAAGGAGTTTCGTCGATTAGGGAACACGGCGAAACAGGGGTGTTTCGTCGAAGGGAAGTCACGACGAAACAGGGGTGTTTCGTCGAATGGGTAAACTGCACAGAAAACTCAGTTAAGTCTGTTAGGGATTAACTAGGTTAGTCATGTGCTGTTAATTGTAAAGCATGGTTGCATGAGCTTGCATAACTGATAAATGTTATGTATTAGTGGTTACTTGTATGTACGTGATGATCTTGACTGTTAGTCAAACTTTGTGAATATCAACTGATTATGTATACGTGCGTACTCTAGGCCTTGACTGGTTATTTGTGAGCACATACCTTAGCATACCGAGCAAACCAAGGTGAGTTCACACCCTTTCCAAGGCATGGGATTCTCGGTGGGTTGGGAATGGGATTTGTATGACTACCCGTACTTTTATCACTACTATACTACTTACCACCGTCCTCGGTTTGGGAAGGATGCCAGTGCTAAAACCTACGTAAAACCTACATACTATTGTCCTCGGTTTGGGAAGGACACCAGTGTTAGAACCTGCATAAAACCTACGTACTATTGTCCTCGGTTGGGAAGGACACCAGCGCTAAACCTACGTACTCGCTACGTACTACTGTCCTCGGATGGGGAAGGGCACTTACGTAAACCCTACGTAAACTCATACTTACCACTGTCCTCAGATTGGGAAGGACACCTATAGATACAATTAGTCTAGTACCATACAACATGGGAAGCCCCCACTTATTATTGTAAAGGTTTAGGAAACAAGGATACAGGGTAACGCATGGTTATGAAACAAACTTACGATTTCTGAAACGAACTCATTAGCTGAACAATCAACTGTGAACTCGCTCAACTTTGTTGTTGACTCGTTGTTACATGCCTTGCAGGTCGATAGGTACTCATGGAGCTTGCACAGGGAGGCGCAGTCGCTGTGGGTCATGGACAGCTGTGTGCCATGCTAAACATTTGAAACGCTTAAACTTATGTTATGGTTTTAAACATTATGCTTCCGCTTACAACTTAAACTATGTTATGTTTGGACACCAATTGTATTGTGTTGAATTTTATAAACTACTTATATTTACACCCTATGTTCAATATGATTGGTGGCTTGATCCTGGTCAGTCACGTCTCCAAGCGGTGATACTCCGCGAGTGGATTTTAGGGGTGTGACAGATTGGTATCAGAGCCATTGGTTATAGTGAACTTGGTTTTAATAAGGGAAAAAGTTTTTATTGAAACCAGACTATAACCTGTACAGTGCTCAACGATCCACAACGACGCCTCGCTCCACGTGCAAGACTCAACATTATAGGTGATATGATTTATGCCTACTTGTTAGTTGCATAGAATTTTGCTCATGGTATGCTTAGACACAACGTAACAACTATTGATTGAAAACACATGTGTGCTTACTCTCTTCTGTCATCGCACTTTCGCGAACCTCTCTCACTCATGTTTCCTTTGATATGAAGATCATGAGCGGACGCGTTAACATGACACAAGCCCAGTTGACGGCTTTGATTAACCAACAAGTTGCTGCGGCACTTGCAGCCGCACAAGCAAGAGGTATACCCTGCAGTCGAAACTCACTCTAGGATCTTTAGATCCTACACTCCTAAACCAACTCTTGTGTTTAACCTTGTCCTGATCTTATACACAACAGGCAGAACGCTCAGCCACCTGTGTGCACATTCAAGACTTTTATGGACTGTCGTCCTAGTACTTTCAGTGGCACTGAAGGAGCCGTTGGACTCCTCCACTGGTTCGAGAAGCTCGAATCGGTCTTCGAGATGTGTGAATGCCTTGAGGCTCGTAGGGTGAAGTATGCCACTGGTACTCTCGAAGGCATTGCGCTGACTTGGTGGAATGCGCAAGTTCAGATGATGGGGTTGGCGGCTGCTAATGCCACCCCATGGAACGAATTCAAGGAACTGATCAAGCGGGAATACTGCACTCGTGATGACATCCACAAGTTGGAAGTGGAGTTCTTTAACCTGAAGATGACAGGGTCATAGATAGAGGCGTATACGAAAAGGTCAAACGAGCTGGCCATCTTGTGTCCAACTATGGTGGATCCTCCCATCAAGCGTATCGAACTGTACCTCAAAGGCTTAGTACCAGAGATTCAAAGCCATGTGACCTCTGCTAATCTTGCTACCATCCAGGATGTTACTCGTCTGGCTCATCGTCTCACAGACCAGGCAGTGGAACAGAATAAGTTGCCTAAGCGTATCGGTGCTACTACCACTACCACTTCTGCTACTCCCAGTGACAACAAGCGAAAATGGGATGGAACCTCCAGCAAGGGTTCGACTACGGTTCAGTCCTAGGCACAGCAGCGAAAGACTGATGACTACCAGAGTCCTGGTCAGCAATCTTCTGGTAGTTAAGGGCAGGGTGGATATCGAGGAAATCACCCAAAGTGCAATAGATGCAACAGACACCACAGTGGTCAGTGAAACAAGGGTCGTTGTCAGAGGTGTCTCAAGGTGGGTCATGAAGCTAAGGATTGCAGGAGCTCACGGCCTGCAAATCGGAATCGTCAGCAGCAACAACAAGCACCACAGAACCAGCAACAGCAACAGGGCAACAAGGGATGCTTTCATTGTGGCACTGAAGGTCACTTCAAGAGACACTGCCCGCAGTTAAATCAGAATCAGGACCACAACCAGGGAAACGGGAACAATAACAGGAACAACAATGGGGGAAACAATAATGACAACGGTGCTAGGGGTCGAGTGTTCGTGCTGGGTCAGGGTGAAGCAAGGAATGATCCTAATGTGGTGATGGGTAAGTTCCTTCTCGATGACTTTTATGTTACTGTTTTATTTGATTCAGGTGCCGATACCAGTTATGTGTCTCTAAAAGTTAGCCAAACGTTAAAGCGCACACCAACACTTTTGAACACCAAGCATGTCGTAGAGTTAGCAAATGGTAAAAGTCTAGAGGCCACACACATAGTTCAGGGTTGTAATCTTATCCTCGCTGGTCAGACTTTCTCTATCGATCTCATTCCTATAGCTCTGGGTAGTTTTGACATCGTTATTGGGATGGATTGGTTGTCCCAACAGCAAGCAGAGATCCTATGCAAAGAGAAGATTGTTCGTATTCCCCGTTCTGGTAAAGAACCTCTCGAAATTCAAGGCGACAAGAGTGGTTCCGTGGTGGGCATCATCTCCTTTCTTAAGGCCCAGAAGTGTTTACGAAAGGGCCACACCGCTATTTTAGCACTTGTTACTGATACATCCACGAAGGAGAAGAGATTAGAGGATATTCCAGTAGTACGCGATTTTCCTCAAGTGTTTCCTGAAGATTTACCTGGGCTACCGCCTCATCGCCAGGTCGAATTCCAGATCAAACTAGCTCTTGGAGCTGCGCCAATAGCTCGTGCATCGTATCGCTTGGCTCCAGCAGAACTGGAAGAACTATCTACACAACTACAAGAACTCTTGGATAAGAGTTTCATACGTCCTAGCTCTTCGCCTTGGGGAGCTCCAGTGTTGTTTGTGAAGAAGAAAGACGGTACTTTCCGTATGTGCATAGATTACCGCGAACTCAACAAGGTGGCCGTGAAGAATCGCTATCCTCTTCCACGCATTGATGACTTATTCGACTAGTTGCAAGGGTCGAGCTTCTATTCAAAGATTGATCTGAGGTCAGGCTACCACTAACTGAGAGTCCGGGACGAGGACGTCTCCAAAACAGCATTCAGAACACGCTACGGCCACTACGAGTTTCTGGTCATGCCATTCGGGTTAACAAACACGCCTGCAGTTTTCATGGATCTTATGAACAGAGTGTGCAAGCCTTACTTGGATAAGTTTGTTATTGTATTCATCGACGACATTCTGATCTACTCTAAGAGTCAGGAGGAACACGAGCAGCATTTACGACTTATTTTGGAACTCCTTCGAACAGAACAATTATACGCAAAGTTTTCAAAATGCGACTTCTGGCTTCGGGAAGTCCATTTCTTAGGCCATGTGGTAAACAGGAATGGGATTCACGTTGATCCATCAAAAGTTGACTCGATTAAGAACTGGCCTGCACCGCGTACACCAACAGAAATCCGCCAATTCTTGGGTTTGGCGGGCTACTACAGAAGGTTCATCAAAGACTTCTCGAAGATTGCGCAGCCGCTTACTCTACTGACTCAGAAGGGGATCACCTATCATTGGGGTGATGCTCAAGAATCAGCGTTTGAACATTTGAAGAGCAGACTTTATAGCGCACCTATTCTCTCATTGCCTGAGGGCACGGACGATTTTGTAGTTTATTGCGACGCATCCATTCAGGGTCTTGGATGTGTATTGATGCAACGTGACAAGGTTATTGCATATGCTTCACGTCAACTTAAAGTTCATGAAAGGAATTACACCACACACAACTTAGAGCTGGGAGCTGTTAATTTCGCACTTAAGATATTGAGACATTACCTGTACGGTACCAGGTGCACCATCTACACCGATCACAGAAGTCTCGAGCATATCTTCAAACAGAAGGAATTAAACATGCGACAACGTCGATGGGTTGAGCTATTGAATGATTACGAATGTGCCATCAAGTACCATCCGGGCAAAGCCAATGTTGTGGCCGACGCCCTCAGCCGAAAAGATACTGCACCTAAGCGTGTGCGAGCATTACAACTTACCATCCAGTCTAGTCTTCCTGCACAGATACGAGATGCTCAGATAGAAGCATTGAAACCAGAAAACGTCAGCGCTGAAGCCCTACGCGGCTCAAGGCAACGGTTAGAACAAAAGGAAGACGGCGCCTACTACGTAACAGGATGCATCTGGGTCCCACTTTATGGAAACTTACGCGAACTTGTGATGGATGAAGCGCATAAGTCTCGTTACTCGGTACATCCTGGTTCGGATAAGATGTACCACGACTTAAAGACTACATACTAATGGCCTAACATGAAAGCTCACATAGAAACTTATGTTGGCAAATGTTTGATTTGTGCGAGAGTCAAGACTGAATATCAGAAACCATCGGGCCTACTCCAGCAACCAAAGATACCACAATGGAAATGGGAGGAAATTTCCATGGATTTTGTTTCTGGCTTGCCTAGATCTCAACATGGGAATGATACTATTTGGGTGATTGTGGATCGACTCACCAAGTCTGCACACTTCTTGGCTATCAAGGAAACAGACAAGTTCTCTACTTTAGCAGACGTTTACCTTAAGGAAGTTGTCTCGAGGCACGGGGTGCCAACCTCTATTATTTCCGATCGTGATGCACGTTTTACTTCTGAACTGTGGCAAGCAATGCACAAGTCCTTTGGCTCGCGATTAGACATGAGCACAGCTTACCACCCGCAAACAGATGGGCAGTCTGAACGCACCATCCAAACTCTAGAAGACATGCTTCGTGCATGTGTAATCGATTTCTGCAACGGCTGGGAAAAACATCTCCCGTTAGTGGAGTTTTCGTATAACAACAGTTACCACACCAGTATTCAAGCCGCTCCATTTGAGGCATTGTACGGGCGTAAATGCCGATCACCTCTTTGTTGGGCAGAGGTGGGTGATAGTCAGATCACGGGTCCAGAACTGGTAGTAGACGCAACGGAAAGAATTGCTCAGATACGACAACGAATGGCGGCAGCTCGTGACCGTCAGAAAAGCTACGTTGATAAGCGCAGGAAACCACTCGAGTTCCAGGTTGGGGATCGAGTGCTACTCAAAGTCTCACCTTGGAAAGGTGTAGTTCGTTTTGGCAAACGAGGCAAGCTCAATCCGCGATATGTCGGACCGTTCGAAATCATTGAGAAAATAGGCAAGGTGGCCTACAAACTGGACCTACCAGCAGAACTCGGTGGGGTTCACAACGTATTTCACGTGTCAAATCTGAAGAAATGTCTGTCAGATGAGACCCTCATAGTTCCTTTGAAGGAGCTCACTATCGACGATCAGTTGCGATTCGTCGAGGAACCAGTTGAAATCACGGACCGAGACGTTAAGGTCCTCAAGTACACCAGAATACCTCTTGTTCGAGTTCGTTGGAACTTCCGTCGTGGCCCAGAGTTCACCTGGGAACGAGAAGACCAAATGAAACTCAAGTATCCCCAGTTGTTCAAGAACAATGCAACCACTACTGAGGCTGAAGCTACAACAGAATTTCGGGACGAAATTCCAAACCAACGGGGGGATGATGTGACACCCCAGGAAAACCAGGAAACAACACAACACAACTAGCTTCCTCAGTAACCGCATGCTAAATTTCGGGAAGAAATTTCTTTCAAGTTGGGGATAATGTGACAACACGAGTTTCCAAGATTCTATCTTCACATTAATTGCACGTTACTTGTTTAGTTGTTTGCTTACACGACTGGTTTGCCTTGTAATTGTACACGTGTTTGATATATGTTGAGACGTTTGTGATTGTTGCATCTATATGTTTGCTGATATAACATGTAACTTGTTTGAAAAACTTAAACTATTTAAATCTGAATGGGTCCGGCCGTAAACTATTTCGACGAAACAGGAGTGTTTCACCGTCCTCTTCTCGATGAAACAAAAGTGTTTCGCCGGCCCAACGTTTCGCCGAAGCCCATTAAGGGCCCAGTACGTTACGTGAATACTTATTGTGTATTACGGTTCCATTCGTCACACCTTTAACAAATAAGAAACCCTAGAGCTCTCTCTCCCTACTGACGGCGACTGTGTGTCTTCGAAGCCTTATCCTTCCGACCGATCGATCCATTAGCCCTCCTATTTTGGTTAGTGTTTAACCCTTGTATGATTTGCCGATTGTGTCATCACTAACTGCTTAATCAGAACCATTGTTAACTGTTGTTATGTAAGGTTTAAATTCATGATTTGATGGTGAGTCTGATTAATGATCGTGGTTTCATGAATCTTATGTATGATCAATGGATTGCTCATGTTTATCGAATGTTAGTATAGAATATGTTCAGAATATTTAGATCTCAACCTTATGGTGATTCTTGCTAATAAGGAACCTATAGATTTAAAAGAATATCGATTGTATGCATGTAGTAATCGTGTAGGTCGTTTGAGGGTTTAGCAAACTGTTATGCATAGGGTACGGGTTAAATGTATGTTGTTGAATGATTGCTGTATGGATTCTGTATGATGATGATGAACTGATGATTAGGGTTCCTGTGATATGCGTAACTGTTGATAATGATAACTGTTGATGACGTAACTGACCTAGTTGACGAAACGCTGTAGACGACGAATCACACCTCGACGAAACAAAGGAGTTTCGTGGATTAGGGAACACGGCGAAACAGGGGTGTTTTGTCGAAGGGAAGTCACGACAAAACAGGGGTGTTTCGTCGAATGGGTAAACTGCACAGAAAACTCAGTTAAGTCTGTTAGGGATTAACTAGGTTAGTCATGTGCTGTTAATTGTAAAGCATGGTTGCATGAGCTTGCATAACTGATAAATGTTATATGTTAGTGGTTACTTGTATGTACGTGATGATCTTGACTGTTAGTCGAACTTTGTGAATATCAACTGATTATGTATACGTGCGTACTCTAGGCCATAACTGATTATTTGTGAGCACATACCTTAGCATACCGAGCAAACCAAGGTGAGTTCACACCCTTTCCAAGGCATGGGATTCTCGGTGGGTTGGGAATGGGATTTGTATGACTACCCGTACTTTTATCACTACTAGACTACTTACCACCGTCCTCGGTTTGGGAAGGACGCCAGTGCTAAAACGTACGTAAAACCTACGTACTATTGTCCTCGGTTTGGGAAGGACACCAGTGTTAGAACCTACGTAAAACCTACGTATTATTGTCCTCGGTTGGGAAGGACACCAGCGCTAAACCTACGTACTCGCTACGTACTACTGTCCTCGGATGGGGAAGGGCACTTACGTAAAACCTACATAAACTCATACTTACCACTGTCCTCAGATTGGGAAGGACACCTATAGATACAATTAGTCTAGTACCATACAACATGGGAAGCCCCCACTTATTATTGTAAAGGTTTGGGAAACAAGGATACAGGGTAACGCATGGTTATGAAACAAACTTACGATTTCTGAAGCGAACTCATTAGCTGAGCAATCAACTGTGAACTCGCTCAACTTTGTTGTTGACTCGTTGTTACATGCCTTGCAGGTCGATAGGTACTCATGGAGCTTGCACAGGGAGGCGCAGTCGTTGTGGGACATGGACAGCTGTGTGCCATGCTAAATATTTGAAACACTTAAACTTATGTTATGGTTTTAAACATTATGCTTCCGCTTACAACTTAAACTATGTTATGTTTGGACACCAATTGTATTGTGTTGGATTTTATAAACTACTTATATTTACACGCTATGTTCAATATGATTGGTGGCTTGATCCTGGTCAGTCACGTCTCCAAGCGGTGATACTCCGCGAGAGGATTTTGGGGGTGTGACAAAAATAAACTTCACCATGATTTTATTACAGAAATACAAAGTATCGGAGGTTGGTTTTCGCAAATAAAAATGGGTAAATATATATTTAGAATATATATTTTATACGGAGACACTTGTGTGATTATTTGTATATTTTGTGAACTGGTTATATTATTTTAGGGTAAAATAATATAACTTACAAAATACCATGGAAATTACAACTCCAAAATAATACCAAAATTGCAAGGAATAAAATATTTGAGTTACACACGTAATATTGTGAAACCAAACAAGAAAACGTAACTTATGAAATATTCCGGGATATACCATTACACTATATTTTTGGTAAATATTATTTTGGGAACGAAGGAGGTGAAAATATGATTTCGTAAATATTACTAAGTATATCATATTTTTGACAATGAGAAAATATATTATTTTTGGGAGATAAAAATATATTTTCCTAGTATATTTAGAAGATATATAATTTTTGAGAAAAATATATATTTTCTGGGACATTACACGATTGAACAAAGTAAGTTTATATATATTTAAGTGAGACTTGAAATATATGGTTTTGGAAATATATATTGGGAATATATTAACATACTTTTATTTGGAACAATACATCGAAATACGACGCCATTACTTGGCAAGATATACAAATACAAATACGAAAATACATGTATGAGATACCCCCATCATTGGGAAGGAAAATACGAAGTTAAAATACTTGAGAAGTAGGAATATGAAATATTGTTTAGCAATTAATCCAAACGTTAACTAATGATTATAACTTGGAATAATGACAAGAAAACGTAACTCAAAAACCTTCATACTAAGCAAAGGCACGGCCCGTTCGTCTAATAGACGTTAGTACACTGTAGGTAGTCGTGTTGGCTGAGGAGACTTGGGTTACACATACTGAAGACGCAATACTGTGAGTTCATGTCCCCCTTTTCTCTTAACTGTTTTCAGTTTCATAACTTCGGGGGTGAAATACATGTTACAATTATTAAGGACATCTTTATACATGGTATGGTTAGCTTAGGGAGGGTTGGGACATTCAGATCATGTGAATGAGTAGGTGGAACTTAAGGCCATTAATCCTCGTCGTAGGACCGAGGGTCATGAGTGACAGATCTATTCGGGTGTAGCGAGCCCCACTCCTGAGTCCGCTGAGTGGACCTTGAGGTGACTATGAGCCCGACGCCAAAATCTGCTAGGTTTGAGTCTTCCTACATCACTTCACACATATCATTGGCTTTGCAACCCAATGGTGATCTCTTTTTCCTTAATGCTACATACCAGGGACTTTCATACATACAGACACATTACAAAGGTTTATACATACTCACTTACACATGAACTCGCTCAACTTTTGTTGATTTTTCAAACTACATGTATTTCAGGGAATTAGTAAATGGATCTGGCGGGCGTTGGAGTTTTTAAGCTGGGTTGTGAATAAAGATGTCATCCAAGTCAATAGGGCTTAGGAGACGTATCTTAATCCTGGACGAGATACGTGGTCCTAAACTCGGGTTGGTTTTAAAATCTTTTGTTGAGTCTTTTTGAACTCCTTAAAACATGTTATGGTTTGTAACTTGAATTTGGTATCGACATTACAGACAATTATGTTGTACTACTTTTAAACTTAAATTAATGGATGTACATCTACTGGTTTTATCATATAGTGTTGTAATGATCGTATGCAATGGTATTAAGAAGTCACACCAATAATCACGCTTCTGCAAAAGTCAGGGTGTGACACGCACAACACTGGTCTGATCGCATAAACCATTGGGCCACGCACACACCTTGTCTTTAATCGCACACGTCTCTCCCTCTCGGCCCAATCTTGTTGTTTTGAACTCGAAACCCAAGGGCAACCCAAAGAGGGGTTCGGCCCATTCCTCTTATGCGCATATCAACATGGGATTGTGTATACTCCTCATAATTTAGAAAACAAGAAACACACATCAAACCCTAAACTATCCTATCATCTTCCTATTGTGCGATGGCAACAAACCCCCTCCACCTTCGAAGCCGGCGGCCATCTTCCTCTCTCGAAGCCTTCCTTGTTCCATTAATCGAACCGGTTAGTACTATATCTACGTTTAATCTCACCCTATGTTATTGCTTATGATCGTCGATACACGCAGATTATGTTCATGAATGATATTAGATGTTAGTGTTGCATGTTTATATAGAAGTTTTGAGGAACATCCTATGATCCGCTGATTAGATGTAACTGAAATAAGCCATAGACGATGATTGCCGACATTGGGATTTTGGTAATGATATGTACTTGTTAAGAATCATATGCACTAGGGTTGACGGGTTTTGATCCAATCCGATTGGTTAATTATAACGATAATGTTTAAAAGTTTGATGACATGAAGTTTCTGTTTGATCCGAGTTATGTGTAGAACATGTTATTTGTTGCTATTATTGGCTCGAGGGCAATTAGGGTTCATACAAATAATCTTGGTGATTGTGACACCCCAGGAAAACTAGGAAACCACGCAACCTAACTAGCTTCCTCAATAACTACGTGCTAAATTTTGGGACGAAATTTCTTTCAACTTGGGGATGATGTGACAACTCATATTTCAAACCTTTCGTTGTACTTTGATGTAACATGCTTGAATGTTATGTGATTATGTGACACGTTGATGTTGATGGAATGTTATGTTTATTATGTTATGTGGATGCGTGTAATGTATGTATATATGTAATGTGGTCGCACAACACAAACCCAACCGCATAACTTGAGTCAGATCACACGACATCTTTGGGCCGCACATTATGTTTCTATCCATTTACTCCTCTCAGCCCATTATACATGAAATCGAGACCAAGGGGCAACCCATGCAAGGGTTCGGCCCACTTCCCTATTTAAACCAACACATAACCCTTATGAGGTTTTGTTTCCTCATTATTTGCAAAAACACTCAAACACACCAAACCCTAAATCTCTCTCCCTCTCTCTCTCGAACTCGACGGCACCATCTCCTCTCCTCTCAAAGCTTTCTTGTTCGGATCGACCCTTGTTCTACCTTCTAACCGGTTAGTGTTTTACTATTGTTTGTATGTTATGATTCTACATAATGATTTAGGGATGATATATGATTGATTATAATGCAAATTGATGAGATTGGTGTTCATGTAATCGGCTCACATATGTAGTATGTTTATATCAACATAGGGAATCGATGATAGTATGATTTTAATCAAGAACCGAACATATATTAATCGATTATTATGAGATTGCATTCGAATGGTGAATTGATTTAGCATGATAGGTTGTATGTTAACATGTGGGTATGTTAGTCTAGTAATCTGATTGATTAATGACTGTTATGATCATGTGTTCATAAGAATTAGTTATTGAATGTTTGATTGATCGATGATTTGTATGATTGGAAACAGTTTGACTATTTTGATCGAGTAAATGGAAAGTGGGAAACTGTTAGAATAATTGTAACTGATTGCATAACATTAGGGATTTACAACTAATTGCACAAGTGCCTAATCGCACAAGGCCAGTCGCACAAGCTAGGATACGTTAGGGTACAACAGTTAAAGCACATAGTATAACTTCTTTAAGCTTAGTCGCACAACATCTTGTGAATCGCACAAGGTTGTGCTGATCACACAAAATGTTGGGCTGCACAATATATTCAGTTATGATATGCTGTTGGGCCGAACAGCCCAAAAACCCAATAGCACAAGTTACACTGAATCACACAAGTGTATTTGGACCGCACAAGATAAGTGTCTGTTTATATGTTTGGGCCGTATAAGTTTTAGATTACATTGTTGTTGAGCCGGGTATGTTTCTGAGTCCCACAACCCGTTATGAGTCGCACAAGGTTGTGCGGAATGCACAACAGGTTGGGCCGGATGTTTATTGGGCTTTGAATATTGGATCGCACAAGATGATTGGGCTCGCACAAGCTCACTGGCCCAATCATCTGAGTCGCACAAGTTTGGGCCTTACATGTACTTGATTGTTACTGTTAATGTGTTCTACGTGTTTGCCATGATCGTTATGTGTTCGTAACTTGTTAGCTTTTGTGTAAACTTACGTGCACTACTTGAACCTAGACCCGACTTGTATGGTAACCATGTTAGGACGTGGTTGACCATAAATAGCTCAAGTGACCTTTTTGTTTATTTGTCGAGCTAATCTAAGGTGAGTTCATACTTTCTACAGGCATGGGATTCCCGGTGGTTGGGAATGGGTAAATGATTGAAAGGAAACCTGCGTATTCTCCTTGGTTAGAATACGTACCTCCACCCTCTTAATTGAAGGGTGACAACATTGGAACCTTTGCGATCTCCTTATATGGGACATGTACCTCCACCCTCTTAACTGAAGGGTGACAACATTGTTACTAGACCAAAAACTCTATCATTAAGTCCCTCATTTTTATATCGACTTAATCGCCGGGCCAATGGCGAATGGGTCATTAGTTAAATAGCACTATTAGCTTTAACAAGCCTCACACCGTGCCGCAGAGGATGGGAGTGGACTAATGGATCTTGTCACGTCAATGATGATAGACATTGACTTAGGGCACCCAACTTTATCAGTCAGTAGTCGATATGGTAACGGGTCTAGTGGGATATTCATGGGGTAGCCCCCACGGCTGGGAGCCAGAGTAAAAAGGAAAGGATTAATCATGTTTTTTTAAATTATGGGGTAACCCCCATGGCAAGTAAGCCAGCTAAAGGAACCTATGTTTTAGAAACAACTTAAAACGAACACCCAACTATGAACTCACTTAACTTTGTTGTTGATTCGTTACTATATGCCTTGCATGTCGTTTGGTGCTTAGATGGAGCTTGCACAGGAGGTCGAGGTCGTTGTGGGACATGGACTGTTGAGTTCCATGTTAAACATTTGAATTTTAAACATACGTTTTGGGTTTTGAACTTAATGCTTCCGCTGATAACTTGAACTTGTTGATGTGTTTTGTCACTAATTATATTGTTTGGTTTGGACTTTTATTTATTTAACTTATATTATTCAATATGGTTGGTGGCTGGATCCTGGTCATGTCACGCCTCCTACGGTGATACTCCGCTTGTGGATTTTGGGGGTGTGACAGATTGGTATCAGAGCCATTGGTTATAGTGAACTTGGTTTTAAAAAGGGAAAAGCTTTTTGACAAAACCAGACTATAACCTGTACAGTGCTCAACGATCCACAACGACACTTCGCTCCACGTGCAAGGGTCAACACTATAGGTGATATGGTTTATATTTGTATTGCCTGCCTGTTAGTTAAAGTAGTGCATTGTTCATAGTATGCTTAGTTGATATAGCAACTATTGATTTAAACCCTGTGTGCTTACTCTCTTCTGCCATCCCATACCTACGCACTTTCACGACACCTTTCTCACTTGTGTTTACTTCGATGTGAAGATCATGAGTGGACGTCTCAACTTGACTCAAGCCCAGCTGACGGCTCTAATCAACGAACGAGTTGCTGAGGCACTCGCAGCAGCTCAAGCAGGAGGTATAACCTGCCATTTCGACCTATCCTAGGATGTTTAGATCCTACTCTTGTGAACCCACACTCATGCTTAACCTTATCCTTTCTTTCTCGCGCGACAGGTCTGAATGCTCAGCCTCGAGTGTGTACGTTCAAGACCTTTTTGGACTGTCGACCTAGTACCTTCAGTGGTACCGAAGGAGCTGTAGGTCTCCTCTACTGGTTCGAGAAGATCGAATCTGTTTTCAAAATGTGTGAATGCCCTGTTGCTAGTAGGGTGAAGTTTGCAACGGGAACTCTTGAAGGTGGTGTGTTAACTTGGTGGAACACACAAGTGCAAATGCTAGGGTTGGCAGCTGCTAATGCCACCCCATGGAATGACTTTAAGGATCTGATCAAAGAAGAGCATTGTCATCGTGATGACATTCACAAGCTGGAAGTGGAATTTTACAATCTGAAAATGACGGGATCTGAAATCGAGGCGTATACGAAGAGATCGAATGAACTAGCTGCTATGTGTCCTAACATGGTGGATCCTCCCTGCAAACTTATCGAACTATACATCAAGGGTTTAGTGCCAGAGATTCAGAGTATGGTGACTTCAGCTAACCTTCTCACGATTCAGCAGGTCATATGACTATCCCACAGCCTCACTGATCAGGCAGTTGAGCAGAACAGGCTGCCAAAGCGTATTAGTGCTACCACTGCTTCTGATGCTCCTAGCGACAACAAGCGCAAGTGGGATGGAAACTCAAGCAAGGGTTCAACTTCTGTTCAGTCTCAGTCTCAGCAGCAAAGGACTGACGACTACAAGAGCCCTAGCCAACAATCCTCTGGTAATCAAGGTCAGGGTGGGTACAGGGGAAGCCACCCTAAGTGCGATCGATGTAACTTGCACCACAGCGGGCCGTGTAGCAAGGGCAACTGTCATAGATGTAACAAACCAGGTCAAGCAGCCAAAGATTGTAGGAGTCCATATCCTGCGAATCAGAGGCGACAGCAACAGCAACAGCAGCAGCAGACTCCACAGAATCAGCGTCAGCAGCAACAACAACAACAGGGCAACAACAAGGGATGTTTTCAGTGTGGTGCTAAGGGCCATTTCAAAAGAGACTGCCCCCAGCTGAACCAGAATCAGAACAACAACCAGGGAAATGAGAACAACAATGGGGGTAACAACGATGGCAATGGTGCCATGGGCCGTGCATTTGTAATTGGTCAGGGTGATGCGAGGAACGATCCCAATGTTGTGACGGGTAAGTTCTTACTGGATGATTTATTTGTTTCTGTTTTATTCGATTCGGGTGCCAATTTCCTTAAACACCAAGCATGTTGTAGAACTAGCAAACGGTAAAAGTCTTGAGGCCACACACCTAGTTAAGGGTTGTAATCTCTCACTCGCTGGTCAGACCTTTTCTATCGATCTTATCCCCATCGTTCTTGGTAGCTTCGACGTCGTCATTGGGATGGATTGGTTATCCCAACATCGAGCGGAGAATCTTTGCAAGGAGAAAATCGTCCGCATTCGTCGTTCTGGTGAGGAACCTCTTGTCATTCGTGGCGACAAGAGTGGTGCTGTCGTGGGCATCATCTCTTTCCTTAAGGCCCAGAAGTGTTTCCGAAAGGGCCACACTGCTATTCTAGCTCTCGTTACTGACACCTCAACAAAAGAGAAGAAGATAGAAGACATCCCGATCGTACGCGACTTTCCTGAGGTATTCCCTGAGGAGTTACCTAGACTTCCGCCTCATCGTCAGGTAGAGTTTCAAATCGAGCTAGCTCCTGGAGCAGCGCCTATAGCTCGTGCACCTTATCGTTTAGCCCCATCTGAACTAGAAGAACTGTCCGCACAACTACAAGAGCTCTTGGACAAGGGATTCATTCGTCCTAGCTCTTCGCCCTGGGGAGCTCCAGTCTTGTTTGTGAAAAAGAAAGACGGTACCTTTCGAATGTGTATAGACTATCACGAGCTCAACAAGGTGACCGTGAAGAATCGTTATCCTCTCCCGTGTATCGATGACCTGTTCGGCCAGTTGCAAGGGTCGAGCTTCTATTCTAAGATTGATATGAGATCGGGCTACCATCAGCTGAGAGTCTGAGACGAGGACATCTCCAAGACAACATTCAGAACTCGTTACGGCCACTACGAGTTTCTGGTTATGCCTTTTGGGTTGACAAACGCACCTGCGGTCTTCATGGAACTTATGAACCGAGTGTGCAAACCTTACTTGGATAAGTTCGTTATTGTTTTCATTGACGAAATCCTGATCTATTCCAAGAGTCAAGAGGAACACGAGCGTCATCTGCGACTCATTATGGAACTTCTTCGAGCAGAACAACTCTATGCCAAACTTTCGAAATGTGACTTCTGGCTTCGTGAAGTCCATTTCCTAGGCCACGTGGTTAATAAGGATGGGATTAATGTCGATCGATCCAAGGTTGACTCAATCAGGAACTGGCCTGCACCTCGAACTCCAACTAAAATCCGTCAATTCTTGGGTTTGGCGGGTTACTACAGAAGGTTTATTAAGGATTTCTCAAAGATTGTGCAGCCTCTTACTGTTCTTACTCAGAAGGGTGTCACCTACCATTGGGGTGATGCTTAGGAATCCGCATTTCAGCAGCTGAAGTCGAAGCTTTGTAGTGCACCTATTCTCTCATTGCCTGAAGGCACAGACGATTTTGTGGTTTATTGTGACGCGTCCATCCAAGGACTTGGTTGTGTGTTGATGCAACGTGAGAAAGTTATTGCTTACGCATCACGCCAACTTAAGGTTCATGAAAAGAACTACACTACTCACGACTTGGAGTTGGGAGCAGTGGTGTTTGCTCTTAAGATATGGAGACATTACTTGTACGGTACCAAGTGCACCATTTACACCGATCACAAGAGTCTCCAGCATATCTTCGATTAGAAGGAGTTGAACATGCGACAGCGTCGATGGGTCAAACTCCTTAACGACTACGAATGCGCAATCAAGTACCATCCAGGCAAAGCCAATGTTGTGGCTGACGCCCTCAGTTGAAAGTAAACCAAACCCAAGCGTGTACGTGCGTTACAGCTTACCATTCACTCTAGTCTTCCTACCCAAATTCGTGATGCTCAGGTCGAAGCATTGAAAGAAGAGAACATCAAGGCTGAGTCCCTACGAGGATTGGAGAAACGGTTAGAACTAAAGGAAGACGGTGCTTACTACTTAGGGGGGCACATCTGGGTTCCACTTTATGGAAATCTACGTGAGCTTGTGATGGATGAAGCACACAAGTCTCGTTACTCAGTACATCCTGGTTCTGATAAGATGTACTACGATCTCAATGCTGCGTACTGGTGGCCCTACATGAAAGCTAACATAGCGACCTATGTCAGTAAATGTCTGACCTGTGCTAGGGTCAAGGTTGAATACCAGAAGCCATCAGGCCTACTTCAGCAACCAGAGATCCTGACATGGAAATGGGAGCAAATTTTCATGGACTTTATCACTGGCTTACCTAGATCTCAACGAGGAAACGATACCATTTGGGTGATAGTGGATCGATTAACCAAGTCTGCACACTTCCTGGCTATCAAAGCAACGGATAAGTTCTCTACTCTAGCAGACGTCTACCTGAAGGAAGTGGTCTCGAGGCACGGGGTGCCAACCTCCATCATTTCCGATCGTGATCCACGTTTTACCTCTGATTTATGGTAGGCTATGAACAAATCCTTTGGCTCGCGTCTAGATATGAGCACAGCATATCATCCACAGACGGATGGGCAGACTGAACGCACCATTCAAACTCTTGAAGACATGCTTCGAGCATGTGTAATCGACTTTGGTAACGGCTAGGAAAGACACCTACCTTTGGTAGAGTTTTCGTATAACAACAGTTACCACACAAGCATCCAGGCTGCTCCGTTCGAGGCTTTATATGGACGGAAATGTCAATCACCCTTATGCTGGGCAGAAGTTGGTGACAGCCAAATCACTGGCCCAGAACTCGTCGTCGACACGACGGAAAAGATTGCCCAAATACGACAACGAATGGCGGCAGCTCGTGACTGTCAAAAAAGCTATGCTGATAAGCGCAGGAAACCACTCGAGTTCCAAGTTTGGGGATCGAGTGCTACTTAAAGTCTCACCTTGGAAAGGTGTGGTTCGCTTTGGTAAGCGAGGCAAGCTGAATCCACGTTATGTTGGATCATTCGAAATCACTGAGAGAATTGGCAAGGTGGCCTATAGATTGAATCTACCTGAAGAACTCAGTCGAGTTCACAACATATTCCATGTGTCAAATCTGAAGAAGTGTCTGTCAGATGAGACCCTCCTAGTTCCTTTCAAGGAACTCACTATCGACGATCAGTTACGGTTCGTCGAGGAACCAGTAGAGATTACGGACCGAGAAGTTAAGGTTCTCAAACGTACCGGGATACCCATTGTTCGAGTTCGTTGGAACTCCCATCATGGCCCAGAGTTTACCTGGGAACGAGAAGACCAAATGAAACACAAGTATCCCCAGTTGTTCGAGAAAAGTGAAACCACTACTGAGGCTGAAGCTACTGCAGAATTTTGGGACGAAATTCCAAACCAACGGGGAAGGATGTGACACCCCAGGAAACCACGCAACCTAACTAGCATCCTCAGTAACTACGTGCTAAATTTCGGGACGAAATTTCTTTCAACTTGGGGATGATGTGACAACTCGTATTTCAAACCTTTCATTGTACTTTGATGTAACATGCTTAATGTTATGTGATTATGTGACATGTTGATGTTGATGGAATGTTATGTTTATTATGTTATGTGGATGTGTGTAATGTATGTATATATGTAATGTGGTCGCACAACACAAACCCAACCGCACAACTTGAGTCGGATCACACGACACCTTTGGGCCGCACATTATGTTTCTATCCATTTACTCCTCTCAGCCCACTATACTTGAAATCGAGACCAAGGGGTAGCCCATGCAAGGGTTCGGCCCACTTCCCTATTTAAACCAACACATAACCCTTATGAGGTTTTGTTTCCTCATTATTTGCAAAAACACTCAAACACACCAAACCCTAAATCTCTCTCCCTCTCTCTCTCGAACTCGACGGCACCATCTCCTCTCCTCTCAAAGCTTTCTTGTTCGGATCGACCCTTGTTCTACCTTCTAACCAGTTAGTGTTTTACTATTGTTTGTATGTTATGATTCTACATAATGATTTAGGGATGATATATGATTGATTATAATGCAAATTGATGAGATTGGTGTTCATGTAATCGGCTCACATATGTAGTATGTTTAGATCAACATAGGGAATCGATGATAGTATGATTTTAATCAAGAACCGAACACATATTAATCGATTATTATGAGATTGCATTCGAATGGTGAATTGATTTAGCATGATAGGTTGTATGTTAACGTGTGGGTATGTTAGTCTAGTAATCTGATTGATTAATGACTGTTATGATCATGTGTTCATAAGAATTAGTTATTGAATGTTTGATTGATTAATGATTTGCATGATTGGAAACTGTTTGACTATTTTGATCGAGTAAATGGAAAGTGGGAAACTGTTAGAATAATTTTAACTGATTGCATAACATTAGGGATTTACAACTAATCGCACAAGTGCTTAATCGCACAAGGCCAGTCACACAAGCCGGTTACACAAGCTAGGATAATTAGGGTACAATAGTTCAAGCACATAGTATAACTTCTTTAAGCTCAGTCGCACAACATTTTGTGAATCGCACAAGATGTTGGGCCGCATAATATATTCAGTTATGATATGTTGTTGGGCTGAACAGCCCAAAAACCCAATCGCACAAGTTACACTGAATCGCACAAGTGTATTTGGACCGCACAAGATAAGTGTCTGTTTATATGTTTGGGCCGTAAAAGTTTTTGATTACATTGTTGTTGGGCCGGGTATGTTTCTGAGTCGTACAACCCGTTGTGAGTCGCACAAGGTTGTGCTGAATGCACAACAGGTTGGGCCGGATGTTTATTGGGCTTTGAATATTGGATCGCACAAGTTGATTGGGCTCGCACAAGCTCAACAGCCCGATCATCTGAGTCGCACAAGTTTGGGCCTTACATGTACTTGATTGCTACTGTTAATGTGTTCTACGTGTTTGCCATGATCGTTATGTGTTCGTAACTTGTTAGCCTATGTGTAAACTTACGTGCACTACTTGAACCTAGACCTGACTTGTATGGTAACCATGTTAGGACGTGGTTGAACACAAATAACTCAAGTGACCTTTTTGTTTATCTGCCGAGCTAATCTAAGGTGAGTTCACACTTTCTACAAGGCATGAGATTCCCGGTGGTTGGGAATGGGTAAATGATTGAAAGGAAACCTGCGTATTCTCCTTGGTTAGAATACGTACCTCCACCCTCTTAATTGAAGGGTGACAACATTGGAACATGCGTGATCTCCTTATATGGGACACGTACCTCCACCCTCTTAACTGAAGGGTGACAACATTGTTACTAGACCAAAAACTCTACCATTAAGTCCCTCATTTTTTATATCGACTTAATCGCCGGGCCAATGGCGAACGGGTCATTAGTTAAATACCGCTATTAGGTTTGACAAGCCTCACACCGTGTCGCAGAGGACGAGAGTGGACAAATGGATCTGGGCACATCAATGATGATAGACATTGACTTAGGGCACCCAACTTTCTCAGTCAGTAGTCGATATGGTAACGGGTCTACTGGGATATTCATGGGGTAGCTCCCACGGCTGGGAGCCAGAGTAAAAAGGAAAGGATTAATCATGTTTTTTAAACTATGGGGTAACCCCCACGGCAAGTAAGCCAGCTAAAGGAACCTTTGTTTTAGAAACAACTTAAAACGAACACCCATCTGTGAACTCGCTCAACTTTGTTGTTGATTCGTTACTATATGCCTTGCAGGTCGTTAGGTGCTTAGATGGAGCTTGCACAGGAGGTCGAGGTCGTTATGGGACATGGACTGTTGAGTTCCATGTTAAACATTTGAATTATAAACATACATTTTGGGTTTTGAATTTAATGCTTCCGCTGATAACTTGAACTTGTTGATGTGTTTTGTCAGTAATTATATTGTTTGGTTTGGACTTTTATTTATTTAACTTATATTGTTCAATATGATTGGTGGCTGGATCCTGGTCATGTCACGCCTCCTGCGGTGATACTCCGCTTGTGGATTTTGGGGGTGTGACAGTGATTGACTTGGTTTGATCTATTTTGGTGTTGTTAATTTCCGTTAATGATTTGAGGTTTATTAGGGTCCATATGAAGATAAACTGTTTGATCCGTTTGAATGAATTGCTAGATGTTGATTCCTGTTATGAGTTACCAAGAACAGGATCTGGAATAATTGTGGAAGTTACCGATTTTAAATGAATTAAAATTGATTGCATGATTTAAGGAAACTTGTAACTGATCGCACAAGAGCTCAATCGCACAAGGGCTCAGTCGCACAAGTCAGTCGCACAAGCCCCTAATCGCACAAGCTGGGAATTTCAAAAAGTACAACTGTTAAAGCACCTCGTATAATCCTTATAAACTCAATCGCACAACATGTTGTGAGTCGCACAAGGTTGTGTTGATCGCACAACATGTTGGGCCACACAATTATAAACTGTAACTGTCATTTGGGCCGCACCTGATGTTGGGTTGCATGTTATTAGGTCGGGCGTGTTTTGGATCGCACAACCCATTGCGGATCGTAAAAGTTTGTGCTGATCGCACAACAGGTTGGGTCGGTCATTGATTGGGCTGTAATTACCGAATCGCACAAGATAATTGGGCTCGCACAAGCTCAACGGCCCAATCATCTGAATCACACAAGGTTAGGCCTTATGTGTACTTGACTGCTATTGTTAACGTGTTCTATGTGTATGCCATGATCATTATGTGTTCGTGACTTGTTAGCTTATGTGTAAACTTACGTGCACTACTTGAACCTAGACCTGACTTGTATGGTAACCATGTTAGGACGTGGTTGACCACAAACAGCTCGATTGACCTTTTTTCTTATCTACCGAGCTAACCTAAGGTGAGTTCACACTTTCTACAAGGCATGGGATTCCCGGTGGTTGGGAATGGGTAATTGATTGAAAGGAAACCTGAGTATTCTCCTTGGTTAGAATACTTACCTCCACCCTCTTAATTGAAGGGTGACAACATTGGAACCTGCGTGATCTCCTTGTATGGGACACGTACCTCCACCCTCTTAACTGAAGGGTGACAACATTGACACTAGACAAAAACTCTATCATAAGTCCCTCATTTTTATATCAACTTAATCGCCAGGCCATTGGCGAATGGGTCATTAGTTAAATAGCGCTATTAGGTTTGACAAGCCTCACACCGTGCCGCAGAGGACGGGAGTGGACTAATGGATCTGTGCACGTCAATGATGATAGACATTGACTTAGGGCACCCAACTTTCTCAGTCAGTAGTCGATATGGTAATGGGTCTAGTGGGATATTCATGGGGTAGCCCCCACGGCTGGGAGCCAGAGTAAAAGGAAAGGAATGACTATGTTTTTAAACTATGGGGTAACCCCCACGGCAAGTAAGCCAGCTAAAAGAAACTCATGTTTTTGAAACAACTTAAAACAAACACCCAACTGTTAACTTGCTCAACTTTGTTGTTGATTCATTACTATATTCCTTGTAGGACGTTAGGTGCTTAGATGGAGCTTGCACAGGAGGACGAGGTCGTTGTGGGACATGGACGGTTGAGTTCCATGTTAAACCTTATGAACTTATAACTTATGTTTTGGTTTTAAACTTTATGCTTCCGCTGATAACTTGAACTTAGTTAATTTGTTTTGGACACCAATTATATTGTTGGTTGGTTTTATATTTACTTTAATACATTGTTCAATATGACTGGTGGCTGGATCTTGGTCATGTCACGCCTCCTGCGGTGATACTCCGTGTGTGGAATTTGGGGGTGTGACAGATTGGTATCAGAGCCATTGGTTATAGTGAACTTGGTTTTAAAAAAAGGAAAAAGCTTTTTGATAAAAACCAGATTATAACCTGTTTAGTGCTCAACGATCCACAACGACGCTTCGCTCCACGTGCAAGGCTCATCACTTTAGGTGGTATGATTTAAGTTTATATTGCCTACTTGCTAGATTACTTTTACATGGTGTGTTGTTTATGGTATGTTTGTTTAAAATAGTAGCTTGTTGCCTATTAGCCCTACTGCGTTCTTTATGACACACAATTGTTTAATTATTTGACAAGAGGTGGTCAAACTCCTTTCGGATTTCTCGTCACCCTGCTATGACAATCGCCTATGCGTTCTATCTATTCATACGCTTATCTCGACGTGACGTCACCATTTAATCCTCCGTACATTCGGGTTGTACGTCAACATTCACGAAGACCAGACCTGGCTCAAACGAACTCGGACTCAGGAGAACCAAATATCCACGCGTCCATGCTGGCGAGTCTTATTATCTCCACTGGTCGTTGTCACCAAAGAAGCGAAGCAGTTACAGTTACACGCGTTTGTCATTTTGCAACACGAAACTTTACCCACCAAACTTTGTTTTGGACAAATGATACACTCGCGCGACCGCGATGCAACGAACTTCCCTTTTGTGCCAGGCCGCCATGCACCACTACTAGAATTGCTTCTAGACAACAGATTACTTGGTTGAATTCTTCGGTTAGTGTTGGACACCTGTTTTCACTCGATTCTTCGTATGAACCTCACTAATTTCATGTTTCTTTGATCGGCAACTGATATAATGAAATGCTAACAACCATACCACGATTTCCACCGAACACAAGATTACCCCCATTGCCCTGATGGGTGGATAACTCTCATTCTACTTTGATTTACACTTTCGTATACCTAACTTAGCAAATGAATGCTTCTTAATTCCGGGATAGCCTTCGGGACACTCGTGAGCGGGGATACAGATCACTCAACCTACGGACGAACACGATAATTTATACGTTTACCTGACCCACCTTACACTACAAGAGACGTACTTTAAATTCATGATAGTTTTTCTTAAATATGCGGAATCCTTGCACTAGCTCTTACACCGACACATGATTATTGATTAATGATATGTCCAATTTCTACCATTAGCTTAGACCAAACCATCACTCTCTTACCATAGTGACAATGCGTTCTCGCTACTCCATGCTGAGATACTGAAACGAACACGCTCTATCTTAGAGAATTTGGAACGCTCAACTTTCGAACATTGCTGCTCACTCCTTGAAACCTTGAGGGTGGTGATGTATTGTTGATACGATCATACTCTCTTGAACACGTTTTCACGTCTTTCCTTTGGAACTTCACGACTACGCAGACGTACTTTGGATTCATTCGCACGACCCAAGGAACTCCCCCTAACTTGGTTGCTTACTTGATGAATCACCAACACACCTAAGTTCATGGATTCAAGTGAATTGTTCCTCCTTCGCATGTGGGCGAGTCCAACGACTTTTGATGGAAATCCCAGTAAACCTTAACACTACACACTTGTACGACAATCATGCTGCTATTCTTGTTCTGATTGACTTAACCCCGTGATAGCTATATTTGATCAACGACATACTTTATCTTAACTATACCCAACTTGCGTACAACCAGTTGTACCTTCGACATCGGGTAAACCCGTGTTGTGGATTCTTAAATGCTTATTCATCGATTGCGACTACTCTTTCTCATGTTACCGCATCTATACACGATATACTTTCGGGATTCGGTGATCCTAACAACAATCCCCGCGAACACTCGCTTGGACAAGTTACACATTACGAACATTACTCAACAAGCCTTGGGCCATAAATATGATGATACCACAGGTACTGTTCTTTGATCTTGATACGACTGATATGGATTCTCAGTCGCGACATTCGAATCTAGTCTAACCTGACGAATATGTCACTTGTTTTCATCGACGACATCTTGACCTGTTCCAAGAGTCAGGAGGAACACGAGCGCCATCTGTGACTCATTTTGGAACTTCTTCGAACAGAACATCTTTATGCTAAGTTTTCGAAATGTGACTTTTGGCTTCGTGAAGTCCATTTCCTAGGCCGCGTGGTTAATAAGGATGGGATTCACATCGATCCATCCAAGGTTGACTCAATCAAGAATTGGCCTGCACCTCGAACTCCAACAGAAATCCATCAATTCTTGGGTTTGACGGGTTATTACAGAAGGTTTGTTAAGGATTTCTCAAAGATTGCGTAGCCTCTTACTGTTCTTACTCAGAAGGGTGTCACCTACCGTTGGGGTGATGCATAGGAATCCGCATTTCAGTAGCTGAAGTTGAAGCTTTGTAGCGCACCTATTCTCTCGTTACCTGAAGGCACAGACGATTTCGTGGTTTATTGTGACGCGTCAATCCAAGGACTTGGTTATGTGTTGATGCAACGTGGGAAAGTCATTGCTTACGCATCACGCCAACTTAAAGTTCACGAAAAGAACTACACTACTCATGACTTGGAGTTGGGAGCGGTGGTGTTTGCTCTTAAGATATGGAGACATTACTTGTACGGAACAAAGTGCACCATTTACACCGATCATAAGAGTCTCCAGCATATCTTCGATCAGAAGGAGTTGAACATGCGACAGCGTCGATGGATCGAACTCCTTAACGACTACGAATGCTTAATCAAGTACCATCCAGGCAAAGCCAATGTTGTGGCTGACGCCCTCAGTCGAAAGGAAACCAAACCTAAGTGTGTACATGCGTTACAGCTTACTATTCACTCCAGTCTTCCTACCCGAATCCGTAATGCTCAGGTTGAAGCATTGGAAGAAGGGAACCTCTTAGCTGAGTCCTTGAGGGGCATGGAAAAGGCGACTTAAACCCAGGGAAGACGGTACACACTACTTCATGGAACGTGACTGGGTTCCATTCTTTGGAAATCTTTGAGAACTTGTGATGGATGAAGCATATAAATCTCGCTACCCAGTGCATCCTGGTTCTGACAAGATGTACCAAGACCTTAGGACTCTCTACTGGTGGCCCTACATGAAAGCTAATATAGCGACCTACGTTAGTAAATGCTTGACCTATGCTAGGGTCAAGGTTGAATACCAGAAGCCATCAGGCCTACTACAACAACCAGAGATCCCCACATTGAAATGGGATCAAATTTCCACAGACTTCGTCACTGGCTTACCTAGATCTCAACAAGGAAACGATACCATTTGGGTGATAGCGGATCGACTGACAAAGTCTGCACACTTCCTGGCTATCAAGGAAACGGATAAGTTCTCTACCATAGCAGACACCTACCTGAAGGAAGTAGTTTCGAGGCACGGGGTGCCAACTTCCATCATTTCTGATTATGCTCTACGTTTTACATCTGATTTGTGGCAGGCGATGCACAAATCCTTTGGCTCACTTCTAGACATGAGCACAGCTTATCATCCACAGACGGATGGGTAGACCGAACGCACCATCCAAACTCTCGAAGACATGCTTTGAGCATGTGTAATCGACTTTGGTAACGGCTCGGAAAGGCATCTACCTTTGGTGGAGTTTTCGTATAACAATAGTTATCACACTAGCATCCAGACTGCTCCATTCGAGGCTCAGTATGGATGGAAATGCTGATCACCTTTGTGCTGGGCAGAAGTTGGCGACAGCCAAATCACTGGCCCAGAACTCGTCGTTGACACGACGAAGAAGATTGCCCAAATACGACAACGAATGGTGGCAGCTCGTGACCGTCAGAAAAGCTACCGCTGATAAGCGCAGAAAACCACTCGAGTTCCAGGTTGGGGATCGAGTGCTACTTAAAGTCTCACCTTGGAAGGGTGTGATTTGCTTTGGTAAACGAGGCAAGCTAAATCCACGTTATGTTGGACCTTTCGAAATCACTGAGAAAATTGGCCAAGTGGCGTATAGATTGAATCTACCCGAAGAGCTCAGTGGAGTTCACAACGTATTCCATGTGTCAAATCTGAAGAAGTATCTGTCAGATGAGACCCTCATAGTTCCTTTCAAGGAACTCACCATCGATGATCAGTTACGATTTGTCAAGGAACCGGTAGAAATTACGGACCGAGAAGTTAAGATTCTCAAACGTACCAGGATACCCATTGTTCGAGTTCGTTGGAACTCCATTCGTGGCCCAGAGTTTACCTGGGAATGAGAAGATCAAATGAAACACAAGTATCCCCAGTTGTTCGAGAAAAGTGAAACCACTACTGAGGCTGAAGCTACTGCAGAATTTCGGGACGAAATTCCAAACTAACGGGGAGATGATGTGATACCCCAGGAAAACCAGGAAACCACGTAACCTAACTACCTTCCTCAGTGACTACGTGCTAAATTTCGGGACGAAATTTCTTTCAACTTGGGGATGATGTGACAACTCGTATTTTAGAACCTTTCGTGGTGCTTTGATGTAACTCGTTTGAACATTCTGTGACTAGTTAGTTTGTTTGATTTCAATGAGATGTTATGTTTTGCTATGTATGTGTTACGTAATTGTAAATGTGAATATGTATCCTTGGCCGCACAACACTGGTCCAATCGCACAAACCGTTGGACCACGCACACACCTTGTCTTTAATCGCACACGTCTCTCCCTCTCGGCTAAATCTTGTTGTTTTGAACTCGAAACCCAAGGGCAACCCAAAGAGGGGTACGACCCATTCATCTTATGCGCATATCAACATGGGATTGTGTATACTCCTCATAATTTAGAAAACCAGAAACACCCATCAAACCCTAAACTCTCCTCTCCTCTTCCTATTGTGCGACGGCAACAAACCCCCTCCGCCTTCGAAGCCGGCGGCCATCTTCCTCTCTCGAAGCCTTCCTTTTTCCATTACTCGAACTGGTTAGTACTATGTCTATGTTTAATCTCACCCTATGTTATTTCTTGTTACCGTCGATGCACGTTTATTATGTTCATACATGATATTAGATGTTAGTGTCGCATGTTTATATAGAAGTTTTGAGGAACATCCTATGCTCTGCTGCTTAGATGTAACCGAAATAAACAATAGATGATGATTGCCGACATAGGGATTTTGGTAATGCTATGTACTTGTTAAGAATCATATGCTCTAGGGTTGATGGGTTTTGATCCAATCCGATTGGTTAATTATAACGGTAATGTTTAAAAGTTTAATGACATGAAGTTTCTGTTTGATCCGAGTTATGTATAGAACATGTTATTTGTTTCTATTATTGGCTCGAGGGCAATTAGGGTTCATTTAAATAATCTTGGTGATTGACTTGGTTTGATCTATTTTGGTGTTGTTAATTGCCATTAATGATTTGAGGTTTATTAGGGTCCATATGAAGATAATCTGTTTAATCCATTTGAATGAATTGCTAGATGTTGATTCCTATTATGTGTTACCAAGAATAGGATCTGGAATAATTGTGGAAGTTACCGATTTTAAATGAATTAAAATTGATTGCATGATTTAAGGAAACTTGTAACTGATCGCACAAGAGCTCAGTCGCACAAGTCAGTCGCACAAGCCCCTAATCGCACAAGTTGGGAATTTCATAAAGTACAACTGTTAAAGCACCTCGTATAATCCTTATAAACTCAATCGCACAACATGTTGTGAGTCGCACAAGGTTGTGCTGATCGCACAACATGTTGGGCCACACAATTATAAACTGTAAATGTCATTTGGGCCGTAGCAGATGTTGGGTTGCATGTTATTGGGCCGGGGCGTGTTTTGGATTGCACTATCCGTTGCGGATCGCACAAGTTTGTGCTGATCGCACAACAGGTTGGGCCGGTCATTGATTTGGCTGTAATTACCGAATCACACAAGATGATTGGGCTCGCACAAGCTCAACGGCCCAATCATCTAAATCGCACAAGTTTAGGCCTTATGTGTACTTGACTGCTACTGTTAACGTGTTCTATGTGTATGCCATGATCATTATGTGTTCGTGACTTGTTAGCTTATGTGTAAACTTACGTGCACTACTTGAACCTAGACCTGACTTATATGGTAACCATGTTAGGACGTGGTTGATCACAAACAGCTCGATTGACCTTTCTGTTTATCTGCCGAGCTAACCTAAGGTGAGTTCACACTTTCTACAAGGCATGGGATTCCCGGTGGTTGGGAATGGGTAATTGATTGAAAGGAAACCTGCGTATTCTCCTTGGTTAGAATACGTACCTCCACCCTCTTAATTGAAGGGTGACAACATTGGAACCTACGTGATCTCCTTGTGTGGGACACGTACCTCCACCCTCTTAACTGAAGGGTGACAACATTGACACTAGACAAAAACTCTATCATAAGTCCCTCATTTTTATATCGACTTAATCGCCGGGCCAATGGCGAATGGGTCATTAGTTAAATAGCGCTATTAGGTTTGACAAGCCTCACACCATACCGCAGAGGACGGGAGTGGACTAATGGATCTAGGCACGTCAATGATGATAGATATTGACTTAGGGCACCCAACTTTCTCAGTCAGTAGTCGATATGGTAACGGGTCTAGTGGGATATTCATGGGGTAGCCCCCACAGCTGTAACATCTGTGCTTGTAATCATTGTGAACAGTTCAATTATCAATAAAACAATGTTATTTGATCCCAATGTTTGTTTGGTTATGTTTTACATTTTTCAAGTTTTGACTTTTATTTAATTTCAAACTCTATATCGCTTTCTGGAGAGTTATACGCAAACTGGTGCATAAACGTAGTCAGTTTAATGCGAAAAATACTCTGGAACATCAACATATACTTAACATACCTTAAATAACCTTTACATAACTTAGAAATAAGTTTTGAAGGCTTTGGTATGTCAAAAACAAGTTAATTCGCTTACAGGGACTAAACTTGACAAACTGCGAAAGTATGCCAATTTGAACTGTAACGAACATTCCGGAACATGACCATAAGTTAAACATACCATAAATATCCTTTACCTAGCTTAGAAATAGGCTTTGAGGGGTTCGGTATGCTAAAATAAACTTTTGGGTCATTCAGGGACTAAAAGCGTCAAAAAGTGCGCAAGTTTGCACTTTCGCGCATAACTTACGATCTGAATACATCCGGACATCCAAAAATTTATGTAAGCACTAAAATATTTTATTTTAGTGTTTGGCTTGAGAAAAATCCATTCGTCACGCAATTTGGATCGTTTTTCGCGCTTATGCGCATTCCGTCGTAATTAAGCGAACATCGCGATCGTACGACCAAACGAACCAACATCCGGCATTTTAGGGCCTTAACGTTGGTTAAACGGGCCTTAAACATGTCGGAAATGGATTTAATACACAACAGGGACCAAAACTATCATTTTTGAAACTTGGTTTCTGATCAGAAGGCCCAGGCGGCCCGCGTAAGCCCAGGGTGATCTCTTACGCGGCCCGCGTCAGACTCCCAGACCAGATTCAATGTTTAAACAGCCTGTTATCAGCTGTTATGCACTCCTAATCCTCTTGCACATGGTATTTCTCAATACTAGGGGCTCAAATGGTTTTGTAAAACCATGTTCTTGAGGTGTATGGCCAAGATCAAAGCACGGTTTCCAAGAAACGATCCTAACGGTGAACCGAAATCTATAAATACCCACACCCCCCAATTGCAAAACCCACTTGATTTCTTAAAATTTCTCTAAGTTGAAGTGAAATCCACTCCATACCTGAGAATATTTGAGAAATCAAAGCTTTCGGGGACCCTTTGTAAGTATTCCTTCGTTCTTTTATTGCTTTTCGAGTCTGAAAGTCAAACTTTGTTTGACTTTCTGCATTGACCAGTTTATGGTCAATGCGAAGTTCGTTTGAACTTCGCAACGTGATTGTAATCACGATGGTTATAGTCCCTTGTGACTATGCCTACTGATTACCACGTTGTCTAGGGTCGTAAGGCTAAGCGATCTAATAAATCGCTTATACCTTCGAACCTGACCCATTTGGTTGATCATTAGGATCCGACCAAACACATTAGGTGACCATAGTATATAGGGAATAACCTTCCGGGGTTATACCTTATGGTCACGACGTTTAGTTAGTTGTATGATAGGTAGTTTATATGCCTTAGGTAAATTACCAAAATACCCCTTTGACGCCAAAATTCATTTTGAACATATGTAACGTAACTTTTGACATCTAAACTGATTTGACAACAATATTAGACATGTTAAGGCATATATTACTTGCCATAGGACTAGTTAAGCGGTCCGAACGCGTTTCACGCAAACGACGCGTTAAAGTAGCATAAGCTACCTAAACGGGTCGTAATGGGTCGTAAGCACTTAGGTTAGGTTTCATTTAGTATGTAGGCTTTGTTAAACCATATTACATGAGTTCTCATACTCATTTGGTTTACGAGCCCTCATTCTATCCGATCTTCCGATTTAGGTCCGGTTTATTAGTGTAGTTACCTATATTAGGTGCCGTTTGATATCCGTGATCTATAGCATTGTTTGGTTGTTACTCAAGGACTACTAAGCAATCTCAAGTGAGTACATAGAACCCCCCTCTTTAACTGTTTTCAAACTGTTTTGGGGTGAAACACATGTGCCTACTTGTTGCTTTCCTGTTTTCACATCATATACTTGTTATGTTCATTAGTACATTTATAGTACATGATTTACATTACATTTCATGCTATGTATGCCCATTGTGTGCATACTTAGTACATTGTTTTACATTACATTTCTGCTATGTATGTTGACTGATAGCATGCTAGCACATTGATTTACATGACTTTTCTGCTTTGTATGTTAACTTAGCATACTTAGTACATTGTTTTCATATGACATGTTTACAATTGCTATAACATTTGGTTTGCACAAACGAGACTTATATACGTTCATTAACATTAGCTACGCCGCTCGGTAGTAAGTAGTGGTACCATATGACTTGACAAATCCCATTCCTGACATCTCGGGTTTTGTTTGGATGTAAGGAATGACTGAATCCGAAAACATTTCTTTTGATAACCTTGACTGAAAGGGTTATCCGACTGTCTCAAGGCTTGAATGTATGCGTTAACTTACCACATAAATGTTTGTATCAATGTAACATGCATTCACTTTGCAAAACATAACTTTTTTGATATATTCCAAATACTTTGTTTTGTACATTTCTACATTTGGATTATGTGAAAATACTTTACTTACAATACATAACATTTGTTACACATTACTTGACTACTTTTGGACTATTAACATTTGATACAATTTATACGAGGACTTTTGACAATTGGTTTAAACATAGACTTTATACATTGGTGGTTTGCTTAAGTGACTTGAGTAACGAGATGTGAGTAATATGATACAAGCATGGTGGATACGCCGCTGGTACTTCCTACATATAAGTGTTTGTATTATATTACATATCATAGCGTTATTTAAATCATTCAATTTGGACTTATACATTTTACACAAATAACACGATTTTCACAAGACTTTGGTTTACAAACAATTTATTTTATACAACTCATTTTACTTGGTTATTCATTTAACCATACATTATTCTTTTATTTATACATATCATCTGATCTTATCGCTCTTTAAATGATTTACAAAACAAAACAATTAACAAGGTTCATGACTAAATTTTATTAAACATTTTCTTAAACTTAAGTCATGAATCCAATTTTCACAAACCTATGTATCTCACAGGCATTTTTATGCTGATGTACCTATTTTCACATGTGTTTTCAGGAGCTTTTGCATAGGATGATGATCGAGACACACTTAGGCGGACTTGTGCCTTAGTGACTTAAAATGAAGCAAGAACTAGTTAGTTTATGTTAAGAACTCTTTATTTTTTTCTGTTTTGAGACAATGTAACACTCTTGTTTGATAAATAAAATATAACTTTGTATGCCATGGTTATGAAACAATTAATTCTGTTACAACACTCCCCAACGTTTCCGCCACGTTTGGTTGTTCCACGTGGTCGGGGTGTGACAGAAGAGTTGGTATCAGAGCCAATGGTTATAGGGAATTAGGTTATTAGTAATGCTTTGACCTAGACTATAACCTTTCTAGGACCCTAACACAAATTATCTTGTGTTTAGATCTTAAAACATGCACATCACCTATCCTTAGGTGATTATCAAAACAAGAACCCAATTTTTCCGAAATGATTTTTTTTTTAAAAAATCAATCATCTGTTTTTAAATGATTTATTACAAGGTTTTGAACCCTCTGTTATAAGGTTTTGAACCCCTTTGAATTTTCAAAATCTCGTCAAAGTTTTGGGTTTTAAATAATGTGAACATGTGCAAACTGGAAGGGTGAATGCCTGTACCCTGGGTTTTCTGTCTAAGGCTAGAGTGTTCGTACAAATCCACATAATCGGACCAGTCACTCTTACCTGGGAACTCTTGGGGTGAGTGTTCACTTATAGGCGAGCATGTCTTCGCGATACATTATTTTTTTTGACCCATTTACTTTGATTAGTCACTGTGTGTCGTTTGTTTGCTTTGTGATGCGAACAAATGACCACCATCTTTGCTTTTGTTGATTTTGTTTCATCTCATTCTCTTCATCCAATCATCTCACTCGTTTCCTTTCATGTTTTCCTCTTTTAGAATGCCTCCTCGACGCGAAAACCAGATAGCGACTGCCGAACTGGCAGAAATTATTGCGCAGCAAATGGCTGCTCAATTCCCAAACCTCTTTGCTCAATGGAACCAAGCCAACAACAACAACAATGGTCCATGCAATTTCAAGAGTTTTAACTCGGCTAAACCACTCAAGTTTAGTGGTTCTGAGGGAGCGACTGGGCTTCTTCAATGGTTCAAGAGCATTGAGAATACTTTCCGCCACGTGCAGTGTCCTGACAATCGCAAGGTCGAGTTTTCTTCAAGTGTGTTTCAGAAGAGGGCTCTCACATGGTGGAACGGGGTTATGAGAGACCGTGGTGCAGAAGTTGCTCTAGCACAAACTTGGGCCGAACTTAGGGCCCTTATGATGAGGGAGTTTTGTCCTCGTCATGAACAGTGAGCTTTGGAGAAAGAGTTTGATGACTTGAAACAAGACAGTGGCGAGCACAGGGCGTATACTGACAGGTTTGAGGAGTTGAGTCTGCTTTGCCCAACAATGGTTACCCCACTCGACAAGGCTATCGAAAGATACATCGACGGCCTACCTGACTCAGTGCAAGACATCATTACTGGTAGTAACCCTGCCACACTCCGTCAGGCGATCGAGTTAGCAGCGACATTGACTGAGTCGCAGGTTCGAAAGGGAAAGCTGCATAAAAAGGGTGACAAGGGTAAGAAGCAGGCGTCTGACAAGGAAGATAGCAAGAAAGGTCAAAACAAGAAGGGAAAGAATTCTGGTTCCTCAAAGGGTTCTAGGAAACGAAAGGCTTCCCAAAACTATGCCGTTACTGCACAGGCTCAAGCTGCACCAAATCAGCCTGCGCAACCACCCGCCAAGAAGCCTTATCTTGGTAATGCACCTTTGTGCAACAGGTGTAACGGCCATCACCTACCACATCTCCAATGTCGTCATTGCACTAACTGTGGGAGAATTGGTTATCTTGCCGCTACTTGTCGCATTCCTGCTAACCAGAATCAGGCCGTTCATAACCAAGCCCAACAAGTTGCTCAGCCTCTTGCTCAGCAACAAGGTCAAGCTGCACGACCTCATTTTCCTCCTGGTTCGTGCTACAATTGTGGGGATCTGACCCACTACAGAAACCGGTGCCCAAGGCTAGCCAACCAGAATCAGAATCCAAATCAGAATCAGGCTCAGGCTCGAGGTCGAGTCTTCAACATGAACGCACAAGTGGCACAAGCAGACAATGAAGTGGTGAACGGTACGTTCTTTATTAATAATCAGCCTGCATCTGTTCTTTTTGATTCGGGTGCCGATAAGAGTTTTGTGTCTTTATCTTTTGAGCCATTGCTTCGAGTGTCTAGAACGAAACTAGGTAAACCTTTGACAGTAGAGGTTGCTAGTGGTGAACCCATTATTCTTGATTTTGTTCTTCGCAACTGCCAGTTGAACCTTAACGACCATCTTTTCCCTATCAAACTCACGCCAATGCGACTTGGAAGCTTCGACGTTATAGTGGGTATGGATTGGTTAGCCAAGCATCACGCAGAGGTAGTTTGTTTTGAGAAGATTGTTCGTGTGCCGCTTTCGACAGGGGAGATCCTACAGGTTCGTGGTGAGAAACCTGCTGGTAGTCTCAAACTCATGTCTTGTTTTAAAGCTCGGAAGTATCTGCGAAAGAACTATGTGGCCTTTTTGGCACATGTTGTAGCAGATAAGGGCAAAGGTAAGTCTATTCAAGATATCCCTGTTGTTCGGGATTATCCTGAAGTTTTTCCTAAAGAGTTACCTGGTCTACCCCCAGCACGCCAAGTCGAGTTCCGTATTGATCTCGTACCTGGTGCAAATCCCATTGCCAGATCTCCATATCGTCTTGCACCGTCAGAGATGCAAGAGTTGTCTAAGCAACTTCAGGAGCTCTCCGACAAAGGTTTTATCCGTCCTAGCTTTTCACCTTGGGGTGCTCCCGTTCTTTTTGTCAAGAAAAAGGATGGATCTTTTAGGATGTGTATCGATTATCGTGAGCTTAACAAGCTCACCATCAAGAATCGATATCCCCTACCTCGCATTGATGATCTCTTTGATCAGTTACAAGGCGCTTCTTATTTTTCGAAGATCGATCTGCGATCTGGATATCATCAACTTCGTGTGCATGAAGAAAATATTCCCAAGACAGCGTTCCGCACTCGTTATGGGCATTATGAGTTCACAGTCATGCCATTTGGTTTGACTAATGCTCCTGCTGTTTTCATGGACTTAATGAATAGGGTCTGCAAGCCTTATTTGGATCAGTTCGTCATTGTTTTTATTGATGACATCTTGATATACTCTAAGACGTGAGCTGATCACGAGCAACATCTTCGTCTTACTCTGGAGCTCCTAAAGAAAGAGCAACTTTTCACCAAATTCTCCAAGTGTGAATTCTAGCTTAAAGAAGTTCAATTCTTAGGACATATTATCAACGAACAAGGTATTCATGTAGATCCCTCCAAGATCAGTGCGATTAAGGATTGGGATACGCCTACTACTCCTACTGAAGTTCGTTCTTTTCTTGGTCTAGCGGGTTATTACCGCCGCTTCATTGAAGATTTCTCGAAGATTGCAGTTCCTCTAACTGCTCTAACTCAGAAAAACAAACCCTTTGATTGGGGATTCAAGCAAGAGGAAGCGTTTTTGACTTTGAAACAGAAACTTTGCGACGCGCCTGTTCTGACTTTGCCTGAGGGCAATGATGATTTCGTCGTTTATTGCGATGCATCTAAATTGGGTCTTGGCTGTGTTCTGATGCAAAGGAACAAATTCATAGCATACGCATCGAGGCAGTTGAAGATACATGAGAAGAACTACACCACTCATGATCTTGAGTTGGGTGCAGTTGTTTTCGCCCTAAAGATATGGAGACACTATTTGTACGGTACAAAATGTGTGGTTTTCACGGACCACAAAAGTCTTCAGCATATCTTCAATCAGAAAGAACTCAACATGAGGCAACGACGTTGGGTTGAGCTTTTAAACGACTATGACTGCGAAATTCGCTACCATCCTGGTAAGGCGAATGTCGTAGCCGATGCATTGAGTCGTAAGGAACGTACTAAGCTTCATTGTGTTCGTGTTCAATCTGTTATTCAAGCTCGATCCGATATCCAAGCCCGCATTTCTCAGGCTCAACAATCTTGTGTTTCACAAGGTTTGATGGATAAGGAATTTCCCTATCACATAACACCTGATCTAGAACTGAAGGACAGTGGATCGTATTACTTCATGGACCGTTTGTGGGTCCCAAGCCAAGATAATCTTCGCACCTTGCTTATGGATGAAGCCCATAAGTCTCGTTATTCTGTTCATCCTGGCTCAGATAAGATGTATAAGGATCTTCATATTCAGTATTGGTGGCCTGGTATGAAGAAAGACATTGCCTTATATGTATCAAAATGCCTTACTTGTCTTAAGCTTAAGGCTGAACATCAGCGTCCATCTGGTTTATTGGTACAACCAGAGATCCCAGTTTGGAAATGGGAAAACATTACTATGGATCTCATTACTAAACTTCCGCGCACAAAGAAAGGTCATGATGCCATCTGGGTAGTTGTTGATCGTCTTACTAAGTCAGCGCATTTCTTGCCAATCCGTGAGGATTTTTCTGCTGACAAACTTGCTAAAATCTATGTGGATGAAATTGTAGCTCGACCTGGTGTTCCTTTGAACATCATTTCTGACAGAGATGCTCGTTTCACTTCTCATTTTTGGAGAACCATGCAATCTGCTATGGGGACCCAACTTAATCTGAGCACCGCTTATCATCCGCAAACGGATGGTCAATCTGAGAGAACAATCCAGACTTTGGAGGATATGCTTAGAGCTTGTGTGATCGATTTTGGTGGTAGTTGGGATTCACATCTTCCGTTGATTGAATTCTCCTACAACAACAGTTATCACTCCAGCATCAACATGGCTCCTTTCGAGGCTCTCTATGGTCAAAAATGTCGTTCACCAGTCTGCTGGAATGAGATCGGTGAGGCTCAGCTTACTGGACCTGCCCTCATTTTAGAGACAACTGACAAGATTAAGAAAGTTCGTGATAACCTTCAGACAGCTAGAAGCCGTCAAAAGAGTTACGCGGACCCAAAACGCAAGCCCTTGGAATTTCAAGTCGGTGATCGAGTATTACATAAGGTCTCACCTTGGAAAGGTGTGATCATATTTGGAAAGAAAGGAAAACTTGCACCTAGATACGTTGGACCATTCAAGATCGTCGAAAGAATCGGTAAGGTAGCCTACAGACTTGAGTTACCTCCTGAACTTGGAAATGTTCATCCAACCTTTCACATGTCCAATCTCAAGAGGTGTTTAGCTGATGAGAACCTCCACATACCGCTTGACGAAATTCGTGTTGATAAAACACTGAAATTTGTCGAGAAACCTGTGGAAATCATGGAACGTGAAGTCAAGTGGCTTAAACGCAAGTGCATTCCTTTGGTCAAGGTTCGCTGGGAAGCTAAACGTGGACCCGAGTTTACTTGGGAATGCGAAGATCAAATGAAGGCGAAATATCCGCATCTTTTCCCACGAGTTTCCTCTAAATAAATTTCGGGACGAAATTTCCACAAGTAGGGGAGACTGTAACATCTGTGCTTGTAATCATTGTGAACAGTTCAATTATCAATAAAACAATGTTATTTGATCCCAATGTTTGTTTGGTTATGTTTTACATTTTTCATGTTTTGACTTTTATTCAATTTCAAACTCTATATCGCTTTCTGGAGAGTTATACGCAAACTGGTGCATAAACATAGTCAGTTTAATGCGAAAAATACTCTGGAACATCAACATATACTTAACATACCTTAAATAACCTTTACATAACTTAGAAATAAGTTTTGAAGGCATTGGTATGTCAAAAACAAGTTAATTCGCTTACAGGGACTAAACTTGACAAACTGCGAAAGTATGCCAATTTGAACTGTAACGAACATTCCAAAACATGACCATAAGTTAAACATACCATAAATATCCCTTACCTAGCTTATAAATAGGCTTTGAGGGGTTCGGTATGCTAAAATAAACTTTTGGGTCATTCAGGGACTAAAAGCGTCAAAAAGTGCGCAAGTTTGCACTTTCGCGCATAACTTACGATCTGAATACATCCGGACATCCAAAAATTTATGTAAGCACTAAAATATTTTATTTTAGTGTTTTGCTTGAGAAAAATCCATTCGTCACGCAATTTGGATCGTTTTTCGCGCTTATGCGCATTCCGTCGTAATTAAGCGAACATCGCGATCGTACGACCAAACGAACCAACATCCGGCATATTTTTGAGCATGTTTCATGTCCACAATGTTTAGGCATCATTTTAGGGCCTTGAAGTTGGTTAAACGGGCCTTAAACATGTCGGAAATGGCTTTAATACACAACAGGGACTAAAACTGTCATTTTTGAAACTTGGTTTCTGATCAGAAGGCCCAGGCGGCCCGCGTAAGCCCAGGGTGATCTCTTACGCGGCCCGCGTCAGACTCCCAGACCAGATTCAATGTTTAAACAGCCTGTTATCAGCTGTTATGCACTCCTAATCCTCTTGCACATGGTATTTCTCAATACTAGGGGCTCAAATGGTTTTGTAAAACCATGTTCTTGAGGTGTATGGCCAAGATCAAAGCACGGTTTCCAAGAAACGATCCTAACGGTGAACCGAAATCTATAAATACCCACACCCCCCAATTGCAAAACCCACTTGATTTCTTGAAATTTCTCTAAGTTGAAGTGAAATCCACTCCATACCTGAGAATATTTGAGAAATCAAAGCTTTCGGGGACCCTTTGTAAGTATTCCTTCGTTCTTTTATTGCTTTTCGAGTCTGAAAGTCAAACTTTGTTTGACTTTCTGCATTGACCAGTTTATGGTCAATGCGAAGTTCGTTTGAACTTCGCAACGTGATTGTAATCACGATGGTTATAGTCCCTTGTGACTATGCCTACTGATTACCACGTTGTCTAGGGTCGTAAGGGTAAGCAATCTAATAAATCGCTTATACCTTCGAACCCGACCCATTTGGTCGATCATTAGGATCCGACCAAACACATTAGGTGACCATAGTATATAGGGAATAACCTTCCGAGGTTATACCTTATGGTCACGACGTTTAGTTAGTTGTATGATAGGTAGTTTATATGCCTTAGGTAAATTACCAAAATACCCCTTTGACGCCAAAATTCATTTTGAACATATGTAACGTAACTTTTGACATCTAAACTGATTTGACAATAATATTAGACATGTTAAGGCATATATTACTTGTCATAGGACTAGTTAAGCGGTCCGAACGCGTTTCACGCGAACGACGCGTTAAAGTAGCATAAGCTACCTAAACGGGTCGTAATGGGTCGTAAGCACTTAGGTTAGGTTTCATTTAGTATGTAGGCTTTGTTAAACCATATTACATGAGTTCTCATACTCCTTTGGTTTACGAGCCCTCATTCTATCCGATCTTCCGATTTAGGTCCGGTTTATTAATGTAGTTACCTATATTAGGTGCCGTTTGATATCCGTGATCTCTAGCATTGTTTGGTTGTTACTCAAGGACTACTAAGCAATCTCAAGTGAGTACACAAAACCCCCCTCTTTAACTGTTTTCAAACTGTTTTGGGGTGAAACACATGTGCCTACTTGTTGCTTTCCTGTTTTCACATCATATACTTGTTATGTTCATTAGTACATTTATAGTACATGATTTACATTACAATTCATGCTATGTATGCCCATTGTGTGCATACTTTGTACATTGTTTTACATTACATTTCTGCTATGTATGTTAACTGATAGCATGCTAGCACATTGATTTACATGACTTTTCTGCTTTGTATGTTAACTTAGCATACTTAGTACATTGTTTTCATATGACATGTATACAATTGCTATAACATTTGGTTTGCACAAACGAGACTTATATACGTTCATTAACATTAGCTACGCCGCTCGGTAGTAAGTAGTGGTACCATAGGACTTGACAAATCCCATTCCTGACATCTCGGGTTTTGTTTGGATGTAAGGAATGACTGAATCCGAAAACATTTCTTTTGATAACCTTGACTGAAAGGGTTATCCGACTGTCTCAAGGCTTGAATGTATGCGTTAACTTACCACATAAATGTTTGTATCAATGTAATATGCATTCACTTTGCAAAACATAAGTTTTTGATATATTCAAAATACTTTGTTTTGTACATTTCTACATTTGGATTATGTGACAATACTTTACTTACAATACATAACATTTGTTACACCTTACTTGACTACTTTTGGACTATTAACATTTGATACAATTTATACGAGGACTTTTGACAATTGGTTTAAACATAGACTTTATACATTGGTGGTTTGCTTAAGTGACTTGAGTAACGAGATGTGAGTAATATGATACAAGCATGGTGGATACGCCGCTGGTACTTCCTATATATAAGTGTTTGTATTATATTACATATCATAGCGTTATTTAAATCATTCAATTTGGACTTATACATTTTACACAAATAACACGATTTTCACAAGACTTTGGTTTACAAACAATTTATTTTATACAACTCATTTTACTTGGTAATTCATTTAACCATACATTATTCTTTTATTTATACATATCATCTGATCTTATAGCTCTTTAAATGATTTACAAAACAAAATAATTAACAAGGTTCATGACTAAATTTTATTAAACATTTTCTTAAACTTAAGTCATGAATCCAATTTTCACAAACCTATGTATCTCACAGGCATTTTTATGCTGACGTACCTATTTTCACATGTGTTTTCAGGAGCTTTTGCAAAGGATGATGATCGAGACACACTTAGGCGGACCTGTGCCTTAGTGACTTAAAATGAAGCAAGAACTAGTTAATTTATGTTAAGAACTCTTTATTTTTTTTCTGTTTTGAGACAATGTAACACTCTTGTTTGATAAATAAAATATAACTTTGTATGCCATGGTTATGAAACAATTAATTCTGTTACAACACTCCCCGACGTTTCCGCCACGTTTGGTTGTTCCACCTGGTCGGGGTGTGACAACAGCTGGGAGCCAGAGTAAAAGGAAAGGAAAGGAATGATTATGTTTTTAAACTATAGGGTAACCCCCACGGCAAGTAAGCCAGCTAAAAGAAACTCATGTTTTTGAAACAACTTAAAACGAACACCCAGCTGTGAACTCGCTCAACTTTGTTGTTGATTCGTTACTATATGCCTTGCAGGTCGTTAGGTGCTTAGATGGAGCTTGCACAGGAGGACGAGGTCGTTGTGGGACATGGACGGTTGAGTTCCATGTTAAACCTTATTAACTTATAACTTATGTTTTGGTTTTAAACTTTATGCTTCCACTGATAACTTGAACTTAGTTAATTTGTTTTGGACACCAATTATATTGTTGGCTGGTTTTATATTTACTTTAATACATTGTTCAATATGATTGGTGGCTGGATCCTGGTCATGTCACGCCTCCTGCGGTGATACTCCGCGTGTGGAATTTGGGGGTGTGACAGATCTGGCGGGCGTTTGGATGTTTCAAGTGAGGTTGGGAATAAAAGATGTCATCCGTAGTATAAGGGTTTGGATAACACGTCTTATCCTAGATAAGACACATCATTCAAAGCCTGGTTTTATTTAAAGTCTTTTGTCGAGTCCTTATGGAACTCTAAAACAATTTGCATGGTTTGTATTTGGATTTGAAGTTGTGTTTGGTTTTCAAGACAATGTTGTTCGTGATATTTTAAACTTATTTAATGGATGATCATCTTTAGTTTCATCATATAGTTGTTATTATGGTTGAATGAAATGATATTAAGCAAGTCACACATAATCACGCTTCCGCAAAAGTCAGGGTGTGAAAGTTTGGTATCAGAGCTTCGATTGTAGCGAACTAGGATTCCTTCTCGAGTCTAGACTACAATCATTAGGGCTCTCATGAAAATATTTTTACAACATGTTTTCATTGCATACACGAAACGCCCAGATCCAGGGAAACAAACATTTTCACAAACGAAAAGACAAGAAACACGATTGCAAGGTTTACTTTTGTGGTTTAGTCTGGGAGACTAGGTGGTTTAGTCTGGGAGACTAGGTGGTTTAGTCTAGGAGACTAGGAAGGATACATGATTTTGTGATACATTGTCTTTGATTGCATATTAAATGATAGTGGTTAATATATGTGCATATGTTATGATTGTTCTGTTACAGACACTATGTCTTCATCCGAGAGCGGATTGTCCGATATTGATGACCCTATGGCTATTGTGTCTAACGAAGAGATCGCACCAGAGCCAGAGATCTTTACCTCAGATACTGAGAGCGACCTAGATATGCTATCAGATGACGATGACGACTTCCAGCCATTTGCGTTGCCTGATTTTGGAGATGACTTACCGCTTGCTGATGGTATTCCAGACGAGGATCCTTTTGTTATTCCCATTCCAGTCCATGATCATCTTATCATCGGGCATCCCGATGGTGAGCATATTGTGGCACCGATCCTCACTCCTGTTCCTTTAGTGGTCATCCCTCCTGAGGATTGGCCTTTTGATGATCTATTTGATGATGATGTTGACCTGTTTATTGATGGTCCCCCTGATGATGCCCATGGTGATAGAGAGCTAGATGAGGACGTTGTTGCTAGTCCACTCCCTGAGATCCCTGTTATTGAGATTTCCTTTGAATCTAGTTTGCACTCTGTTTCAGATTCCTTTGAGTCTGTGACGTCTTCCGCCTTGCAGGCAGTTGGATTACGACGCTACGCCACTGATTCTGATGATGATACAGCCATGTCAGCTGCACCATCCCCTCTACATGATCTCGAGCTTGATCTTGAGCTAGATTTTGTTCCTGTTGATCAGCCTGACGTTGCACCTGCTGATCCTGAGCCCTTACCTGATCATGACCCTATTCCATTTGGCTTACCTGACATTGCACCCCTCATACCTGACCCAGTTCCTGCACCAGTTGACCCTCCTGTTATTGAGCCATTCATTCCTCCACTTGCACACGCACCTACTGATGTTGCTCTTTTTCACCCTGTGGAGTCTGATGTTCATCTTGTTGATCTACCTATCGTTTTCTTGCAGGATATACCCGCACCCCATCCAGGGGAAGGTACTTCAGGCCAGCAGCCTAGTCATGACCCTCATGTTTCAGCGGCTTTTCCACACATTCCCCAGTCTGCACCTTTTGCTCCTTTTACTTCTTCACCACTTGATGAGCCACTCAGATGGTTCCCACCGTACACCATGCCGATTTCGAATCCCTACCATCCCTCTTACTTTGTTGGTTATACACGGGATGAGCTACTCTTATCACTGTAGCTCCAGTAGGAGATCATGAGTCATAGGATTTTGGAGCTTGAGATGACACCGCGTCCTTTACCATGTCCTTGTCAGCCCGTTTTTGTTCCCCCTCGTTCATCACCGTCTCCATTTTCACATCCACCTGCTCCACTCACTCCTTTTACAGAGTTTGATGCTCGATTTCTCATTGTCGAGCAGCAGATCAGTTATCTGTTGCGTCATGTTTATGAGCTTGAGGAGGAGCTTGCGCATGTGCGTAGTTTGCTTTTCTTTCATCCACCTCCTCCTCCACCACAATCAGCATAGCTGGTTTTTGGTTTTATGTAGGTTGCTTTGCTTTTGATGAGAGCACCACTATTGAGCCGAGCTTGTGAAGCCTTTTGGAGACCACCTTTTGATTGTATGATTTCTGTAGACTGGTAGACTTGTTGGACAAGGATAGTGTGACCCTGAGTTCCTTTTGATATGGTACATTTTGTAAAACATGTAACAATATTTATGGTCGATGATTAATGAAAGCTCAATCGTCATGTTCTCATTAAATACGTTGTTAATTTACATGTTTGTAATTTGATTGTGATGCTAAATGACATGCTTGCTATGATGAACGCTATTATATATACGTACTACTTATTATACAAATAAGACCTGACCTGACCTATCCAATCTTCTTTTAGAAGATGCCTCCTTGAAGGAACACTCAGTTGCCCACAACAGAGGCAGAACTGCACGAACGGATTTCACAGGCAATCGCACAACATGAGGCCCTACGCTCTGAACACAGCGGAGGTACCTCAGGAAATAACCCACCTCACGGTAATGTTTAAGTCACCCTAGACACATTACAATACGTTTGGACATTTCCATGTGTGTTTGCTAATGCTTTCTGTGAATGATGTTGCTTGTACAGGCTGTACTTACAAGCAGTTACTTGACTGCAAGCCTCTGAACTTTGACGGCACTAGAGGTGCTGTAGCTTTTATAAGATGGGCTGAGAAGACAGATTCCGTGCTGCAAATGAGCAAGTGTGCGCCGGAGCATCAAGTCACCTACATTTCTGGACTATTCCTAGATGGAGCTTTGTCATGGTGGAACCTTCAGGTCCAGACTCTAGGTGAGGCGGCAGCATATGCTATGACTTGGGATGAGATGAAAGAGCTGATGCGTAAGAAGTACTGTTCAAGGGTAGAGATTAAGAAGTTGGAAACCGAGTTTCGGTATCTGAAAATGGATGGTCTTAAGATCGCTGAGTACGTGCAGAGATTCCATGATTTGTCTCGTGTTGTCCCCTACATGGTAGAACCAGAGTTCAAGCGAGTTGAACGTTTCATTTGGGTATTGGCACCCCAAATACTGAGCATGGTGACTATTTCGAAGCCTCCAACGATCACTGAAGCAATCGACTTGAGCGTGGCTCTGACTGAAGAAGCAATCAGATTGGGCAAGTTTTCAATCTCTGAGCAGAAGAATAAAGAGACTCATGTCGAGTCATCAGGAGAGAACAAAAGGAAGTTCTCGAATTTCAAGAAGGGTACCCAAGGAAACAACATTGGTACTAACAAGCGTAAAGATGCTAACCCGCCAGCCAAGGTCAGGACTGGTGCTGCTACTTCTGAAAGCAAAGGGAAAGGATACATGGGCACCCTGCCCAAATGTGATGTATGTCAGTTTCACCATGCCGGCCAGTGTAGGTTTAGGAAATGTGAATCCTGTGGAAAGAACGGTCTTTCTAAGGAAACATGCTAGGTTGGTAATGGTCGTGGAAATGGTGGCCAGAGAGGAAATGGAAATGGCAACGGCAATGGTAACCACGGTGGAAACGGTTATGGGAATAGAAATAACAAGGGAGGTAATGGAAACTTCGGTGGAAATGGAAATCGTGGTGGTTTTGGAAATCAAGTTGGTAATGGAAACCGTGGAGCAAACAACAACCAGGGTGGAAATGGAAACGGGAATGGTCACGGCCAAGGTTGTTTTGGTTGTGGTGATGTAGGGCATTTCAAGCGAGATTTCCCGAAGAACAACCAAGCTCAGGGAAGAGTTTTCAACATTGGAGCTAGGGAAGCTCGCCAAGATCCGAACGTAGTCACTGGTACGTTCCCTATCAATCAACATTTTGCATCTGTGCTATTTGATACTGGTGCCGACTATAGCTTCGTATCTCTAGAATTTAAGGATATACTTGGGGTTAGTTGCCAATAAGTTAGATATCCCGTATTCGATAGAACTAGCTAATGGAAAGCTAGTAGAGGCAAACAAAGTGATTAGAGGCTGTACGATAGAGCTTGGGGAGCGTGAGTTTACGCTTGACCTGCTACCAGTTGAGTTGGGAAGTTTCGACGTAGTAGTTGGAATGGATTGGTTGTCGAGTAACCGAGCTGAGATCGTATGCCATGAGAATATTATCCGCATCCCAATGTCGAATGAAGAGATGATCGTGATTCATAGGGAGAAGCATGATACGCCCCTAAGGATTATCAGTTGTTTGAAGGCCCGAAAGTTTTTGCGGAAAGGATGTGTTGTCTTCTTGGCTCACGTAGTCGATAAAGAAGCCGAAGAACCGAAGCTCGAAGATATCCCTGTAGTGAGGGAATATCCTGAAGTCTTCCCCGAAGACTTGCCAGGACTACCTCCAAAAGGACAAGTCGAATTACATATTGACTTGGTTCCAGGCACCGCGCCTGTAGCCAAGGCACCTTATCGACTTGTGCCTTCAGAGATGCAAGAGTTGTCGACGCAGCTTCAGGAGCTACTGGACAAGGGATTCATTAGACCAAGCTTCTCGCCTTGGGGAGCTCCGGTCCTATTTGTCAAGAAGAAGGATGGTAGTTTTCGTATGTGCATCGACTACCGAGAGCTGAACAAGTTAACCATCAAGAATCGGTATCCTTTGCCGAGGATTGATGATTTATTCGATCAACTTCAGGGTTCGAGTTACTACTCTAAGATCGATCTTCGATCAGGTTATCACCAGCTGCGGATTCAGGAAGAGAGTATACTGAAGACTGCCTTCAGAACTCGTTATGGACATTACGAGTTTCTAGTGATGTCGTTTAGCTTGACAAACGTGCCGGCAGTATTTATGGACTTGATGAACCGAGTTTGCAAGCCATATCTCGATAAATTCGTGATTGTGTTTATCGATGATATTTTGATCTATTCAAGGACGAAGGAAGAGCATGAGCAACACCTTAGAGCTATCTTAGAGCTGCTTAAGAAGGAGAAACTGTACGCTAAATTCTCAAAGTGCGAGTTCTGGTTGCGTGAGGTACAGTTCCTTGGTCACATGGTGAATGAAGATGGAATTCATGTGGATCCCACCAAGATCGAGGCGATTAAGAATTGGGAAACTCCGAAGACGCCAACTAAGATCCAACAGTTTTTGGGTTTAGCAGGGTATTATCGTAGATTCATCGAGGATTTTTCCAAGATCGCTCAACCGCTGACCTCCCTTACTCAAAAGGATAAGAAGTATGAATGGGGAGACAAACAAGAGGAAGCTTTTCAGCTGCTGAAGAATAAGCTTTGCGATGCACCTATTTTATCCCTACCCGAAGGCACCGACGACTTCGTGGTATACTGTGACACCTCGCGTCAGGGATTGGGCAGTGTGCTAATGCAGCAACAAAAGGTTATCGCTTATGCTTTGCGCCAGTTAAAGGTTCATGAGAAGAACTACACCACGCATGATTTGGAATTAGGCGCAGTGGTGTTTGCTTTGAAGATTTGGCGGCATTATCTGTATGGTACTCGATGTACAATATTTACAGATCACAAGAGCCTACAACATATATTCGATCAGAAAGAGCTCAATACGAGACATCGACGTTGGGTAGAGATGTTAAATGATTATGATTGCGAAATCAAATATCATCCAGGAAAGGAGAATGTGGTGGCAGACGCCTTAAGTCGGAAAGAGAGGATTAAGCCCATAAGGGTTAGGGCTTTGGAGATGATTATTCAGACGGACCTCTCGTTGCGTATTCATGCTGCACAGAGAGAAGCACTTAAGCAAGAAAATTTAAAGGTTGAATATCTCCATGGGATGAAGAAAAAGCTGGTACCCAACAAGGAAGGAACCTTGTGCTTTATGGGACGAATTTGGGTTCCGCTTTTTGGTGGTCTTAGAGATGTTATTTTTGATGAAGCTCATAAATCAAGGTACTCGATCCACCCAGGATTGGACAAGATGTACCAAGATTTAAAGGATTACTATTGGTGGCCAAGACTTAAGGGCGATGTGGCTACCTATGTTGGGAAGTGTTTGACTTGTGCCAAGGTCAAGGCCGAGTATCAGAAGCCTTCAGGTCTTCCACAGCAACCCGAGATACCCATGTGGAAATGGGAGCAGATCTTAATGGATTTCGTAACGAAGTTGCCCATGACTCCCAGAGCTCATGACACGATTTGGGTAATCGTGGACCGTTTGACAAAGTCTGCGCACTTCTTGCCGATTAGAGAAAAGGATAACATGGGTAAGCTAGCTGAGTTGTACCTAAAGGAGATAGTAGCATGTCATGGAGTGCCTATCTTGATTATATCAGATAGAGATGGAAGATTTGTGTCAAGGATTTGGCAGTCCTTCCAAGAAGCGTTTGGTTCTCAACTGAATCTGAGTACTGCTTTTCATCCACAGACGGACAGGCAGAGTGAGAGAACGATTCAGACGCTAGAAGATATGCTACGTGCCTGCGTAATGGACTTGGGTGGCAGTTGGGACACTCACCTGCCTTTGGTGGAGTTTTCCTATAACAACAGCTACCATACAAGCATTCAAGTTGCACCGTACGAGTCTCTCTACGGACGCAAGTGTCGATCACCGTTATGCTGAGCAGACGCAGGTGATAGACAGCTGGTTGGTCCCGAACTGGTCCAAGAGACAACTGATAAGATCATACAGATCCGAGAGCGCATCAAGGCGGCTCGTGATCGACAGAAGAGCTATGCGGACCAAAGACAAAAACCCTTGAAATTTGAAGTGGGTGATATGGTTCTGTTAAAAGTCTCACCTTGGAAAGGTGTGGCACGCTTTGGGAAGCGTGGTAAGTTGAACCCATATTTATCGGACCGTTCAGAATTCTGGAAAGAGTTGGTACTGTAGCGTACATGTTGGAGCTACCAGCAGAACTTAATGGTGTTCATGATACATTTCATGTATCAAACCTGAAGAAAAGTCCAAATCAAGAAACAGTGGTCATCCATACTGATGAAGTTCACATTGACGACACACTCCATTTTACCAAAGAACCTGTTGAGGTTACTGATTGGAAGGTTAACAAGACTCGGAGGAGTAGTGTTAAACTCGTCAAGGTTCGATGGAACGCGCGTCACGGCCCAGAGTTTACTTAGGAACATGAAGATCGTATGAAAGCTAAATACCCGCATTTGTTCCCCAACTCCCCTGCTGCTAGTAGTAAGGCTTAAAATTTCGGGACGAAATTTTCTTAACAGCGGGAGAATGTGACAACTGTTAAAATTTCAGGTATCCGTACAACTATTAAACCATGATTAGTGCTTAATGATTGTGCTGCATTTCAATTAATGATTTGAATTGCTTCTGATTACTGCTTTATACATACATGTGCATCACATATTGCATAATGTCATACCATTACTACATGCAAACCATATTGACTCAAATGATGCACGAAACACAGTTAGCACAATTATCAGACAAATCAGAAAAATGCTGACGGAGTTCAGTACATAGACAGACAATGTGTTGAGACACAGAAAGAGCCAGAAACCAAGTATGACACTAGTATAGTGTGTAGGAAAGTAGGGATCACAAAACTGCCTTCCTAGAGATAGTTTAAGTGCCGGAAAGTGCCTAAAACTCACACAAACTACAGAATTCTGCAGAAAATCAGCAAATTCAGCATTTAAACAATCTAAGATCATGCAGAAATATGGGTAAATGGTCCTGAATGCTTTCCTAAGTGTCGGGAATCGAAACTGTCACAAAAGGGTACATAAAGCACACTAAATTGCGTAGTTTAGCACCTTAACGAACCGGTAACCAACCGAACAACCGGACGCTACCCGAAACACCAAATTTTCACTAGAAGCACTGTTTTAATATTACCAAGCTACTTATGATCCCCGAACATCATAACACACTATATAAATATCTAGTAACTAAATCCCTAACTATATACTTGATTTCTAACTAAGTAACTAACTTATAGTTTAAACCTAGCCTATACCCCCCCCCCCCACCTAGTGGACAGCCCAACCAAGGGACCCCACATTGGATTTTATTTTGATTAAATATTGGATCATGTCTCACTTTGTAGAACACTAAAACCATTGGAAAAACTTATGAGATGGTTTATAAAAAGGACCTTAGAGTTCATAACTCTCATAACTCAACATCACACTTCAACACACTCTTCTCCTTCTCTTCTTCTTGTCCATGGCCGAGAGCAACAACAACATAATCATCATCATTCAATCATCTTCATCTAATTCCAAGCATACACAAAGGTGTTAGAAGGTGCATGAGGAAGCTAGGAGCTTGTAGAAGTTAAAAGACCTTCACCATTTGCTTTTATCCACTTCTTTTCTTCTCTTGATCATCCCTAGCCTTGAGCTAGTGGTAAGAACACTAATCTCTTCATTTTACATCTTGTTTAAGTGGTTAAAGAATGATACATGATGTTAATCTTGAAGAACACTAAGAAACAAGAAGATGAAACATGAACATAAGCTTAAAATTATAAGACATCTTAAAGAAATCATGTTGTTTAGTGTTGTTGTGATACTTGATGATTGATTGTTTATGTTAATGATGTAGATCATCATATGATCTTGCTAGATGATGATTAAAAACATAATCTAGCAAGATGAGATGATGCAAATGTTAGAGATTAATAAATCATCCTCATGAAAGACATGAACTTGAAAGAATAATTGATTTTCTTGTAAAATGATGATTAAAGTAAGATGTAAGTCTTGTAGATCTAAGGTTTCAAGGATGATTTTTCAAGAAACCAAGTTAAAAATATGAAGTTTACTAAATCTTGGCTCTTAAAGAAACCAACCATGTTTTTAAAGGTTAAACAAGTGTAGAAACACTTATGTAACAAGAAAAATCCAAGAAGAAGCATTTTTAGAAAATGTGATTATAAGTTGTAAACATCTAGATTCTTCAAAAATGATGTTTTTAAAGAATCATCCACACTTTAAAGGGTAACAAGGCTTACTAAACACACTAGTAAGTTACTACAATTTTTTATAAATTTTCAAGTTCATGAAGTGGTAGTTTATGCTTGTTTTTAGCAAAATTGGTAAGTGTAGATTGTTGATTGTTGATTGATTGTGTTGATTTACAAAAGAAAATGATATGCCTTCAAGGTATGGAAACCTCCATTTTTAGGGGAAACTAAGGCAAAAAATTTCTAAAAATCTAACACTTAGAAAAATATTTTTGAATAAATATTTACAAGTGTGTTTTTAAGCCATGAATTTTCATATAAAGTTTTCCATAAATTTTTGTTACAAAATTATAAATATTGGAGGTTGGTTTTTATAAATAAAAGTGACTAAATATGTATTTAGGAAAATATATATTTAGATGTCACCATGTGTGTGATTATTTGTATATCATGTGTATTAGTTATATTATTTTAGGACTTGAAATAATACAACTCATCAAAATACCAAGAAATTACAATTCAAAATATTACCAAAATTCCAAGGAATAAATATACAAAGAATACCCAATTTATTGGTGGAACCGAACAAAGGAATATAACTTACAAAATATTCCAGAAAATTTATTCACAAGTATAATTTTTGGTAAATAATATTTTGGACACCAAAAGAACAAAAATATGATTTTCACAATTATTACAAATTTATATCATATTTTTTACAAGAAGAAAATATATTATTTTTGGTGAATAGAAATATATTTTCTTGGAATTAATAGAAGATATATTATTTTTGGAAGAAATATATATTTTCTCAAACAAACATCAAATATATTATTTTTGGGAGAAAAATAAGTTTATATATATTTTCCAAGTTAGACTTGAAAATATATTATTGGGACTTATATGGAAATACAAATATTTTTGCCAAAGGAAAATTATAAATAGTTTTTCTAAGTAATATTTCTTAAAATATATATTTTGGAAATATATATTGATGAATTTTTATTAAAGATATTATTCCGGAAAAATTGATACAAAATTAAGTATAAGGATACTTAACAATTACAAGAAAATACGTATTCTCGTACGTACAGATACACACCGGAATACGACACCAATACATGGCAAAAATATACAAGTATAAGAATACGAATACAAATACGCCCATCCTTGGGAAGGATATACATGTGTAAATACATAGAAAGTAACAGGTTAACATATATTATTTTAACTATTATTCCAAAATTTAATAAATATAATTTAAGTTAAAATATTTATTATTTTAACAAATACATTATATAACGTCGAATAATATTGAAGACACAAAGAAACGTAACTCAAAGACACTAATTTATACTAAGTCAAGGCACGACTCGCTCGTCTAATAGACCTTAGTACGTTGTAGGTAGTCGTGTACATCCGAAGGAGCTTTGAGTTACTGTGATTACGAAGAACGCAAGACTGTGAGTTCATGTCCCCCTTTTCTCTTAACTGTTTTCAGTTTTATAACTTCAGGGGTGAAGTACATGTTACAAACTGTTTACAAACGTTTATATGTGGTATGGTTAGCTAAGGAAAGGTACTGCTAGATCATGTGAGTGGTGGGTACCACGCTTAAGACCATTAATCCTCGTTATAGGACCGAGGGACATGAGTGATAGATCTATTTGGGTGTAGCGAGCCCCGCCCATGTGGACCAGGGTTTGGCCCATGAGGTGACTATGTCTTACAGCCGGAAGCCAGGTGCAAAATTTGCTAGGTTTGAGCCTTCCTGCATCACATCACACATATTAATGGCCTTGTAAACCATTGATCGATCTGGTTTCCTTGTTGCTTTCATACCAGGGTTTACAAACATACATACATACTTACAATGATTTCAAAGGTTTATCCGTGCACACTCACAAACACATGAACTCGCTCAACTTTTGTTGATGTTTTCAAACTACATGTATTTCAGGGAATTAAATGTGGATCTGGCGGGCGTTTGGATGTTTCAAGTGAGGTTGGGAATAAAAGATGTCATCCGTAGTCTAAGGGTTTGGATAACGCGTCTTATCCTAGATAAGACACATCATTCAAAGCCCGGTTTTATTTAAAGTCTTTTGTCGAGTCCTTATGGAACTCTAAAACAATTTGCATGGTTTGTATTTGGATTTGAAGTTGTGTTTGGTTTTCAAGACAATGTTGTTCGTGATGTTTTAAACTTATTTAATGGATTATCATCTTTAGTTTCATCATATCGTTGTTATGGTTGAATGCAATGATATTAAGCAAGTCACACATGATCACGCTTCCGCAAAAGTCAGGGTGTGACAGGCTCGTTGTGAAATAAGACCAGTTTAACGGAATCAGAGTCGTCAGCAACTTCCAGATTGATTTTAAACTTAGGAACAGGTTGGACTCTAGTCTCAGAACAATCGTAATTCGAACAGTTATAAACTTCGTATTGCTTTAAGTCATCAAAAAGAATCAGGTGAAAAAATTCTTCGACCTCCAAAGTGGCTTCGTTAGAACACGTAGGGCACATCATACAGTACCAAGCGTTGTTGATAATATTTTCGACCTTAGCCAAAATAATAACATGCTTTGGCTGAAAAGATATCAAACATAAATTCATTTAGTTGTTGAGTGTATACGTACTCAATATTAGTTTATAAATAAAGTATACCTTTGATATCTCCCAAACGGCACCAACGTTAGAGAAAGTTGAATCTTTCATAAATAAAGATGATATAACATCTCCCTTGGCAGACATGACAACTGATACACATTAAAGATAAGCATTATAATTTATAAAATGAAGTTACTAATAATTAAAACCCCTATAATAGAACTAAAATCTCATAGATAAGCATAATTTAAAAAAAATACCTTGATGAAGAATAATACAAGAAAACCAATAAAAGTTTGTTGCAAAATGAGAATAAATTCAACGTGTATTTATAGCGTCAACTTTATGTATTTTAGGATATAAGGTCAAAATAATGGAAGATATATCAAATCCATAATTTTTCCAATTGAAATTTTGATTGTAATATAATAAATTATCAATTACATAATATAACCAATTATGTATTATGTATTATTCGAATTTTCGTAAATAATAATTCAAACGATTTTTGCAAAGATCATGCGTGATTTAGTTTGAATTTTTAATACATTGTGTTTGGCAAGAAAGTATTTTTGGTTTGGTTTAATGATATTTGATCATTAATTTAGGAATTTATGATGTTCCATAAAAAAATTATACAGGAGTTATTTTAAGAAATCTTATTAAATTTGAACATATAGATAATATTTTGAAAAAGTTGTCTATAATCAATTTCTTATAATGCATGTCAAAAGATTTTAATTTTTTTAATATGATTTTAGAAATTCAAATTTTCGCATTTTCGGATTTGTAAGAAAAAAAATAAAAAATATGAATTAATAACACATAAAACACCTTATTTATTTACTGATTTAATTACATAATTATTTATTTTAATCATTTAATATTTAATTAAGTAAATAATTTTTTATAATTTAAAAAGCTTAATTTTTTATTAACTTGGTTAAGTTTTGAGGTTATCTAAGGTAAACTAATTATGTAATCAAGTTGTCATAACTAACCTAGTTAATTATTGAAGTTAATGTGGTAGTTAAGGTTCAAGGTCCTTTTGTGCAATATTATAAAAGCATATAAATATGAAAACTAAAAAAAGGGCAAAGTCGGGTATCAAACCAGCGCCAAACCCAATTAAGTTTTGAAGTTATCTAAATTAAACTAATTAAGTAATCAAGTTGTCATAACTAACCTAGTTAATTATTGAATTTAATGTGGTAGTTAACGTTCAAGGGCCTCTTGTGAAATTTTTAAAAACTTATAATGATATAGCTAAATTGAAACAAACGGAAAATATGGATTTAAAAACATAACAACTGTAATCAAAACCATAAGCATATTATTCAAATGACTATTGTCTTAAAACCATATTAAACCCATAACCAACTTTCAAAAAAAAACTCAACACGAAATCAAACCATAGCAAATTGTCTTTAACTCAACACAACCAACTAATAAGCCGAAGGACACACGCTACTTCTCGATTTTCAGAATTAGAAGTTTTGGAGATTCTGAATTTTGGGCTTCGTCTTTCTCATCACCAACGCGCCTTTTTTTGAAGAACATCCAACCATGTCATCAACATCATACACTTCATGGAGGTTACGTTTCACTTCGCCTGAAGAAGATGATTTGTGATCATTATGCAATACGTTAGACATAGGCGTTTCATTATCTCCAGTGAAAGATACCTCATCCTGAAAATAAAAAGGGCATGCATCAATTGAGTATGTCTATATTATTTTTTTATGGATATCATATAAGTGAATAAATATAACTATAGTAATATATAAAAAAGGCTTATTTATAAAAAAATATACCTTGGAAACATCACAAGGAATAGATTGAATGTCAGACAGTTGAACGCTGGATGATTCAGATTTCTCGTACTAAAACAATACAAAAATTAATTAATTTGACATGTAATACAATGTAGGAAATGTATAAAAAGGACTTGTCGTGAAGATAACAGATTTTATACCTCATGAATTTTGAATTTCGCGTACTGAGAAGAAAGAATCTTTGCATCAGATGTAAGCATCGAAATTCCATAATTTTTGACTTGATACTTAAGGTTAAAATCTGAAACACTGATGATAAAAGCCATTTTCTGACCAATCAAAATGTCAAAAACATCCAGATATGGCTTAGAAACACCACCAGAAGACAACTCCTACAGAGTTATTATAATAAATAAGGATTAACATGTATTTCGTATACAAAAATAGTAAGAACAAAAAACTTCAAATAAAAAAATACCTCATCCTGCACTTCAACCAATTCTTTAGCAGTTTTCTTAAAAATCTTGTACGCTTCGTAATCAAAAAGTGTCAACGTAACCGTACCGGATGAGTCTTGTACGCGAATAGGAATCTTGAAACTGATTATATTTTAAATAAAACCGAATGTAAATGTTTTACTGTTATAAATAATACATTTATACGAAAGCTATTTTAATTGTGACAACTGTGCTCTGTAATCGATGTACAATGTAAAACAATGTTAATTATTAATAAAACAATGTGTTTTGGTGTTTTTATGTGTATATTTATGTTTGATGATTCTACGATTCGATTCGATTCCGATTTCAAGCTTTAAATCGCTTTCTGGAAAGTTATACGTAAACTGGTGCGTAAACGCAGTCAGTTTAATGCGAAAAACACTCTGGAATAGTGACATAGACTTAAAATACCTTAAATAACCTTTACATAACTTAGAAATAAGTTTTGGATGGTTTGGTGTGTTGAAAACAAGTCTATTCGATCGCAGGGACTATTTGTGTCAAATTGCAAAACTATGCATATTCGTATGGTATCGAACAGTCCGGAACTTGATCATAAGCTAAACATACTATAAATAACCTAAACATAGCTTAGAAATAAGCTTTGAGTGGTTCGGTGTGCGAAAATATGCTTATTTGATCTTACAAGGACTAAAAGTGTCAAAAACGGCGTAAGTTTGCATTTACGCGCATATCTTACGTTCTGACCACATCTGGACATCCAAAATTTTTGTACACACTAAAATATTTTTATTTTAGTGATCGGCATGCAAAAATCCATTCGTCGCTTAATTTGGATCGTTTTCGCGTCCGTTTGAGTTTCGTCGTAATTTGACGAATAACGCGACCGTACGACCAAACGAGCCGACATCCGAGAGTTTTCCAAGCATATTTTGAGTCCTCTAAACTTTAATGACCTGGTAGAGCCTTGAAAATGGCTTAACGGGTGTCAAAAGTGCTTGAAATGGGCTCAAACAAGTGCAGGGACCTATGTTGTCAAAATTGAAACTGTTTGCTGATCTGCAAGTTTAGGCAGGCCGCGTAAGACCTATCTCTCCTCTTACGCGGGCCGCCTAAAACTGCCCAGCACCCGAAAATTAGTTTTTAGCATTCTGTTGCAACTTCAGGGGCTGTTATGGTAATTTCTTTGTGTGGTAGCCAAGTTAACACCTCTCCAAGGCTTTGAACCTGCTCATAACACTTGTATGGCTAGGATTTAATGCTTGATGACCACACAAACACTTGTTTTGATCTTGTGAGTTCACTACAAGTATAAATAGCCTAGAATTTCATTTGTTGCAACTCACACTTGATCTAAATTCTCTAAGTTGAGGTTTCATAACTTCATACCTGAGAATTATAAGATCAAGTTCAAGCAAGGACCCTTTGTAAGCTTCCTTCATTCTTTTATTGCTTTCCTAGCTTGAAAGTCAAACAGTGTTTGACTTTCAGCTTTGACCAGTCAATGGTCAACAGAAAGTTCGTTTGAACTTTGTAACGTGATTGTAATCACGATGGTTATAATCCTTAGCGGTTATACCTACTGATTACCACGTTAACTAGTTGTAGTGACGAATCAAAGTTTCGGTCAAAATGCGTTTTAGCACGCATTTTGCAACGGAACTACTTTTAGGTATAAAAACACTTTGTTTTGATACCAAATCAGTTTTCTAAATAGGTTAAACATGTTTTGACATGTTTAAATCGTCACTATTAGTTTAGTGCTTGTTTAGGGTCGTAAGTAAAGCGGTCTAAACAACCGCTTGGTCGATCTTTAGGATCCAACCAAGCATGATTAGTGATCATAGTTTCATAGGGAATAATCCCTGAGGTTATACCTTATGATCACCTAGGATTGGTTAGTTATTTGTTAAGTAGCTTATATGCCCATAGGAAATGACCAAAACGCCCTTTTGAAGCATAAATCTGTATTTTGCCTATGTGAACATATTTTTGACATCTAAACTGATATGGTAACATATTTAAGTGTACATGGGCATGTAAGACATGGCATAGCATCGAGATAACCATCCGACCAAAGTTTTGCGCAACCGACGCGTTATAGTAGCTTATACTACCATAACGGGTCGAAACGGGTCAAGAGCACTTAGGTAGACTTGCAAATCAGAATGTTAGCTCTATTAAATCATACCATATGAGTTCAAATACTCATTTGATTTATAGAACATCATTCTATCCTATCTCCCGATTTAGGATCCGATTATTAACATAGTTACCTATACTAGGTGCCTTGTTGATTCCGTGATACTTGGAGATTAATTTGGTCTTATTCTCAAGACTAATAAGCAATCCCAAGTGAGTACATAGTTCCCCTATTTTACTGTTTTCAATTGTTTTGGGGTGATTCATATGTATTAAAACGATTTCGATATTTAAACGATGGTTTCAAAAACGATTTAAATGGTTTATATTAAACTAATAACGATTTCGATAATGTGAACGAACTTGTTGGTTGTAGTTACATAACGAATGACATTCATTAATTTTGGCCGAACCGACCAGTATTAGGTTATGGTATCATAGGATCTGACAAATCCCGTTATCAGACTACACCCATGGTTATGTGTGGGGGTTATGTATGTAACGACCGGATCTGATGATTGTTAACTTACCCTTTGGTGGTTTGTTAATACGAGAAACGAGATAGTAGAGTCACGAAGGTTTGAATGTTATTAGCGAGACGACCATAAGTAGTTTCACAATTTAAAACGAATACGATTTTGGGACGAGTTAAACGATTTGATACGACTTAAACGAGATAAACGATTTGGATAAACGATTGGTTTTGGGTAGTGATTAGATAATGGGACGGGTGTAACATGATAGAAGCATGGTAGATACGCTGCTGGTACATCTTATATATAAGTGCTTTTATCGTATTATATTCCCTGTCATTATTTAGTTCACTCGGGAAACGATTTTGAAACGATGTCACACAACGAGGTTTTCGAAATGATATAAACCATACGAGTTTTAATAACGAGTTTTTACGAGACGTTTTACGAATTGGTTTACTAAAACAAATGTTTTTGGGTTAAGAATCATGGCTACAAGATTTTATAAATTATAACCATCTTGATTTGAGTTGGTTAATTATGTTGCAAGTACACTTTTCAAAACGAGGTTTGTACTTTTGACTTTTGTAGTCTAATAAGGTACTGCAACATATAAATGAGCCATGAATCCGACACTCTCACAAAACCTATGTGCTCGCCAGCATTTCTTTGCTGACTTTATTTTTACATATGTTTCAGGTGGTGTTGCATGATGTTGATTGCTAGGAAGCGTGTTCACTTAGGATCTGGACGAGGCCTTAGTGACATAAAAACAATAATAGACGATGTGTAGCTTGTTTGTTTTGGTTTTAAAGACAATGTACATTACTTAATGAATCAATAAAACGAAACTTTTAATTTCCATGGTTGTGAAACGATGATTCTGTTACAACACTCCCTGACGTTTCCGCCGCGGTTTCGTTGTTTTAACGCAGTCAGGGTGTGACAAAAGAGTTGGTATCAGAGCCAATGGTTATAGGGAATTAGGTTATTAGCATTACTTTGACCTAGACTATAACTTACTAGGACCCTAACACAAGTTTACTTGTGTTTAGATTTTAAAACAATACCGTCACCTATCCTTAGGTGATAACCACAACGAGAACACAATAACGAATCCGCTTCGACAATTAATCATCTATCCTTGGATGATTGATTACAAGGTTTTGATCCCTCTTAGTTTTCAAAATCTCGTCAAAGTTTGGGTCTAAATAATGTGAACACGTGCAAACTGGAAGGGTGAATGCATGTACCCTGATTTTTCTGTCTAAGGCTAGAGTGTTCGTACAAATCCGTAGTATCGAACCAGTCACTCTTACCTGGGAACTCTTAGGGTGAGTGTTCACTTATAGGCGAGCATGTCTTCGGTGATACATTATTAAGACCTATTCACTTTGATTAGTCACCACGTGTTGTTTGTTTGTTCGAGGTAACAAACGAATGATCGCCTTCCTTGTGTTTTGTCGATGTTTTCAATGCCTCTTTTGTTTTTCCAATTGTCAATCTCACTCGATTCCCCTGTTTCCTTGTTAGAAAATGCCTCCTCGACGTGATGCTCAACCTTTTACTGCTGAAGAAGTCGCAGCCCTTGTCGCTCAGCAAATGGCTGCATTACTTCCTGGCGTAGTAACCCAGATCCATGAGTTATATAACAACAATAACAACAATAATGCACAATGTAATTTCAAGAACTTCAATTCGGCTAAACCGTTGAAGTTTTCTGGGTCTCAAGGAGCAACCACGCTCCTGCAATGGTTCGAAAGTCTGGAAAGCACATTCAGACATGTGGAATGTCCGAATGAGCGTAAGGTTGAGTTTGCATCAAGTGTGTTCGAGAAGCGTGCTCTTACGTGGTGGAACGGAGTGATGCGTGATAGGGGTGCCGATGTGGCGATGGCACAAACATGGGAAGAGCTCCGAGCTCTCATGATGAGAGAGTTCTGTCCCCGTCACGAGATTCGAGCTTTGGAACGAGAATTCGATGATTTGAAACAAGACGGGGGAGAACACCGTGCATACATGGATCGATATGAGGAGCTCAGTTTGTTGTGTCCTACGATGGTTACCCCGTTGAAGAAAGCGATAGAGAGGTATATCGATGGATTACTCGATTCTGTGCAAGATATTGTGACTGACAGTAATCCTACCACTGTCTGTCAAGCGATTGAATTGGCTGCTACTCTGACCGAGTCTCAGGTCAGAAAAGAGAAATTAACCCGTAAGGGTGATAAAAAGAAGTCAGCCGATTCTGCTCAAGAAAAGGGTAAGGGTAAGGGTAAGAAGCAGGGTGAGTCTTCCAAAAAGTCAAGGAAGCGCAAGGCTTCCCAGAACTTTGCAGTTACTGCACAGAACCCTCAGAACCCACCAGCCCTACCTCCCGCGAAGAAGCAATATGCTGGTACCGCACCTCACTGTGCTAGATGCAACGGTCATCATTTTGCCTAGCAGGCCTGTAAACAGTGTACTACGTGTGGTAGACTTGGGCATCTGGCCAACATTTGTCGTTTTAGCCAAAATCAAGCTGCTCAGGTTCCAGCATAAGCTCAAGGGAATGCTGCGAGATTCCCACCTGGTTCGTGTTTTAATTGTGGAGAAATGGGTCATTTCCGCAACAACTGCCCGAGGTTGGTAAATGCAAATGCGAATCCGAACGCGATCGCGAATGTGAATCCCGCTCATGGACAAGCATTCAATCTGAACGCGAATGAGGCGAGGGCGGACAACGAGGTTGTTAACGGTACGTTCCTTGTTAACAATCAACTTGCATCTGTTCTTTTCGATTCTGGTGCCGATAGGAGTTTTGTTTCGTTATCCTTTGAGCCTTTACTTGTGATACCTAGAACTAAACTGAGGAAACCCTTATCTGTCGAGGTGGCTACAGGTAAACCACTCGTACTCGATTCTGTTCTTCGTGGTTGTCAATTGGACCTCGATAACCATCTTTTTCCTATCGACCTCACGCCGATGCAACTTGGGAGTTTTGACATTATCGTGGGGATGGATTGGTTAACCAAACATCATGCTGAGGTGATTTGTTTCGATAAGATCATTCGTATTCCTCTTTCATCTGGCGATATTCTGGAAGTTCGTGGTGAGAAACCATCTGTTGGTTTGAAACTCATGCCGTCTACGAAAGCCCAAAGTTACTTACGAAAAGGATATGTTGCCTTCCTAGCACATGTCACCGAGGAGAAAGGCAAGAGCAAGAGTATTCAGGATATTTCGATTGTTCGGGATTATCCAGAGGTGTTTCCTGATGAACTGCCTGGTTTGCCTCCAGTTCGTCAAGTCGAGTTTCATATTGATCTTGTACCCAATGCTAACCCGATTGTGAAAGCATCTTATCGTCTTGCACCATCTGAGATGCAAGAGTTATCGAAACAGCTTCAAGAGTTATCTGATAAGGGATTCATCCGACCGAGTTATTCACCCTGGGGAGCTCCTGTCCTCTTTGTGAAAAAGAAAGATGGATCTTTTCGAATGTGTATCGATTATCATGAGCTTAATAAGCTTACCATCAAGAATCGATATCCCCTACCTCGAATTGATGATCTCTTCGATCAGCTGCAAGGTGCTACCTGTTTTTCCAAGATCGATCTGCGTTCTGGGTATCATCAACTTCGTGTTCTCGAAGAAGATATTCCCAAAACTGCATTCCGCATGAGATATGGGCATTACGAATTTACTGTCATGCCTTTTGGTTTGACAAATGCTCCAGCCATTTTCATGGACTTAATGAATAGGGTCTGTAAACCTTATTTAGACAAGTTCATCATTGTGTTTATCGATGATATTCTCATTTATTCGAAGTCTCGAGCCGATCACGAGCAACACCTTCGTTTGACATTGGAACTCCTGAAGAAGGAACAACTTTTTGCTAAATTCTCCAAGTGTGAATTTTGGCTTAAAGAAGTTCAGTTTTTGGGACATATTGTCAACGAGCAGGGTATTCATGTGGATCCTTGCAAAATAGCAGCTATTAAGGATTGGAATACACCGATGACACCCACAGAGATTCGATCTTTTCTTGGTCTTGCTGGATATTATCGTCGTTTTATTTCGAACTTCTCGAAGATTGCGGTTCCACTAACTGCTTTGACTCAAAAGAATAAGCCTTTTGAGTGGGGAACCAAACAAGAAGAAGCGTTCCAAATGCTGAAACAGAAGCTATGTGATGCTCCTGTCTTATCTCTGCCTGAGGGAAACGATGATTTTGTTGTCTACTGTGATGCGTCCAACTTAGGCCTTGGTTGTGTTCTTATGCAACGAGGTAAAGTTATAGCATACGCGTCTAAACAATTGAAAGTTCACGAGAAGAACTACACGACTCATGATCTTGAGTTAGGTGCTGTAGTTTTCGCTTTCAAAATCTGGAGACACTATCTCTATGGCACGAAGTGTGTGGTTTTCACTGACCACAAAAGTCTCCAGCACATTCTTAATCAGAAAGAGCTGAACATGAGGCAACGACGTTGGGTTGAACTCTTAAACGACTATGATTGCGAGATTCGCTACCATCCTGGTAAGGCGAATGTCGTAGCTGATGCACTTAGTCGAAAGGAGCGAGTCAAGATTCATTCTGTTCGAACTTTATCTGATATTCAAACTCGTGTTCTTCAAGCTCAACAATTTTGTGTTTCACAAGATTTGATGGGTAAGGAATTACCACGTCAACTTGAGCTTAAGCTTGAAGCGAAGGACGATGGTTTACTCTATTTCAAGGATCGTTTGTGGATTCCAAAACAAGACGATCTTCGCACTTTGGTGATGGACGAATCTCATAAGTCTCGATATTCTATCCATCCTGGTGCTGATAAAATGTACAAGGATCTTCGTACTCAGTATCGGTGGCCTGGTATGAAGAGGGATGCTGCCTTGTACGTATCGAAATGCCTAACTTGTCTCAAAGTCAAGGCTGAACATCAACGACCCTCTGGATTGCTTGTACAACCAGAGATACCGGTTTGGAAGTGGGAGAACATTGCGATGGATCTCATCACTAAATTACCGCGTACATCTAAAGGTCACGATGCTATTTGGGTTGTTATCGATCGATTAACGAAGTCAGCTCATTTTATTCCGATTTGCGAGGATCTATCTGCTGATAAACTTGGAAAGATTTATGTTGATGAGATTGTATCTTGACATGGTGTTCCTTTGGACATCATTTCCGATCGTGATGCTCGATTTTCATCTCATTTTTGGAAGACCATGCAATCTGCTATGGGAACCCAACTAAATCTAAGCACTGCTTATCATCCCCAAACAGATGGACAATCTGAGAGGACGATTCAAACTTTGGAGGATATGCTTAGAGCATGCGTGATAGACTTTGGTGGTAATTGGGATTCTCATCTTCCATTGATCGAGTTCTCTTACAACAATAGTTATCATGCTAGCATTAATATGGCACCATTCGAAGCTCTCTACGGTCGAAAATGTCGTTCATCTGTCGGTTGGAATGAGATCGGTGAAGCTCAGCTTACTGGACCTGAGCCGTTCTAGAAACAACAGACAAAATCAAGAAGATCGGCGATAATCTTGTGACAGCTAGAAGCCGTCAAAAGAGTTATGTGGATATGCGATGCAAGCCCTTAGAATTTCAAGTCGGAGACCATGTCCTACTCAAGGTGTCACCTTGGAAGGGAGTGGTGAGATTTGGAAAGAAAGGAAAACTTGCACCTCGATATGTTGGACCATTTAAGATTATTGAAAGAGTTGGAAAGGTTACCTATCGACTAGAGCTACCTCCAAAGCTTGGAAATATTCATCCGACTTTTCACGTGTCCAATTTGCGAAAGTTTTTAGCTGACACTAATCTTCACATTCCACTCGACGAAATCCAAGTTGATGAAACGATGCACTTTGTCAAGAACCTGTGGAGATAGTGGACCGTACATTCAAACAGTTGAAGAACAAACGGATTCGATTGGTCAAGGTTCTCTGGGAATCCAAACGTGTCCCAGAGTTTACTTGGGAACGTGAGGACCAAATGAAGGCGAAATATCCGCAATTGTTCTCACAAGTTTCCTCTAGTTAAAATTTCGGGACGAAATTTCCTAAAGTAGGGGAGACTGTGACAACTGTGCTCTATAATCGATGTACAATGTAAAACAATGTTAATTATTAATAAAACAATGTGTTTTGGTGTTTTTATGTGTATATTTGTGTTTGATGATTCTACAATTCGATTCGATTCGATTCCGATTTCAAGCTTTAAATCGCTTACTAGAAAGTTATACGCAAACTGGTGCGTAAATGCAGTCAGTTTAACACGACAAACACTCTGGAATAGTGACATAGGCTTAACATATCTTAAATAACCTTTACATAACTTAGAAATAAGTTTTGGATGGTTTGGTGTGTTGAAAACAAGTCTATTCGATCGCAGGGACTATTTGTGTCAAATTGCGAAACTATGCAGATCCGTATGGTATCGAACAGTCTGGAACTTGATCATAAGCTAAACATACTATAAATAACCTAAGCATAGCTTAGAAATAAGCTTTGAGTGGTTCGGTGTGCGAAAATATGCTTATTTGATCTTACAGGGACTAAAAGTGTCAAAAACGGCGAAAGTTTGCATTTACGCGCATATCTTACGTTCTGACCACATCTGGACATCCAAAATTTTTGTACACACTAGAATATTTTTATTTTAGTGATCGGCATGCAAAAATTCCATTCGTCGCTTAATTTGGATCGTTTTCGCGTCTGTTTGAGTTTCGTCGTAATTTGACGAATAACGCGACCGTACGACCAAACGAGCCGACATCCGAGATTTTTCCGAGCATATTTTGAGTCCTCTAAACTTTAATGACCTGGTAGAGCCTTGAAAATGGCTTAACGGGTGTCAAAAGTGCTTGAAATGGGCTCAAACAAGTGCAGGGACCTATGCTGTCAAAATTGAAACTGTTTGTTGATCTGCAAGTTTAGGCCGGCCGCGTAAGACCTGTCTCACCTCTTACGCGGGCCGCCTAAAACTGCCCAGCACCAGAAAATCAGTTTTTAGCGTTCTGTTGCAACGTCAGGGGCTGTTATGGTAATTTCTTTGTGTGGTAGCAAAGTTAACACCTCTCCAAGGCTTTGAACCTACTCATAACACTTGTATGGCTAGGATTTAATGCTTGATGACCACACAAACACTTGTTTTGATCTTGTGAGTTCACTACAAGTATAAATAGCCTAGCATTTCATTTGTTGCAACTCACACTTGATCTAAATTCTCTAAGTTGAGGTTTCATAACTTCATACCTGAGAATTATAAGATCAAGTTCAAGCAAGGACCCTTTGTAAGCTTCCTTCATTCTTTTATTGCTTTCCTAGCTTGAAAGTCAAACAGTGTTTGACTTTCAGCTTTGACCAGACAATGGTCAATAGAAAGTTAGTTTGAACTTTGTAACGTGATTGTAATCACGATGGTTATAATCCTTAGCGGTTATACCTACTGATTACCACGTTAACTAGTTGTAGTGACGAGTCAAAGTTTCGGTCAAAATGCGTTGTAGCACGCATTTTGCAACGGAACTACTTTTAGGTATCAAAACACTTTGTTTTGATACCAAATCAATTTTCTAAATAGGTTAAACATGTTTTGACATGTTTAACTCGTCACTATTAGTTTAGTGCTTGTTTAGGGTCGTAAGTAAAGCTGTCTAAACAACCGCTTGGACTTTCGAACCCGACCCATTTGGTCGATCTTTAGGATCTGACCAAGCATGATTAGTGATCATAGTTGCATAGGGAATAACCCCTGAGGTTATACCTTATGATCACCTAGGATTGGTTAGTTATTTGTTAAGTAGCTTATATGCCCATAGGAAATGACCAAAACGCCCTTTTGAAGCATAAATCCGTATTTTGCCTATGTGAACATATTTTTGACATCTAAACTGATATGGTAACATATTTAAGTGTATATAGGCATGTAAGACTTGACATAGCATCTAGATAACCATCCGACCAAAGTTTTGCGCAACCGACGCGTTATAGTAGCTTATACTACCATAACGGGTCGAAACGGGTCATGTAAGACCCATTCTAATTTAATGTTAATATATCAATAAAATATGCATTTTATATAAAAAAAAATACGACTTAATAAATACTTTTCCATCAAGAATGTTCACACAAGTTTGAAACATTCATAATACCAATCTTAAGTGTTTCCATAATTCACATTATGAAATCAAAACAAAGTTTAATGCGGAAGCTTCGTTATCATGTGTTTGGTTCTTCATCGAGCTTGATCTTCATCCGGGCACTCTTGGCGATCACCTATGATCAAAACCAACTTAAAAGTTAGTTTTGATAGTTAAATAATAAGTTTAAACAAGTTACACGGGTCAAACAAACAAAATTTAACAATTTTCCAGAATTAGGGGGCGTCACGCTACGCCTAGGGGCGTCGCGCTACGCCTAGGCCCCTTTTTCACAGATTGTTGCTTAGACAGTTGCTGCATATTCCCAGCATGACCCGATTTCACGGAAACGAGCATAACTCTCTCGTTTTTAATCCGTTTTACCCGATTCTTTTTCCTACGCGTCCGTTATTTAATTCTCCATCATATGGAGTTAAAATCCAACATTCAACATAATAAATTTTGAGACTTCTAAGCCTTCGACTCGTTACCTTTTTATCGAATTTTAACCCGTTTATGCATTTTATCAAACAAACATATTTGTTTGATCTTTATATCACATACACTTCTTCAAATTAAGGTTATCTACCATATTAGGTTCTAATCACAGGTTTATTACACAATTTAAACCCGTTTTCGCTCGTATGCTTATTTTGACCCGTTAAGGGTATTTAAGCACTTTAAAGCTTGAAATCGCTTTCATTCATTTCTAGCATCTTATTCCTACATTTCTTATCAAGTAATCTTCCACCACAACTATATGTGCGTTGGATTTAATGTGGATATTTATATGTTCCGAGTTTTACCCCTCGGATTATCATTTTACGGCAAAGACACATATAAAGTCTTTTGACCAAAGAATTACCTCTTTTGCTTTTTGTACTTATTCTAAGTATCTATTTGCTTGTAACACTCATTTCCAAACAACCTTTAAGGGTCGTTAGCTCGATTTAGCTCACAAGGGCGTTTTGGTCAATTTTAGTCTTTCTTTTACGACGAGGGACTTTTAAATACTTGTTTGACTTAAAATCCGACCCTTTTAACTATGATTTTGTTTAGAAACCATTATGTTTCTAAAACACCATGTTTATGACTCAAATTATTCGGTTTACCTAAAAGATAACCGAATATTCATTTTGACCTTGTCTAACACTTATAGAATCTCGAGTTCTAAACAATGAGCTGAATCATTATACATACCTGACTCGGATCATTATACTGACCATTTTTTTATACCTTGCTTTAATACTCGCTACTTAATAGCGATAGAAGTTATCCTTCCGTATTTACTCCTGTGAACACACAACTCGACAATATTCATTAGTCGATATTTTCAAATGGTGATATTTTCACCATTCGACCCGTTTGGTCTAAGTGACCGTTTATCTTTGCGAGATGTTATTTAGTACCATCTCGTCTACAAGACTCGCTTCGGTTTATACCGTATAGTCTTTTTTTACTTATAAATCATTTCTTAACACTTTTTGGCCTACTATGGCTTACGTCATAATTGTCTTTTTTGTAATTAATCACGACAAAAGGATATTCTAAAATATATGACTAGTGTAAGATATACTTACCTTGCATCCGAATTATGCTTTTCCTCCATTCTTGATTTGTTTGACCCGCTTCCTTTCCCAAGCCTCCACCTAGCTCGTTAGGCGTCAAACTATTTTCAATCATTTACAAGGCGGTTAAATTAGTCATAAAAATCACGACTATTCCACCTCACTTATTTTCTACGCCGAAGTTACTATTCGACTTCATGATTAGTTAACTTAGCTAATCAAAGTTAACTATTTTCAATCACATGGTTTACAATATTAAGTCTAAATCGACATGATGTTTAGAACCCTTATCACTTCATATTACGCATAATTTCCATATCATTCAAATACGCGTTTTCACTCTAATTTCAACAATTTAGTTCTCATTTAGGCATTTTAACAAACACCTAATGTGCATAATTTGTATTCTTCTTTTATCAAGTTTATGGTTAACTTTTAACCATATCTTCAACATCAAAATCACATCCGTATGTCTAGTGTTCATGAACTACATCTAGAACTTGCTTCATATCCTCAAATTTCTTCAATTTTACATTCTAATCTGAGTGTTCATCATATTAACATAAAACCCACTTAGCACATAATAGGGTAATTATCAAATCCCTAGTTTTGACAACAATTCATCAAGTTTTCTACTAGGGTTTGTTTCTAAACCAAGATTTTATCACAATAACACTCATAGATTCAACATTTATTCCAGAATTTCGATTATGATTTTTCATCATAATCTCAAAGTATCACCAAATCATAAAATTCGACATACCTTGTAATCCCCACGACTAGGTGATCACGAATTTGTGTTCATGCATCTGATTTGAGCTAGTTCTGCCCTTCGATTTGGTGAAATTGAGATGAGCTAGGGTTTGAGCTTCTGGCCCTTCTTCTGATCGATTTCACACACACACCCACTAGTGTGTGTGTAGTGTTTTAATTAAATAAAAATCAAGTTTTAAATCTTCCTCTTTTGGCCCCTCTAGTTTGTAACCTTATCATAAGGGTTATTACCCAAGTTCCCTTCTTTATTTTAAGGCACATATTTAACTAGGTTGATATTCCTAGTTACTTGGTGGGTTCGGGGAAGTTATAACCCGTTTTATTTTTAAGTCCCGTTAACTCGGGCCTTTCGTAACTTTATTTCCTCAAGCATTTATTTTCCTTTTTAATTAATATTATGATTATTTATTTAAGTCCTAATATTCACCGGGTTAATTTTACCATTAATGGTATTTTATCCGTCTTTTAATATTAACGTGGTTTGATTTCCAAACCCGTTTTTGGGGTGTTACAGGTCAAGAGCACTTAGGTAGACTTCCAAATCAGATTGTTAGCTCTATTAAATCATACCATATGAGTTCAAATACTCATTTGATTTATAGAACATCATTCTATCCTATATCCCGATTTAGGATCCGATTATTAACATAGTTACCTATACTAGGTGCCTTGTTGATTCCGTGATACTTGGAGCTTAATTTGGTCTTATTCTCAAGACTAATAAGCAATCCCAAGTGAGTACATAGTTCCCCTATTTTACTGTTTTCAATTGTTTTGGGGTGATTCATATGTATTAAAACGATTTCTATATTTAAACGATGGTTTCAAAAACGATTTAAATGGTTTATATTAAACTAATAACGATTTCGATAATGTGAACGAACTTGTTGGTTGTAGTTACATAACGAATGACATTCATTAATTTTGGCCGAACCGACCAGTATTAGGTTATGGTACCATAGGATCTGACAAATCCCGTTATCAGACTACACCCATGGTTATGTGTGGGGGTTATGTAGGTAACGACCGAATCTGATGATTGTTAACTTACCCTTTGGTGGTTTGTTAATACGAGAAACAAGATAGTCGAGTCACAAAGGTTTGAATGTTATTAGCGAGACGACCATAAGTAGTTTCACAATTTAAAACGAATACGATTTTGGGACGAGTTAAACGATTTGATACGACTTAAACGAGATAAACGATTTGGATAAACGATTGGTTTTGGGTAGTGATTAGATAATGGGACGGGTGTAACATGATAGAAGCATGGTAGATACGGCGCTGGTACATCTTATATATAAGTGCTTTTATCGTATTATATTCCGTGTCATTATTTAGTTCACTCGGGAAACGATTTTGAAATGATGTCACACAACGAGATTTTTGAAATGATATAAACCATACGAGTTTTATTAACGAGTTTTTACGAGACGTTTTACGAATTGGTTTACTAAAACAGATGTTTTTGGGTTAAGAATCATGGCTACGAGATTTTATAAATTATAACCATCTTGATTTGAGTTGGTTAATTATGTTGCAAGTACACTTTTCAAAACGAGGTTTGTACTTTTGACTTTTGTAGTCTAATAAGGTACTGCAACATATAAACGAGCCATGAATCCGACACTCTCACAAAACCTATGTGCTCGCCAGCATTTCTTTGCTGACTTTATTTTTACATATGTTTCAGGTGGTGTTGCATGATGTTGATTGCTAGGAAGCGTGTTCACTTAGGATCGGGACGAGGCCTTAGTGACATAAAAACAATAATAGACGATGTGTAGCTTGTTTGTTTTGGTTTTAAAGACAATGTACATTACTTAATGAATCAATAAAATGAAACTTTTAATTTCCATGGTTGTAAAACGATGATTCTGTTACAACACTCCCTGACGTTTCCGCCGCGGTTTCGTTGTTTTAACGCGGTCGGGGTGTGACATTAATGGTAATGATAAGTAACAAACCGAGGGAGGGACACAATATCAACTCCTTTACAATTAGTGTTGGTGCACAATACAGTCTTCCGGTCTTCTACATCACCTGAACCATACTCTTTCTCAACTGTAACAAACGATTCTTCAACACCAGATTTGAAATGGTTGCAAGCATTGTAGTACCAGTTTTTATCAGAGCAAATAGAGATTATCGTGCCAACCAAGATAAATTTCTTCTTCTAATTAAAGAAAAAGCATTAATCAACAGTTGCCCAAACTTCAATCTTTTATCATACTAATCTATAATTAATTAAAAAAGGGACATAAAAGAAAATTGGTACCTTCATGATGGTACTAAGATAAGCCGACAGAACAAAACCAGCATTGTTCAAAAATGCATCCTCAGCAGTTGATATAATATAAGAACCAATGTTGTCACTTGATGACGGTGTGGATGCGAACTTCTCAATATAACTATATTAATTTGAATATGTAAAAGTATGATTCAGTTTATAAAATTGTTCAAAAAATAGTTTAAAAAAAATAGAACAAAAAAATAGTAATGTGATTTGAAAAGTATCAAAAATAAAGTTAATAAACCTCTTCTTGAAAGAAGAAATTTCTTCAAGTTCAGAGTTGATGAACATTCTACTTATATCAAATGAGCTTGACAAGCCAGGTTTCTCTACAAAATCAAAAAAGTCATACTTAAATTCAAATATGGGAAGCAAAAGTTTGAGGTAAAAAATTGAATGCTTAAAGTGTTATAATATAACTTATAAATTAGGAAAAACACATAGTAACTTCGAAAATTGGTACCTTTGTAAAGATTAACGACACCAAAATGAACCAACACCACAACATGATTCTCCCGATTTGGATCATTAAAGTATCCATGCATTTCAATGGCAAAATCATCCCACAGAGTAGCGATAATTTGTTGACCACTTTGTATAGTGACAAAAAGGTCATATATGTAAAAGTTGTAAAATGAATATAGTATAAAATTTACGAATTATAACTTGAAAAACTTACTCAATATCTTTAAGCTTCATATTCAATCTTTTCCCTTTCGTTCCATCTTTTTTATTTGTGTCCTCTAGATTGAAGCAAACTTCAACATATCCTATGAAGTCTATAAATTAACAAAAAAAAATTAAAACTAATTAATAATTAAGCCATAAAAATACAAAAACAATTAATAATGTACATGGATTAACAAATACTGAAAAAAATTACATACCAACAGGTGAATTAATTTCAACTTTGTTTTCGACAATGTCTCTGAAGTTGACAAAAGAGAAGCAATACTTGGGACCTTTCCAATCAACGGTTCTTTGAATTTGTGTATAGAGATTAAATGTTAACTTCTGGTTATTTTTGGTATGGTTTAAACTTGCATTGTAAGGTGCAAGAGAAGGCCTGCAAATGACCATACATTCATCGAGCTTGAAGTGATGCTCAAACTTTGGCAAAATCCTATGAAGACAACTTGCTTGAATAGTGTAACCCTGTAAGTGCACAATGATAATAAGTTGAATTGTCAAACATATCAAATACATAATCCGAAAAAATTATATACTAAATCATACAATGTGTATATAATAAAAGAAATTTGTCATGCCTCTTCGTCCATACATATCATATTAACACGGAATATTTCGTTCTTACGACCATGCATCATTTTTCTCCAAAGAGATATGATCTTCAACATGAGAGTATAGTTATTTGACAATGCATTAAGATTAGACAACATTGTTATCTTCTGATCTTCCATTAGGATTATACTAATAATAAATCGAAATACAGAAGAAAACGATAGAGGAAGAATGTTTGAAATATATCGATAATGAAGGTGTATATATAATAAGATGATAGAGGACTTATTTTAAGAAATCATATATAATTTCGAATTTTAAATAAAAACTGATATATATGTTATTTTGAGGATGCATATCTAATGTTAAAATGGTTACCTCTATCAATTTAATATAAATTGAGCATAATCAATTAAGTATAAATCATAAAAACTTTTACATTTAATTAAAACGCTTTCCAAAAATATGATATAATTAGTTCCATTAATTTAGAAGTTACTATATTGTTTAAAAAGAATTGCCATAATCAATAACGAACCATAATCAATAAGGAACCAGAATCAAGAACCAAACCGTCTTAATATAATTAATTTTGAATAAGTTGACTATAATGAATAAGGAACAATCATCTTTGTCAGTTACTTTGGAATAAGTAAACCAAAATTAATAAGGAATTTACGTTGTATTTATATCAAAGTTTGTTTAATATGGAAGTTAGACAACTATATTTTAGTATTTACAAATTTTCCATATGATATAATATTTTTAAATTTAAGTACGGGATTGCGGAGCATATTAGCATATTGTGATTATCAGCTGTAAAGATTAAAGATTAAACATTAAACATATAACATAAACAACATAAAATAAGTTATATACCATTTAGTAGTCTAAAAAGGTTTACATCAGCTAATGTTAAAACATTCAAAAAATATTATAAGATAAAGATGCAAAAGGATGTTTCTAAAGTAGGCAACCAACAAAATTAACACAAAACAAAATTATAGTTATATTGTTTAGAAAGTGCGAAAGGAACTACTTGACAACATTCTTCAGAATCGACTTGTTTTGAACTGGGCAATAAACAAATGTGCACTTAGCAGGAGGATTGATACCATTTGGTTTCGTAAATTTCGTACGCCATTCCAAAGCCTCATAGCGAAAACCACCACCGTGTTTGTCAGCACGAAATGAAATCATCGTATCCACTCCAGCCAAGTTCTGGACACACATCTCCATAGTCATGTCAATTCTGGATGCTTGAGCAACATCGACATTAAGACGCTACGATAAATAATTAAAGCAAAATATTAGAGTATGATCTATATAACACGGCAAAATTAAATACTAAAAACAAATCATGTTTTTATACTATTTTAGATACAAATAATACGAATATTAACTTAACTTACAAAACGCATGTCGTACTTCCATTGAAACTCAATAGGATGGTAGTCCGGATCAACCTTCTTATCTTCTTCAGAATCTGAAACTTCAACGTCTTCCTCATCATTGTACATTCCATCGCTATCAGAGTTAGTTATAATGGAAGAAACATCAGCAGAATCATCATCCATGGATTCATTATAATCTGGATCAGATTCATCATCATCGTTTTCATGATCGGTGTCAGCGTCGGTGTCTTGTATTTCAATAATTGAAGGACCGGGTTTAGGTATGTTTACAGCAACAAGCGTGTATACACCCTTTGGCACAAGAACCTCACAACCATTCAAGTCATAAACAATCAGCTGGAAATTTTTCTCAAAAATGTACCTCATCACAACGTAATAGTCCGGGTATATAGGTACGTAAGAAACAACATTGTCCCATCCATCGTAAATAAAATACACCTTAGTATCCCGGTCTTTATCAATCATCACATCAAAATTGTCCCACAAATTAACATGGACCTTGAATGTTATCTTGCGAATAGATGGTAAACGTATTGTTCCTTCAACGAAATCAGAAGGAATGACCTGCGTATAATATTAATCTTGGTCATATAACTTAAATTTGTTATTGAAAAAAAAATAAATAACTAAACTTCGTATACTAACCAAATTATCATTGGACTCTTGTGTGAAGCATTGGCAGAAGTACTCGACATTGCTTATCGTTTTCTCCGTAGACATGGACGTAAATAAAGGAACATTAGAACCGAAGATCGGATGGGGTTGCATCTTGTTAAAGGGTGTTAACAAATACGAATATAAGTCAATTTGCTTAAACATCAGGAAACAACCGTCGGTAAATGACATTTTAGCTACAATATCTTCCCACCCATCCATGAACACAAACGCACCTTTATGCTTAGTAAATAGAACTTCAAATTCCTTACCATTAACACACTTGATAACGGCTTGATTGTTTGGGTCAGCATTCGTTAGGAACCTGTTGCTATATTCATATGGTATTTCCTTGAAAAAAATAACATATATTAAAATAAATATATGAAGAAAAAATATTGTAATTATAAGAATCATAAACTTACCAGATATTGAGAAGAGTCCGATGAAAAAAATTGTATAAAAAGACGTCATACTGATCTGCGTGTGAACAAACAAAAGATTGTGAACTGGATAACAATAGTAATTAGAATAGCAGCTGGTACAAAATAAACACCATAATCCATCAAACAAAATCATATTTTTATCATTAGTGTGCTCCTGTGAATAAAGAACATCATCAACATTTTCACCATAAGCCAATAATAACATCCACAAAACAAAAATCCTATAAAACAATAACCATAATCCAAAAATAATGATGATGCATAAAAATTTTAACATCAAGAGATCAATGGATTTTGTAACACAACTAACACATAATAAGACAAATACCGATCTGGGTTTTTTTCCCAAAATATACTAACATGCAGTACATAATAAGAGAAATCTAACATACAGTGACGGAGATAACTTCATCCATAAGCTTATTAGAGACAAATCGGTTACAGAAACACATGAAAGAGCATAAATCGGTTAAAATAACACATGAAAAAAGCACAGCTGACTATCATAAATGGATTTAAAAGACAACTTAGACTTATGGCATACAATGACGAAGATAAGTTCTTCGTCAATAGAAAGAACAAAAAGGAAGAAAGACAATGGATTACTACATATCACCAAAACAGAGTAAAAATCTAAAAAAAAGGCAGTTATTCATTCATACCTTGAAGCTCCGATTATGTGATAGAGATGAATATGGATGGATTAACACTGATGAAGAAGAAAGGGTTTATGGGGGAATGTGCGATAATCTTTGAAGAGAGAGAATATTGCAATGAGTAATGAAGATTCGGTAAGAGAAAGAAATCGCTTGTAAAGTATCCATATTTGTGGGTCGGGTTTAATGAAAATGGGTATTGTTGGATCTGAGTTTGGTTTTGATTGTATTTTACGTTTGAAATTAAGATGGAAATGGATGAGTTGTGCAGCGGAATTAAGATGGAAACAAACTTTACATACAATCAAATGAGAGTATTGCTTTGATCAAACATTTTTCACAATGAACCGAAAGATTGAATTTATTTCAATTACGATTACAATTGCAATGATTGACTACAACTCCCCCTCAGCCAGAGCTCAGTGTTTGTTCGTGCAAAGAAGACGGTGTTGCAAAGAGCTAATAGAACAGTACAAAGCACTGTTCTATTTATAGGCACTAGCAAACCACTAAGCATCTAAGCTGACGTCACCATGAAAGTGACATCTAACCTCCTAACAAACTCTAACCTCTGATCAGTACAAACACTGCTAGACTAACTACTGCTATTACATTATATTACACAAAGACAGAATAAACAACTGCTGCATCCCTCCACTGCTGTGAACCCAGCAGCACTTGTCCGGATCAGCAGTGCTTGACTCAAGGCAGTAGTTTGAACAGCAGAGCTTTAGTCTTTCATCAGGTCTTCACTTGAGCAGTAGTTTGACGGTCAGTAGCTTGTACGATTAGTAGATAGGAGGTCAGCAGATGTTGAAACCACTTTCAAGGGGAGAGACTTGTATGTAACATCTGCTTATTTTGGATCCACTGCCCTGATCCAGTTTTGGCTTTAATTATCTGTTCCTCTGGTAGGGTTCAATCCCAACAATCTCCCCCTGGAACAGATAATGCCAAAACTCTTCGTTATTGTGGAACTTTATTGCCTCATTAACAGTTCCCTTATCTGACCTTTAAATTGTAGTTCAAAATCTAGGGCATCTGTATCATCATCATCCCTGCTAAGTGGAAGATCAAGGAGATCCTGCAAATCTTCAAGACTCAGGCCAAGAGCTTGTTCCCTTGATATTTTCTTCACTTCTCCATCAGACCTGAGCAAAGTCAATACGTAGGTCTGTTTGTCAGTTTCCCACTTTTGTATTTTTGAGCCTGGTGGGTTTCTTGGGAGATGTTTATTTGCAGAGGTGTTTGGTGAGGCTGGCCTATTCATGACTGGCTGAGCAGTACTTGCAGATTTTTCCAATTCAAGATCTTCTTTTATCATTAATTTAATGCCCTCTTTTACAATAGCATTTCCAGCGTTTAGATCTTGAATTGTTTCAGCACCTGACTGGTTTTGACTCCTTCTTTTGTAGATGGCAGCACCAGCTGGAGCAGTGGTTCTTTTGACTTGCAGCTTTGGTGGTCTTTTTGAGACCTCTGCTTTGGAATAGTCAGGCTTTTGTGGAACTTTTGGATATTTCTTTCTAAGTTCCTCTAACCTTTTGTAGGTAGCCCTGACCCTATCTTCTCCCCACTTTGTCACTGAATTCTTTGACCCATAATCAGCAGCTATCAGCTCCTCTTTCATTCTCTTCAACTCTAATGCCTTATCAGCTTCAAACTGTTTGAACTTTTCAGGAGGAGTCTGCTTGACCTTATTTTTAATCATTTCTTGAATCCTGGCTGCCTCTTTTTCAAGCTCAGGAATGGTCCAGTTTTTGTACATGTGTTTCTCCCCCTTGTATTTCTTGTAGGTCATAATGTTCTCAATGTAGTCTTTTCTCAAGGACTCATCTGCCCTTTCTGAGATTTGCTGACATACATTTTTAGAAAATCACTCCATAGCACTGACCTGTGTGAGTAGAAACTGATAGTTTTGCTGAAATTCTCTATCAGATTTCCCTTGTCTGTTTCTGGTTGCGATATCTTCTGCTTGCTTGGCTTTGAGTTTCAAATATTCTTCGATATTGTTAGGCCTGGGATATCCTTCAACTGATGGCAACCTCCTTTTAGCTGGGTCATCCTCATAGTAAAAGGATTTGATTTCTTCCCTAACTGCAATGAGTTCCAGAGGAAATGAGACACCAGCAGGAGGTAATGGCTTTAGAATTTGAGCTGAAGAGAGAGGTATGGGTTTTGGAATTGTGACAAGTGATAGAGATTTTGAAGACGTTGGTGGTGGTGAATTGTCATCATCTTTAAGAATTAGTCTTCTCCTTTTTGTTTGAGGAGGGACTGATGATGTTTTGGGTGGAACAGTGGTGGTAGATTTGGTGGCAGTGGTTTGTGATTGACTAACAGCTGTTGAAACAACTGGTGTTTCAACCACTGTTGTCATTACAACAGATGTTGTAACATTAGCTGTCTTCTGCTTTTTGTCAGCAGGTGATGTTGTTTTTGGTGGTGATGGTGGTAAAGCAGTGGATGTGGTGTGTGTTGAAGTGAGAACAGATGTTGAAACCACTGAAGTACCAGCAGTAGTTGATACAGCAGGAGTTACAACAGATGTTTGGGTGGAGGTTTGATGCTGATGGCTTTTGGATGGTGGTTTTGGAATATGCTTTGGAATTCTGGATGGGGTGGACTTAGGTTTCCATTTTGTCTTAGGATTTTTAGTATCCTTTGACCCAGAACAACCCTGCGCATACAGTTCCATGAAAGCTCTTTTCTCCTCATTCCACCTTGAAATATCCTTTGCCACTCTATCCCTCTTTACACTTGCTACTCCTTCATCAAGTGCTTCTTGGGTTGCATCAACCTTTTTACTACCATCTGACACAGGAATTTTTCTGGTCATAGCATCCCTTTCTGGTTCAATGTAAAGACCATCATCTATTCCCTTCTTCTTCCACTCCTGAATTTTCTCCCCCTTTTTGGAATTATCTAGAGGGAGCTGATCAATAAAAAGTATTGTTGGAGGAGCAGTGCCAGTGGTATGCAGGATCTGGGCTTTTAGAGCTTTGAGATCAGCCTGGGTGTTCTTGAACCTAGACTCCAATGTATTTCTCAGCTTTAGTACATGTTTTTCATGTTGCTGATCTGCCATTTGTGCTTGTTGGTGGAGAAAAGGTTGAAATAGATTCCAGAGCTCATTTGTAGCAGATGTTGGTGGTAGTGCAGGTGCTTGAGGTGGAACAGCAGTGGATTTCACCTTTTGTACTTGTAACAACTGTTGCAGCATATCTTTGAGTTCTGCAACAGAGTTATCAAGTTTTTCAACACGATCTGTCAATTTTTGGTACTTTAAACCATCACCCAATTTAATGGGATCATCTGATTTCCCACTAGCAGTGGTTTTATCAGTGGTTGAGGTAGGGAGTGTACTCCAAACATTAACCACTGATGCCCCTTTTTCTTGGTACTGGGGTCTTCTCCCTTCAACACTTGACAATCTTTTGATGTTGCCAGAGGTCAAGAAAAGTCCACTGGTAGATGTCAGAGGTGCTATGGAAGGAATTGCCTCCAAGGAAGTCTTATTAATGTAACCACTGTCCAGCTGCAAACCAATGGGTTCAACAGTTGTAGTGGCTGCTTCACTTGGATGACCACCAAGAGTTACTTGTAACTCAAGGGGTGTAACCTCCTCAGGTTGTGTTGGTGGGTTAGCAAGGATTGATACATCAGACCCAGTCATTTGTTGAGGTATATTCTCATTAATAGGTGATTGAGAAGGACTGGATAGTGCCTGGTTCAAATCGATTGCATCCAACAGAAGTTTAGTTGGTGGAGGAATTGTGGATGTGAGGTTTGGTTTAGAAACAGAATTTGCCCCGGGAATTGGGCTGTGGATGATGGAATCAAGTGATTCCAGAGCATCATGATGTGGTGTCCCAATTTGTACAACCTGTTCTTTTTGTGAAGAAGCAGGAGGAGTTTCGGTTATGGTTTGAGATATTTTGACCAACTACTGTGAGGAAGTAGCAGCAGTGGTTTCTTGTGACTTTTGTTTTGTCACTGGCATTTGATCTGGTATCTCATCCTCCAGAGTTGCCTTTTTGATGGGTTTGGGGGGTTTTTTTATTTTTCTTTTTGTGTGGCTTTTTGTGGATTGTAGGTGTGGGTTTCAAAACAGTTGTTCTGCTGCTTTGATCACCTTGAGCAGTGGGCTCAACAGCAGATACCTGAGGAGCAGTGGTAGCTGCTAAATTCTGCTTAGGCACCTCTGCTTGTGTTTTGCAAGGTGTTAACATTCTTGTAAAAGTTTCAGCAGTTAAACTGTTCATTTGGAGATAATCACCTTGGTTTATTGCAGCAATATCATCCTTACTGAATTTCTTTTCAAAATAATAACTTAAAAACCTTGGAAACAGTAAGAATGATTTTGTTTCAACATTATTAACCAAATCATTAAAGATTTCCCGAGAATAATTAAAATTTTCTTCTTGAAAAATAGCATATCCCAGATTTTGAATCTTTAATGGTATTTCATTAAAAGAAGTGGTTTTGTTTGAAACACACATTAGGAGGGTATGGAATAAAAACCTTGTTGCAGAAGGAAAGAAACCCTTTTGTAAGGTAGCTTTCTTCATCATTGTGTCTGCATACCCTCTCTCAATGAAGTCAATTTTTAACTCGTTTTTAGGGAAAGAAGTTTTACCTTGCTGATCATCGAGTTTAAAGACTTCTGACATAGATTGTGGCGTGATTTGAACAGCTTTTCCCTTTAAAGAGGAGTTAATGGCTACCACAGTGTCACCTTGTTTGTCAAGGGTTGCGTTTTTCCAAAACTCTCGTTGGGTTGCTAAGTAAATTGGTGCATCGGCGGTTAACAAAGTTTTGTACTTTGATTTAGCCATTTTGTTGATGATGGAGTCGAAAGCATCTGTGGTGCCGGGTTTTGTGAGAAGACCCAGAAGATTGTGAGATGTTTTGTGCGGAAGTTCAGTGGGATTGGCCTTTTGAGAGGCCGCTTTCGACGATGATTTGGATGTGGGTTTTGCAGATGGCTTCGATTTTGTCATTTTGAAGATGATGATCGAAGAAATTTGTGAAGAAATGAGATGGAAAAACTGCTTTGAGAAGAGAATTTTTGGAGAATTCAATTCGACAGTAAAACCCTGTTTTGGTGGTGAGTGGGGATTTTATAGAGGAAAAAGTGAATGCTGACGTGGCAGCGGTTACAAAAGGTCTGACTACAATGTACTGCCCACGTGACAAACCCTAATGAAATGAAGGACAGTACTTTTATGAAAGTTACTGGTGAAGACAGTGGTTATGGAAGCAGTGGATGATTTTCACTATCAGTGGATAAGACACTGCTTTTGAACAACAGTGTTTATCAAAGAAATGAGAGAACAGGGGTTGACTTTCAGCAGTGGATAGACTTTGAAGCAGAGCAGACTTTTGAACAAGCAGTGGTTATGGCAGACTTTTAAGGATTTTAATGAAAATTTCATTTTTAGCTATTTTTAAGGATGGATTTTTTATTTTCTGAAAACATTTTAGTGCTTTTATTCATAGAAAAACAAGATGTTGCTTGTTATTCCATGTTTAGCATCCCAATTCTAGAGACCAAGCTTTCAAAGGTGGCTGTATCAAGTGCTTTTGTGAGCACATCTGCCAGCTAGTCTTTAGTTGGGACATGATGCAGAGAAATCAAACATTTTTCATAGCAATCCCTCACAAAGTGATGTCTGATGTCGATGTGTTTGGTGGTTGAATGAGAAACTGGATTTTTGATGATATTTTCTGCTGCCTGGCTATCCAACATGAGTGGTGTCTTTAAGGCAGTGATACCAAAATCCAGTAACTGGTTTTGAAGCCACAGGAGTTGGGCTGTACAGCTTGCAGCAGCAATGTATTCAGCTTCAGCAGTGGATGTTGAAACAGCTGCTTGCTTTTTGCTTTGCTAAGAGACTAAGCAATCACCTAGAAACTGGCACCCTCCTGATGTGGACTTCCTTGTGGTGTTGCATCCAGCAAAGTCACTGTCTGAAAATCCTGAAAGCTTGATATTCCCATTAGCTGGATACCAGATACCAAGTGTGGGAGCACTTTTTATGTATCTGAATATCCTTTTTACAGCAATAAGGTTGGATTTTCTAGGGGCTGATTGACTTCTTGCACAAACACATGTTGCAAACATGATGTCTGGCCTAGATGCAGTTAGGTACAACAAAGACCCAATCATGCTTCTATATAGAGTTTGGTCAATCAGCTCATCCTTTTCATCAGACATGACAAGCTTATTTGTTGCCATGGGTGTGCTGCATGGTTTACAATCATTCATATCAAATTTGTTTAAAAGTTCTTTTGCATATTTGCTTTGATGAATGAAGGTACCATTTTGCATTTGCTGAACTTGGAGACCAAGAAAGCATTGCAGCTCACCCATTGCACTCATTTCAAACTCAGCTGTCATGAGTTCCCTAAACTCTTCACACATTTTGTTGCATGTGCTTCCAAAAATAATGTCATCCACATAAATTTGGACAGTCATTAAATCATTTCCTCTCCATTTTAGAAACAGTGTTTTATCAATGGTACCTCTTTTGAAACCATTTGAGAGTAGAAAGGTGGAAAGAGTTTCATATCAGGCCCTTGGTGCTTGTTTCAGGCCATACAGGGCTTTGTTCAACCTGTAGACATGATCTGGATAAAATGGATCCTCAAAACCTAGAGGTTGACAGACACACACCTCTTCTTGAATTGTACCATAGAGGAAAGCACTTTTGATATCCATTTGAAACACCTTCATGTTGTGGTTGACAGCAAAGGCCAGGAACAGTCTGATAGCTTCCAATCTTGCTACAGGGGAAAATGTTTCATCATAATCAATCCCCTCTTCCTGTCTGTAACCTTGAACCACAAGCCTGGCTTTATTTTTGACAACAATGCCCCTTTCATCAGTTTTGTTTTTAAAGACCCACTTTGTGCCGATGGGACTAACATCTTTTGGCAGTGGTACAAGCTCTCATACTTGTTGTCTTTTGAACTGTTGGAGCTCTTCTTGCATGGCTTCTACCCAGCTGTTGTCTTTCAGTGCCTCTTGGTACTTGACTGGCTGATGGAGTGATAGAAAACCGGCAAAAAGACAAATGTTTTGGGTTTGGCTTCTTGTGAGCACCCCTTCATTTATGTTGCCAATGATTTGATCAGGTGGATGAGATCTCAAGAAGATTAAATCTCCTTGGTATGGTATGATGGCATTTGTTGGTGAAGGCTGCAGATGTGTATCATACGAGCTAACCACTGCTGGTGACTTTGATGGCCCAGCAGTGGCTTCAAAAGGTGGTGGAATAGGAGGTAATGAAGTGGACACATGCTGACTTTTATCCACTGTTTGGGGACTTTTGTCAGCAGTGTTTGAGGATGTGGAAGCAGTGGTTGATGGGCTACTTTGGTCAACAACTGTTGAGGTAGCAGTGGTTGAGCTTTGACAGCTGTTTTGAACATCTGATGCTCTTCCCATTTTGGCAGACCTTTGAGGGATGATGATTTCATACCCATAGTCTGGTGTTGGATCCTCTGATGGACCTGCACTGTTAGTCTTGACAGCAGTATTTTCAAAAGTAATTTTTTCAAGGTCAAACAGATCAGCAGGATTTGCTGGGTTTTTCATTGATGAGAGTTCATTGAACTTCACATTCAAGGTCTCCTCCACTGCCTTGGTCCGTGTATTAAACACTTTGTAGGCCTTGGCAGTGGTTGAGTATCCCAGATGATAACCACAATCAACTTTGGCTGCAAATTTTGAGATGGAATCTTTTAAGTTCAAAATGAAACATGGGCAGCCAAAGACTTTGAAATATGAGATCAGTGGTTTGATTTTGTACAGAATTTCATAGGCAGTCTTTTTGTGCCTGGGATTGATTAAAACTCTGTTTTGGACATAGCAAGCAGTGTTTACTGCCTCTGCCCAAAAAGTTAATGGCAAACCTGAATCTGCAAGCATGGTTCTGGCAGCCTCAATCAAAGTTCTGTTCTTTCTTTCAACTACCCCATTTTGTTCTGGTGTTCTAGGGATGCTGTACTGCCTTACAATCCCTTTCTTCACACAGAAGGCATCCAACTCCCTATTCTTGAATTTTGTGCCATTGTCACTCCTGAAGACTTTTACTGGAAGGTCAAATTGCTTTTCAACATGTGTCACAAAGTCTTGCAAAATGCCTGCAGTCTCATCTTTTGAGTGTAAAAATAAAGTCCATGTAAACCTAGAAAAGTCATCAACAATAACCAAACAGTATCTTTTCTTTTTGAGACTCATGACATGAACTGGGCCAAACAAATCCATGTGTAGCATTTGCAGACACTGGGTTGTTTTGGACTCTTCAATGGACTTATAAGAACTTTTATGTTGTTTTCCTTTTAAACAGGAAATGCAATGTTCAGGACATGAAAACAATTTTTGTGGTAGGCCTCTTACCAAACCATTTTTTGAAATTTCAGTGATTGTCTTAAGATTTGTGTGCCCCAGTCTTATGTGCCAAAGTTCTGTCTCTTTGTTAGAGGCAGCTGAGAACAGACAGGCATCAGCCCTGGAACACTCTTTTGACATATCAACAACATAAACATTGTCACTTCTTTGAGAAACAAGTTTTGTTTGACCAGTTTTATTATTGCTTCAATCTTTTTGACCATTTCTGGTCCAACAATCCTACAACACTCCTTTGTGAAGAATGACCCATACCCCTTGTCACTCATTTGTGAAACACTCAGAAGGTTGAACTTTAGATTGTCTATCAGATTGACATTTTCAAATTTTACATTGCCAGACTGTACTGTACCAGACCCCGGAACTTTTCCTTTACTGTTATTCCCAAAGGATATATCACCCCCTCCATGAATTTTGAAATCTTTGAGTAGGGCTTTACATCCAGTCATGTGCCTGGAGCCTCCACTATCAACATACCAAAGGCTATCTAAACAGGCAGAAGCTCTCTGCACATGAAGTAAAAGGATTAGTTCATTAGGGTTTCCAAAGCCAACAAGGCTTTGGATGGGGTCTCAACAGTGTCTGGGATGGATGCACATTGATGGACAGTGGTTAGGACAGGGGTTTGGACAGTTTTAGTACTGTTTCTTGCTAACCACTGTTGGGGGTCTTGACCAATCACCTGTTGGTACCCAAAAGGATGCCTGTTCACTTTAGGTTTAGAGGGCCTTTTGTAGGCCTTATAAACGTGTGGAATCCTCTGGTAAGATTGTTTTTCTCTGCCTTTTCTGAACTGATTGGCAGGTGGTGCATCAGTAACCTGAACATCTCTTTTGACAGATGTTTGGTTCAGTTGTTTTGTGACAGCTGTTTGAACTGGCACAAACAGTGGTTGGTTTTTGGTGAATTTAACTGATGATGTTGATGGACTCAAGGATGTTTTAGCAGTGTATTCATTCTTTTTTACATCAAAGTTTTTGAGATACACACATGCTTGAGTTTTGTGGTTTGATTTACCACAGACAATGCAGCTTTCTGCAGAAACAATGACACTTGTTTTGTTTAAATCATAAGCTTTTAAATGGAAACAATCTTTTGTTAGATGATTCCTTTTCTCACAAAATTCACAAAACAGGTTATTGATCTTTTCTCTCTTCTTTCTCTTTTTCGGATTCTTTTGCAGCAGAGTTTTTAACCTCTGCTGGGATATCCTTGAGAGGAATGACTTTAGCTTTTGGAGCTTTAACACCATCAGTTGATGTAAAGTCCATGGGCTTGAAATTTTCAAGAATATCACACTCATCAGACCATTTTGGTTTAAACTAATAATTTTCAAGCTCCTCAAAAGTAGAGGATCCCATTGGTCTGTCAAGTGTGATTTTGTTACCAAGTTTGTCAGTGATTTTCACTTCTTGGCCCTTCTTGTTTGTTGGAATGTACTCAGTGGTTACATCAGTGGTTTGAACAGATTTTTCAAAGACAATGTTTTCATCATCATGTTTTCTATAACCAACCCCAAATTTCACATTACTTTTAATATGTTTTTCAAGCATAACCTCATACCCTTTGCATGATTCCACCCATTTTTCACAGGTAATCTGGGTGGACTCTAACTCCTTTTTGCAAACTTGGTATTTTTCTACCATAGTTTGGAGTTGAGTTTTGGTTATGCTCTGCTCTTCTTTCAGACTGCTGATCTCTTTATCTTTTTCAGCCAATTTGTTTCTAAGTTCTTTTAACAACTTTTCAAATTTGACTTCATCAGACAAGACTTTGTTCCTAAGGTTTTCATTTACCTCTTTGATGTTAGCAAAAGCAATAATGCAATTGTCTGAACACAGTTTTTCAAGAACTTGAGGTGATACCTTGGCAGCAGCCATCATTGCACAGTCACATTGATGATCCTCTTCATCATCAGCTCTTGCTTCTTTCTCAACTGCTCTTTTCTCTTCCTCTTCCTCTTCTTCTTTGTCCTCTTTGGACCATGGATCTGTCAGTGGTTCAATCAGGGTTCCTGAACTTTCTCCCAACAGTAGTTCACCAGCCACAGCAGTAACCACTGCTTCAGTCACCTCATCCACTGTTTCAGCACTTAGTTGTTCACCTTCAGTTTCAACCCCCTCTGGTATTGACTCTAAAGCCATCAAACAAAATTCATCATTAGAAGGTTCATTAAAGGCATTGAGAGCAAAATTTTCATCACTAAGCTCATCAGGCATACTGCTCCAGTCAACAAAGCCTTGAGTGAAAAAGCTTTGATGATCTGGTTGTACCACTGCTGGAGCAGCTGTTTGAGGTGCAGCAGGTTGCACTTGTGCCTGGGGGACAGGGGTTTGAACATACTGAATTTGTGGAACAGTAGTTTGGACATAATGCACAGGCACAGGGGTAGCAGCATAGTGAGCAGTGTTAACATGAGCTACAGGGGTATATTGGGTATAGTGCACAGTGCTTTGGTTTTGTGGTCTAGGGTTTGAGCTGGGATGAGTGATTATAGGACCAGTAGTTTGACTCCTGCATTCCCTAGCAAAATGACCTAGCCTATTGCACTTGTAACACTTGATTTTCGATTTATCCAACCCAACCCTTAGATTCCCATGTAACCCTGGGAATTTTCTCCCTGTTCTTTTGTAGAACTTGCTTGTTCTTACACTAAGCAAAGCCAACTGATGCAAAATGTCCATCTCTTCTAAGTCAGTGGGATCAAAATGTTGTAAATCATTTAGTTCAAAACACAAATTATCTGACATCTGGTTTTCATTTGCAGTAAATGCATAGTTTGCAGAGTGAGGATCAGGGTTGTTAAAATTTGCACCAGCAGTTATATCAATGAAGTGATCATAACCCTGTTCCTTACCACTGCTACCAGATTCTTCCTGACCAAGAAGAGCTGTGCTACCGAATGAGTAATCATCAGTAGCTTTTCCAGACTCTTGCAACTTCTTTTTATGGTTCAACTCCCTCTCATAGGTCAGGAGTCTACCATGAAGTTGGGTCAGGGTCAGATCTTTGAACTCAACAGAGTTTCTAGTCACAAATGCAATTGTGTCCCATTTATCAGGTAGTGATCTAAGAAACCTGCTATTTTGTGTTGATTTTGGAAACTCAACCTTAACAAGCCTTAGCTCACTGATGAGACAACTAAAACGTTCAAACTGTTGGGTCAATGTTTCACCCTTAATGTGACAGAAGGTTTCATACTGCTGATTCAGAATTTCCCTATTGTTTTCAATAACTTCTTCGGTACCCCCAAACTGTTCCTTCAATGCATCCCATAGCTCTTTGGCACTGTTACAATGTAACAGTCCAGCATGGATCTCATTTGGTAATGCAGATGCTGTGATGCTAAATGCTTTGGCATCGAGTTCGAACTTTTGAAAATCAGTTTCAGTATAGTTTTCATAAGGTTTTGGTACGAACTTCTTTGGATCCTCAGCACTTGGCACCGTAGGAACATGGGGACAAAAAACAACAGACCTCCAACATCCGGTGTTCTGTTGAGCAAGGATATGACCCATCCTTCTCTCCCAGATGTTGTATTCATTACGTTTAAGCATAGGTGGTTTAAAAAGAGAGCCAATGTTATTCTTATCATCTTGTGATTGTGACGTCATCTTGGTTGTTTTACAGGCACTGATTAATCAACTTTAATGGTGATTAAACCTTACTCTGTTTTTCAACAAACTGAACAAACTATCGATATCAACGATTTTGAGCTGAACTATTTATGTCAAAATGATTGTTAAATCAAATTTGACTGTCCAAGCTCTGATACCAATTGTTGGATCTGAGTTTGGTTTTGATTGTATTTTACGTTTGAAATTAAGATGGAAATGGATGAGTTGTGCAGCGGAATTAAGATGGAAACAAACTTTGCATACAATCAAACGAGAGTATTGCTTTGATCAAACATTTTTCACAATGAACCGAAAGATTGAATTTATTTCAATTACGATTACAATTGCAATGATTGACTACAAACTCCCCCTCAGCCAGAGCTTAGTGTTTGTTCGTGCAAAGAAGACGGTGTTGCAAAGAGCTAATAGAACAGTACAAAGCACTGTTCTATTTATAGGCACTAGCAAACCACTGAGCATCTAAGCTGACGTCACCATGAAAGTGACATCTAACCTCCTAACAAACTCTAACCTCTGATCAGTACAAACACTGCTAGACTAACTACTGCTATTACATTATATTACACAAAGACAGAATAAACAACTGCTGCATCCCTCCACTGCTGTGAACCCAGCAGCACTTGTCCGGATCAGCAGTGCTTGACTCAAGGCAATAGTTTGAACAGCAGAGCTTTAGTCTTTCATCAGGTCTTCACTTGAGCAGCAGTTTGACGGTCAGTAGCTTGTACGATCAGTAGATAGGAGGTCAGCAGTTGTTGAAACCACTTTCAAGGGGAGAGGCTTGTATGTAACATCTGCTTATTTTGGATCCACTGCCCTGATCCAGTTTTGGCTTTAATTATTTGTTCCTCTGGTAGGGTTCAATCCCAACAGGTATTCTAGAAAGAATATAGGCGGATGGGATTTTGGAGCCAAATTGCAAAATTTAGATGCCTCCTAGCTTGACACATCAGCAAAATTTAACACATTTATTATATATAATAGATTTTACTTTATTAAATATGTATTCTTAACTAATTTTTTGTTTAAAATTATTATTATTATTTAATATAATCATAATAAAAATAAACGTTTATATTCTTATCTATTTTTTTGTCTAAAATTATTATTATTATTATTATTATTATTATTTAATACGATCATAATATAAACAATTGTTTATCCTTATCTAAATATTTATTCTTATCTAATATTTTTGTTTAAAATTACTATTATTGTTTAATATGAGAGATAAATAGAAAAATAAGGTGAGAAAGCAATAGGAAGTTTTATCCTTATCCAAATATTTATTGTTATTTAATATTTTTGTTTAAAATTATTATTATTATTTAATATGAAAGATAAATAGAAAATAAGGTGAGAAAACACCAGACATGTGTTCAAAAAAGATTTTTATTTATTGGTTTATAGGAGCAACAATATCTTATTTTCAAATAATATTTCTTTGAGAAAATTTCACTTTTTGTCATTTATGTTTGCACTGAATTTTGAAACATACCCTTTAAAAGTTTTAGTTTCAATTTATGTCCAAAAAACACATGTTTTATATCATTTTATGTCATTTACACCAAACTGAGTTAATTTACTCAGTTATGTTTATTTAATCCATGGGTATAATTGTCATTTGAAGTTTGATTGCAACTGTGTCCCCCTATCTTCTTCAAAAACATGCGCACACCAAGAATTATCTGCCTCTCTCTCCTTCTCGATTAAACACCGGCGACCGGAGCCACATCTCTGGCGACCGGGTTCCTCCGGCGAACCACACACACACAGCCCCCTTACCTTCACTCACACACCCGTAACCATCTGAATACCCCTCGATCACCGGCAAACCCCCACACCCCCTCGTTCTTTTCTCCCTAAAACCCGATCGGACTCCGGCCGGTGAAGCCGGCGGAGCCAGTGATGTTGATATTGATGAGCGATGATGATGATAATGTCGTTGATGACGATTGAAGCTGATAATCGAGGATAATGATGGTTGACAGCGGAGGCGGTGGTGCGGCTCCAGTGAGTTCCACGGCAGCGGCGACTGAGTGGTGGGAATGGGGGTGTTTGACGGCGGCACTGTGACTGAGTTTCGGGTAAACCCTTCAACACCTCTTTTTTCTTCTCTTTTTCTCTTTAGATCCGACACGGTTTATGAATTTTTCTGCCACATTGGGTGGTGTTTCAGGTAATCACGATGTTGAAGATGATAATGGTGGCAGTCCGACATCGGCGTTGGCCGCCGGAGCCACGGCGACGGCTGTGGTTGAGAGAGAAGATAATAAGGGTTTAAGCAGTTCAAGATCACTTGCAAGATTATAGGCTCAAAAGGAGTTCTTGAAAGCAACTTCTTTAGCTGCAGATAGAGTTTATGAAGATGAAGACTCTGTTCTTGAATTTGATGAAGGTTTGTTGAAGTTTGTTACAATGTATCCTAAGTATAAATATTGATGAGCTGAGGGGTGATGAGTATTGTCATTTGAGCGGAGAGCTGAGGGGTGATGATATTTGATTATTTGAACATTCCTGAGAGTGAATATGGACATCGCCGGAGAACCGAGTCCGGCTGCCGGACTTGAAGGGGAGAAGGCAGGGGATTTGGGTTGTGTGCGGTGGTTTCTCAGAAATTGAAGAAGATAAGGGGATAAAAGGGATGTGATGCATTTATTTATAAAATACCATTTTTGCCCTTGCCTTAAATAAATCTAACTGAGTAATTTAACTTAGTTTGGTGAAAAGGACATAAAGTGATATAAAACATGTGTTTTTTGGACATAAATTGAAACTAAAACTTTTAAAGGGCACGTTTCAAAATTCAGTGCAAACATAAAAGACAAAAAGTGAAATTTTCTCTATTTCTTTTCTTATCTTATTTTTTGAAAAATGACGTCTTGAGGATTTTATTTAACGTTTATTCATAAGCACAGGAAGCATTATTTATTTATTTATTTATTTATTTTTGTTATGAGCAGGGGCAATTATGGGTTAGGTTTGGAACAATTTGGGTAAATTTTCATTAGATAACCTTTTTTTTATTTATTTATAAGGTTATGCGTAATGAGGCATTATAGGGACATTAAGAGGGAGTGACATTTCTAGTATAATGCTTAATAGAGTGAAAACAAAACGGAAAGTAATGATTGAAAAAGACATTAAAAAACGTTAACCATTACACATTTTTTTAAAGTGGTTTTATAATGCTGATGTGACAAAAAATCTCATTATTAACCACTGCATCCAACCATATTTTTATTCACTTTGCCATTGCATAAGAGCTTTTTTAACTTTATCCTCACAAATTGACTTATATTTACTTTACAATCCTTCAATCCACAATAAATTTACCCCGAACTAAATGAGAGACAAGATATTAACCCTTTGATAAAAACACATTAACCATCACATAGATGCTAGATTTGAGATCTCAGCAGAAACATACAACCAAACTAGTCAAGTTCAGATAAAACAATACACAATCTACAATTAAGTTGCATAAGACTTCATAAATAACGAACCGAGATAGCTTATGAAACATCAGGTTGATGACCATGGACCCTGAGCCGGTATATGCAAGTATGTGTAGGGTTTCCGTGATTTGACATGAATTGTAGCCTGATTGTATCAATAATGATCGGGTTTGCACCTTCTGTGTCCAACAACACATCAAAGGTTTGTGAACTACTCTTCTCAAGGTCGTATGTGAACTCCGTCAGCAAGTGCTCCTTTTGTGTATTTTCCTCATTGCGCGACCATCCCCATACTTTACAGTCTTTGGGAGCAGTTGACCGGTCAAATGCTACGCTCTGTAAAACAACAAATGGTTAAGGATGATCAGCATTCAGCAAAGCCAAAATAACTAATTTATTATCAATCCATTTATTTATATATAACTAGTCGAAAAGTTGCCCAAAGTGTATTTAGTGCTTGAAACTTCTTAAAATCATGTGCTTGATTATGATGATTATTGATTAGAGACTACTTTTAACGTTTTTAAGAGTTTTAACTTTTAAGTGTGTTTCGACTTCAATGTATGTTTTGATTATGTTTTTACTATTTAAGTGTGTTTTATAATTATGTTTTTGTGTATGATTTGATTAGCAAGTAGAATATGTCATATTGACATGTATAAATATTTTTTTATTTTTTATTTTTTATTTTGAGTGCCTCACATACGTGAAGCTCTCGCCTCGCACCTTGGCTTTTGGAACCAAAACACTTTGAAGCGCCTTTTTTAAACCAAGCACACAACACATCGCCTAAGGATAAGCTCACCAGTAAATAACGAATTGAAATAAAATTTAGAATAAGCAGTCATATATCATTTTCATCTAAACACAAAGTATGACTGTGCAACTAACTTTAAAACACATGCTGATCAAAATGGCGGTTTCAATCAAACAAGTTTGAGCTCAAAAGAAAAGTTAATATTTACAATACATACTAAATCAAAGCACAAAAAGAAACTTGAACGGGACCAAATAATTCTGGAAAAAAAACTTCAATCGTTAGGTGCTTTTAGGCGTGCTTCATCTTGGTTCATTTATCATAGACAGAAATAAGTTTAATGATAAGACCTGACTGAAAAATATGCTCAAACTGGGCAGCCAAATAAATAAATACGCGATGATAAGATCAAGATAACGACACATATTTAAAGACTTAAGGATACACAAACTCTCATTAATAGTGATTAATGATAGTTATCAAAGACCTCACCGTGACATCTTATCATATCAAAGCCTATATGTTTAATGGCATAATTTAGTGTTTAGACACAATGCATTAACAAACTCTGATTCTATAAAATTCAGTCAACATGTTTTAAAAAAATCCACAATCTAAAAGAAACATTGGTAAAAAACAAACCTTGGAGACATGTTCAAGAGTTATAGCCTCCGGAACAACAGCACTCCTAAGCTTAATCTCAACAAAACCATTATCTCCCTTAAGAGGAAAACATGCGCCAGGCTGACCAAAACTCGGCTGCAGCATCTTCACCGCATCATTCCTTACACTCCCACTAAGCCAACCACCACCCTTTTTCCCACCACTAAACCCCTCCGAATGCCTCACCACCATTGCCCCGCCCGACGCCACTGCATAATCAACCCTACCCATCCCATCAGCAGCATGCTTCCCAATCGCATCCTCCACTATTCCCCTAGCATAAGCCCTAATCTCATCCAACTTCATTCCCCCAATTTCACCAACCCCCTTTCTCCCCTTCAAATCCTCAACAAACCGATCAAACTCATCTTTTGATAACATGTTATTAACACTCAGCGATCTCTCAACGCTTTTGACTCGTCCATCGAATTCGCTAAACCTTTTCACAAATCTATCCCGCTCGCCATCGATTCGCTTACCTAACTCGCTTCTTAAACTTAAAACCTCACTCGTAACCTTACGGTCCACATCGTTAACTTGAACTTGCATCATATTCTCTATAGTCATAACTAACTCCTCCACGTCCGCAATCCGCCTTTCGTAATCCAAACTAGGGCTAAACACAGACTCAAAACCCCCAATTTGACTAAACCCTAGCCTACGAATCATCTGAATGAGAATCAACAGTATAACTAACAGACTCAAATTCTTAACAATAACACTTACAGCGGTCTTCCATGGAGATCTAGAACTCTTAACAGCGGTTCGTTTTCGTAACTTAGGGTTTTTGGTTGGAATAGTTTCGGTTACGGCTTTGGTTGAATTGGTTTCTGCGGCGGTTACCGGAGAAGTGTCGGTTGGATCTAAGGCGGGATTTTTGACGGCGGTGGGTGTGTGCCTGCGTAACGGAGCAGCGGTAGGGTTTGCGGTGACTGAGACGGTGGAAGATGACATTGAGAATGTGCAGAGTGATTACAATGAAGGTTTCGGTTGAAAGGAATGAAGATTTAGGGTTTGAAAATGTTGGAGGGAAACGGAGAAAAGTCAGAATATGAGCGGTTCCACGTTTAAATTAGACTCATTGGGACTTTGTTTTCATATCACAAAAACCAACGGTTTGTTTGGTATGGGGTAATGGAATGGAATGGACGAGATAATGGAATGGACGAGGCAATGGATTATTATCATTTCATGTCTTGTTTGGTTACCATGTGTGAATAGAATAAATTATTATTGTTTATTGTTCGGTAGGCAAGAAAAACGGAGTAACAAAATAAGCGGTGAGTGGTGGTGGTGGTCGGTGGTAGTAATTGTGGGTGGTTATAGGTGGCGGTGGTGGGTGTCGGCGGCGACGATGGGTGGTGGTGGTGGTGGTGGCGAAGAGTGGCGGTGCGGCGGTGACGACGAGTGGTGGTGGCGGCAAGGTGGCCGTTGGTGGTGGGTGGCAGCAGAGGTAGTGGTGGGTGGCGGTTGGTGGTGGCGTCGACGATGGTGGTGGGCAGCGGCGACAAGTGGCGTTGGCGGTTGGTTGCGGCTGTGGGTGATAACGGTGGCGAGTGTGTGGTGGCAGCGACGGTGGTTGTCGGGGTGAGGTGGTGGCGGGTGGCGGCGATGGCGTCGGTGGTGGTGGTGGTGGTGGTGGGTTGTGGCCAAGGTGGTGGGTTGTGGTGTTGTTGATAAATGATGCAAGAGGGGATGGAATGGAAAAAAAACATAGGGGGTGGAAGGAATGGTTTTGAGGGAATGAAATGTCTTTTGGAATAGGTGATTCCATTCCATTGACCAACCAAAAATCCTTTTATTCACTCCTTCGTAATCATCCATTCCATTCCATTCCATTCCACTTTTCATTCCTACATACCAAATACTACCTAAGGAATCTCTTTTTGTTAGTAAATCATTTTTTTATTCTTGTTAAAAACATTATTATTATTATTATATTATTTTAAACTACATGATTAGCTGCAAAGAGGTTTTTGAATTTTTATTTTAACCATGATAGTTTTTGGATTAAATATAGTAACTTTTGTGAATTTTGACTTTGACCAAACAGTGGTTAAGAATATGGGGAGTGAGACGTTTTATGGGGCGGGGATGCCAGGCAACGCTGGCCACACCGTGCCAGCGTTGGCCACGATGTTGCCCCGCTAGCGTGGCTTTTAAGCACGACGTTGGGCAGGGGGAGGGGGGAGTGAGTTGGCTAGCTAGGATTGATTGTTGAAATTGGACCGTTTGGGGTAGCCGTTAGCCAATGGCTAGTTTAATTAAAAAAATATTTTTTATACCTTATAAATACTACCCTTTTTACAATTTTTTACCACTTATCTACATCTCTACTTCTTCTATCTCTATATTTTTATAAATTTAACCCACTTAATCCTCTACAATGCATCCTTTTAACCGTGGATATGATCCAAACAACCCCTTTGGATACCAAGAAAACCCGAACCCTAGCCCGCCACAAAACCGTCAATCAACAAACCGCGGCCATCCTCAAACAACCCCTTTAGTCTACTCACCGTGTCCCGAACTAGCGGGAATCGCGTCGTATATAGGAAAGTGTGTGTTCACGAACTTTCGTTACGACGAATCATCTATTCCCGTCGTTAACCTTTCCCAACCCGATTCCGTACCCGAAACACAACCGCAAGGCGTTGGTGGTTCGTCGTCCAAACCGGCCAAAATATAAGTCACAAGAAAAAAACGGATGAAGAGAAAGCACTGGCGGCCGCTCAATAAACATAAATAAAGTGGACGCCTCACGAAGAAACCACGTTGGCAAGATGTTATATCGACGAATCGTAAGATCCGATTAAAAATATTTTTTATATAACAATATTATTTTTCAGTTTTAATATAAATTTATATAATGCCTAATTTTTTTGGAATAGGGAATTCACGACACCGCAAGGATTTTTGGGATTGCATTAAGGAATCATTTCATACGCAAATGCAAAGCAGGGAGGTGTATCGTGAAAACGATAGCCTCTCGTCCAAGTGAGGTGACATAAATACACAAGTCACCGCGTTCAACGGTTTTTTCCATAAGGCGAAGAACTCGCTAAGGAGCGGTGAAACGGAGGCCAACTTTATCACGAATGCCATGGCCTTATATAGAGAAAACAAGAAGCACGAGTTCAAGTACATGCATTGTTAGAATGTATGTAGGTACGCTTCTAAATGGGCGAGAGTTCCTATTGCTAGCGAATCAACTTCATCCAAAAGGGCACGAACACCCTCGTCCCAAGCTCAGTATGATGCTCATGATCAAGAGCTTGATCTAAATTTGGATGATTTTGATGATTCTCCTCGCCCACCAGGTATAGACACGTCAAAAAAACGGCTTTAAAGAGGGAGATCGGGTTCGGCATCGGGTTCTGTCACACCCCAACCGATGACGGAAACATCAGAGTGAGACGAAAACAAGATTGCTCGAGACATCATAACGCTAAGTGTGACAATATTTAATTAAATTCCATTTGTATAAATTCTAAATGAAATACATTGTTCCAAAGCATTACCATCGAATTGTAGCAAACATAAACATGAAACAAAATATAGTTTATTGTTAAGGTGTGTATCTAAGTCCACCCTAAACTTGTTTCTTCATAATCATCATCTATCAACCTGCAACAGGTATTAAAATATGATCAACAAAAATGTTGGCGAGTATACAAGTTTGAATACATAGCATAATAGTGAAAATGTTTAATGGTGCTCATATCCAACATGATAAAATGTATCCCCTGTTACTAACATACTACACAAGTGTAAGCTATATGTCAAACCAGAATTTAACGCAATCGTGATTACCCAACATCGTCGAAACGAAGAGGGTGTAATGGTATTTACTTAACAATACCACTAGAATACGGGCGGGGCGTTAATCCTGTAGTGCTATAATTGTTAAGGTAGGCTTACAAAGTTAATGAACATATAGACACGTGTAAACATAGCATGTGAGATTAACAAGTATCAACAAGTCTCATGTTTAATAGTGGATAGAGTGTGATTTTGTAACAAGTTTAATAGTGTTACGTGTTTTTGTATAATTGTACATGTTGCACCCAAAATGTATAAAATGAAAAAGGGATCGAGTATACTCACAGTTTTGCGTAGATTTTCATGAAAACCGAGAGCTGATTAGGTGATGGTTGGTACACCGACGTTGCCCTACATCGGGTAATTATGTTAAAGTAACGGTACATAATGGGAGGAATCAGATAGAATGAGGTCTTGTAAACCAAATGAGTGTTGGAACTCATATGAAATGGTTTAACAAAGTCTACATTCTGATTTGGAATGAATCCTAAGTGCTTTTGACTCGTTATGACCCGTTAAGGTAGTTTACGCTACTTTAACGTGTCATTTGCGTAACTACGCGTTCGGATAATTAAACAAGTCCTATGATAAGTCTTAAATGCCCAAATATGTTTGAAAATGTTATAATATCAGTTTAGGTGTCAAAAGTTTGGTCACATATGCTTAAATCGGATTTATGCATAAAAAGGGCATTTTGGTCATTTTCTAAGGGCATCTAAACAACCTATCATACAACTAACCAAACGAAGTGACCATAAGGTATAACCTCAGGACGTTATTCCCTATGCAACTATGGTCACAAATATGTGTTTGGTTGGATCCTAAGATCGACCAAACGGGTCGGATTCGAAAGTCAAAGCGGTGGTCAAACCGCTCGACTTACGACCCTAAATAAGCATTAAAATAGAAGTGATGAGTTAAACATGTCAAAACATGTTTAACTTAGTTGAAAAACTGATTTCGTATCAAAACAAAGTGTTTCGATACCCAAAAATAGTTCCGTCATAAAATGCACATAAACGTGCATTTTGACCGAAACTTTGACTCGTCACTTCGACTAGTAATCGTGGAAATCAGTAGGTATAATCGTAAGGAATTATAACCATCGTGATTACGATCACCTTGCAAAGTTCGAATGAACTTTGACTTGACTAATTCATGGTCTAAACCGAAAGTCAAACGGTAGTAAAACTGTTTGACTTTCAGCTTAAATAGCTAAAAGAAATGAACAAGACTAGGATAGAACTAGGAATGGCAATGGGCCGGGTATTGGTAATCCCAGGCCTGTACTCGGTTATAATTTTTTGTCCCATACCTGGCCCGTTATCCGTCGGGTATTTGTCGGGTAATTACCCGTCGGGCATCGGGCATACCCGCGGGTATCAGGTATACCCGTTGGGACAAATGTGCAATTTTTACTTTGATGTTTATATAATTTACTATTTTAATGACTATAACAAATGAAAATATGATTAATAACTTGCATATCATATTTAGACCACATATACCAAATTAAATCGAAACGATTACTTAATTAAGTAATTCTATCACGACCACCTAATTGCATAAACATCCACATAATAAAGGGTGACAGCTTCCATAACCAATAAACATGCTCAATAATAAGTTATTTGTTCACTAAACACCTGTCAAATACATATCCACATATGACTATAGAAAAGGTAATAAGTACATGTACTAAGTTTGTGACAACTGCCAAATTTGCATGCATCCGTACAATTAATTAATCTTGATTAAAGTTTAATGACTGTGCTGAATGACAATTAATGACTTGAACTGCTTTCTGATTTTTGCTTTACACACACATGTGCATCACATATTGCAAATGACATATCATTGACTGCATGCAAGCATATAGACATAAATGATGCACAAAGCACAGTTAGCGGATAACTCAGAAAAATGCTGACGAAGTTCAGTGCATAGACAGACAGTGTTTTGAGACCCAGTGTGGGCCAGATACTAAGTTCTACATTAGTATGGTGTATAGGGAAGTAAGGACCACAAAACTGCATTCCTAAGTGATAGTTTAAGTGCTGGGAAGTGCCTAAAACTCACCCAAAGTGCTGAATTCAGCATATTTCAGCAAAAATCAGCATTTTAACAAGTTAGTATCATGCAAAAATATGACTAAATGGTCCTGAATGTTTTCCTAAGTGTCGGGAATTAAAAGTGTCGCAAAAGGGTACATAAAGAACACTAAACGGTATAGTTTAGCACTTTAACGAACCGGTATCTAACCGAACAACCGGACACTACCCGAAACACCAAAATTACACTAGAAGCATTGTTTTAATGTTCCCAAGCTAGTTATGGGCCCCGAACGCCCTAACACACTATATAACATATAATATACATAACACCTAATCTTATACTTGGAATCTAACTAGGTATCTTAACTATCCATCACAACACAACCAATACCCCCCCTCCTTTGTGTGGACGGTCACAAGGGTGGCCCCCACCCTTGATCTTACTTGATCTCATGAGATTTGTAAAGATTTGTAAGAGATCTTGTTTAGTACTTGTGAAACATAATACACAAAGGTTAATGGATTAGAATGGATATAAGAAGAGTATGAAGAACAAGAGCTCATAACTTACACCCACACAACACACACTTACTCTCTCCCTCCTTCTCCCTCCCTTACGGCCGTGAGCCACCACCCACACCACCACCACTTTCATCCAATCTTCATTCATTCCAAGGTGATCACAAGGTGTTAGAAGCAAGATAAGGAGGCTTGGTGGCATTGGAGATTGAAGGACCTCTTCCATTTGCTATTATCCATCACATTTACCACCTTCATCTTCTTGAGTTCATCCCTAGCCCTTGTGCTAGTAGTAAGCTTCTTGTCACTTGAATTTACTTCTTATTTAGTTGGTTAAAAGATGATATGTGATGACAATCATAAAGAACATTAATGAACAAGATGTTGATCTCTAACATAAGCTTAATAACATAAGAATACATATTGTCTAGTGTTGTTTTGCTTCTTGATGATTGATTATTTGTGTTTATGATGTTAGACATCATATGGAACTTACTAGATTGTGATTAAACACATGATCTAGTAAGTTAAGGTGATGATCTTGCAAGAGACCAAGATGATCATACCTTATGAATACATGAACTTGAATAATAAAAATTGTTTTCATATATGATGATGATTTAAACACAATACAAGTCTTGTAAGAGGATGATTTCCAAGATGGTTTTCTCAAGAAACTAAGTTAAGTAACAAGATTTATATAAACTTGGTTCTTACATAACCCAAACTTGTTTTTAATGGTTAAACAAGTGTAGAAACACTTGTGTGACAAAAAGATTACATAAAGAAGCATTTTTAGAAAATGTAATTGGAAGTTATAAACACCCAACTTCTTTAAAAATGAAGTTTTAAAGAAGTGAATACATTTTAAAGGGTAACTAAACCTACTAAACACACTATCAAGTTACTACAAGTTTTTATGAAAGTTCAAGTTCATGTTGTTTTTTATAAATTGCATGATTTTGGCACTTGGTAAGTGTTGATTGAATTGTTGATTGATGAGATAATTTAAAAAAGAAAATGATATGCTTTGATAGCATGGACACCTCCATTTTTAGGGGGAAACTATGGCAAAATTTTCTAAAAATATAAACACTTAGAAGAATATTTTAAACAAATATTTACAAGTGTATTTTAACCATGAGTTTTCCATATAAACTTTGCCATAATTTTTGTTATAAAAATATAAGTGTTGGAGGTTGGTTTTTATAAATAAAAGTGGTTAAATATATATAATATATATACATTGAAGACACACATGTGTGATTATTTGTATACTTTGTGTACTAGTTATATTATTTTAGGATTTGAAATAATATAACTTAACAAAATACCAAGAAATTACAATCCAAAATATTACCAAAAATCATAAGGAATAAATACACAAGTTACACACATGATTTTGGAAACCGAACGAAAGAATGTAACTGACAACATATTCCGGAAAATACATTTATAAACATATTTTTGGTAAATGAGATTTTGAACAACAAAGAAATAAAAATATGATTTTTATGAGCATCACAAAGTTATATCGTATTTTTGACAAAAGGAAATATATAATTTTTAGCGATTAAAAATATATATATTTTCTTGGAATTTTTAGAAGATATATGATTTTTGGGAAAAATATATATATTTTCTCGGATGAACTTGAAATACTTTACTTTTGGATAAAATAAGTTTATAAATATTTTCTAAGTGAGACTTGAAAATATGTTGTTTTGGAACTACAAATATTTTTGCCAAAAGAAAAATTAGGAATAATTTTTCTAAGAAATACTTCTTGAAATACATATTTTAGAAATATATATTGGATACTTATTAAAGATGATGCACGCCAGAATACGACACCAATACATGGCAAGTTATACAAATACAAGAATACGAGTACACATGTATGAGATACCCCCATCCTTGGGAAGGAAATACGAGTACAAATACTTGAGAAGTATCATTACAAAATACTGTTTTAACAATTATTCCAAAAATTCAATAAATGTAATTTAAGTTAAAATATTTATTATTTTAACAAATAATTATATAACCTGGAATAATGATGAAGACACTTGGAAACGCAACTCAAAGGCACTAATTAATACTAAGTCAAGGCACGACCCGCTCGTTTAATAAGACCATAGTACATTGTAGGTAGTCGTGTACACCAGAGGACACTTTGAGTTACAGGCGGATTCGAAGAACGCAAAACAGTGAGTTCATGTCCCCTTTTTCTTTAAACTGTTTTGTTTATTAATTTCGGGGGTGAAATACATGTTACAAAAGGATTACATACAAATACAATTGGTATGGTTAGCCTAGGAAAGTACAGTAGATCATGTGAATGGGTAGACGCATACTTGAGACCATTAATCCTCGTATAAGGACCGAGGGGCATGAGTGATAGATCTATTTGGGTGTAGCGAGCCCCATCCATGAGTCCGCCGAATGGGCCATGTGGTGACTATGTCTTGCAGCCGGAGGCCCGGTACAAAGTCTGCTAGGTTTGAGTCTTCCTGCACCATGTCATGTATATTAATGTATTAGCTACACATTAATCGATCTGTTTCCTTGATGCTTTCATACCGGGATTTCAAGTACATACGAACATACTTACAAATGCTTCAAAGGTTTATTCACAAACACACACATGAACTCGCTCAACTTTTGTTGATGTTTTCAAACTACATGTATTTCAGGAAATTAAGTACGGATCTGGCGGGCGTTGGAGTTTCAAGGCATGTTGAGAATAAAAGATGTCATCCGTGTCTTAAAGTTTGGTTAGTGTGTCTTATCCTTGACGAGACACATCTTTTAAAACCTGGTTTTAACTAAAGTCTTTTGATGAGTCCTTATGGAACTCTAAACAATTCATATGGTTTGTAACTCGGATTTTAAGTCTATGTTTCCAGACGATGATGATGTAATGTTTTAAACTTAATTTATGGATGAACATCTTATGGTTTTATCATATAGTATTGTTATGATTGAATGCTATGGTATTAAGAAAGTCACACCATAATCACGCTTCCGCAAAAGTCAGGGTGTGACAGCTTGGTATCAGAGCTTCGATTGTAGCGAACTAGGATTCCTTCTCGAGTCTAGACTACAATCATTAGGGCTCTCACTAAAACGTTTTTACAAACATGTTTTCATTGCATTCACAAAATGCCCAGATCCAGGAAAACAAACATTTTTACAAACAAAAGACACGAAACACATTCCAAAGTTTACGTTTATGACTCAGTCTAAAAGACTGGGTAGTTCAGTCTGAGAGACTGGGTAGTTCAGTCTGAGAGACTGGGAAGTTTAGTCTGAGAGACTAGGGAGTTCAGTCTGAGAGACTGGGAAGTTTAGTCTGAGAGACTGGGAAGTTTAGTCTGAGAGACTGGGAAGTTTAGTCTGGGAGACTAGGTGGCTTAGTCTGATAGACTAGGAAGGATAGAAAGTTTCATAAAGAATAATGTGAATACATGATTACATGATGAATCGTCCTGGTTTGCAATATACTAAGTGAATACTATGAATATACATGCTATGATTACTATGTACCGACACACAAGACACCTTCCTCAGAAAGCGAATTGTCAGACGTTGACGACCTTATAGCCACCGCCACAAATAATGAGATTGCACCTGCGCCGGAGATGTTTATGTCAGACACTGAGAGTGACCCTGACATGTTGACCAAGGACGAGGACGACTTCCAACCATTCGCGCTACCAGCTTTGGAGATGAATTACCCTTGCTGATGGCTTCCTTGACGAGGATCCTTTTGTCACTCTTGTTTCGGTCCATGACCACCCCATCACTGGTCATACCGATGGTGAGCCTATCATGACTCCGATCCTCGACGATGTACCTCTCGTGGTCATCCCTCCCGAGGATCTGCCTCTTTGACGATTTATTTGATGATGACATTGATGATGATCCTCCTGTTGACGCCCAGGGTGATGGAGAGATAGCTGAGGATGTTGTTGCTATGCTACCTCCTGAGATGCCTGCCATGGAAGATTCCTCTTCTTCCATTTTATGCTCGATATCAGACTCCTTTGAGACTATGACATCTGCAGCCTTACAGACGGCCGGATTGCAGCTTTCTACTACTGACTCCGACGACGACACCGCTATGACTGCTGCACTATCACCTGCTCGGGATCCCACACTTCCACACGACCCAGAGCCTGCTCCTGAGCTAGCTTCTGTTCCTTTTGGGTCAGCCTGATGATGCGCCTATTGATCTTGAGCCGATTCCTGATCCTGACCATGTTTCTTTTGGTTTACCAGACATTGCACCCCTTATACCTGACCCAGTACCTGCACCTGATGATCTTCTCTTTTGTTGAGACATTCGTTCCTGCACCCGCACCCGCTGATGTTGCACCTTTTCCCTATGGAGACCGACGTCCATTGCACCGACATGCCAATCGCTTTCTTCCAGGACATACCCGCACCCCGGGAAGATACTCCATGTCAGCACCCGCGTGACGATCCCTTTTGTATCAGCAGCATTTCCTCCGACCTCACAGGCTGCACCGTTTACTCCTCTCATTTCTTCACCGTGGGACTAGCCATTCCGATGGCCCCTACCATACACTATGCCAATTTCGGACCCCTATCATTCTTCGCATTATGGAGGCTACACACGGAATGAGTTGCCCCTGTCACATCAGCTACAGCTTGAGGATATGAGTCGCAGAGTTTTGGAGCTTGAGCTGACACCACGTCCTCCACCCTGTCTACGCCAGTATACTTTGATCCTCCACATTCATCACAGTCTCCTTCTGCACTCTCACCTGCTGCTCTTACACCTTTCTTAGGTGTTGATGCTGGTTTCCTTACTATCGAGCAGCAGATCAGTTAATTACTTCAACATGAATACAAGCTTGAGAAGGAGCTCGCACATGATAAACAGTTTGCTTTTCTTCCCTCCTCCACCTCAGACACCAGTATAGTTGGCTTTTGGTTTTATGCGGATTGCATTACTTTTGGGTAAAGACACTACTAATGAGTTGAGATTGTGGAGTCTTTTTGAAAACTACTTTTGACCACGTGATTTTAATACACTGATAGACTTATTGGACAAGGGTAGGGTGACCCTGTGTCCCTTTTGATGTGATACACTTTGTAGACACTGTGACTATGGTCGGTAATTTACGAAAGTTCAATCGTCATATTCTTATTAAACATTTAAATCAACAACGTGATTACCTGTTATCTTCTCATTAGACATGTCCCTATCTACAAGTTGTGCTATAATTTTGATGTTATGTGATTGATTGTTATAACAATTGCTTATATATATATATACACACCCCTGGGTCTCATTCGTTAAGTAGATGTTTTTGTGCTTACGTCTTTAATGAAACCTGACCTATCCGATCTTCTTCTTAGAAGATGTCGATTCAAGGGAACACTGATACCAATAACCCTCTGCCGACGACAGAGGCAGAATTACAAGAGTGCATCTCACAGGCCATCGCACAGCACGAGGCCCTTCGCTCCAAACGCAGCGGAGGTACCTCAGGAAATAACCCACCCAACGGTAATGTTTAGTCACTTAAGATACATTACAAAATGTTTGGACATTCCAAGAGTGCTTTGCTAATGCCTTATGTGAATGATGTTGCTTATGTCGTAGGCTGCATCTACAAGCAGTTCTTGAGCTGCAAGCCCCGAGAATTCGATGGCACTGGGGGTGTCGTAGCTTTTGTGCGTTGGGTTGAGAAGACGGATTCTGTTTTGAGTTTGAGCAAATGTACCCCAGAGCAACAAGTCATGTACATATCGGGATTGTTTCTAGATGGGGCTCTGTCATGGTGGAACCTTCAGGTTCGGACGTTGGGTAAGACTGTTGCGTATGCTTTGACGTGGGATGAACTGAAAGAACTGATGCGCAAGAGATATTGCTCGAGGATAGAGGTCCAGAAGTTGGAGACTGAACTGTGGAACTTGAAAATGGAAGGTTCAAAGATAGATGAGTATGTGCAGAGATTTCACGATTTATCACAAGTTGCTTCGCGTCTGGTGGAACCAGAGTTTAGGAGGATCGAATGCTTCATCGGGGGATTGGCACCTCAGATTCTAAGCCTGGTAACAACATCTAAACCCTCAACGATCATTGATGCTATCGAATTAAGTGTGGCGCTCACTGAAGAAGCGGTTAGACTAGGGAAATTTTCCACTTCGGAAGAGAAAGAGGAGACTCCTGTGGAGCCGTCTGGAGATAACAAGAGGGAGCTCACAAATTTCAAGAAGGGTACTTGGGCGAGTAACAAGGAGAAGGCCAAAAAGGGAAAAGACTTCATGGGTATCCTACCTAAGTGTGATAATTGTCTACGATATCATGTCGGGCGATGTAAATATGGAAAATGTGATAATTGTGGCAAGAGGGGGCATCCCAAGGAGACTTGTAGGCAAGGTACTGAACGTGAGAATGGAGGCCAAGATGGTAGCGAGAATCACGAAGGAAACAACGACAACAACGACTACCAAGGCAGGAAGAGTAGCGAGCAAAAATGTGCTGAAGGTTGTCTTAACTATGGAAACAAGAAGCATTTTAGAAAGTATTGCCCTAAAAACAATCAGGCACAAGAATGAAGGCTCAACACCAGAGCTAGGGAAACACGCCAGGAACCAAGCGTGGACATCGGTACGTCCCATATTAGTCAACGTTATGCATCTGTGCTACTAGATACTGTTGCCAATTTTAGCTTCGCATCTCTAGAGTTTAAGAGTATACTTGGGTTAGTAGCAAGTAAATTAGATAGCCCGTACTCGATAGAACTAGCTAATGGGAAGCTTCGACATTGTAATTGGGATGGATTGGTTGTTGAACGATCGAGCGGAGACTGATATCTGCATCCCGATGGCGAACGAAGAAACGATCGTGACTCATGGAGCAGGATACGCCTCTTCAAATTACTAGTTGCTTGAAGGCATGAAAGTTGTTGCGTAAAGGATGTGTTGTTTCCTTGGCTCATGTCGTGGACAAGGGAACCGAAGAACCAAAACTCGAAGATATCCCTGTGATAAGGGAATATCCTAAAGTCTTCCCTGAAGACTTGCTAGAATTATCTCCTCAACGACAAGTCGAATTTCGCATCGATTTGATTCCAGGCGCTGCGCCTGCAGTCAATGCACCTTAGCGACTTACACCTTCGGAAATGCAAGGATTGTCAGTGTAGCTTCAGTAGTTGATAGAGAAGGAAGTTAACAGACCAAGTTTCCCGTTTTGGGTAACCCCAGTTCTGCTCGTCAAGAAGAAGGACGATGATTTTCAAAAGAGCATCAACTACTAGGAGCCGAACGAGCTAACCAACAAGAGTCGGTAACTCTTGCTGAGGATTAACGAATTATTTATTTAACTAACGGTGAGGATCTAAATACTATTTCACGACTGATCGATTCTCGAGTGTCATTAGCTGTGAATTCAGGAAGAAAGTATACCGAGGAAATTGTGGGACAATAACTTGTTTTAAACATACACAAAAAATTTGTGTTTCCTACACAATGCACAAAACAGTTTTACACGGAATACGAAACTTTGAGAATCCAGAAAACATGTACTTAGGACCTTTGGGAACCCAGGTCCAAACTCGTAAAGGTTGTTGCTTAGGAACCACACCTGTTAACTCAAGCAAACTCCACTATCCTGACATATATGCTATTTCAGTTAACCAAACAGAAAGTACTCAAATTTCTTTTGTTGAAATCTCCACTTTTGCTTCTAGCGAGTAGATGTTGCATCTCTACTCCCCTTAATGGTAGTTGCATCACGTTAATTTTCTTCGCTGGGAGCGAACACACATTTACTTCAATACTTGGTCATTTCTTCATTTTAGCAAATACTCATTGTTTCATTACTTGAAAACTTATATGTCACGCATGCACCATTTGTTACGCATGTGGTTTCGTTCGAATAAACGCTTCATTGAGGTTCAAATATTATTTTGCTAAAACTAACTATTGTTTTATGATTCGAATAACCTACATTATTGTAATTGTTGGCTCCTTGTTATCAAGTCAACACACTTTCTTGAAACTTCTTTTCTTCAAGTTACATTCATGGTTTATCTTCGTAACCATGCTGAGATTCCTTTATTGATACATACGTTTATTGTCAGATTACGCTGAAACCAAGTTCAATTGCTTGAGCTTATCCAATTCGCATATACAATTTAAGACGCCATATGATGTTTTGAGAGCATCATATTCAAATATTTTTGCAAAGGTTCTTTTGTTTCGAATCGTAGTAGACTTGATTGGTCTACGACTCCACTAAATAGTTTGTTGGTTTCGATACCTTGCGGTGATACTTTCACAGAATTGAAGCTTGCGCTAATTTGGTTACGCACCTCATACACGGATTTAATAGTCTATTTATTTGTTCTAAATCCGTTTTGATTATCACGATTAAAGCGGTCTCAACACAGTTGTGTGTTAAGACAATGGTACCTAGATTCATTTCATATCACAGTGTACCTCCTAACGATTCTTTCGTTATAAATTGAATACCTTGCAGTATTTATTGCTTTCCATCGTCAATCAGAAACAGTAGTTCTTTGATGTTCCATATTCGATTGAAAACCCCAAGACGCCGTTTAAATCAAATTTCCTGAGTTGTTTCAGTACACTTTCCTTTGATTTCAAGCACGGTAAACTTGTTCCGTCACCGCTATTGTTGAAATATGTCAATTACGACACCTTGTGGTGTCATTACAAATTTGTAGCTTGTGCTAATCATGGTCAACCGTTTCACATAAAACTACACATACTTTTGTGTGACTTGTCATTTAAACATTCCTAATGCAACTACGAATTAAGACGATGATACACCAGACTCGCTTGTATTTCATTCGGTGTATTTTCTCAATTCAAGAATGTCAACACACTAATTCTTACCATTTATTTATTCGAAAGTTGACAGATCATTTTCATATTCAAGTTGTTGATTTTGAGTTCATATAGCGGATGCTATGGTTGTGAAAACTCGTTTGCATATCGTGACCGATTGTTTGAGAATCCATTGGACAAAACTCCTTTGTTGCACCCCGGTTAACTAAGTTACGCTAAATTATACATATATACATCTCGTGTCCTTTGACATTAAATGCTAGAACAAATACCTTTTAAATCACTGGGTTCTTGTTGAAATATATCCCTGGACTCACCTGATATGAACAAGATTTGATTCGGTTTCGTGGTTATCTACCTCAGTATTATTCATATACATACACGCATAATGTAACCCTAATGAGTTAAGGTAGTATAAATTTCGAGGACGAAATTTTCTTAACAGGGGGAGAATGTGACAACTGCCAAATTTGCATGCATCCGTACAATTAATTAATCTTGATTAAAGTTTAATGATTGTGCTGAATGACAATTAATGACTTGAACTGCTTTCTGATTTTTGCTTTACACACACATGTGCATCACATATTGCAAATGACATATCATTGACTGCATGCAAGCATATAGACATAAATGATACACAAAACACAGTTAGCGGATAACTCAGAAAAATGCTGACAAAGTTCAGTGCATAGACAGATAGTGTTTTGAGACCCAGTGTGGGCCAGAGACTAAGTTCTACACTAGTATGGTGTATAGGGAAGTAAGGATCACAAAACTGCATTCCTAAGTGATAGTTTAAGTGTCGGGAAGTGCCTAAAACTCACCCAAAGTGTTGAATTCAGCATATTTCAGCAAAAATCAGCATTTTAACAAGTTAGTATCATGCAAAAATATGACTAAATGGTCCTGAATGTTTTCCTAAGTGTCAGGAATTAAAAGTGTCGCAAAAGGGTACACAAAGAACACTAAACGGTATAGTTTAGCACTTTAATGAACCGGTATCTAACCGAACAACCGGACACTACCCGAAACACCAAAATTACACTAGAAGCATTGTTTTAATGTTCCCAAGCTAGTTATGGGCCCTGAACGCCCTAACACACTATATAACATATAATATACATAACACATAATCTTATACTTGGAATCTAACTAGGTATCTAAACTATCCATCACAACACAACCAATACCCCCCCCCTTGTGTGGACGGTCACAAGGGTGGCCCCCACCCTTGATCTTACTTGATCTCATGAGATTTGTAAAGATTTGTAAGAGATCTTGTTTAGTACTTGTGAAACATAATACACAAAGGTTAATGGATTAGAATGGATATAAGAAGAGTATGAAGAACAAGAGCTCATAACTTATACCCACACAACACACACTTACTCTATCCCTCCTTCTCCCTCCCTTACGGCCGTGAGCCACCACCCACAACACCACCACTTTCATCCAATCTTCATTCATTCCAAGGTGATCACAAGGTGTTAGAAGCAAGATAAGGAGGCTTGGTGGCACTGGAGATTGAAGGACCTCTTCCATTTGCTATTATCCATCACATTTACCACCTTCATCTTCTTAAGTTCATCCCTAGCCCTTGTGCTAGTAGTAAGCTTCTTGTCACTTGAATTTACTTCTTATTTAGTTGGTTAAAAGATGATATGTGATGACAATCAAAAAGAACATTAATGAACAAGATGTTGATCTCTAACATAAGCTTAATAACATAAGAATACATATTGTCTAGTGTTGTTTTGCTTCTTGATGATTGATTATTTGTGTTTATGATGTTAGACATCATATGGAACTTACTAGATTATGATTAAACACATGATCTAGTAAGTTAAGGTGATGATCTTGCAAGAGACCAAGATGATCATACCTTATGAATACATGAACTTGAATAATAAAAATTGTTTTCATATATGATGATGATTTAAACACAATACAAGTCTTGTAAGAGGATGATTTCCAAGATGGTTTTCTCAAGAAACTAAGTTAAGTAACAAGATTTATATAAACTTGGTTCTTACATAAACCAAACTTGTTTTTAATGGTTAAACAAGTGTAGAAACACTTGTGTGACAAAAAGATTACATAAAGAAGCATTTTTAGAAAATTGTCACACCCCGGATTCCACGTGTCACCGGTGGGCCCGGTGGGGAGTATCGTGACGTGGTTGGCAACATAATAGTCAAACAACACAATATTTAAATGCACAGCGGAAGCAATTGAAAGATATATTTCAACCAAATAAAATATTGTAATATCGTGTATCACAACAGTTGAAATTTTATCCACAGACGGATCGAAATAAAATAGGAAACAGTAGTTCAACAGACGTTAGGCATCTTAAGCTTGCGAGACTCTTTATTGATGCTAAGGAGAAATATCCAGCCAATTACGCTTAGTACCTGCATTTAATCTTTTTGGGAAAATACGTCAGTTTACACTGGTAAATACAATCAACTAACTCATTTTAAAAATGATTAAAAATTGATTTGGATGCACGTGGCATAAACATTTTATAACTTGGGATAATTATTTAAATATATAATCTTGTAAAAGAATTACATGTTTCTTATGCGTTCAGTAGCCCGGATCATGTCCGGGTTAAAGATCAATAGACACACCACATTATTCTTTCATGCACTGACGGGTGTACGCCTACACCCCGCGCTTAAGTCGTGGCCATTTCGTAAAATGATGCCAAGGATATCCGGGACATGGTCATTAACCCCCCAAAGGATTTAAGTAAACAAAACATATTTAAACGGGCCGATCAAATTATTCAATTAACCACCAAACGATGGAAGATTTGATGCCCGACCAAGCGGTATTTTATATACCGTAACCCAAGCCCGTATAGGGAAAATAAGTTAAAAGTATTTACCTAAGCAAAGTAATAATCACAATAAGCAAATGCAAGTAGCTTTTACAGGTCCTCCTAATCTGGAACGAAGGTTTATAATAACCTATTAGAATCCTAACGGGTCTTTAGTTAAGCTTAAGCTTAGACCAGTTAGTTTCAAAGATACGGTTCGTACGCACGATTAAGCGAAGACCGGATAGAATGTGATTTAGACCCGAAAATTTTGAAAACTTGCTTAATATGGGTATTTCATACAAATTCTGGATTTTGAGGTAAAACCGATAAGGTTTGACCCGTTTCGGCCAATTTATGCAAACTAGTTACATAAACCGAACCGAACGCGTAATAAGCGTAACGGGTAGTCATGAGAGCCATATACAGGTTTCCTAAGTTAATATGCCTCAAATATGTTGTGACATCAGTAATATGTCTTTTATTATGCCCGAAACGAATTTAAACACAAACTATGCCCCGTAGGGGTAGTTTGGTCATTTACAAGGTTATAAAAGAGTTTAAGTATTAACCTGATTTACAGGTCTGATATAATCAGCAAAAATACTTAGTTTACTAAGTTATAACAGTAGGGTAAAGTATATATGTGAAATTTATCAATTATAACCAAACTATGCACCGTAGGGGCATTTTGGTAATTTCACATAAGCCGAAAAGCTCAAAACTGAAGTCTGAGTTTAACAACTTTTGCTTAGTGTTAAAATATTATAATTTACCTAAAATATCAGTAGGTATCAACCCTTGTATGTTTAAAATAGTTCTAGTACATACTATGCGTTAAAAACGCTTAAAAAGGCGATTAGAAGCCATTTCCGGGTTCTATACATAAAGCTGATATTTTTATTATTCCAGAAGGCTTAAAATAATTTATTTATCATATGTATTCAGTAGCAAAAGGTTTGGAGTCAATTAGATATGTAAAACTCATTTTATAGCCCGTAAGGGCAAAACCGACAATTACCGGATTAAGCCTACGACTATAAGTTATGCTCAGCCTAAAATTAATTAAAAATCTTCAAAATTCCCAAAATAATATATTACATCAGTGGGTAATAAGTTTGATATCAAAAAGTAGGTTTAATTAGGCTATACGCTAATTACGCCGTTTAATTAACATAAAGCTTTCAATTTACGCTAATGAGCATAACTCTCAAACTACACCTCAAACTGATGTCAAACTTTGGGTGCAAGTTTAAATATCAGTAACTAAGGTTTCTACTCTTTTACATTTTCAAAAATCATGTTTTAAGGTGAAAAGGGCATAATGGTCAACATATAGGCAATTAACGGAATCATGCGCATTAATTGGTTAACTAATGAACCATGGTGTATAATCACAGAGGGTTATACTAGCATGTAACCTGGTCCAAATAGAGCTCTAAGGTATTTCTAAATCATACCAAAACGGGTCAGAACTGAAGTCAAAGCAAAAGTCAAAGCTTTGCGACTTTCGGTTCCGAACCGGGTCTATACATAAAATTGTCGGGTTGAACATGTTTAGACATGTTCTTACACTAATTACCAAGTTATATTAATGATCAAACAGGTTGTATGTGTTCTACATTGCTAATTATGCATAATTTAGAAATTAAGCATTCTGTTGACTTTTTAATAACAAGTTTGACCCGACATTTGACCTAGTTAGAGTGGGAATCAGGGGGAACCCTTTTAAGGGTTTATTACCCACATAATTACCAAATTATAACTACTTTCAATTCGATTAATCACTGGACCATTAGTGATTAATCGTTAAGTCAACCGTTAATTACGACGGTTTGACTTTTAAGCTAAAACTAAGCAAAAACTTAACTAAGAAAGGTTAAGCATACTTACTAGAGTCCTTTGCACGATTAGTGATCACTTGAGCCTGCTTTGGAGCTCCAGAAATGATCAGGAATGCTGAAGGAAGGTGTGGTTTCAATGTTGCAACTTAAGGGCTTTATATAGTGCTCACAATCTCATGGATCATTGACACACAAGTCTAACCATGGCCTTGGATCACTTCCAGATGTCCCTAAGTGTCTAGGGGTTGTTTAGGGGTCAAGCAAGATGTGGAAAATCGTTCATAAGTCGGTTAAAATGGCAAAGGCAGACAAGAACCCAAGTTTTTCGGACCAGACAGGCCCTCGCGGCACGCGAAGACCCCCCCCTAAGGCTTCGCGTCGCGCGACACCCTTCTGCACCAAATCTTATATTTTTGATTTTTACGCATTGGTCCTTGGCTCTTGGATACTTTGCTACGACATTATTTCTTGCCCTTTGAACCCTCCAAATTGACGTTTAAGGGCTTCAAGACATATACCCACTTCGTTTAGTCCTCGGTTAACCTTGTTGTCACCCGAAAAGTCCTAAACTTCATCGTTGACGCTTTTAACCCCTCGCATACGAATTTGATCATAATTTTCTCATACGATAACGAAACTTTATGAAATTTATATCGTGCATTCTAGTGAGCATAATTAACCGTTACAAAGCTTCGAGTTTGTCAAAAGGTCACTCAGAGGTATAACTTAAACATGTTGACACATTTAATCCCTGTAGTTTGTAATCTCTCACTTTCTTTCATATTTAGCTTCGTATGATCCATGATTTATTCGTTTGAAGGTATGAGCATCATGTAGGGTTAATGTACAATATATTTATTCACTGTTGACATTTAGAACTCGTATATTCACATACTTTCCATGATTGTCAACTTTAATCCTTTTATAACATTCTTTCACACGTTCAAACTTATGACACGTGTCAATACATTATAGAACGTGAATTTTCGAGGTGTTACATCCTCACCCCCTTAAAAGAAATCTCGACCACGAGATTTACTGAAACAAATAAGGGTATTTTTCTTTCATGGTGGATTCAACCTCCCACGTATATTCGGGACCTCTACGGGCATCCCATTTGACCTTTACAATAGGCACATGCTTCCTTCGAAGCTTCTTAACCTGTCGATCTTCAATCGACAATGGTTTTTCCACAAATTTCAAGCTCTCATCTATATGCACATATGTGTGTGGTATGACTAGCGATTCATCAGCTAGGCATTTCTTCAGATTGCAGACGTGGAATACGTTATGAATACCACTGAGCTCTTCAGGTAAGTTTAACTTGTAAGACACTGATCCAACACATTCGATAATCTCGAACGGTCCTATATACCTCGGGCTTAACTTACCTTTCTTTCCGAATCGCATCACCCCCTTCCAGGGTGATACTTTAAGCAACACTTTGTCACCTACTTCGAATTTCATAGGTTTACGCTTTGGATCTGCGTAACTCTTCTGCCTATCTCGGGCAGCTTTGAGACGGTCACGAATCTGGACAATCTTGTCCGTCGTTTCAAAGACTATATCTGGTCCTGATAATTGGACATCTCCAACTTCCACCCAACAAACGGGCGTTCTACACTTTCTACCGTATAAGGCCTCGAAAGGCGCAGCCTTGATGCTGGTATGGTAGCTATTGTTGTAGGAGAATTCGATTAACGGCAGGTGGTTATCCCAACTACCACCTAAATCAATCACGCATGCTCGAAGCATGTCTTCCAAAGTTTGAATAGTACGCTCACTCTGACCGTCCGTCTGAGGATGGTAAGCCGTACTAAAATTCAAACGTGTGCCCAAAGATTGTTGGAAACTTTTCCAAAAATGTGACGTGTATCTAGTATCTCTGTTAGAGATAATAGACACAGGTATGCCATGTAAAGCTACAATCTTATCCACGTATAACTGGGCTAACATGTCGGAGCTATAAGTCTCCTTGATGGGTAAGAAATGTGCTGACTTAGTCAGTCTATCAACTATAACCCATATCGTATCATTTCCTTTCCTTGTCTTAGGTAACTTGGTGATAAAATCCATAGTTACCATTTCCCACTTCCACGTAGGAAGCTCAGGTTGTTGTAGCAAACCTGACGGCTTTTGATGTTCTGCTTTTACTTGTGCACACGTCAAGCATTTAGCTACATAGGTAGCTACAGACTTCTTTAAGCCTATCCACCAATAGTTTGCCCTTAGATCCTGGTACATCTTATCAGCTCCAGGATGAACGGAATATTTGGAACTATGGGCTTCCTGGAGGATAACATCTCGAAGTCCTCCATAGATTGGAACCCATATTCGTCCATTCAATCTAAGAATTCTATCCTTGCCAAGAGATAACTGCTCCTCAGTTACCCCTAGCTTTTCATTAGGATAGTTAGCTTCCAACACAGCTTCCTTCTGTGCAGCTAACAACCTTTCATTCAAACTGTTCTTTATTTCAATGCTCTTGGCATTGATTCGGATGGGTTTCACCCTTTCCTTTCAACTCAAGGCATCAGCGACTACATTCGCCTTGCCGGGATGGTATCTGATTTCACAATCATAATCATCCAAAGTCTCCATCCATTGGCGCTGCCTCATGTTTAAATCCTTCTGATTGAACAGGTGCTGGAGGCTCTTGTGATCAGAATAGATCACACACTTGATACCATATAAATAATGCCTCCAGAGCTTTAGTGCAAATACAACGGCACCCAACTCCAAGTCATGGGTGGTGTAATTCTTTTCATGCACCTTTAACTGTCGTGATGCATAGGCAATAACCTTGCCTTTCTGCATGAGCACACATCCCATCCCGGTGTGTGACGCATCACAATAAACTACGAATTCTTCGGTACCTTCGGGCAATGTCAGTACAGGAGCGTTGCTCAACTTTTGCTTAAGGATATCGAAGGATTCTCGCTGTTTAGGTCCCCAGTCGAACTTAATCTTCTTCCTAGTTAAGGAAGTTAGGGGTGCAGCAATCCTTGAAAAATTTTCAATGAAACGCCTATAATATCCTGCTAAGCCTAGAAAGCTACGAATCTCTGTAGGCGTCTTTGGCTCTTGCCAGTTCATAACAGCTTCAACCTTAACGGGATCCACTTGGATACCACGCTCACTAACCACATGTCCAAGGAATTGGACTTCTCGAAGCCAAAATTCACACTTGGAGAATTTGGCATTGAGCTTCTCATGATGTAGGAGTTTAAGAATACAGCGAAGGTGTTTCTCATGGCAGCTTGGTTCTTCGAGTAGATGAGAATGTCGTCAATGAAAACGATGACGAATTTATCTAAGTATGGCTTGCAAACACGATTCATGAGATCCATGAACGCGGCAGGTGCATTAGTGAGCCCAAAAGGCATCACTAGGAACTCGTAATGACCATAACGAGTCCTAAATGCAGTTTTGTGTACGTCTTCATCTCTAACCTTCAGTTGGTGGTAGCCTGACCTCAAGTCAATCTTCGAGAAATAACTTGCCCCCTGCAATTTATCGAACAAATCGTCGATCCTGGGCAAAGGATACCTATTCTTTATCGTGACCTTATTAAGTTCACGGTAATCGATGCACAGACGCATCGATCCGTCCTTTTTTTTGACAAACAAGACCGGCGCTCCCCAAGGAGACGAACTAGGTTTAATGAAACCTTTAGCTAATAATTCATCCAGTTGTGTCCTCAATTCCTTCATTTCTGTGGGCGCCAACCTATAAGGTGCTCTAGCAACAGGTGCTGCTCCCGGGATGATGTCAATTCTGAATTCCACTTGCCTATCTGGTGGCAAACCAGGTAGTTCTTCAGGAAAAACTTTGGGGTATTCAGAAATGACGGGGATGTCTTCTATCTTAGGTTTCGGCTCATCAATAATCACTTGTGCCATGTAGATGACACAACCCTTCTTCAAACACTTAGAGGCCTTGAGCATAGTCACTTGCTCAGGCAATCCATACCGGGTATCTCCCTGAATGGTAAGTGATTCACCAGATGGAGTCTTGATCACCACTTGCTTCTTATTGCAGACAATCTGGGCCTGGTTATGAGATAACCAGTCCATGCCTAACACGATGTCAAAACCGGCTAACTTAAAGGGAAGTAGAGACAGAGGAAAAGAGTGGTTCTTAATGGATATAACACATCCATCTAACACAGTTGAGACGGTTTCTATGGTGCCATCTGCTAACTCCACCTCATAATTCACACTTAAGGTTTTGACAGGTAAATTCATCAATTTGCAAAACTTATCATCTACAAATGATTTATCAGCGCCTGAATCAAAAAGTACTCTTGCATAGACATCATTTACAAGGAAAGTACCTGTGATCACGTTATCGTCTTGCACAGCTTCTTTCGCGTCCATCCTGAAGACTCTAGCATTGGTCTTCTTGGCCCCTTCAGGCTTCTTGGCGTATTTAGGGCAGTTTGTTTTAATGTGCCCTTTCTCATTGCAACTGTAGCACGTTGCATCCTTGAGCTTTTTGCAATCCAAGGTCTTGTGTTCCTTGGACTTGCATATCCCGCAAGCAAAAGTTCTCGACTGAGTCTGCGAGTTCGATTCGAGTCTGCACTATCCAAAGTGTTGTTTCTTGCAAATCTTGCACTTGGGCTTATCACTAGACTGATGCCCATCCTTCCTTGACTCAGACCCCTTCTTGTTGTCACCGTTTCCTCGGTGCTTCTTGTTTGACCTCCGTGAATTATCATCTTCACGTTTTCTCTTCTCAGCATCTTTGTTCCTCAGCGATCTTTGTCTGACCGCATCCAGAGTGAGGGACAAAGATATGTCAGCTACAGATCTAAAGGTAGCTGGCCGAGAGGCCTTCACGCTTGCCTTTATCTCGGGGGCTAAACCACCGATAAAACGAGCTATTCTTTTTGGTTCCGGGGTCACCAGATACGGAACCAACCGGGACATTGTGATGAAGCTCGTGAGGTAAGCTTGACAGTCAAGGTTTGTCATAACCAATGATAGAAAATCAGACTCTATCTTCTCCACCTCATGCTGAGGGCAGTAATTTTCCCTGATAAGGGCAACAAATTGTTCCCATGACATGTTGTACAATGGGATCTTCCCAGTGGCTTGAATCAGAGATCTCCACCAGGCTAAGGCTTCACCCTTAAATGATTGCGACACAAACTTGACCACATCCCTCTCAGCGCATCCGCTGATATCCACAACTGTGTCCATCTCATCTAACCACGTCATGCAGTCAATGGCTCCCTTTTCCCCAGTGAAATCCCTGGGTTTGCAAGAAACAAAGTATTTATAGGAGCAACCCTTAGTACGGGGTTCTTGATTTAGTACAATCTGTTGAGATGGAGCACTGTGGTGGTTTGAGGAGAGTCTATCATCATCTTTCTTGGGTTCATCCTTCTTGGAAGGTGGCTTTGTATGCGGTGTAGATAGGGTCCTACTCCGAGTCCCACTATACTCTTCGTACTGCCGCTCCAATGCCTTTGTAACAGCGTCGTCAACTAACGCTTTAAGTTCAGCACCCGTTAAATTAATTCGGGCGTTATCATTATTCTCCACTGGATGACTATTAATTTCATCAGAGTCAGCCATTTTAATTGAACTGTTACAGAAAACAAGGACAATAGTTTATTTGGGAGTTTATTATGGAATTTCCCCTTAGGGAAATTCATTAACCATGGTAAACAGAGACCATATTTGGTTAATTTATTAATCATATTTATTTAGGATTTTCATTATAGTTTATCCTAATTATAAAACAATAACAGTTTTATTAGTGGCACAAAAGGCCTAGTCACAAGGACATTTATTAATTATAAGCTTATGATTTTAGAGAATCAAAGCATGAAGGTTTAAACATAGTTCATTACCTTTTTCTGACAGGGAGTCATAGCTACCACTGTCTTTTGGCTCATGTAGAAATGAGCAAGGCCCATAGGCATTATATTACCAACGTATGGTCAAAATATGATCATCGTAATTGATGATTTAAACCCATGATTCAGAGATCATTAAATTGGGTTAGGAATCTTTTGAAGAATCCTTATATAAGAATGACGTGTGTGTTTTTAACGAATCACGTCTGCCAGGAGTGTTAACACGTTTTCAGATGTTAACAGGGATTTGAATCTTTTAAACAGGTCTTACCATCATGGCCAGGTCTTCACAATGACACTCAGGCTAGGTTTCACTCTTAAGATTCTTATTCAATATTTAATAGGCAGATCATTATTAAAAGGAATGATTTTGATTTATTTATTTCATGTAATATATTTATGCAGATAATAGCAAAATGAAATTTATAAACATAACATTCCATTAATTATTAAAAGATTACATACTGCCCTAAACGGGACTTTTTAGACAAACAAGTTACCCACGCAGGGGTCAAACAACATACTAGTCCACGCAGGGACTTAAATAAACATCATACCCACGTAGGGGTTAACAGAAAGATAGACCCATGCAGGGGTCAAAACAAACAAACATACATACCCACACAGGGGCTAATACAGCAAGACAGGCCCACGCAGGGGCTCAACTGATACAAGGAAATTACAACAACAGTGGAAGGATTCAATGGTCCTTCTTGCTCTTCCCTTTTATTAGGCTTGTCAATCCTTGGAAGAAGGTCTGTCGCTCCCTGCGATCTCGGTGAAAGTCTCGCTCGACTTGGTCCAGTCTCTGAAGAATTTCCTCCCGTTCTGGGGGAGAAAACCATGGCGGCTGCGATTGTGTCCGTATTATAGGTCTGGCAGGTATTTGGTACCCATGAGTTGGGTACTCTGCTCCCCAAGGAGCTCCATACGGTCCTTCAGGGTTAAAGGCGTTGTAATTGGCCGCTGCCAAGTATGGGTCGGCTTCAGCGTAATTATAGTTGGTGTGAGCCGGCGGCCCAAACGAGTTGTACGCCATTGAACCCGTATATGCAGGGATTGGGTTATCAAAACCCATCGGTGGTGGTTGCGGTGCAACTGGGTTCGAAGGCCCACCCATTTTTGGATCTTCTTGAAGTGGCGGATAATGACTGCCACTTGATTGTCGAGGAGAGCTAAAATGAAAGTCCCCTCCTCGTGCAGACATACGTGCTCCGGTTCTCCTACGCCTCGGCGGTTGCGGAGGTGCTGGCTGAACAGGTGGCGGTGGAGGCGGTGGCGTGACTGCCACAAATCGTGAATCCTCAGAGGGATCCTGCTGCTGCTGCTGGTGAGGCGACGAATGATGCGAGGGTGTAAAATACCACTCGTGCTGGTTAAATCATGCCTGAAAGCTGTCTGGAGCACCGTAGGGTGATCCGTGAAAAGACGAACCATCGGAGATCTCGATAGGATGGTTCGGTGTTCCGGTTGCGGGCTCGACGGGATCCGTGTCCTCGTCCATGTCCATAGCGTTGTCTCCCGAGAAGTGGTCCTCCGGTCCCAATGGGTTAAAACCCACTGGTTCTTGTATATAATTTACCGGGTTAAACCGGCCCCTAACAACAGGTGTAGGGTCACCAAAGGAGTGGTGCGATAAAGATCGCTGTAAAGGTATGTAGGAAGGTTGAGGGTTATTGGGCTCATTTTCCGAATGTGGCCCATAAGAGTTATGAACAGGAGGTGTCGAACTGTGCGAAACCGACCGTCTAGCCGGCTCAAAAAGGTTCCTCCGGTTCTGTCGAGGATCGTCACTCTCGGTGGTAGAAGGAGCTCGCATATGCGAAGGTCCTGCCTCGTTGTCATTGGGGGCGGTGATTGGCCCCTTTCCTCGTCCTCTACGTCGAAAGAATCTTGGCGGCATTTTTAATCCTGTCAATACAACATAAGATAACGACAAGAATATATAAAATAAAGGACAAAACAAAACAAAACAAAACAAAACAAAGTAGAATTTATCCTATGTTATATGTCTAGACTCGAAAGTTTAGAATGTGCAATTGTGCAACTGAGACTAAACACAAAAGGCTAGTGTTTAATTCACTCAGCGTTGGCTCTGATACCAACCTGTCACACCCCGGATTCCACGTGTCACCGGTGGGCCCGGTGGGGAGTATCGTGACGTGGTTGGCAACATAATAGTCAAACAACACAATATTTAAATGCACAGCGGAAGCAATTGAAAGATATATTTCAACCAAATAAAATATTGTAATATCGTGTATCACAACAGTTGAAATTTTATCCACAGACGGATCGAAATAAAATAGGAAATAGTGGTTCAACAGACGTTAGGCATCTTAAGCTTGCGAGACTCTTTATTGATGCTAAGGAGAAATATCCAGCCAATTACGCCTAGTACCTGCATTTAATCTTTTTGGGAAAATACGTCAGTTTACACTGGTAAATACAATCAACTGACTCATTTTAAAAATGATTAAAAATTGATTTGGATGCACGTGGCATAAACATTTTATAACTTGGGATAATTTTTTAAATATATAATCTTGTAAAAGAATTACATGTTTCTTATGCGTTCAGTAGCCCGGATTGTGTCCGGGTTAAAGATCAATAGACACACCACATTATTCTTTCATGCACTGACGGGTGTACGCCTACACCCCGCGCTTAAGTCGTGGCCATTTCGTAAAATGATGCCAAGGATATCCGGGACATGGTCATTAACCCCCCAAAGGCTTTAAGTAAACAAAACATATTTAAACGGGCCGATCAAATTATTCAATTAACCACCAAACGATGGAAGATTTGATGCCCGACCAAGCGGTATTTTATATACCGTAACCCAAGCCCGTATAGGGAAAATAAGTTAAAAGTATTTACCTGAGCAAAGAAATAATCACAATAAGCAAATGCAAGTAGCTTTTACTGGTCCTCCTAATCTGGAACGAAGGTTTATAATAACCTATTAGAATCCTAACGGGTCTTTAGTTAAGCTTAAGCTTAGACCGGTTAGTTTCAAAGATACGGTTCGTACGCACGATTAAGCGAAGACCGGATAGAATGTGATTTAGACCCGACAAGTTTGAAAACTTGCTTAATATGGGTATTTCATACACATTCTGGATTTTGAGGTAAAACCTATAAGGTTTGACCCGTTTCGGCCAATTTATGCAAACTAGTTACATAAACCGAACCGAACGCGTAATAAGCGTAACGGGTAGTCTTGAGAGCCATATACAGGTTTCCTAAGTTAATATGCCTCAAATATGTTGTGACATCAGTAAGATGTCTTTTATTATGCCTAAAACGAATTTAAACACAAACTATGCCCCGTAGGGGTAGTTTGGTCATTTACAAGGTTATAAAAGAGTTTAAGTATTAACCTGATTTACAGGTCTGATATAATCAGCAAAAATACTTAGTTTACTAAGTTATAACAGTAGGGTAAAGTATATATGTGAAATTTATCAATTATAACCAAACTATGCACCGTAGGGGCATTTTGGTAATTTCACATAAGCCGAAAAGCTCAAAACTGAAGTCTGAGTTTAACAACTTTTGCTTACTGTTAAAATATTATAATTTACCTAAAATATCAGTAGGTATCAACCCTTGTATGTTTAAAATAGTTCTAGTACATACTATGCGTTAAAAACGCTTAAAAAGGCGATTAGAAGCCATTTCCGGGTTCTATACATAAAGCTGATATTTTTATTATTCCAGAAGGCTTAAAATAATTTATTTATCATATGTATTCAGTAGTAAAAGGTTTGGAGTCAATTAGATATGTAAAACTCATTTTATAGCCCGTAAGGGCAAAACCGACAATTACCGGATTAAGCCTACAACTATAAGTTATGCTCAGCCTAAAATTAATTAAAAATCTTCAAAATTCCCAAAATAATATATTACATCAGTGGGTAATAAGTTTGATATCAAAAAGTAGGTTTAATTAGGCTATACGCTAATTACGCCGTTTAATTAACATAAAGCTTTCAATTTACGCTAATGAGCATAACTCTCAAACTACACCTCAAACTGATGTCAAACTTTGGGTGCAAGTTTAAATATCAGTAACTAAGGTTTCTACTTTTTTACATTTTCAAAAATCACGTTTTAAGGTGAAAAGGGCATAATGGTCAACATATAGGCAATTAACGGAATCATGCGTATTAATTGGTTAACTAATGAACCATGGTGTATAATCACAGAGGGTTATACTAGCATGTAACCTGGTCCAAATAGAGCTCTAAGGTATTTCTAAATCATACCAAAACGGGTCAGAACTAAAGTCAAAGCAAAAGTCAAAGCTTTGCGACTTTCGGTTTCGAACCGGGTCTATACATAAAATTGTCGGGTTGAACATGTTTAGACATGTTCTTACACTAATTACCAAGTTATATTAATGATCAAACAGGTTGTATGTGTTCTACATTGCTAATTATGCATAATTTAGAAATTAAGCATTCTGTTGACTTTTTAATAACAAGTTTGACCCGACATTTGACCTAGTTAGAGTGGGAATCAGGGGGAACCCTTTTAAGGGTTTATTACCCACATAATTACCAACTTATAACTAATTTCAATTCGACTAATCACTGGACCATTAGTGATTAATCGTTAAGTCAACCGTTAATTACGACGGTTTGACTTTTAAGCTAAAACTAAGCAAAAACTTAACTAAGAAAGGTTAAGCATACTTACTAGAGTCCTTTGCACGATTAGTGATCACTTGAGCCTGCTTTGGAGCTCCAGAAATGATCAGGAATGCTGAAGGAAGGTGTGGTTGCAATGTTGCAACTTAAGGGCTTTATATAGTGCTCACAATCTCATGGATCATTGACACACAAGTCTAACCATGGCCTTGGATCACTTCCAGATGTCCCTAAGTGTCTAGGGGTTGTTTAGGGGTCAAGCAAGATGTGGAAAATCGTTCATAAGTCGGTTAAAATGGCAAAGGCAGACAAGAACCCAAGTTTTTCATACCAGACAGGCCCTCGCGTCACGTGAAGACCCCCCCTGGGGCTTCGCGTCGCACGACACCCTTCTGCACCAAATCTTATATTTTTGATTTTTACGCATTGGTCCTTGGCTCTTGGAAACTTTGCTACGACATTATTTATTGCACTTTGAACCCTCCAAATTGACGTTTAAGGGCTTCAAGACATATACCCACTTTGTTTAGTCCTCGGTTAACCTTGTTGTCACCCGAAAAGTCCTAAACTTCATCGTTGACGCTTTTAACCCCTCGCATACGAATTTGATCATAATTTTCTCATACGATAACGAAACTTTATGAAATTTATATCGTGCATTCTAGTGAGCATAACTAACTGTTACAAAGCTTCGGGTTTGTCAAAAGGTCACTCAGAGGTATAACTTAAACATGTTGACACATTTAACCCCTGTAGTTTGTAATCTCTCACTTTCTTTCATATTTAGCTTCGTATGATCCATGATTTATTCGTTTGAAGGTATGAGCATCATGTAGGGTTAATGTACAATATATTTATTCACTGTTGACATTTAGAACTCGTATATTCACATACTTTCCATGATTGTCAACTTTAATCCTTTTATAACATTCTTTCACACGTTCAAACTTATGACACGTGTCAATACATTATAGGACGTGAATTTTCGAGGTGTTACAAAAATGTAATTGGAAGTTGTAAACACCCAACTTCTTTAAAAATGAAGTTTTAAAGAAGTGAATACATTTTAAAGGGTAACTAAACCTACTAAACACACTATCAAGTAACTACAAGTTTTTATGAAAGTTCAAGTTCATGTTGTTATATAAATTGCATGATTTTGGCACTTGGTAAGTGTTGATTGAATTGTTGATTGATGAGATAATTTTAAAAAGAAAATGATATGCTTTGATAGCATGGACACCTCCATTTTTAGGGGAAACTATGGCAAAATTTTCTAAAAATATAAACACTTAGAAAAATATTTTAAGCAAATATTTACAAGTGTATTTTAACCATGAGTTTTCCATATAAACTTTGTCATAATTTTTGTTATAAAAATATAAGTGTTGGAGGATGGTTTTTATAAATAAAAGTGGCTGAATATATATAATATATATACATTGAAGACACACATGTGTGATTATTTGTATACTTTGCGTACTAGTTATATTATTTTAGGATTTGAAATAATATAACTTAACTAAATACCAAGAAATTACAATCCAAAATATTACCAAAAATCATAAGGAATAAATACACAAGTTACAAACATGATTTTGGAAACCGAACGAAAGAATGTAACTGACAACATATTCCAGAAAATACATTTATAAACATATTTTTGGTAAATGAGATTTTGAACACCAAAGAAATAAAAATATGATTTTTATGAGCATCACAAAGGTATATCGTATTTTTGACAAAAGGAAATACATAATTTCTGGCTATTAAAAATATATATATATTCTTGGAATTTTTAGAAGATATATGATTTTTGGGAAAAATATTTATATTTTCTCGGATGAACTTGAATACATTACTTTTGGATAAAATAAGTTTATAAATATTTTCTAAGTGAGACTTGAAAATATATTGTTTTGGAACTACAAATATTTTTGCCAAAAGAAAAATTAGGAATAATTTTTCTAAGAAATACTTCTTGAAATATATATTTTAGAAATATATATTGGATACTTATTAAAGATGATGCACGCCGGAATACGACACCAATACATGGCAAGTTATACAAATACAAGAATACGAGTACACATGTATGAGATACCCCCATCCTTGGGAAGGAAATACGAGTACAAATACTTGAGAAGTATCATTACAAAATACTGTTTTAACAATTATTCCAAAAATTCAATAAATGTAATTTAAGTTAAAATATTTATTATTTTAACAAATAATTATATAACCTGGAATAATGATGAAGACACTTGGAAACGCAACTCAAAGGCACTAATTAATACTAAGTCAAGGCACGGCCCGCTCGTTTAATAAGACCATAGTACATTGTAGGTAGTCGTGTACACCAGAGGACACTTTGAGTTACAGGCGGATTCGAACAACGCAAAACAGTGAGTTCATGTCCCCCTTTTCTTTAAATTGTTTTGTTTATTAATTTCGGGGGTGAAATGCGTGTTACAAAAGGATTACATACAAATACAATTGGTATGGTTAGCCTAGGAAAGTACAGTAGATCATATGAATGGGTAGGCGCATAATTGAGACCATTAATCCTCGTATAAGGACCGAGGGGCATGAGTGATAGATCTATTTGGGTGTAGCGAGCCCCATCCACGAGTCTGCCGAATGGGCCATGTGGTGACTATGTCTTACAGCCGGAGGCCCGGTACAAAGTCTGCTAGGTTTGAGTCTTCCTGCACCATGTCACGTATATTAATGTATTAGCTACACATTAATCGATCTGTTTCCTTGATGCTTTCATACCGGGATTTCAAGTACATACGAACATACTTACAAATGTTTCAAAGGTTTATTCACAAACACACACATGAACTCGCTCAACTTTTGTTGATGTTTTCAAACTACATGTATTTCAGGAAATTAAGTATGGATCTGGCGGGCGTTGGAGTTTCAAGGCATGTTGAGAATAAAAGATGCCATCCGTGTCTTAGAGTTTGGTTAATGTGTCTTATCCTTGACGAGACACATCTTTTAAAACCTGGTTTTAACTAAAGTCTTTTGATGAGTCCTTATGGAACTCTAAACAATTCATATGGTTTGTAACTCGGACTTTAAGTCTATGTTTCAAGACGATGATGATGTAATGTTTTAAACTTAATTTATGGATGAACATCTTATGGTTTTATCATATAGTATTGTTATGATTGAATGCTATGGTATTAAGAAAGTCACACCATAATCACGCTTCCGCAAAAGTCAGGGTGTGACAAAGTTTATATATATGGAAATCTATAATATGATACTTTCGGGGATTATTCGGGTAAATAGGCTGGGTATTGGTCGGGTATCACTAAATCCCATACCCGTACCCGTACCCATACCCGATTTTTTTCTTTTTTTAAGCCCGTACCCGGCCCATACCCATTGGGCTTTGGGTATACCCGACCCGTATGTTTCGGGTTTCGGGTATACCCGTCGGGCTTGGGATTTTTTGCCATCCCTAGATAGAACACTCACTTGTGTTCTAGGGTCCAATAATGCTCAGTAGGAAGCCTCCAAAAGATGGTAGCCTCCAATTTAGAGCAGGTGAGATGAGAAGGAATGAATGAACAAGTTGTGAATGAAATGGGGGGGGGGTATTTATAGTTGTTTGAAGTGCACAAGATCATGACATGTGGATTGTGTATTGCCCAAGGAAGAATAGGATTAATACAAGTGTTTGGCCAGGAATTGAAGTCTTGGTGATCACAAAAGAGCACACAAGATTGCAAACAAAACAAGTGCAGCAAGCTGAATTGAGTATTCTGCCAGCTAAGTGGCTCGCGCCCCGTGACCCAGAGAACACAGTGGCTCGCGCCCCGCCAGCCATATCAGACAGAAATTTTAGTTTTGGCAGTTTTGGTCCTTGCAGCACCTTAAACTTGTTTTCGACGCGCTTAACCCTCGTTAACCCAATTTTAAGGCTTTACAAGGATGTTAAAGCATAGGGGACTTGAAATATGCTTGGAAGTATTGTAGATGTCGGTTCGTTCAGCTGTACGGTCGCGTTTTTCACTTAATTACGACGAACGTTCGAACGGACGCGAAAACGATCCAAATTGCGTAATGAATGATATTTTTGCATTCGCATCACTAAAATACAATATTTTAGTGATTACAAAAATTTTTGGATGTGCGTATATGGTCTGAATGCAGAATATACGCGAATTTGCATACTTTCGCAGTTTTGACGCTTTTAGTCCCTGTGATCGAATAAACATGATTTTTACATACCGAACCCTCCAAAACTTATATCTAAGTTATATTAAGGGTATTTAGGGTATGTTTAAATTATGTTCTTGTTCCGGAGTGTACGTTGCTATGAGGACTGGCAGACTTTCGTAGTTTGTCGTAAATAGTCCTAGTGATCGAATAAGATTGTTTTTGCCATACCGAACTCTTCAAAACTTATTTCTAAGTTATGTAAATGATATTTAGGGTATGTTTAGCTTATGTCACTATTCCGGAGTGTATGTTGCGTTAAAATGATTACGTTTGCTTAACAGTTTACGTAAAACTTCCAGAAAAGCTTCAGATAGTTCGAAATCATACAAGGATTGAAATATGTAAATGTCATATGTAATCGTACAATTCTGGATATGAAATACAAGATTTCATTAGATTTGAAAATGCTCGGAATTGTACAATGGTCGTAAAGGCACAAATGTCACAGTTAGTCCCTCCACATACATCTTTTCACTGTTTGTCAACTTTAGTCCTTCGTAGTCAACTTTTGACATAATTAGGGTTTAGGACACGTGTCTTCACATCATTGGACACGATTTTACGAGGTGTTACATGATACAACAACCTAATCTAGTATTTCAAAATGGGTATCTAAAGTATCCCTACTAGATTTCATTCATCTCAACATCATCATCCTGCAATATGTTTAAAATACATGGTTCAATACAAAAGCATTGGCGAGTATACAAGCTTGATACATAGCATAAGTATAAAAAATTTAAACAAATCCACATGGCAAACTTAGTTATCAAGATTAACGTAAAACTGGCATGCGAATATTCAAGTCAATCCTCTGATTACCGCAAGAATTAAAGACTTAACATGACCACAAGACTACGGGCGGTGCGTTACTCCTATAGCGCTATACATGTTAAGGGGAAGCCCGTACGAAGTTAATGATAAGTTTATCACATAAGAATGATCCAGAAACACGAATCAAGTATAACATATTAGCATGCATGTATCAGATTGTTTGTGCGTTTGTATAAAAGTCTAAGTGTAACTGTGTAGGTTTATAAGTAGACATATTGCACCCAAAGTGTGAAAAGAAAAAAGGGCGTTCGAGTATACTCATGATTTTTCTAAATATGCTTTAGTTAATCCCGCGAGAGTTGAGTTTGTTGACGAGGGTGCTTGGAACACCGAGGTTACCCTACAGGGGGTAAAAGAAGGTGTGAGTTGTTGGAGTTTGAATGGAGGATTTTGGATTTGGAATTAAGGTACTTAGTATATAGTATAAAAGTATGATATAAACAGAAAGTATATTCTGTCCAGGCACTCGTTAAGACACTGAGTTCATGTGATTTCACGGGTCTTGATTTGCCCGTCAGAATCAGAAACGAGGAACGTGGAAATAGAATAAACGGAAACCGAAACAACACAAACTGTTTGGGCGACTGGACAGTTCGCACGACTAGGACTCCTTTCGCGCGAAAGGGATTATCTTTCGTGCGACTGGATTCTGTTTGGTGTGAACCGAACTTCGCTCGAACGTTTTAACCATTAATCGGCTATGTTTGTGTGTCCAGTTGTGTTATTTAGTTATAATATATAGTCTAATAGTCCAGAATGTTCATATAGTTCGTAGACGTCATGCATGGAGGTAATAGCCTTGTTAGAGTTCACCAAAGCACAAGTTAGTTAACTAAGCTAACTAACCGGTTGGTCATGAATACATAATGTAAAGGACATGAAGTAAATAACCAAACAACCGAACAAGAACAACCCGGGTGTGCCGTCTCAACATGAACGGAGTGAACCAAGTGTTGGAGGTTGGATGGGGTTAACTTATTCTAGGTCTAGGAGATTGTTTGGTGTTCGTTTTACAAGTTCAAGTGAGGTGGTGGAACTAGATTGGAAGCCAAGGCTTCCACGGTTCACACACCATCATCTCAGAGTCGTTCATATTAAAGATGAGGATCTGATCGACATTCAACACTTAGAAAATGTCGGAACGGGATGAAACAGAACCTTTCGTGCGAAAGGAGGGTTCTGTCGCATGAAAGGGGTATCCTTTCGTGTGAATGGGCTGCCATTCGTGCGAGAGGCTCTGTTTCAATATGAAAACAGTTCGGTTCTGTTTAAACTGTCCGTCTTCTTGGCTGGAATCGACCCTAACACTAACCCACAACTTTGAACTTAGCTTGTGAGCTTGGTGAGTCCATGATTCTGCCAAGTTTGAAATCAAAATGTTATTTTGTATAAGTTTGAAAGATGAACTTCAATCCTTAGCTTGGCCCTCAATCTAATTGAGTATTGTTATCAGATTGCCAAGGAAATCTGAGAAACCAAGCTATTTTGGTATGAAGAATTGTAAAAAGATGAAGAAAAGTAGAAGAATTTAGATGAAATTGGAGTGTTAGTGAGTTGTAAACTCACTTAGGATGGTTCTGGAAAATGTTCAGCTGGAAAGTCCGAGTTCGGTAAGTGAGAGAGAATTTCGGAGTTGTGAAAGGTGAGAAATGAAGTTGTGGGTTCGTATTTATAGGGTTAGGTGGAGTTTGGAACGACAAAGAGTTTCGGGTGACAGGGTCCTCTCATGCGAAAGGGTTGTTCCCTTTTGCACGAAGATTCAAATTTATGGATTCACTCATTTTGTCTGTTTTAAGCGTTTTAAACGTGTAAGTGCAATGCATAAGTGTAATGTATGAATAAATGAATGTATAAATGAATTTTGCATGTATAAACAAGTATGGGTTTGCGCATAATTGTATCAGGTATGCACATATGATGAATGTATAACAAGTATTTACGAATTATGTATAACAAGATGTATAAAAAGATTAAGCTTTTATTATGATTCAAGTCTCGGATTACAATGATTGGAAATGAAAAATGAATACAAAGAGGATACAAGTTTCCATAAATAGTGTAACACCCCAATAGCGTAATATACAACAACACGCGGCGGAAAACATTGGGGAGTCACGTTACAAATTGTTTCATAACACATGGTTCATAAAGTTTTGTTTTATTGAGTTTAACGGTTTACATTGTTTTAGATAATACAATTATTGCACAACAATTGTCTTGTAGGTTTTAAAGTCACTAAGGCCCAAATCCGCCCTATGTGAAGCATGCTCAAAGTCAATTGTAAACACCTGAAACACATGTGAAAATAGGTACGTCAGCATAAAAATGTCTGTGAGTAACATAGGTTTTGTTGTTGTGGATTCATGGCTTTGATTTTGTTAAAAGAAATGTTTAACTAAAAAGTAGCCATGAACCTTTGTAAAAATGTTTTCTTTTGTTAAATAATATGAAAATTGATGTGAAAATCAAATGATTTAAAAGAAATAATGCATGGTTAAATAAATAACCAAATGATGTCTTTTGTAAAAAGATATCATGTCTTTGTATAAAATGTGTCATGTCTCTGTATAAAAAGTATCATGTTCTTGTACAAAATATGTTATATGTAAAACAATGCCTTGTGAAAATTATGTCATGTTTCTGTATAAAACGTATCATGTCTCTGTCTTTGTCGAAGTGGTTTAAATAACGCTACGTTCTGTAATATCATAAAAGCACTTATATATAGGAAGTACCAGCGGCGTATCCACCATGCTTTTATCATATTACACACGCCTCGTTATTTAAATCACTTACCAAATAACCACCAAAAATATATTGTTTAAACCAATGTCAAAATGTTATGTGTAAACAATGTCTAATGTCAAGTGTAAACCATGTCTTGTATAGTCAAATGTCTTGTATGGAAAGTAAAAAGTATTCACTCAAACCATATGTATAATGTCAATGTGTAACCAAATGTCATGTATGGTGAATAAAGAGTATTTAGTCAAATCATATGTATAGTGTACAAAACAATGTCTTTGAATAAACCTAAGTTTAAATCAAAAGTTATGTTTTGAAAACAAATGCTTTTATCGATATGAACACTTATATGGTTTGTTAACGAATACATTCAAGCCTTGTCGTTTGTCAGATAAACCCTTATAAAGACAAAGGTTTATCAATGTTCATCGGGTCCTGTCATTCCCCAGATGGATACTTCCAAACAAACTAGGAAGCGGGAATGGAGTTATCAAACCTATGGTAAACCATACATACTACCGGTCGGCGGGACAACGTTAATGAATGTATCTAGTCTCGTTTAACATACTAAATGTCATAATCAATGAGAGCATGTCATGTAAGATGTCTTTGTAAACCATGTACTAAGTATGCTAAGTAAACATACAAAGTAGGAATGTTCATGAAATCAAGGTGCTAGATATGCTATATCAACATATAAAGCAAAATGCGTCCTTGAAATCAATGTGCTAAACATGCTAAGTCAACATGCGAAGCAAATTGCAATGTAAATCAATATGCTCATATGCTAAGTCATCATATGCCGCAAAATGTATCCTTGAAAACAATGTGCTAGCATGCTAAGTCAACATACATAGCAATACATAATTGAAATCATGTACTATATGTGTACTAGTTGAATATAGCATGTATATGTCATGAAAAACATGAAGAGCATGAAAGTAACAAGTAGGCACATGTGTATCACCCCAAAATATTTGAAAACGGTAAAAGAGGGGACTATGTACTCACTTGGGATTGCTTAATAGTCTTGAAATAAAGACCAATTAAAGCTCGAAGGATCACGGAATCAAACGACACCTAGTATAATGTTAATAATCGGATCCTAAACCGGAGGATAGGATAGAATGAAGTTCTATAAATAAAATGAGTATTGGAACTCATATGGCATGATTTATAGACCTAACATTCTGATTGGAAGGTTATCCTAAGTGCTTTTGACCCGTTTCGACTCGTTAAGGTAGTTTAAGCTGCTTTAACGTGTCGTTTGCGTAAATATATGGTCGGTTGGTTATTTATGTCATATGTTAAGTCTTACATGCCCAAACATGTTTAAAAATGTTATTAAATCAGTTTAGATGTCAAAAGTTTGATCATATATGTTAAAAATGAATTTATGCTCGAAAAGGGCATTTTGGTCATTTTTTAGGCAAATAAAGGACTTAACGAATAACTAACCAAACAAGGTGACCATAAGGTATAACCTCAGTAGGTTATTCCCTATATAACTATGGTCACAAAACATGTTTGTTTGGATCATAATGATCGACCAAACGGGTCGGGTTCGAAAGTCTAAGTGGTTGTTAAGACCGCTTGACTTACGACCCTAAACAAGCACTAAACTAGTAGTGACGAGTTAAACATGTTAAAACATGTTTAACTAAGTTAGAAAACTGATTTGGTATCAAAACAAAGTGTTTTGATACCCGAAAATAGTTCCGTCGTAAAATGCACATAAATGCGCATTTTGACCGAAACTTTGACTTGTCACTACGACTAGTTAACGTGGTAATCAGTAGGTATAATCACTAGGGATTATAACCATCGTGATTACGATAACTTTGCAAAGTTCAATTGAACTTTGTCTTGAGCAATTAATGGTCAAAGCCGAAAGTCAAACACTGTTTGACTTTTAGCTTAAAATAAATGAACAAGTATGAAGGAACACTTACAAGAGTCCAATGCTTGGAAAAATAAACTAGAATGTTCAAGTATGAGGCCTCCAGCAAAGAGTGGTAGCCTCAAATCAGAGCAAAGGTGATAGAATGAAGGAATGAGCAAGTTGTGAAAGTGAAATGGATGGGTATTTATAGGATTCTTGAATTTATGAGATGATGACAAGTGTTTGTGTGATGCCCAAGGATTAATCATGGCCCTACACTTGTCATAACCTGATTTGGGGGCTTGGAGAACACACAAACCCGCCCACAAGATTCAAAAATCATTTTGGAAAACAACTTGCAGCAGCCTGGAAGCTGCTGTGATGTTTCTGCCCAGATCAGCCTGTGGCGCCCCGCGACAGAGACAGCTTAGGCTGTCGCGCCCCGCCAGAGACCAAAATATCAGAATGTCAGAAATGGTCCCTGCAGCCTCTAAGCTTGTTTTTCACCGCGTTTAAGCCCCGTTAACCCATTTTCAAGGCTCTACAAGGATGTTAAAGCATAGGGGACTTGAAGTATGCTTGAAAATATCATGGATGACGGTTCGTTTGGCCGTATGATCGCGTTGTTTGGTTAATTACGACGAAACTCGAACGGACGCGAAAACGATCCAAATTACGCGAAAATGATCGCATTCCCATCACTAAAATAAAATATTTTAATGATTACAAAAAATTTTGGATGTCCAGATGTGGTCAGAACATAAGATATGCGCGTAAATGCAAACTTACGCAGTTTTTGACGCTTTTAGTCCCTGTTGATAAAATAAGCATATTTTCGCATACCGAACCCCTCAAAGCTTATTTCTAAGCTATGTTAAGATTATTTATGTTATGTTTAGCTTATGATCATGTTTCGGAATGTACGTCGCCATACGAAACGGCAGAATTTTTCAATTTGACGCAAATAGTCCCTGTGATCGAATAAACTTGTTTTTGCCATACCAAACCCTTCAAAACTTATTTCTAAGTTATGTAAAGGTTATTTAAGGTATGTTAAGCTTATGTCACTGTTCCGGGGTGTTTGTCGCGTTAAACTGATTACGTTTACACATCAGTTTGCGTATAACTTTCAAGAAAGTGTTTAAGGGTTTGAATTTGAACAAGGATTGATATGTGTAAATATCATCGATAATTACACAATCCAAGAAATAAAACACAAGGTTTTATTGCTTACAAATTTGTTCGGGATTGGTTAGTGATAACTGTAGGCACAGTTGTCACAAATAGAAATACAAGACAAACTATCTAAATAAGAAAAGTCACAAAAGGTGAGGCGTTACATTAATTTAGGTCGTTTTTATTAAACTACTTTTAGCACATCAGTATTCTACTATCACGTAAATTGACTCTTTAATTATATAACAGGTCGCAAACGCAATGTTGAACTCAGTCGAACTTGACCAGACTGTGGCGACGCTTACAGTTGCAGCGCGCCACATGGGTCACCGTGAGGGATATACTGAGTGTGCGATGCACGTTCGGGAATCGCTGAAGGTGAAATGATATAACAGCTGTAAGGACCTGCAAAAATGTCCCAAAACACCCCGTAAGTGAAAACCCGAACCCCTAAAACCCTAATTTTTATGAGAATCAAGAAAATCAAGTTTTTATGATCGCTCGCGGGCCGCGAAAGAATTAAGGAGAGTCTTCGCGGGGCGCAACAGCCCTGCAAATCTCCGCATAACGATCAAGGCTACGTGTCATACACGTGGCAGACCTAGGGTGTGACACGGCAGCCCTAGTCGTAGCTAGGGTGGCCCTCGTGGGGCGCGTAGAACGGCCTTAAGGCCTTCGCAGACCGCGAAAAACTCAAATTTCAGCTATAAATTCGACGTTGCATGGCCAGTTCAAGTTGCTCGAAAATTTCCACTAAAACAGCTTTCTTTTTGTTCGAAAATTCAACTTAAGTGTCGAAACGCTTCTGCGATAACGGGGTAATAACTCGATCACTGCTACGATATAATGTCCGATCGATTGAAACCGATCCGATGGATGTTTAAGTGCTGCCTGAATTCGGGCTATACTGTGTCATTCGTCGTGAGGGTTTTGATTTCGTGAAATTATCGTAAATGTTGTATTAAGTTACTAACCTAGTTTCGTTTGCATTATTTAACTAGGTTACCAGGCTTAATCAGTAGGCATACTCTGTCCATCTAAACTTGCAATGTGAGTCATTCTCTTTTTACCAAACTATTTCCAAAACCCTATTTATTTTCAAAGTTATAATTACAGGGATTAAGTCTTTGTAATCTTCAATTACTGTCGGTATGTGGGGTTTTGTATACACTACTTGTTAACCGTCACCATTGGACAACGGGGTAGCCAATGGGTGATATGACCATAGTCACAGATACGATCGAGTGACAAATACCGATTTGGGGTAATTGGTTGATATATAAACATTGTAATCGCTCTTAATACTGTAAATTATAACAATGTGTCGTTTTGTACAAATTGAATGACTCGCCAATATTTCCCTGTTGATAAAATCTTTTTAAACATGTTTCAGGTGATTTACTGTGAACAAGGAAAAGTGCCGTGTAGCACTCTAGCTTGAATGAAGTGGCTCAGTAAATAAATAAACATGTTTTGAAATCAGGGGATTTCCCAGTGAAATTCCTTTATTGTAAATCATGGGGTTTGTCCCAAAACTTGAAATAAAATAATTGGGTGTTTTCAGTTTAAATGATCCTGTTTAAATTTTCGTTGCCAATTCAACCACCAATACCACGGGTTTCTGTCCCGCGGCTTCCGGACCGGGCAACTGGGTCGGGGGCCGTGACAGAAAAGGTGGTATCAGAGCCACTGATTTAAGCCAATTTAGTATTATGAATACTTAAGTTTTCAATTTGCCATTTGGTGATTCTGTGAAAATTAAATTTACAATAAATAAAATTTAATTTGGATTTTTGTGTTTCTTCATGTGTGCCTACACAGCATGAATGAACTATCGGAAGCCCTCCGAAATTTCACAATCCATACTACTGATATGGATACAACAGGAGCCCCGTCCAGTTATCAGGCTGACACCGAGGAGCCACTAGTATTTCAGGCCCAGTCACTGGAGAAACCCAAGCCTAAAAAGAGGAGAAGGCTTCTGGACTGGAAACGAGGACGAAAGAAGAAGCCCGCTGCCCAAAGGGTGAAAAAGACGGAGGATCCAAAAGGAAAGGGAAAAGAAGTCGGGGAGAGCTCTGGTCAAGCCCAGGAATTTCCACCTTGGGAAGAACTCAATAGAAAACTGGCGAACTGTGACCTCATCGGACCTGCTGACGAAACCCTTTTCAATTTTCCCGCTAAATCAGAACTTCCTGTCAATTTGGAACCTGCTATTCCAGACCCAATAATCAACCCTCAACCTCTTACAGGGCCGTTGGAAGAATGGTGGACAAGCGACTGGCATTTTCAGAATTTTATGAATAACCCAAATGTGTACTTTCCCCAGTTTGAACCTGAACCTGCTCCTTTTCCACCAATGAACCCGGAGAACGTTGCCAAATTACGCCGCTACGGCAAGGAACTGGTGGATGCGGGAAATCGGATTCGAGAAGTGGGGGAAAACATCACGTGGAAGTACGACGAGAGGGAGCGTCGTTTTTGAAAAGCCAGTTAACCATGATTAAATGTTTTGTATAATAATAATATGTGAAAAAAATAATAATATATATATATATAATATTGTATAATAATACTAAAATAAAACCTTTGTAAAATATATGGTGTGTATTGATGCATACATATTATATAAATATAAATGTCGCAAGGACGACGATTTTGGCTATACGTGTTGACTCAATTGTGTCTGTGATTGCCTTATTGTGTTTAGTTGCTATCCATTTTGTGACAATAATTTATATATACTTGGTTAATTATTCAGATGGAAAACGCAGTAAACCAACCGGCAAATGAAGTTAACCAATCTGAACCCAATAATGAAGACCATTTTCTCAATAGATGATGTGTGAAAATGTATCTATTAATTTCGAACAAGTCTTAAAAGGGAATCGCAAACTAAACCACACACAATCGGCAAGTGCACCGGTCGCAGTGTAGTGTAGATGGCAAGACAAAGTCAATTTTAAGTTTGATTTTGATGTTTAACTAATAACCTAATTAATTAAGAAAAATGGTGAACAAGATTAGCAACGAAATACGCAAACGAACTCGGAAGCAAAGTGTAGATCAAATACGATGAGAGAGGACTACCTAGGTATCGAATCCCTAGAATCATGCAACGCTATCTTGACTATGGTAATGGCTAAATATCCTAATCTACCCGAATAACCTCCCGCTAGAGATGATCAATCGAAAGATATGGACAAAATACGAAGTGCTAGAACGAACCGGCTCGACCTATCGATACCAAATCCCACGAATATTAAATAATGAAAGTTAAATTACCCCCAAAACCCTCTATTCGCGAAGCAAACCCAACCTTGATAATTGAAATCCTAGGAAACCCTAAACGCGATGAAATAAACGAGCCCGAGCTATCAGTCACCCAATCTACCCAACAACGATTAGCTAATAACCTAGCATACCTAAATCGTCTCTCGAGTCAAAAGGTGAGGATGCAAGTTTTAGTTATTGATTTTAACTATTGATTAACTTGGTTTATTTCTAAACTCAATATTCAAACCAAAAAACCCTAAGATTAACCGATTCAAATTAAATCCTAAGTCCAGGGTGAATTTCTTCGTGCCTAAACCGCTAGATTTATCAATCAATAATCAATCACAACACTTAAACATGCAATATCAATAACAATTTCAAGATCAAATTATGTAAATCGCATAAAATAGCCAAACCGAGTCAAAACAACGTAACAATCATCTAGTTCATCACAACCTAGGTAGTTTAGAAGTTTAGCTACTCATATTAAATAAAAACATAACAAAATCAGTTCTAAAAATTAAACAAAACATAGTTTCAACGCAAAAGATTAGAAAGATAAACGTAATATCAAACCCGCAATGCTCCAAGCTCGAACCGAATGCTTCTTTCTTATTTTTTTCTTTGTGCGATCCCACTTGAACTGATGTTGTCGAATATAAGAGCATTCACATCCAAATAATCAAATTGTGTGTGTGGTGTTTTTAAAATATAAAAAGTGGTTGTGAGTGGAAGAGAGAGAAAATGTTATTGTTCATCTGTATATTTGGGGGGGACACTGTTCACCTCTTATAATTTTTTAATATATTTTGAAAGTGGTTGTGAGTGAAGGAGAGAGAAAAGGTAATGATAAAGGTATAAAAAAATATTATTTAATTGAAAAGGAGAGAGAAAATGTAGTGTTTATTTAGTGTAATTTAGGGTGAAAATATAGTAGAATGGATGTGAATGCTCTAATATAGCCAAAAATCCCTCCACTGCTTGTCGAAAATAATAGAATTCACCTCCAAATTTGCGCCCAATTGCTTCTTGCCGTATGCCTTCTGTCTGCCGCCAATTCCTTCTCTGCGTCTCCTCTCGAAAATAATAGTGGATACCCCTTCTTTCACGTCCAACATTATGTTTTTTTTTTAACGGCGAAAATTCTATGATTATAGAACAAGGGCCAGCAAGCTGTAAAACCCAAAAGTACAAGAAAGAAATAAAACAAAATACAAATCAGAAAAACAAAACAAGAAACTTACAACCTCATTAGATTATATCTCTTATATTGAAATCCTTCCACCTCTCCCATTCTAGATTTTTTAACTTCGATCTTTCTTTTATCCATAAGAACGACAACTCTTTTATTTCATCAACCGTCCTTGTTACTGACCCATTTCGTCCGTTAAAAACAACTTCATTTCTGGATTTCCATATTTGCCACATTGTTATCATGAAAATTGCCGTAATCACTTGTTTCCACTCCTTTGAGCCGTTCCGATCCTGTATATATTGCAGCATTTCCTCACATGAATTAAAATCCTCGTTACTCAGTAATTTCAGCCAGGTCTTGATATTCCACCACGTTGCTCGAGCCAGCACACAATACATTAACAAATGTTCCGTTGTTTCTTCGTCTCTTCCACATCTTGAACACATCAGATCCTCAATATTTATACCTCTGCGGTTCAGCTCCACTTTAACCGGAACCTTGTTTTTGTAGCCCTCCATACGAACAAGTTCACCTTTGGCGGTATCCACCTATTCCAGAATTTCCACTCCGTATCTTTTGCTTCTAAAGAGGCCCTCGAAATTTCATCTCTTAATACAGCCACTGTGATTTCTTCGTTTGGTCTTGTATTCCATTTCCAAGTATCTTCGTTTTCTTTTAGTCTTAGGTCTTTTAACACTTCAATTAGTTCTGAATGTTGATCCCGTTCAGCGTCGCTCCTTAAACCTCGTTTCCATGTCCAATCCCACATTTGTATTTCACCTATTTTTCTCACACATTCACTTACTTTGCAATTTTTGTTCTTCGCCAAAGCATATTATCACGACCCCCGACCCACCCTGGACGGAATCGGGAGCCGTGAACAGCCACGTGGTACCGGTGATTATTTTGAAAACGTTGCAGCGAAAATTTCATCAGGACCGTGAGTTAGGAAAAATATCAGAGTTTAGAAAACACTGGATTTTATTTATTAAATAGATGGGATAAACCCATGTTTTACAATGATAGCTTTAATAAAGATAAATTTGATTACATAAAACAATATTTCTTAATTTGATTTAATTAATAAAATAAGCCACTTCTTGAAGCCTTTCAGTGCCGTATCCATCTCTTACTTCAATCTACTGTAATTACCTGAAACGCGTTTTAAAAAGGTTTTGTCAGCAGGAAATAATGGTGAGTTCATTCAGGTTTTATAAAACATATTTGTTATACTTCACAGCATTAAGAGTTTTTACATTTGCTTCTTTAAGATTGGCAAAGACTTAATCACTGCAAAGGATAACTAGAAAACAGTGTTATAATTTACAGTATTAAGGGAGATTACAATGTTTCAGATATCAACCAACTACCCACGGTATTTGTCACTCGACCGGATCTGTGACTATGGTCATATCCCCCATTGGCTGCCCCAATGGTGACGATTATCAAGTAATGTATACAAAACCCCACATACCGGCTGTAACTTGGTGATTACATATACTTAATCACTGTAATTATAACTTTGAAAATAAACATTATTTTGAAAGTAATTTGGTAAAAAGAGAATGACTCACATTATAAGCATGCAGATTCATACGGCAAAGTTTAGCCTACAGATAAGCCTTGATATATTGCAGATACAGGCAGAGCTTAGCCTATTGATTTGTCTTGTAACCTAGTGCACACGAACTCGGTAAGTAACTAATACAACATTTACGATAACTCACGAGATTAAAATCCTCACAACGAATGACAAAGTGCAATCACTTAAACATCCATCGGATTCACAACGAATGACAGAGTATTCCCCGAGTTCGGGTGGTACTCAAACATCCTGTCGGAATCACGACTAATGACAAAGGATAGCGCTTAAACATCCATCGGATAGTTTCAATCGATCGGACATTGAATCGTAGCAGCGATTGAGTTAATACCCGGTATCGTAGCAGAATTCGAGCTAGTGTGTGTTTTGTAGTAATCGGATCATAACTTGGTGTACGAATTGAATTTGAACGTCGTTCCAACTCCAGAAATCAAATCCCAAAGCCCTCTATTTATACTGAAAGTTTGACCCCCTCGCGTGACGCGAGGGGTCCCCCTATGGGCTTCGCGTGACGCGAAGGTCCATCTTATCTCATATGATTGCCACGTGTGTTTGGAGTTCAGCTGAGTCGACGGAAATGATAAATTCGATTTAGACAGCAAGATGTGATGATAATCGTCAATGGGGAAATACCCCCCCCCCCCCCTGAGTTTTAGGGGCCCTGATCCTGATTCTGTTTATTCCGAAAATTTTAGGGATTGTGTGGGATTACTTGGGTGTCTCAATTAGGGTTTCTTTTTAGACAAAATAAAATAAATAATAATAATAATAATAAAAATAATAGTTTTGGTGAGAGTTGCTACAGTTTGGGACAAAAGGGAATAAAACAGTGAGAAAAGAGAATGGACCCACTATGTAACTTTAGGGTTCAACTAGAAAATCTTTTGGTAGAAATTTTGGGTATAACTTCTGAGCTATTAAAAATATCTAATGTACTCGTGTTAAGTATAGTACCCCTAATTCAACCTTGTCCCGATGTCCCGAGACAGAACCCCAACAACTTAGTCGGGCAGAGCCCTGACATGTGTTATGAGGCTCAAATCAATCGGAAAGGGTAGCGGTGATCGGGAGTTAAAACACTTAAAACGGGGTAGGACTTTTATTATTTATAAAATAAACAATATTTTCTTTAGAGAAAGTAAGAAAGTTGGCGAGAGAAATAGGAAAGAAAATGATCTTCAGCCATGTATAGGTATGCTTCTATTTATAGTATTCTCCACATTACTTGGAGACAAAGTTGTTTATTTGTGTGCATACACGTATATTCATTTTAAGATGTCATTTGTTATCTATACACCTGCATGCGCCAAACATGGCCACATAGACATTGAATTAAATGTTAATTTAGATATCATTTAATATTTTATTTATTAGTTTATTCTTTTCAAGTGTACACGTACACTATTTTCCATATGTTTAGTTTTTTATATTTTATTATTATAATTAATTCAACAGCTTCATTTATTTGGCGCGTATAACTTCTAAAATATAACGTTTTATAAAATAACGAATATGTTATTAGAACGAGAATATTTTTGTCTACATTTGGGTCTAAGTTTTATTAAAAACGGAGTAGGTTCAAATATAGTGTATTTTTATAATTTAATTATTAAACGGTTCCTGGGCCCGTCTAGATACTTAATATTTCTTACAGTCAACTTACCCGTAATCTATCCGTCTAATAATATAAGTTTTTATATACTTTTATTTTATTAGAAAGGTCACCCATATACAGGCCAATTAATTAGAATAATATTTCAACCAACTATATATAAAATAGTATTTAAAACTATTTGGGTTGAATATTTATTTATTAAAAATAAACTAGTTACTAGTTACTAGTGGTTAATAAATTTAACCAAACCTATAATTCTTATATAAAAATAGGAATGTTACATTCTCCCCACCTTGTTTTAAATCTCGTCATCGAGATTTGGGTTATGATATTTCTTTTAGACTTATGTCATATTTTAGTCAATAAAAACAATATTAAAGTAGATGACACAGAATTAAAATATCAAATTTTGTGAATACGAGTTGTACATTAAGTAGGATTCAATGGTTCAACTGAATTAGTTCAAGAAATTGATGACAAACGAATGAGATGAAATGATATAATTTCCAAAGTGACTAGGTTCAAGCCAAAAGATATATGATCAATAGATATTTTAAAAATGAATACTGAGGAAGACTTAGAATCGATAGTTTCAAAATAAAAGTATGAAAAAAAATGATTTGTCAAATATTTATAATATGAGAAAATCAAAGTGTTGAGATGAGTGAATTGCAAAGATACACCAAAAGACAATAGAGTTAGTGTATCATTGTTTAGAGTTCTAAGTTGTTTTAATTGTGAAACAATATGATAGTACACTATTAGTGACCATATTTTTCATACTATGTCCTAGAGATTGAAATATAATAAGAACAAGTTGTTTTGGCATGACCAACCATTATATTATATTTGTAAAGCAATTGTAATATATATTATTTGTTACGCATTTTTACTATATGTAAATGGTCACCACTTTTAAATAAATATTATTTTAGTATTTTACTATATTATGTAAAATAACTTATTTACTATGTAATATATATTACAAAATATCGCAATGAAGTTATTACATTACAAAATATTTTAGTATTATTATTTTGTAAAAGAAAGCACTATTATTTATAACGTTAAATGAAAGTTGTAAATAAAGGTGTAAAAATATTTATTGTACAAAACTATTTGTAAAATATTTTGTAAATATATAACACTTAATGAGTCGATTCTATGTGATTGCTTATTTTCATTTTGAAACCATATAACGTTTGTGAATATATTTACAAATGTTGTAAAATAAGTGAAAACGGGGACTATTCTTATATTTTACAATGTTTCCCTAACCCAACGTAGTTGATGACTACCATGTTATTCTTATATGGTTATTTTCTTGCCAGAGTGTTATGGTACATAGTTACCACAAACATGTGATAGACAATTATTTATATAATTTTATTTGTCCCTCTAATTCTTGTATTGTTTTATGAAAATATGTCTTCTCCTTACAGTACAAAGTAAAATATTTTTATATATAATTAAAATTTACTAAATAAGTATGATGACTTAATTTATATACATTAACTAGTCATTATCATGGTTGGATATTGGTTAGTGCTGCCTTGTTTAAGCATAGGTGATCAGTCCATGCCTAACTAAGGCTAGGCTACCTAATACCTGCCCTTGACAATAACCCTAAAAAAAAAAAATAGTAACACTACTATTATTAATATATTATTACTAATAATAAAACTAATATTAATTACCAATAATAATTAACTAAACATAAACTTAAATGAGAGTATACCTTAAACATAATTTTTATACATATATATAAAAATATAAATTCTTCACCTCAATGGTTTAACAAAATTCGTTGACTCGATATCAAAGAGCCACCGTTTTGCAATAATGCGGTTCACAGTGCAAAAAGCGGAATGATATTTGAGTTTGGATAAAATAACAAATTGGAATGAAGCCCTCCAGTGGTCTTCATAAATCAAACGAACCACATGCGTAACAAACAGTGCATGTGTAACGTGTGGATTTACCAAGAAATGAAATAGATCAATATTGACTATTATGAAAGAAATCCTTATGGTATGATGATCATTAGAGGAAGTAGAAACACGAAAGTCAACTTATTATATGCAGAAATCAGAATTTCAACGAAAGAAATTTAAGAATTTTATCTGAAATTTCGTGTGATAACCGTTGTTAAGTGACATTACCAAGGAATGTCGAATAAAATGAAATAGGGGAGTTGCAAAGATATGTGACTTCTTTTTGTAGTACTAATAATTATGACTTTGATTAGACTGTGCACTGAGGATCGTGAAATATTGTTCCAAAGTACCTCAGTGATATTCATGTCGTTTGTAGGATCACGTGGCAAAGTGCCGCTTTTTGATCAGTAGTTCTCCCACAGCTGGGATGAACATTGTGCCCAATTATATTTTCTAAAGGTTTTGCCTCGAAAGTTGTGTGTGTTATACTTCGACGTCTGTGGACTTATAATTAAATTTTCATGTGTTTTCTTGTGCATTAGCACAATTTTACATGTTTCTTACTTGTGTTAATAGTTTATGGTAACGCTTTGGAAATTCTTTATACTTTTGATGGTGTCCCAACTTAATGGGTTTCCATTGTTATTATTGTCGCTCGAGTTTACGAGGTAGATGATCAAACGAAATAATGTTTGATATCGGAATATGTAAAAGATTCTTGATAAAGGAATCTAGATTTATTATTAATACATATGCTTGTGCTTTATTCTTAATTGACTTTTGGAATTTCTTATAGATATACATATCTATATAATCATATATTTCACATGCTGTAATATACATACCCTTCATAAGGTCAATGTATTTAACAGATTCATATTTCCAAAAAACAAGTCAGATATCAGGTCATGATACTATTTAGGGAAATCTTGTCACTTGTTTGACATATTATATACCCCATCTTATCCGGTTCTCGCCGGAGAGGTAATCTTAGTCTATCCGAACAAGCTGGAGAGTCTGCTACACCATACCCAGTCTTGCCGGAGAAAATTTTCTATTTCCCATAAATAGTATCTTTTCAAGATTTTAAAAGTGCCTCTCTTAATAGGGCTTTTATTCAGAATTAAGGAAATTTGTATTTCCATAACATATCTTTATTCTAGACCAAGTAATATCAATAAGCAAGAATTAATAGCAATTAAGTGCTATTTCCTGCAATGTTTTAATCGTCATTCTTACGGCATACCAAAATCCATCATACTTTATTTACACAAGTACTTAGCTTATCTCGAAGCTTATACTAAGGCATCTTTTCTTAAGTTCAAGTCTAAATGCTTATCATGTGTGCTACCAGTTAATAGCAATCTCCTAACTCTTTTAGGTATTATTATCACAACACCTATAGGCTTAAATCAGTGGCTCTGATACCACCTTCTGTCACGACCCCCGACCCACCCTGGACGGAATCGGGAGTCGTGAACAGCCACGTGGTACCGGTGATTATTTTGAAAACGTTGCAGCGGAAATTTCATCAGGACCGTGAGTTAGGAAAAATATCAGAGTTTAGAAAACACCGGATTTTATTTATTAAATAGATGGGATAAACCCATGTTTTACAATGATAGCTTTAATAAAGATAAATTTGATTACATAAAACAATATTTCTTAATTTGATTTAATTAATAAAATAAGCCACTTCTTGAAGCCTTTCAGTGCCGTATCCATCTCTTACTTCAATCTACTGTAATTACCTGAAACGCGTTTTAAAAAGGTTTTGTCAGCAGGAAATAATGGTGAGTTCATTCAGGTTTTATAAAACATATTTGTTATACTTCACAGCATTAAGAGTTTTTACATTTGCTTCTTTAAGATTGGCAAAGACTTAATCACTGCAAAGGATAACTAGAAAACAGTGTTATAATTTACAGTATTAAGGGAGATTACAATGTTTCAGATATCAACCAACTACCCACGGTATTTGTCACTCGACCGGATCTGTGACTATGGTCATATCCCCCATTGGCTGCCCCAATGGTGACGATTATCAAGTAATGTATACAAAACCCCACATACCGGCTGTAACTTGGTGATTACATATACTTAATCACTGTAATTATAACTTTGAAAATAAACATTATTTTGAAAGTAATTTGGTAAAAAGAGAATGACTCACATTATAAGCATGCAGATTCATACGGCAAAGTTTAGCCTACAGATAAGCCTTGATATATTGCAGATACAGGCAGAGCTTAGCCTATTGATTTGTCTTGTAACCTAGTGCACACGAACTCGGTAAGTAACTAATACAACATTTACGATAACTCACGAGATTAAAATCCTCACAACGAATGACAAAGTGCAATCACTTAAACATCCATCGGATTCACAACGAATGACAGAGTATTCCCCGAGTTCGGGTGGTACTCAAACATCCTGTCGGAATCACGACTAATGACAAAGGATAGCGCTTAAACATCCATCGGATAGTTTCAATCGATCGGACATTGAATCGTAGCAGCGATTGAGTTAATACCCGGTATCGTAGCAGAATTCGAGCTAGTGTGTGTTTTGTAGTAATCGGATCATAACTTGGTGTACGAATTGAATTTGAACGTCGTTCCAACTCCAGAAATCAAATCCCAAAGCCCTCTATTTATACTGAAAGTTTGACCCCCTCGCGTGACGCGAGGGGTCCCCCTATGGGCTTCGCGTGACGCGAAGGTCCATCTTATCTCATATGATTGCCACGTGTGTTTGGAGTTCAGCTGAGTCGACGGAAATGATAAATTCGATTTAGACAGCAAGATGTGATGATAATCGTCAATGGGGAAATACCCCCCCCCCCCTGAGTTTTAGGGGCCCTGATCCTGATTCTGTTTATTCCGAAAATTTTAGGGATTGTGTGGGATTACTTGGGTGTCTCAATTAGGGTTTCTTTTTAGACAAAATAAAATAAATAATAATAATAATAATAAAAATAATAGTTTTGGTGAGAGTTGCTACAGTTTGGGACAAAAGGGAATAAAACAGTGAGAAAAGAGAATGGACCCACTATGTAACTTTAGGGTTCAACTAGAAAATCTTTTGGTAGAAATTTTGGGTATAACTTCTGAGCTATTAAAAATATCTAATGTACTCGTGTTAAGTATAGTACCCCTAATTCAACCTTGTCCCGATGTCCCGAGACAGAACCCCAACAACTTAGTCGGGCAGAGCCCTGACATGTGTTATGAGGCTCAAATCAATCGGAAAGGGTAGCGGTGATCGGGAGTTAAAACACTTAAAACGGGGTAGGACTTTTATTATTTATAAAATAAACAATATTTTCTTTAGAGAAAGTAAGAAAGTTGGCGAGAGAAATAGGAAAGAAAATGATCTTCAGCCATGTATAGGTATGCTTCTATTTATAGTATTCTCCACATTACTTGGAGACAAAGTTGTTTATTTGTGTGCATACACGTATATTCATTTTAAGATGTCATTTGTTATCTATACACCTGCATGCGCCAAACATGGCCACATAGACATTGAATTAAATGTTAATTTAGATATCATTTAATATTTTATTTATTAGTTTATTCTTTTCAAGTGTACACGTACACTATTTTCCATATGTTTAGTTTTTTATATTTTATTATTATTTTATTATTATAATTAATTCAACAGCTTCATTTATTTGGCGCGTATAACTTCTAAAATGTAACGTTTTATAAAATAACGAATATGTTATTAGAATGAGAATATTTTTGTCTACATTTGGGTCTAAGTTTTATTAAAAACGGAGTAGGTTCAAATATAGTGTATTTTTATAATTTAATTATTAAACGGTTCCTGGGCCCGTCTAGGTACTTAATATTTCTTACAGTCAACTTACCCGTAATCTATCCGTCTAATAATATAAGTTTTTATATACTTTTATTTTATTAGAAAGGTCACCCATATACAGGCCAATTAATTAGAATAATATTTCAACCAACTATATATAAAATAGTATTTAAAACTATTTGGGTTGAATATTTATTTATTAAAAATAAACTAGTTACTAGTTACTAGTGGTTAATAAATTTAACCAAACCTATAATTCTTATATAAAAATAGGAATGTTACACATATAGAGCTGGAAACCGTTCCTTTAAAGGAACGTTCCCTACCCATGTGTCTAACCAAAACTTTAATTTACACCTGTTCCCTATATTTGCAACCAACTGCTTGTTAAGGGATAGGCCCATCTTCACAAACTCCTTTTCAATTCCCATAATGTCTTTCCAAGTTCCGCTCAATTTGAATTTCATTGGCATGAGAGAAGTTGAATTCCGTTTAGAGTGTATACTTTCAATCACTCTTGCCCATAAAGCCCGAGGATTATCCTTATATTTCCACCACCATTTCGCTAATAGTGCAAGGTTTGCACTACGGATGTCCCCAACCCCTAACCCACCGTACCCTTTTGCCTTGACCACTTTTTTCCATGCAACCCACCTCATTTTACATTTCCCGTTCTTTTTCCCCAAACAAAATCTCTTCTAATGGATTCCAACTCTTTTATCACTTTTTTTGGTGCAACAAACATAGATAAAAAATAGTTCGGGAGAGCTCCCAAAACTGCTTTGACTAGTACAATTCTCCCCGCCATTGATAATACCTTCACCTTCCAAGACGAAAGCTTGGAATTGAATTTATCAACAATTGGTTTCCAATATTTCACCCTTTTCATATTTGCTCCAATCGGGATTCCCAAAAAATTAAATGGCAAACTCCCAATTTGACAATTTAGGCTTTTTGACATACAATCAACTTCCTCCTTTTTTACCCCTACCCCAAAAAGATTGCACTTACCCAAGTTTATCTTCAAACCCGAACATAGGTAAAAGCATCTAAAGATTCTATTCAAATTTTTTATGTTATCTTCCGACCATTCTCCTAAAAAGATTGCATCATCCGCATAACATAAGTGTGATATCATAGGCCCATTTCTCGGTAACACTACACCTTTAAAGATTCCCTCCTTTACCGCTCTTTTCATTATAACATCTAAAGCTTCAAGTGCTATAATGAAAAGGAATGGTGATAACGGGTCCCCTTATCTAAGCCCACGAGACATACTAAATTCCATTGTTGGCGATCCGTTTACCAAAACCGAAGCTCTACTAGATGTTAGACTTGCCCCAACCCATTTTCTCCATAAAAGTGGAAAATTCATCGCTTTTAAATTAGAAAGGAGGAATTTCCAATTTACTGAGTCGTACGCCTTTTCAAAGTCTATTTTTAATATAAAAATATGTTTTTTGTTGCCTTTCGCCCAAGAAATAATTTCATTTACAATCAACGGCCCTTCCAAAATATTCCTACCCTCTATAAATCCCGTCTGGGTATTGCTCACCAAATCTGGAATTACTGGTTTTATTCTTTGGGCCAATATTTTAGCAAAAATCTTATATATTAATCCGATTAAGGATATGGGCCGAAAATGTTTTACTAGAGTTGGGTCACGTACCTTTGGAATTAATGCTATGAACGATGCATTACATCCCACCGGAATATTTGGGTTCGCATGGAGTTGTTTTAGCATCCTCATCACACCTGGTTCAAAGTAATTCCAATCCTTCTTTAGGATTTTGAACGTCATCCTATCCGGTCCCGGAGCCTTATCATCTCCACATGCCCAAATTGCTTGCTTCACCTCTTTGCTTGTGAATTCCTTTACCATTAGCTTTGCTTGTTCTTCCGTTAACTTGTTAAAACCTCTTTTATCCATCCCCGGTCTCTTTTTCATAGGCTCCTCAAACAACTTCATAAAGACGTTCATAATTCCTGTCTTCACTTCTTTTGGCTCACTCATCTCCTTACCATCTATTACAATTTTATTTATCCGATTTCTTGCTTTCCGACAGTTCACAATTTTGTGGAAAAAACCCGAATTCTCATCCCCCAGTTTTGCCCATTTGAATTTTGCCTTTTGTTTTAAATCTGCTAACTTTCTTCTTTCGTGCTTTCGGATGGTTAACCTTCCCTGCCTTCTTTCCTCTTTTTCTTCATCTTTCAGTTCTCTATGTTCGGCCCTTTGTTCTAACCTTTCCACCAATTGTTTTGCTACGGTAATCTCCTTTTCCTCCTTTACTTTTTCCTTTTTTCTCCACTCCTTAATTCTTATTTTTAATCTTTTTAGTAGATCACCCATATCCTTTATACAGTTTTCTCCATTAACGTGTGACTTTATGGTTCCAACTATGACTTCATCTATCCCAGCTGTAGACAATCATGAATTATATAATCTGAAAGGAATCGGCCCAAAATCCTTTGAAATGCATGTTAAAAGTAACGGATTATGATCCGATAATAATCTTGGCAAAGCCTCCAATTTCGCACAAGGCCATTTATTCATAAAACCATCACATACTAACACGCGGTCGATTTTACTCATACTTGACCCGTTTTCTGTCATAAACGTGAATCTTGATCCCAACATCTGATATTCCAATAATCCCGCCTCAGCTATGAATTTGTTGAAAGCCATTGCGCTATTAGCATCAAATTTTGACCACATTCTATCTTCTTCCAATCTCACTTCATTATAATCCCCTGCCATTAACCACAACCCTTCCCCATAATTCCTAATTCTTAAAAGATCTGTCCAGACATTTCTTTTCTTTGTCGTATCATTTGGTACATAGACATTTACCAAATTTATTTTTTCTCCCAACCCTTCAATAAACCCTGATATAACTATAAAATATTCAGCTTTTATCAACTCCACTCTTTTAAAAACCTGAGGATCCCAGATTGTGACTACTCCCCCTGACCTTCCCTGTGCATCTACCACTTCAGACTCCATTTCACTATTTTGCCAAAACTTTTTAATTACTTCTTCTTTTATTCTGGTTATCTGAGTTTCTTGTAAAAATAAGCAATTGACCTCATGCCTCCACCATCTTTTGTAATATGTTGACACCCAATAATAAATTCTACTAACTCTTTTCACATCCGCATTTTAAACATGAAGCAATTAATTACATTCTTTTAGAACTAGAATTAATTAACTCATTTAATTTCATTCATTTCTTTTTCCATGAATTCCACGTTCACTTTATCATCTGTATAAAATCTTTCCACCACAAACCACTTCATAAACAATTATCACCATTTAACTTTATAACTAATAATAATAATCGTTATTATTAGAAATATTTTACTCATTTTAGCTCATTTTCTGTTATAATCATCAAACTCCAACCCCGAACCAACTACGAGTGGATTTTAATAAAAAACAACCATAAAGTCACTCAAAAGTGTAGGAATAATGATATAAAATATATATAATTTAGACCACATCAATAGACAAGATATAGAAAATATAGTTGCTCAGGGTATAGCCAATGCTATCCCAGCAATCTTCGCTGCTGTTAAGAATCCTGCTGAACCTTCCCAAGCCAACCATAGCAAACGCACCCGCGACGTTAACTTCAGTAACAGTGTGAATGGGGGCGGCAATAACAATAATGTAATTCAAGCCCCGTTACTTAAGAAAATGAAAGTGGCAACAACTGGTTGCACTTACAAAGAATTTCTTGCCTGTAAGCCAGTCGAATTTGCAGGCAATGAGGGGGCGACTGTCGCACTACGTTGGTTAGAAAAGACCGAAGCGGTAATCAAAATAAGTAAATGCTCAGAGGAAGACAGGGTGATGTATGCATCCCACCTTTTCAAAGAAGAGGCGTTAGAATGGTGGAACACGGTGCTGCAAGCTAAGGGAAGTGACGTGGCTTATGCCATGAGTTGGGAGGAATTTAAGGAATTGGTGGAAATAAAGTTTTGTCCCTCCTACGAAAAGGAACAGATGACAAACAAGTTTCTGAACCACCGGATGGTGGACGTTGACTGTCGAGGGTATACTTCGAAATTTTTCGCGTATGCTAGAATAGTACCAACTCTGGCCTCGCCAGAACAGGTGCTTATTTCTCGCTACATTTGGGGACTAATTAGCAAAATTCGCGATATAGTCAAAGCTGCGAGACCCCGCACGATTGACGATGTGGTGGAATTGGCCAACACCTTAACCGATGGGCTGGTACGCACAAGAGAAGAGAATAAGAAAAAGGAATTGGCCCAGAAGATTACCCAAGGGTTCCATGGGGGTAATAATGTAATATTAATAGTAACTTCAAGAAAAGGGAAATGGGCAATCTTCCATACCTCCATTCTGCAGAAACTGTAGAAAGAAACATTTTGGTAAATGTCAGGAAAATTGTAATTTCTGCAAAGCACCGGGGCACCGAGATGAGGAGTGCAGGAAGAAATCAAAGATCTGCTACAATTGCGGAGAAGCTGGACATTTTAGACCAGAATGTCCTAAACTGGTTAAGCCAGTTGACAACAAGGCAAAAGCAACTGAAGGAACTAATAAAAAGAATGCAAGAGCCTTCCAGCCGACTACACAAGAAGTAGATCTGATTCCGGATGTGATAGCTGGTACGTTTCTTGTACATGACGTTTAAACAAAAGTATTATTTGACTCTGGTGCAAACCAAAGTTTTATAAATACTTCATTTTGCCAAGCTCTTAAGCAACCCCTAACCAAACTTAGGCAAATTTATACAGTAGAAACGGCAAAAGGAAATTCTGTTAATATAGATAAAGTTCTCCAAGAAGGAAAGATAGAACTCTCAGGTCACAATTTTTCTGCAAACCTTCTACCTATGAATTTAGCAGGATTCGATGTCGTGTTACGTGTTAGGGATGGATTGGTTAGTAGCCAACCATGCTCGAATCCTCTGAGATAAAAATTCCATAGAAATACATACACCAGCAGGAGAAGTAATTTTGGTAACAGGAGATAAGCCGCGTAAACCCATGAAGTTCATTTCAGTAATGAAAATTGCTAGTTATGAACGAAAGCAAGGAATAGTGTATATTATTTCGGTAATCATTAACGCTAAAAACAAAGAACTTAAGGAAATTCCAGTAGTATCAGAATACCCTGATGTATTCCAGGAGAGCTACCTGGATTACCACCAAATAGGGGAGTGGAGTTTAGAATTCATTTAATTCCTGGAACTGCACCAATAGCTAAGGCACCTTATCGGTTAGCACCCATAGAAATGTTAGAACTGAAAAACAGTTAGATGAATTATTAAGTAAAGGATTCATACAACCCAGTTCATCCCCTTGGGGAGCACCTGTGTTGTTCGTGAAAAAGAAAGATGGTTCGATGCGGATGTGTATCGATTATAGGGAATTGAATAAGGTTACCGTTAAGAATCGATACCCATTACCTAGGATTGACGATATTTTCAATCAACTTCAGGGGGCTAGGTACTTCTCTAAGATAGACTTGCGCTCCGGATATCATCAGTTGAAGGTACAGGAAGAAGACATACCTAAAACTGCTTTCAGGACTAGGTATGGTCACTACGAGTTTACAGTCATGCCTTTTGGATTAACAAATGCTCCTGCAGCATTCATGGACATGATGAATAGGATCTGTAAGCCGTATCTGGATAAATTTGTAATTGTCTTCATCGACGATATACTTATTTATTCCAAAAGCCAGGACGAACATTGTGAACACCTGCATGCACTCTTAACTTTGTTAAGAAAGGAAAAGCTTTACGCCAAATTCTCGAAGTGTGAATTTTAGCTACAGGAGGTGCAATTTCTAGGGCACATGGTGAATCACGAAGGCATTCACGTAGATCCCTCTAAGATAGAAGCGATCACAAACTGGAAGGTCCCACAATCAGCTACCGAAGTTAGAAGTTTTCTAGGATTAGCGGGCTACCATAGGAGCTTCATCAAAGACTTTTCTAAGACAGTTGTTCCATTAACCAAGTTAACCTGTAAAACTGTTAAGTTTGAATGGGGACCTAAGCAAGAAGAGGCCTTTAGAATTCTAAAACAAATATTAACAAACGCCCCAATTCGTGCCTTACCCGAAAGAACCGAAGATTTTGAAGTCTACTGCGATACCTCTAAGCTAGGATTAGGTTGTGTGCTAATGCAACGCAAAAAGGTAATCGCATATGCATCAAGACAATTGAAAAAGCACGAGGAAAATTATACGACTCATGATCTAGAATTAGGAACAATAATTTTTGCCCTTAAGATTTGGAGACATTATCTGTACGGAAGTAAGTTTACTATCTATACAGATCATAAGAGTTTAAGGTATATATTTGGGCAAAATGAATTAAACATGAGGCAAAGAAGATGGATGGAGATTTTAAGTGATTACGACTGTGATATCCTATATCACGAAGGAAAGGCAAATGTGGTAGCAGATACCCTAATTCGTAAGTACCATGAGAAGCAAAGGCGAGTTCGTGCTCTTAGATTAAATCTACAAGTGGATTTAATGGAACAATTGAAAAAGATTCAGGAAACAGCAATCAATGATGATGCTGAATGAATGAAAGGAAGGATAAAAGAATTAGAGCAAGGAACTGATGGAATTTGGAGATTCCATAAGAAAAGGATTTGGGTACCTAGACAAGGAAACTTAAGAGATAGGATATTAGAGGAAGCCTATAAATCTAGGTATACCATGCATCCTGGTAATAACAAAATGTATCAAAATTTAAGGAATAATTTTTGGTGGATAGGAACGAAAAAGGACATAGCTAGATACGTCTCCAAGTGTCTAACTTGTTCGCAAGTTAAGGCAGAACACCAGAAACCCTCAGGTTTACTTCAACAATTAGAAATGCCTGTATGGAAATGGGAACTAATAACAATGGATTTCGTTACTAAGCTACCCAAAACCAGGAAAGGTAACGATGCAATCTGGGTGATTGTAGATTGATTAACCAAATCATCTCATTTCCTACCAATGAAGGAAACCTTTAGCATGGAGAGATTGGCTAAGCTATACATAGACGAGGTAGTATCCCTACATGGAGTTCCACTCTCCATTGTGTCAGATAGGGATAGTCGTTTCACTTCGCATTTCTGGACAAGTTTCCAAGAAGCAATGGGGACACGATTAAATTTAAGTACTGCATACCATCCCCAAATAGATGGTCAAAGTGAAAGGATGATCCAAACCCTAGAAGACATGCTCAGGGCATGTGTAATAGATTTCAGTGGAAATTGGGATGACCACTTATCATTAATAGAATTCTCCTATAACAATAGTTATCATACCAGCATCAATGCTGCCCCGTTCGAAGCACTATATGGACGAAAATGTCGAACTCTAGTATGATGGGCAGAAATAGGAGAAAGTCAATTATCAGGTCCCGAGATTGTGCAGGAAACCACCGACAAGATAACTCAGATCAAGGAAAGACTGAAAACGGCCCGAGACCGCCAGAAGAATTATGCAGATAATCGACGCAAGCCGTTAGAATTTCAAGTTGGAGACAAGGTACTCTTGAAAGTTTCTCCGTGGAAAGGGGTAGTTTGATTCGGTAAGAAAGGAAAGCTAAATCCAAGGTGTATAGGACCGTTCACAGTTACCCAACGAATAGGACCAGTTGCCTATCAATTACAACTACCAGAAGAGATAGTCGGGGTACATGATGTGTTTCATGTATCTAATCTCAAGAAATGGTTATCTGATGAATCCCTGGTAATACCTCTTCAAGATATAGAGGTAAATGAAAAGTTGAAATTTGTTGAGAAACCGCTCCAAATAGAAGACAGGAAGGTCAAACACCTCACACACAAGAGATTGGTACTGGTCAAAGTAAAATGGGATTCGAAAAGAGGACCCGAGTATACATGGGAACTGGAGTTAGAAATGAAGCGAAAGTATCCTTACCTATTTCAGTAATTCTCGAGGACGAGATTTTAAATAAGGTGGGGAGGATGTAAGGACCTGCAAAAATGTCCCAAAACACCTCGTAAGTGAAAACCTGAACCCCTGAAACCCTAATTCTTATGAGAATCAAGAAAATCAAGTTTTTATGATAGCTCGCGGGCCGCAAAAGAATTAAGGAGAGTCTTCGCGGGGCGCGACAGCCCTGCAAATCTCCGGATAATGATCAAGGCCACGTGTCATACACGTGGCAGACCTAGCCGTAGCTAGGGTGGCCCTCGCGAGGCGCGTAGAACGGCCTTAAGGTCTTCACAGGCCGTGACAAACTCAAATTTCAGCTATAAATTCGACGTTGCATGGCCAGTTCAAGTTGCTCGAATACTTCCACTAAAACAACTTTCTTTCTGTTCGAAAATTCAACTTAAGTGTCGAAACGCTGCTGCGATAACGGGGTAATAACTCGATCACTGCTACGATATAATGTCCGATCGATTGAAACCGATCCGATGGATGTTTAAGTGCTGCCTGAATTCGGGCTATACTTTGTCATTCGTCGTGAGGGTTTTGATTTCGTGAAATTATCGTAAATGTTGTATTAAGTTACTAACCTAGTTTCGTTTGCATTATTTAACTAGGTTACCAGGCTTAATCAGTAGGCATACTCTGTCCGTCTAAACTTGCAATGTGAGTCATTCTCTTTTTACCAAACTATTTCCAAAACCCTATTTATTTTCAAAGTTATAATTACAGGGATTAAGTCTTTGTAATCTTCAATTACTGCTGATATGTGGAGTTTTGTATACATTACTTGATAACCGTCACCATTGGACAACGGGGTAGCCAATGGGTGATATGACCATAGTCATAGATACGGTCGAGTGACAAATACCGATTTGGGGTAATTGGTTGATATATAAACATTGTAATCGCTCTTAATACTGTAGATTATAACAATGTGTCATTTTGTACAAATTGAATGACTCGCCAGTATTTCCCCGCTGATAAAATCTTTTTAAACATGTTTCAGGTGATTTACTGTGAACAAGGAAAAGTGTCGTGTAGCACTTCAGCTTGAATGAAGTGGCTCAGTAAATAAATAAACATGTTTTGAAATCAGGGGATTTCCAAGTGAAATTCCTTTATTGTAAATCACGGGCTTTGTCCCAAAACTTGAAATAAAATAATTGGGCGTTTTCAGTTTAAACGATCCTGTTAAAATTTCCGTTGCCAATTCAACCACCAATACCATGGGTTTCTGTCCTGTGGCTTCCGGGCCAGACAACTGGGTCGGGGGCCGTGACAACAGCCGTTGTTCAACAAGCGTAAAGGTAGAAAAGGTGTTCACTCAAGCCCAAGAAATGTATAATACCCTCGCTCTGCCGATCATGGATTTGGTTTCCGAAGCCTTGCAGCATTACGACTATGTCGCATGATTGAAAGCCATGTTCGAGATTCCCGATGTCGAAGAGATTGATGATGAGGAAACTGAAGATGATGGAGGCGCGGTATGAGTATCACATAGTTTGTTTTCTTCGAAGAAGGCGTTTTTGCCTTGTATCTAGTTAACTTACCTTAGGATGAACTTTTAATGTATGCGTTGCGTGCAGGTTAATGAAAAGCAACTTCTTTTGTTGAACAATTATTACGTTACAATTATTGCATTGTGTTAGAAACTTTTGTCTAGGTAGCGCGGATAAGTGTAAGTGTGGCTCATGTGAGCAATGTAATCGGACTTCGCGCTATGATCGCGGGAGTCTTGGAGATTAGCTAGTTCATGAGCTCGTAATTTACGTGGCTGTTTTTGCGCGAACTAAAGTTGAACATGCATTTGTAACTTAAATTAACATATAGGAAATAACAAGGAAAATAATGTAAACAATTAACATATAGGAAATAACAAGGAAAATAATGTAAACAACACTTGTATTAATAAACTTATCAGACGCTAGGCCATCGCTTATAAAGGTTGTGTATTACACGTAGCATTTTCTCAGCTGTTGTGCATTCCATGTGCGTGGAACAATGTGACCCCTTATGAAATTCATGACCCGCCGCAACGCGCAGGTTATCTTCTAGTGTACACCTAACTTTTGGTAACTAACAACTTTGTGCCTCATTTTTTCCTACTCAATAATTTCACACTTTGTCTTTTCCAACATTTCAATTCTTTTATTTAAGTTACTTTTATAAATTTACACCGCAACGTGCAAGACATTCTACTTTTTTTATCTATGTCTAACCATGTTAATGTCATGAACATAACGTGTGTAACAAATTCAAATATGTGTCACGTCACACACAGTCACCACCAGTGGCGGATCTAGAAAATCTTCGTAGCGGTAACGTTTTATAAAAAAACGGTAACGAAATTGAAAAAAGGTCAAATTTTTCCAAAATTTACACTACCGCCAGAGTGCCAAACGGTAGCGGAGGCTACCCCTTCCCTTAAGGTAAGTCCACCCCTGATCACCATGTTAATGTCATCATCGTAATCTATAATACCTTATTAAGAGAACTGGGTTTTCTACCCTTTTCGTAATTTTGCCATAGGTACAAATCTTGAAGCACCATGTATAAATGAAGCAAGCCATTTTAGAGGGGGGGAACTTGGACATTGTCTAAAGTTTTAAGACACTTTAAGGGCAATCTAGACATTTCATCCATGGAATCCATACCCACTTATGTCTTCCATTAATTGAATTAAATTAAATTAAGGAATCAAATAAAAGTTTTATAATTATTAAAGAAATTAATTGATTAAATTAAGGTTAGACATGCAACCTTTGGGATTTTCATGATTTAATAGTATGTATAAATATAATAAATAGATTTATATGGACTATAACTATACTACCTTATAAGCCAATCAACCGTCATCAGTCATTTATGAGTTAGTCTTAAAGCAGCCATCATTTCTCATTATGGTGCTAATACCCCAACCTAGCGATTGACGTGGTAACGTACGCTATAACGATTGACGTTACGGTTGCGGTATTGTGTGCACGAACCCAACTACTTATGAGAGAACATCGTTGCCAGTATTTTGTGTTAATGGAAACGGTATCAGTGTTCACTTTTATGATTTTCGGCAGGTCAAACCAGATAACGACCAAACTCTTGCCACATTGCGTGTGAAAGAAAACGACAACACTCCCGCCGCGAAGCATGGGGAGAAACTAATACCATTAATATATAAAATTACATTTAGTAACTGAATTCATTTAGTAGAGATTTAGAATATTACGATTAAATGGATGTGTAAATTTTAAGTTCTTTTATCTTCTTTGGAAGCCATTGTCGAGGCACACAATTGAAATTATGTGAAACTTACATAAATTCATATATGGTGGCTCGTAATAGACGTTATAATTGAATATGATATTAGTCCGGATACCCGCCACAACACACGAGCATTTCCAGTAGTTACTATTTCTAACTTATCACTTATTTATGTTATCCAAACACCCCCCCTGAATCTTATGACATGTCTATCCTATCTTGACCTGAATCGAAAACCCTAATATAAAGTCAAAGCCCCTAAATGTGGATGATGTTGATTATGATAATATCACTTCTCTGTTCTTCCAAATCCCAATCGACGATTCCAGATAAACTCTCTCTCTCTCTCTCTCAATCAAAATCTCACTGCAAACATTGCTTCCGATTGACCTGTAATACCTCACAGCAACACCACTCAAATCTGTTGCTCCAGCTCATACCGATTCCAGGTACAAATTCAGATCAGAAATCGTGTTTTTACACACTAAAAACCCTAGTTTCTAGTTGAACTTCATATCAGTTTTATACGATTAGTTTTCTGAGGTGAATTCGTTCAATTAATCTGCAGATTTCTGTTTCTAAGTTGAGAAATTGGAAACATACTTTTGATTTTAGTAACAATTAGGGTTATTGTTTCTAGATGTTTGAAGTTTTAGTTTGTGTTATTGAGTTTATTTATGAAATTAGGTTAAAAATACTTAAAAGCTTAAGAAAATTGAGAGCTTGAAGAAAAGTAAGTTAAAAGAAAGCTTTAGTAATTAGAACTATGCCTGTAGTTGATTAACATCTTTGAACTTTAAGTTTGTGTTATTGAGTTTGAGTTTATGGAATTCGATTAAAAATACAATTAATAGCTTTATAAAGTTAAGAAAGGGTAGAATGGTATGAATTATGGATTAAAGTAAGTTAAAAAAAGCTTTAGTAATTAGAACTATACTTTTGATTAAAGTCTTTGAAATTTTAGTTTGAGTTTATGAGATTCGGTTTAAAATTCATTCTAAGGTTAAGAAAGTTAATAGTTTGAAGAAGACGAAGGTAGATTGGTATGGTAATGGATAAACGTATGTTAAAAAAAAGCTTTAGTGATTGTAACTATACGTCTATACCTACAGTTGGTTGACGTCTTTGAAATTTTAGTTTGTGTTATTGAGTTTGAGTTTGTGAAATCAGGTTTAAAATACTTAAAAGCATAAGGAAATTAAGAGTTTGAAGAAGTTGAGGGTAGATTGGCATGAATATTGGATTAAAGTAAGTTAAAAATAAGGTTTAGTAATTGGAATTTGGAATAATAGGAACTATACCTACAGTTGAGTAACAAACTTTGGCCAATTAACCAGTTGACTGTGATTTGACCAGTTACTCGCATCGACAGTCGACACTGTACATTGGTCAAATGGATAGGAAGTTAGCATGCTCATATTTATTAGATCAAGCGGAATTCTTTCTTCATAGTGTCTGTAACACCTCGCCCGTGCTAGGGCTGACGTGTCACCTGTACAGTAAATCAGAATTTAATGCGTTAATCCTCATTGATGTTCAAAAACTAAAATATTACAATTTAAAAAAAAAACAGTCTGTGATTGCTCTTTTAAAACTCTTGATCTTTAAATGCCCTGAGTCCTCTGTCCAATTTTTCCCGAACAGCCTGAAACCTAACGTACATAAAAACACAAATGTACAATATATTATACCCATAGTTATCAAAGGTGCTAAGCGCACTTAAGGCGCATTGGTCTCGCCTAGGGCTTCGGCGCAAGGCGCAAAAAAAGCGAGGGTCCGAGAAAAAAAAAGCGCACTCAAATGAAAAATAAAATAAAATATATTATGTATTGAAAACAATAATAAATATATCTTGTAGGTATATAAAATTAATAATATTACTCTCCATGTATATTTATAGAACTAATTTTGGTCGAGGATTGAAACATGATATGGAAAGAATCATAGTTATTAAAGCGAGCGCCCAAGCGCGCCTAGGCGCAGGGCGGGAAAACGCCGTATCGGGTTCCGAGGCATTTAATGCGCGTGGGGGGCAGGGGCAAGTAATTATTATTATTATTTTTTTTAAAGATTTGTATTTCAGCCTCTATCTATATGAGGCCTTTCAAACTCTCAACAAACATACGCAATCACTGGATCTCAACATCAATGGTTGAATGTTTTAAGACTTTGGTACTTTGGTTTTTTTGGTTGTTGTTTTGAATGTTCGGATTTGAAACTTTTGTTTTTTGGGTTAATGTTTTGAATGTTTTGCTTTTATATGATGAATTTGGTACTTTGGTTTTGTTTTAAGATATATTTTTATATAATTATGTTACTTGCACTTTTTTCGGGCCCATGCTTTTTTTGCGTTTCTCGCCTAGGCCTCGGGCTCAACAAATCGCCCTGAGTGCGCCTCACACCTTTAATAACTATGGAAAGAATAATCAGTATGTTAGCGTTTATACGGATCTTGTGAATTACGGCAGTAGATTACAAGTAGTTTGGCAAGTTGCTCGTGATTGATTTGGGTGATTACTTCTTGGCTGGTAAACGTGACCAGGAAAGGAAATAAAAAATGATGGTTTTTAAAATGTTTCATTTGCCCCCCTTACTTGCGAAACTTTTTTAAACAGACCCTCAACCTTCAAGGGTTTTAATAACCAAATATAACATTTCTATTCCCTCTTTAAAGTATTTAGCACAATAAACTTTTGAAGCAAATTTTATCTTGGTAAGAAATAAATTTTAATTTCCTCAAAATAACAATATTTTATTTTTCTTATATATAAATTCACAAAAACAAATTTGCATTTAATGGCTTAAAATAAATTATTTGTTTTAGTGTTTTCGAGATTTGGGTTATTACAGTGTCTCTGGTTTCATTTAATAAGGTTTTAAATTTTTCGACATATGCATTTCAAATGCGAAATTAGTCTTTGTATTTATTTACTGCTTATTGAGCATTCGAGCCAAGTAATCCAAGATTTATGAGTATTATTAATTATATCATTAATTGCTTCATGAATTCTTTGAACAGATAATGTCTGGTTATACCATCGGATGATTTTGTATTCATTTCCTGTTTGATGTTATCAAGGATTCAAGATCTTCAGATTTGTTTGTGTTTTACCTTATAGTGTTATCAAAATAGGCCGCTAATCTAATACTTTGTTACTGACAGCTTGAAGTATTGAGTCTGTATTGAAATGGATAACAGAAGGTACAATGGCAGACAGTACATACAAAAAAGGCAACACAAAGCAGACGAGGTCATAATTAATTCCACAAGTTCTTATTGTTCGTTTATGCTTATTTGTTTATATAGACGTAACACTATTAAATCAGTGTGTTGATCTGGTGGTTTTTGTTTTGTAAGTGGTGCAGGAAGATGAGGCTTCTGTTCTTGAGGAGTTCGCTGAAGAATTTCGCCTACCTATTAATCATAGGCCAGTAGAAAACGTCGATCTTGATAATGTTGAACAGGCATCATTAGACACACAATTAACATCGTCCAATGTCGGTTTTCGACTTCTTCAAAAGATGGGATGGAAAGGGAAAGGTCTTGGGAAGAATGAACAAGGTATGCACATAACTTCACTACAAATACGCTTGCAATTAGATATGGTCTTAAGTATAATGATGGTATAATAGTGGAAGTAGATACTAGAAAAGGATAGCTTAGTATACGATTCAAAAATCGACTTTTGTTATTACTTAGCCTATAAAATAACTAGAAAAGGATAGCTTAGTGTACTTTTCGAGTTTTTGTTTTTGGAAAGTAAAATAAAAGAAAGAATAAAATAAATGTACAACCTATTAGGGTTATCCTTGAAAAGTGGAATAACTGAGATAAAGAGGTTCTTGAATCTTATTTATTGATATCATGATTTATTAGGAATAACCGAGCCCATCAAGTCTGGAATAAGAGATTCAAAGTTAGGGTTAGGGAAACAAGAGCAAGATGATTTCTTTACCGCAGAAGAGAACATTCAGAGGAGGAAACTCGACATCGAACTCGAGGAAACTGAAGAAATCACAAAGAAACGGGAGGTATGTATTTTCACTCCAACTCAATAGTAAAAAATAAATAAATTCAAACCTTAGATACTAATTTAAGGTTAACGAGTCTTTCTGAAACCTACATATATCTAATAACAGAAGGCAGCATATAGCATATATGCATGTCTTTTGATGCGGAATGAAATGCAGTTTTTATTACCTGGTGGCTTCTTCTTCTTCTTCTTCCCCCTTCCTGCACATTATGAAAATTCAGGTTATGGCGGATCGAGAGCATAGAATTCAATCCGAGGTCAAGGAAATACGGAAAAGTTTCTATTGTGAGCTTTGCGACAAGCAGTACAAGTTAGCGGTTGAATTTGAAGGTCACCTTAGCTCATATGATCACAATCATAGAAAGGTAATGTCAAGTTATGCTTGATTCAAGATTTTCTTTTCAGTGTTATAATTTGCATTGCCAAATCTAGAGGCCACAGTTTTTGCCCATTCACTTGTAAATTTGTTTGTTTGGGTTAAGCCTATGCAGTTAATTCGGTAAAAAAATGGATATCCGTCAAGGACCAATATTTGATTTATAAGGTTATCGCGGTGGGATATCGGTAATTATAATATCAGGCAGAATTTATATATATACTCTCCTACCTTTTGCAACTTGCAAAACACTAACAATTACCAAACATACAAATATGTCATATTAAAGAAACCAAAAGTATATAAACAATAACATCAAAGACTCACTATAAAAAAGTCAACAAAGACAACCAACCAATAAGGAAAGTTTACTATTTATTACTATTCATTATGATGTGACATGTACTATTCATTAGCTTGGTTTATTAATATATAGGATAATTGTAGCAAGTAGGAAATGATGAGACTTAAAACACTAACTATTAATAATTAAGTCTTAAAACACTAATAGCAGCAATAAGAAGAAAGACGAATCGTAGAACTAAGAAGAAAGGTATTGATATCGGGAAAATCAGTGATATATTGGTCAAATATGGTAAAATATCGCCGATATTAGATAGTATCGGTACCGATATTCTGACGGATATTTGACACTGGTCATTTACATGGGGACCGATAATGTGCGATATTAACTGCATACGGTTAACCGTTTATCTCTAACGGGTCACATATAAGAAAGTGCAAAAAGGGAAACAGGTAGATTAGAATATGCCTAAAGTGTATCTTTAATGAATAAAACCTCCGAAGTCATTTAATTCAAAAGGTTAGGTTATTGTTCAGATATAATTTTACAGTTATTTTGGATACAGTAATAATTATATGTAAAAAGTTCACATCTTTAGACAAAAGGTATTTTTGGTCAACTTGACCCGAGCCTGATCTTAACCAAATGACCCACATGAAGTGAGCCCGTTATCCTACCCTGTCGTTTTGCCACAATGCCGCCTCTATAATTGTTGTAAACTTGTAATTAAATTGGTTTTTCTTGTACAGCGTTTTAAAGAAATGAAAGAAATGCATGGAAGCAGCAGTCGTGACGAAAGGCAAAAACGTGAACAACTGCGTCAGGAGAGGGAGATGGCCAAGTTTGCTCAGATGTATGCTTCTTTTACACATAATATTCCATTAATTACATTCTTTAATGTTATCGTTTAATCGGTCACCACGTATACCTATCCAATTAAATATTCTATGTACCGGGTCATATAGGGCTGATGCCCACAAACAACAACAGCAACAACAACAGCAGCAGCAACAACAAGAGGATTCTGAAAAAAGTAATCAACCTGTGAAGAATGCTACTGTTCTTGTAGATCAAGATCAAAGGAAGGCGTTGAAATTTGGATTTTCTTCAAAAGTCGGTGCATCCAAGGTACTTAACAACTCTAAACTATCAAACCCCAAATTAGATGTTGTCAAATTAGGGATGTGAATTTTTGACATGACACATAATTCGCGGGTTTGGGACTTCATACTGTTTTCAGATTGAACTCGCCATCACGTTTAGCTTAAACACGTTGTTTTGAGTCGACTTGACAAGGTCGTGGGCTTACCGGTTTTAGCCCGTTCAATTTTATAAACAAATAAAAACATTTTTCTAAGTTCAAAAGATGAATGAGAAATGAAAATCATGTTTTATAGTTTAAACATAGTTATGTTTTATATCAATTTGTAATCGTTATCTTTGTTTGATAGGTAACCGTTATGTTTTTGACTATTTTTCACAGAGTTCTGGCAAGTTTGTTGCAAAGAAGGCAAAAACACCTATCGCGTCGGTTTTTACCAATGATAGTGATGAAGAATAGTGTTTACCTGAAAATAAGAAACAGTTCAGGAAGTTGTACTCTACTTGATGTACTTGTAAACTTAATCTTTTTTTTTTTCTCTTGACATAGAATTTATGGTTCCATACTTTTTTTTTAAGTGAATTAAGGTATTGGCTAATTTTCATGTCACATGCTTTCCCTTCTTTTGATCCATTCATGAACACACATATGCGCGCGCGCGTGTTAATATTTTTGGTATGTGTTACTAAACTGAAATGTTCACATCGAAGCAAGTTGGCAGTCTGTGTTGCTTGAGTTTCATATAGTGCGGATTTGGCGATAAAAAGGTTTGGTCAACGGTTTGGAACTTGGAACCGGTTGTGTAAGCTGAATCGGCCGTTTAATTTGATACTTTTTTTTGCTGTTCAAAAAAAAAATTGGTACTTTTTAATTAATATTCTTATCAACATTTGGAATATAGCTATATATAGAATTAATTACATGGGTGGTCCTGTGTGTGCATATAAACAACTTCACATCCATGCATATATAATGCATATTTAGGAATAAATAGAGAAGAATAGGCTACAATATAAATCTTCTTTTTGTACATACGTATATTTGGTATACATACTTATGTCATATCATAAAATGTATTGATTATGAAAAAAATTACAAACACATATATGTGTATATATATTTACATTAATAACTATATTGACAAATATTATTCTGTAAATGATAAACATCATTTGGGATGTAATCCATATTATTATTATTTTACTAATTTTACTAAATAGTAATATATTTATTCGTTAGCTTACAAACCCATGTATTACACAATTGAATATCGAAAAATTCGTAACAAAATAAAACTTACATTTTCAACATTCCAAATATAATTTTCTATGTTTCATTTCTCTCTTGATGAGACACTATAATCTATCTTATTATATACTGCTCTAAAACAATCAGGGCCGGCCCTAAGAATTCATGTACCCTGTTCGAGCTTGAAAAAACGTGTCATTAGGTCTAAACTAAATAAAAAATTTAAACTAGTTTTTCATACAACTTTGAACCGTTGACAAAAATATAGCATTAATCGTTTGACGTTTTTGCCATCCGGATGCTTGTTTAGGAGCCATTAACGCCTAAATAATCATTAATCGACAAAGTTTGTATCAAATTAAGTTAACGCCTAAATAATGTTCGACAACATAAATGAACTGAATTCGACATAACTTAACTGAAATCGACATAAATTAACTGAAATCGACATAAGTTAACTGAATAAATGAATTCGACATAATAACTGAAATCGAAAATCAATCCTAAATCATAAGTTAAGTGATTTCGACATAAGTTAACTGAATTCGACATAATAACTGAAATCGTAAATCAATCCTAAATCATAGGTAAACTGAATTCGACAATTGATTTTTAGTTGTTTACCTGTGAACTGATCCGACTCAAACACTCAGTGATCGAAGGTTGTGCTGTGACTGTGAAATCGAAGGCCTGCTGGCTGTGTCTCTGATCGAACAACACCTAAAAAATTGTAGAAAATGATGACCGAAGGCCTGCAGTGCTCTGTCTCTGATCTCGATTATCCTGTATTCCTGTGCGACGTTTCATTACCCAGTCCCAGATGAAAAAGTTGCAGCCTAGAATTCTTTTTTTATTAGTTTTTAGAAAATATTTGGGTATTGGGCTCACTAACCTAATGGGCTAAATAGTTTAAACAATATGATTTTTAAGTGGGCCTGTGTTAATATTTTTTTGGTTATACCCTATTAAATTTTTTTTACATATATAATATCAGATTTTTTTTTAAAAAATTACGTGCCCTACGAAATCACGGGCCCTGTTCGGTTGTCCTCCCCGCCCTCCTTCAGGGCCGGCTCTGAAAACAATAACACTAAAAAAATAATAATAATTATGATAAAATTGCAAGTTTTTTTTAAATAAATTGTAAGTTATGACTAGTGGCAAATGAATTGTAATCAAGTTCCACTATTTATATTAATTATATAATAAATACTTTGATATAAATACTATTTTAGGAAATAAGAAAAATAAAAAAAGATACGAATATCAAAAAAAAAATTATACGAGAAATTAAATATGTGTTTAAAAAATGACTAACGTTCTTAAAACTATACTTTTGAGTGTAATTAGTAGTCGGCATTTAAATATTCAAATTATAATATTATATAACGTATTTGTTTAACATGATGATAAGTTACTTGAAATAATTAAACTCAAGTTTAATATTTAATAGCTAATGTTGTTAGAAATTTTGACTAAATCTTTAGGTGAAACTTAAGGTTGACCATTTTTTAGAGTAAAAATTTTATCTACTCAAGCCGTGTAATACACGAGACAAACCCTCTATTAACACTAAATCCGCTATTTTCCATAAATCCGCTAATAATAGCATCTTATGGAATAAACATCCTAAGCAGAGGAGGTGATGAGGGTGTGCGGGGAGGACCACCGCACAGGACCCGTGATTTCGAGGGACATGTGTTTTTAATAAAAATCCTATATATATGTTAAATTTTTTCAATAATATATGCATACCAACTTCAAAATAGGTCCATTTACATAACAATTTTTATGGTTTAGAAGTTAGCCTATTGGCACTAGGTTTAGTGAGCCCAATAACCATTTTATTTAAAAAAATAAAAAGAAAATACGGAAAAGCACATTTTTTCGAACTCGAGCATGGTACATGAATTCTCAGGAACAAACAAAGCTTGTAAACTCGCTAACATAGATTTTTATAATAGGGTTATTAGATTTTATCACCCTAAACTATTGCTATTGGCTGCTGCCACTCCCAACTATCACTTTGACGTCCATCACCCCCAACTTAACACTTAGTGTGTTCTGTCACCACATCGTTAACTGATCACTAACTTTAGATTCCGTTACTATACTTTTTGGGGGTGTCATAGGGATCTTAGGAAGGTTTTAGGGATCTTAGGACACCCCAAATGGTGATGGAACACACTAAGTGTTAAGTTGGAGGTGACGGACGTCAAAGTGATAGTTGGGGGGTGACAGTGGCCAACAACCAATAGTTAGAGGTGATAAAATCCAATAACCCTTTATAATACATATCCTATCCAATAAACATTTTTGTAGTTTGAGTAGAGACAATATAATTTACAATATCTCTAATTCTAAGGTGTATAAAAGATTTTTATATTAATAACTAGTATTAAGCCCCTGCGTTGCAGCGGTTGTTGTAAAACTGTGTCAAGTAGTACCAATGCTATACCACTTTCAGCGACCACCAACAACGGAAAAGCTCGTAAAAACGAAAAAAATAACGCCGAGTGAAAAGCAGACATAAAATCTTTGAATCACGAACGTTTGTTGCAGAGAAATTAAACCGAAACGTAAAACATAGAAAAAAAGTTAACTAAGTCAATCCAGGACCCGCGCGTTGGTCGAACTTGTTAAACGGAGGAAAATAGATGTGCTGCGACGGGCCAGTCAAAGGGGAAAAATATACGAAAAAAAATGTTGAACCCCACACGCACGTTGAGGTGCATTAACTCACAAAATTTAGAACGAAACGAAAAACTTGCGAAAGATGATAAGTATGGTGGACCAAAATTGAAAATAAAAAAGAGTTGGTATTAAATTGAAAAAGATGAAAAACTTTGGGTTAAAAGTAAAAAAAAAACAAAGAGTCTAAATTGCAAAAAATGAAGTTATTTATTAATCTTAGATAAAGATAAGGATAAAAATAAATGATATCTATATATTAGTTATTAATATTAATATTAATATAAATATAAAATAAATTTATTAAATAATTATAAATAAAATTTATGAGGTTGAAGAAGAGAATGCTATGTGGCATTATTTGTAGTCTTTTATTATAAGTTAGATTTTTATATGGAATAAACCTGCTAATCAGATAACACATACAAAGCATGCAAACTATCTATATATATATTTAAAGAAATTGACTACGAAACTTTTATTAAATTGTTTGCATTATATAAAGTTAAAAGCTAAATTAATATGTATAAAATATAATTTATTTTCATTATCCATCTATATTTCGTTAGCTTATTCAATTTAATTTTTTAGCATGTTTAACGTTTGTTTAGCTGATAAGTTTAATTGATTTTGCCGGAAAATAATATCTCATCGGAGATACTGATTTAGGGTTTACCGGAAACGTGTTTTGGAATATCTGGATCTGTGACGGTTAGAGTGTCGTCGAACCTGTGGAGGTGGTGGTGGGTTAAAGGTGACAGTGGAGGTGGTGGGTTAAAGGTGACAGTGGAGGTGGTGGCGATGGTGGTGGGTTTTAGAGAGAGGGAGGGGAGGAAGAAGATGAGGGTGGGCCATCTTTTTTTATTATTTTTTATTGTTCAGGGTAATCTAGTCATTTCGCATACATTTAACTGAGAAAATTAACATGGGTTAATGATAAGAATCACCCGAGTGCAAAATTTGCAACCACTAGGACCAACTCTGTAATTAGTAAACCACTAGGACCAAGTCTGCAATATTTGTAAATCACATGGACCAACCAGACATTTAACTCAACATTAAATAAATAAGAGATAAAGAATAAAGATACAGATTATATACCAATAGTATTAGTTAAATCCTTTATTAGAAGATAAATATAAATATCTATCTATACTTTATTTAAAAGAAGAAACTTCAATAACATAAGAAAAGCTGATGTGTCAGCTGGAGAGGCTGTCCAACAAGACTTTTCTTATGTCATTATTACATCATAATGCCTAATATTAAAAGATTTTAAAATTCAAAGATGACCCACATCCACCTTTTCAAAGGTCTGCCCACATACAAATGGGCAAACCTCTGCCCTCATTCATAATTTAAAGTACTGATGTTTATTGAAAATTCAAAAAACCTCTGCTCACATTCAAAATTCAAAATTTTGGCTTCAAATTCAAAATTTTGGCTCCACATTCAAAATTCAAACCATATATTCTAATCCTATAAATAAAATATAATTATCTGGCTCCACATTAAAATCTCTCTCGCTCATATCTACATATGAATCTGCCTCCCTATAATTATTTGGCTCCACATTCAAATTTAAATTTATCTCTCTCCTTTATATTTGCGATCATATCTCTCTTACTCAAATGCATAGCTCTCATGATTGAGCCGGTTAATCTTCATATACAGTTCTTTGTTCCAACATCGTTGTTTCATTGAAGCTCTGTTTCACACACTCACCTTTGACCTCGGCTTTGCATATTCAGTCCGTTCATCTGTGTTTACAGCTTTTTGTACTTCACGAAATTTTTCCAACATCATTGTTGCAACATCGTTGAGGGTATGTTTTTTTCTCTGATTTTGAATCTTAAAACTTGAACTGATCTGTTCTAATTCTCTGTTTATATTTCAGCCTAATCAGAGTTGTTTAAAATTCAAACAATCAGTTACGAGTTATTTTAGGTTTGTGGATTCTTTTAAAATGTTGATAATATTTATTTTAAGGTGTCGATATATTTCAGCTTTTTTTTTTCCGAGCAAGCAGTGGGGAGTTCTTCTGCACTGTTTTTGAAGTCTGAAGTGCAGAAAGTGGAGTACTTCTTTATGATAAATGAAGAAGTTAATGGTAATTATGAGAACCTGTTTTTTTATTTTTATTTTTGTTCTTTCGGTTTCTTGATATTTAACTTTTTACTACGATTATTATATCCTTCTTTTACATGAGACTTGAAGAAATATACAAGTTAAATAACATATATGAATTTGGCTCCACATCCAAGAGTTAAAAATGTCATCATACCCTTCTGTAGGTTCCTATGATTTAAAGTATCGCTTTATCAAGCAAGTTGAGGATCAAGTATATGAGGATAGGGCTACTGTTCAAGAGCCGAAGAGGTGTTTTGATGGACTGCATCTTGGTCTGTTTACAAGAGACCAAATGTCCAGAAACCTGATGGTGATGTCTTTCTGCACTTCAGACTTCAAAAACAGTGCAGAAGCTTTTCATCACGTTTTACTACCATTATATCCTTCTGTAGGTTCTTATGATTTAAAGTATCGCTTTATTAAGCAAGTTGCGGATCAAGTATATGAGGATATGGCTACTGTTCAAGAGCTGAAGATTATTAAATTTCGTTGTTCAGTTCTCAATGTAATTGTTGATCTATCATCATATGTGATATGTAAATTTTAATTCTATTTGTCACACCCTGGCTTTTGCGGAAGCGTGGGTTTATTTGGTGTGACTTTTTAATACCATAGCAACAATCATAACAATGCTATATGATAAAAACACAAGATGTTTATAAAGTTTAGAAACTACCACAATACCATTGTTTGAAAACATCAATACCGAATTAAGTTACAACCCATGACTTGTTTAACGGAGTTCACAAAGACTCAACAAAAGTACTTAAATAAAACCTGAGTTTAGAGACGTGTATCCCGTCCAGGTTTAAGATACACCCCCTAAACTCAACAACCTTGGATAACATCTTTTATTCAAACGCAGCTTGACACATGCATACCCCGCCAGATCCGCTAGTTCCCTGAAATACATGTAGTTTGAAAAATCAACAAAAGTTGAGCGAGTTCATGTGTATGTGAGTATGTATAAACCTTTGTATTCAATGTATGTATGTATGTCCCGGTATGATTGCAAACAAGGAAAAGATCACCAATGGTTTGCAAGGCCACTGATATGTGTGACGGTGTAGGAAGACTCAAACCTAGAAAAGATCACCAATGGTTTGCAAGGCCACTGATGGTGTATTTGTAATAACATTCATCAATGTAAGAAATCATATAAGTGATCTTTGCTAGGTTTGAGTCTTCCTACACCGTCACACATATCAGTGGCCTTGCAAACCATTAGTGATCTTTTCCTTGTTTGCAATCATACCGGGACATACATACATACATTGAATACAAAGGTTTATACATACTCACATACAGATGAACTCGCTCAACTTTTGTTGATTTTTCAAACTACATGTATTTCAGGGAACTAGCGGATCTGGCGGGGTATGCATGTGTCAAGCTGCGTTTGAATAAAAGATGTTATCCAGGGTTGTCGAGTTTAGGGGGTGTATCTTAAACCTGGACGAGATACACGTCTCTAAACTCAGGTTTTATTTAAGTACTTTTGTTGAGTCTTTGTGAACTCCGTTAAACAAGTCATGGGTTGTAACTTAATTCGGTATTGATGTTTTCAAACAATGGTATTGTGGTAGTTTCTAAACTTTATTAATGGATAAACATCTCGTGTTTTTATCATATAGCATTGTTATGATTGTTGCTATGGTATTAAGAAGTCACACCAAATAAACCCACGCTTCCGCAAAAGTCAGGGTGTGACAGCTTGGTATCAGAGCCTCGATCATAGCGAACTAATATTCTTTCTCGAGTCTAGACTATGATCATCAGGGCTCTCACGAAAATGTTTTCAAACATTTCTACATTGCATACACTATACGTCCAGATCCAGGGAACAAACATTTTTACAAACGAAAAGGCACAAATACACATTTCAAAACTTATATTTATAATTCAGTCTTAGAGACTGAGGGTCTTAGAGACTGAGGGAGGATCAGTCTTAGAGGCTGAGGGAGGATCAGTCTTAGAGACTGAGGGAGGATTGGTCTTAGAGACCAGTGATTTAGTCTTAGAGACTGGGAGGTTGGTCTTAGAGACCAGGGATTTAGTCTTAGAGACTAGGAGGTTGGTCTTAGAGACCAGGGATTTAGTCTTAGAGACTGGGGAAATTTGGTCTTAGAGATCAGGGATTTAGTCTTTGAGACTGGGGAAATTTGGTCTTAGAGATCAGGGATTTAGTCTTAGAGACTGGGAAAGTTGGTCTTAGAGACCAGGGAGTTTAGTCTGAGAGACTGGGGAGGATAGTCTGGGGAAGACTAGGATGATTACTTGTTTACATTGTTGTGACTTACATGCTTATTTGATTTCATGTTGATATATGTGCATATGTGTGGTTGTGTTACAGACACCATGCCATCATCTTCTGATACCGGAGTGTCAGACACTTTGGATCCTATGGCGATTGTGTCAGACGACGAGATTGTCCCTGAGGACGAGGTCTATACATCGGTTACCACGAGTACAGACGAGGATGATTTCCAGCCTTTTGCTTTGCAGGAGTTCGGAGACGATGTTCAGCTCGCTGATGGTATTCTAGTCGGGGATCTACCTCTTGCTGAGATCCCTGCTCCCGTTCCCCTTGCTGCAGTTCCCGTTGAGGATCTGCCACTTGATGATGATGTCGTTATTCCTGTCATTGAGGTTCCGGTTATGGAGGTTCCTTCTGATTTTTCTGGTCCAGACTCTTTTGAGTCAGTATCATCTTCTACTCTCCATGCGCTGGGGTTACAGCAATACCTCACCGACTCCGATTCCGATATGGCCATGTCAGCCGCATCCGATCAGGACCCTGATTTTGACCTTGCTGATGACCCCGATCATGATTTTGACCTTGCTGATGACCCCGATCATGATTTTGACCTTGCTGATGACCCCGATCATGAGTTTGACCTTGCTGATGACGCCGAGCATGAGATAGACTATGCTCCTGATGAGCAGCCATTCGAGGCCCCTGTTTCTCCTCACAATTTCGACCCATATCACGAGATTGGGCTTGTGCACGATGATCAACCCCTAGAGGCTCCTGTTGCTCCTATCGATCAGCCCCCTGTTGTACCCGCTGATCTAGATCTAGCCCCAGCTGACCCTGTCCCATCGCCAGATCATGACTCTATCTTTGCTGAGATACCTGATATTGCACCGATATTACATGATCCAGTCCTTGTGTTTGATGACCATGCTCCGTTTGCCGCCCACATCGATCCTAGATATGCTGACACCCACAATGGGTGGGTCGATGATGACGATTATCCCCCACATGTTAGACTAGTCACTCCCCCTCATGCACCCATCTCTGCACCGATTGATGTTACCCCTCATTTTCCCCATGTGTCAGATATCCATCGCACCGACCTTCCTATCACTTTTCTCCAGGACATTCCTCCACCTCGTCCTGGGGAGGGAGCTTCGAGGCAGCAGCCTGCTTTTGTCCCGCCTGTGTCGTCAGCTGATCCATTCATGTCTCAGCTTCCTCGCACTACATCACCTTTTGCACCTGCTGCACACGCGGCTTTTCCTTCGTCAGCATCCTCAGGCGAGCCATTTTTGTGGTCTTCGCCCAATATCATGCCTTTGTCAGACCCATACCACCCTTTTCATGTTGGATATACCACGGATGACATACTTATATCCCTGTAGTTACAGCAGGATGCGTTGAGCCGACGAGTCCAGGAGCTGGAGAGGATTCCGCGTCCTCCCCCTTGTCATTGCCAGTCTCCATTTGCTACACCACCAGCTCCTCTTCCACTACACCCGGATTCTGATGTCCGCTTCCTCACTCCTGAGCAGCAGGTTGCTTACCTGCTGCGCGTTATCCACGCACTCGAGGAGGATTGGGTGCATTTGCGCCGCTTGCTTTTCTTCCCTCCACCTCCTCCTCCGCCATCAGCGTAGCTATATTTTTTTTTGGTGCAGGTAGATTGTTTTGGTGAGAGAGTCGCAATTGGGCCAACATATGAAGACTTTTGGAAGACCACGTTTTTGTATATGATTTGTGTAGACTGACTTGTATTTTGGGGTGATGTAACTCTATGATCTTATTTTGATGTATGATGTACTGTGAAACATGTAAAACTATATTGTGGTCATGATTAAATGAAAGCTCAATGGCAACTTTCTCACTACATGCAGTGTTGGATTACTTGTTGTGTTATGACATGGGATGTTATATGATTTCTTACATTGATGAATGTTATTACAAATACATGTGATGTATGTACTATACTTTTTATGACTTGACCAATACAATCTTCTTATAGAAAATGCCACCAAGAAGAGAAAACCGTCTGCCCACTACTGAGGCAGAATTGCAAGCAAGAATTTCGCAGGCAATAGCTGATTACGAGGCCTCACGCGCTGAGACTAGCGGAGGTTCCTCAAGAAACAACAACCCACCAAATGGCTGCACCTACAAACAATTTCTAGATTGTAAACCGCTTAACTTTGACGGCACCAGAGGTGCTGTGGCTTACGTCCGCTGGACAGAGAAGACCGACTCAGTGCTACGAATGAGCAAATGCGCACCCGAGCAGCAAGTTACCTACATTTCCGGGTTGTTTACTGATGGAGCACTCTCATGGTGGAATCTCCAAGTCCAAACCCTAGGGGAGGCTGCAGCATACACTATGACTTGGACCGAGCTAAAAGAGCTCATGCGTAAAAAGTATTGCTCCAGGGCCGAGATACAGAAGCTGGAAACTGAGTTTTGGAATCTTAGAATGGACGGCCCGAAGATCGCCGAGTATGTTCAGAGGTTTCATGATCTGTCCCATGTGGTACCATACATGGTTACGCCTGAATTCAAACGTGTGGAGCGTTTCATCTGGGGGTTGGCACCTCAGATTATGAGCATGGTTACATCGTCAAAACCGGCAACAATTACTGAAGCCATCGATCTGAGCGTGTCACTGACTGAAGAAGCCATCAGGCTAAACAAGTTTTCAAATGCTGATCAGAAAAAGAAGGAGACTCATGTGGAGTCCTCTAGAGAAAACAAACGAAAGTTCTCCAACTTTAAGCAAGGTACCAGCAGTTCAAACAAGAAGGGTGAGACAAGCGCACCGGCCAAGGCCAAAGGAAAAGGGTATATGGGCACTTTGCCCAAGTGTAACGCGTGTCAGTTGCATCACGAGGGACGATGCAGATCTGGAAAATGTGAAGCATGTGGTAGAGCTGGACACTCGAAAGAAACTTGTTGGGTTGGTTCAGGCCGTGTTGGCCAAAGGGGTTTTGGTAACAACAACCGTGGTGGTAATGGAAACCGCCCGCAAGGGAATAATGGAGGAAATGGTAATCGTGGGAATGTTGCAAATCAAGCTGGAAGTGGGAATCGCAACCAGAACAATGATCAAGGCGGTAATGGTAATGGTCGAGGACCAGGATGTTTTAACTGCGGAGACATCGGGCACTTTAAGCGTGAATGCCCAAAACTCAATCAAGCCCAAGGAAGAGTGTTCAATATCGGTGCAAGGGAAGCACGCCAGGATCCAAATGTTGTTACTGGTACGTTCCCTATTAATCAACGCTTTGCATCTGTGCTATTTGATACTGGTGCCGACTATAGTTTTGTATCGCTAGAATTTAAGAAAATACTTGGGTTAACTGGTAGTAAGTTAGACATTCCGTACTCAATTGAACTGGCTAATGGAAAGCTAGTAGAAGCAAATGAAGTCATCAGAGGTTGCGTAATAGAATTGGGAGAACACGAGTTTACATTGGATCTACTGCCTGTCGAGTTGGGAAGCTTCGACGTGGTAGTAGGGATGGATTGGTTTTCAAGCAACAGAGCCGAGATTGTATGTCACGAGAAGACCATTCTAGTATCAAAACCTAAACTAGTAAATAATCGAGTCGGGTCGAGCTCGGTCGCGTATAACCATCAAAAATCTAAACTAACGTATATTAACTCGCTACTTCTAGTTTGTTACCGGTTCTTCGAGTTGACCGCTATTGACCCGAGTTGACTTGGGTTTGACCGAGTCTTTGACTGGCGTTGACTGAGTTGACCCGACATCGAACCGAGTTGACCGGGTTTGACTTGTTGACCCAAATTGTCACGAACCACAATCTGACCCGTCGAACCGTACCTGAACCGCGGTTGACCAGCTTTGACCGATACCCGAAACCGAGTTAACTTGGTTTAACCGAGTTGACTCGAACCAAAATCATCACAACTCCACCACAACTGCTGCCACTCTAGTCGGAGCCACTGCCGCTGACTACCGAAAAAACGGTGACCCGAATCTAAGTCGAGAATAATCCTGAACTGAGATCCCGAGGCTAGAATCAAACATCATTACCCGGAGTAGGGGCGGATGTACCATATGAGAAGGGGTAGCCTCCGCTACCCCTTGGCGATCCGGCGGTAGTGTAAATTTTGGAAAAAATTGACATTTTTTTAACGTTTTTTCGATTTCGTTACCCCTTTCTTATAATACGTTACCCCTATGAAAGTTTTCTAGATCCGCCACTGACCCGGAGATAAAAAAAAGAACAGGAAAATAATAAATAAACTATAACAAAAGCTCACCGGAGCTTGTCAAAAACGGAGTGGTATCGTTGCTTGCTGTGGCCGCTGACACCACCGGAGTCGCACCACCACATCCATCGTCGTCATCTTCATCAATTTAACATCATCATTATCGGGCATTAATTAAAGAAGAAGTAAATAGAGGAGGGTCACCGGTCACCGCTGCTGATGTTTCTGCCGTTGGCTCTTCCCACGGCGGTGTCGCCGTCACCATAGTCATCATCATCCGCATTTAAAGCAACAGATGCCTGAATCGTGACCGGAGGTCACTCATGTGACCTGTTATGACGAGAGAGAGACGAAAATCAGGGGGTGTTGGGGTGTGCGGCTGGTGTGGAGACAGAAGGGGGGACGGGGGGGGTGTTGGTCGGAGTTCACAACCTGCAGTTGTGTGCGCAGGTTTGAGTTGAGGGTTTGACAAAATGAAGTTGTGAGTGTAAAGGGACCTTTTATACCTAGGTTTTGGTAAGTGGGTTGGGCCCAGGGCCCGTTAGCGTGTTTTGAGCGGCCCGATAATCCTCCGAAGCCCATTTTTTGAACCCGAACTTCATAAAACGTCGTAAAATATTTTAACGAGGCTTGAAACTCTAAGAATCATGTCGGTAATCGTTTATTGGTCGCGATGTTCGTCGGTGCGTTAAATCGCGTAAAACGTTCCGTTTGTCGTTTCTAATTCGTTTTTCGATCTGGTTTTAACTATGAGCATTAGAATTTGAAAGCGAAGCTAAAAATATCAAAATATTTCATTTTTTTCCCGAGTTAATACGCGTGTCCGATGCTTCGTTTCGTTGCCGATGCGTTCCTTTAGTCGCGTTTTCGTTCACGTTTGGGCTTTGTGCCGTTCGAAAGCGTGATGTTTTCGCGAAACACCATTCATATGTTTAGATTATACGACAAAACTTCGTATTTTTTGGCGTTGTCAGTATTTTGTATGGTGTCAGTTTGTTATCGCTTAACGCTCAGCAGATTTCCTGAAATTCACCATTCGCGTACTGTCAAACCGGACATACGTTCCTAGGCATGCCAAAGGCCTAATTAAGTCAATTTGTGTCTTAAAACACTACTTATTATCGTCTTAAACGTTGGTTAATCGCGTAATTAGAGCTGTTAATTACCGGTTGTCACATTCTCCCCCTGTTGCAGAAATTTCGTCCTCGAAATTTAGACTATGTTATCTCCTCAGAGTTGTGTCGTTCCTATGTAAGTCCGAATAATACCAAAGTGAATGACCGCGTAATCGAATCAAGACTTATTCGGATTACGTGGGTGTAAAGACATTTTGCATCAATGAGAACCCAACGGTTCAGCTGACCTTGTTCCAGAAATCGATGTCAAGTGAACGCAGCGTAGTGATACTATCACCAATGCGACCAAGTTTACGGGGTTCAACAAAAGTGGGATTTCGACCTAGAGAATTCCAAATGAACGTTTACAATATGCAAATCGATTTTGACACAATAGGATTCACTACTAACAAAAACTTGCGTTGGTTGTTGTATAAATGAAGCCCGAATTCAACAAACTCAAATAAATAGAATCATAAAAATGATTTATCAACTATCAAACCATTAATGAATAAAATCAACGTGTTGCAAGGATATACCGAAATGAAATCCAACCGAACCTGGTGTATCATCATCTTAATACATAGTTGCATTAAGACCATTTAAATGATGAGTCAAATGAAAAGCATATATAGTTTCGCATGAACGACTGGTCGTGATTAGCACAAGCTACAAGTTTATACCGACACCACAAGGTATCATAGTGAGTGAAATAATTCGATAATAACGGTGACCAAGAAAGTATCACCGTGTTTTGCATGAAACGCTCGATCATGATTAGCCCAAGCTACAAGTTCATACCGACACCACAAGGTGTCCTAGTGAATGAAATAATTCAATAATAGTGGTGATCAAACAAGTTCACTGTGTTTGAATTCAAACCCAAGGTTTAACGAAGTAAATCCGAATGTTTGTTTCAAACAAATCTCATAGGATTTTCGATTGAAAACGAAACAAATAAACAATGTTTTCGAGCAAAGATGAAAAGCAATAAATATTACAAGATGTTCGCTCGATTGTGAAAGAACCATTGAGAGGTACACCGGAATATTTAACACGAACTTGGGTACCATTATCTTAACACACAATTGCATTAAGATTCATTAAAAACAATAAATCGAACAAGCGGATTTAATATCAATAAACCAATAAATAATTAAATAATTAAATCCGTGCATGATGTGAGCGACGAGATTAGCGCAAGCTTCAAACTTGTGAAATACGCCACCACAAGGTGATCGTGATCAAAGAAACAATTCAATGAAGTCGAAGACCAAACAAGCCTGTTATGGTTCAAAGCAAATGAAGTGCTTGTTGGGATTATTTCGAATATGATGGCCTCAATCCATCATATGGAATCTTGAATTGAATATATATTACGAGCAAGTTCAAACAATTGAACTTGGTTTAAACATAATCCAACAATGAATTCATGTATAAATAAGAAAGTTTCAACATGGTTACAACGAAAAAACCATGCATTCCACTTAAAAGAAGATGAGTTTTCCAAGAAATCCGTCGACTCGATATCAAGGAGTCAACATTTTGCAATAATACGAGTCATCTAGATCACAATACAAAGATTGAGTATAGCGAAATAATATATGAGATGTTGACAAAACAACCATTCAAAGTGAAACCACATGCGTAACAAACAACGCATGTGTAGCATACGAATTTGTCAAGAAGTAAGTAAATGAGTATTCGCTATTATGAAAGAAATCTCTGTGATGCAATGACCCTTGGGGGAGTAGAGATGGAAAAATCTACTCACTATATGCAAAAATCAGAATTTCAACAAAAGAAATTTGAGGATCTTACCTGGAATTTCGTGTGATAGCCGGTTGTTAGGTGACATTATCATAGAAGGTCAAATACAACGTATTCGCCATAAATGAAATATGGGGAATTGCGAAAGCATGTGACTTCTTTTGCAGCGCCAATAACTGTGAGTCTCTTTTAGACTAAGTACCGACCGTTGTGAAATCTTGTTCTAACATACCTCAGCGAGATTCGTGTCGTTTGCAGGATCACGTGGCAAAGTGTTGCATAGCAATCGGTAGTTCTCCCGCTGTCGGGATTAGCATCGTTGTTATCGTGCCCAATTATGTTTTTCCAAAGGCCTTGCCTCGAAAGTCGTGTAAGATATACTTCGACGTCCGCTGACGTGTAGCTTAAGTTTCATGTATACTTGTGCACTAGCATTTTGTTCCGCGTAGAATGTGATGTGCTCCGACATCCGTGGACGTATAATTCGAGTTCCATGTATTCTCGTGCGCTAGTGTTTCGTTCCGCGTAGGTTACCTGCTCGGTAAGTAAGATAGTATAGACTACATAATATAACAGCGCTTGCCCGAGTTGTTAGTCACGGTTTCTAAGTGAGGACCTTTAATGAGTTTCAACATAAGCTTTACAAAGGTCCTAAATGCATGTTATCCAAAACTCTCAAAGTCTTGCTTAATGTATGAATCTGTTTCGTGAACCGTGTATCAACACAACACTTGTGTTTGTTTAAAAATCAAAATTGTTGACTCATTGTTCTCGGCAACGGTTGGAACCCATATTCGAGTCTTAGGAATTCTGTACGCATTTAAGTCTTAATAATCTAAGTCCCCAGAGTATAGTGAGGTTAGAGCCTAGGTATCTCTACAGAAACCTAATTCGCTGAAACCTATAGCTCTGATACCAATCTGTCACACCCCGAAATATCAGAGCTGGCGTGACTGGACTGGTATCTTCATTGCACAGCGGAAGCAAATAAGCTAAGACTTCTAGGAAATGAACGCCGTTAAGTACTCGAATTCCCATGGGTTCTCCTATTCCAACCGTTCCATAGTTTTGAAAAATGCCACCTGAGAAAGAAAATGCGAAAAATCAACATAAAGTTGAGCGAGTTCATAGTTTGTTTTGAAAAAGATTTAAAACAAATCTTTTTGATAACCGGTTTAAAAGTTATTGAGAAAATATAGTAATATCATTTTCTCGGCATGATATATGAAAGTTGTGAGTCTAGCCCACGAGGGTCTTTGTAAGCAGGACCAACTCGTCCTCTTACTTGTACATAAGTTGAAAACGTTACCAATGTTTGTAAAACCATGTATTTGTGAGTTTGTGTCAAATGAATCCTAAAGGCATTTGAAAGTTTAGGTATCGAAATCCGGTATGTAAAGCGTCAATGAACATGCTGATCATTAATGTGTAGCTAGGACATTAATATGTGTGTCGACATAGGAAGCCACCAACCCGTAAGCGATTTAGTACCGGTCCACCCGGCGAGGGTAACACAAGGACTCGTGAGTGGGGCTCGCCCTGTACCCGATAGATCTATCCCCTTTGTTCCGTGGTCTTAAACAAGATTAATGGTGCTTTAAGTATCAGCCTATTCGCACGTGATCTACTAATTCATTCCGTAGCTTAACCATACCAAGTAACATGTATTTCCCCCCGAGAGTTGTAAAACCAAACGTTAAAAAGAAAAGGGGGACATGAACTCACTGGGTGGTCTCGTTTTGCGTACGCAGACAAACCCAGTCCCGTTGTTGTAGCTAGGACATTCCCGTCTCTAGTGATGAAAATCATGCACGTTTCGTAAATACGCAATTGTTTTGTAAAACCGGTATGTTTAGTATAAATCGTTCGTGAACCATTTGAGTTCCTTGAAATCCATTCGTAACATGGTTTAGAAATATGAGTTTTCGCTTATCGAAAAATTGTTTACTTTTGCAAAACTTGCATGTCTTTCCACCCCCGAAAGCATTTGTAAAAACGTAAAACTAGGAAAAAGTGGGGGTTATGAACTCACCTTGACATTCCTGTGCAAAGCTAGCTTAGCGTGATTCCGAAGTGTCGTTCCAAGGACGTGAATTAGCTAGCGTGCAACTATAGCATTCCTAACAGGGAATAACTTATCAGTTTCTAGCTTAAACGTAGTTAAACTACGTGTCCGAGCTCTACCGAGTCGTTAATAAAACGACTCTACAAAGGTGTTGTCTTGATTTAGAATAACCATTCTATGGTTAATTGATCCCGTTTATAATCGGGATAAAACTAAGTTTCAAGATCGACTTAGTTTTCGAAGGATTTAGGATATATATATATATATATTTATATGTATAAATATAAATATATTTACAAAGTCGTCATGAATTAGAATTACGTAGATGGATAATGATGCGTATTCGAAATGTCGTATGAGTCGGTAATATACCGTTGTAGTTTTCGTAGGATGGAAATAATTATATACATATACATACATATATATATATGAAAACTTAATGTTTGAAACGAACATAAACGAATATATTATTGTTATAAAAATACTTGAAAATATTCGAGTCGTCGATGCTTGAAATAAATATAACAACTATATTTAGTTCACAAAAGCGTTTAAGGTTGACATGTGAAATAAATATTTGAATTCGCGATATTTGAAAAAAATATAAACTATTATATTAATGTTATATGTTTTTCGACTGCTCGACTTTTGAAATCAAATAATCATATTCATTTTGTAAGAGCATTCATTGATTTGTAACTCATGTTTGTCGTCGCTTTACAACTTCGTTTTATAATTCGAAAAATGTCGTCAAATAAATATATCTCTATATTATATCTTATAAGAAAAACTCGAATTGTTAATAAGTGTCGTTTTTAGAATGTAATTACGTCTCATGTTACGGGTTTTTAGGAAAAACGGATAGAGTTTCCTCTGTTTTTCGAATAACCCGACAATAAAAGTCGTCGTATTTTGTCAAAACTCAACAATAATCCACGCAATGTAATCAAAATGTAATTTTCGCCAAAGTATCAAAACCTAAACTAGTAAATAATCGAGTCGGGTCGAGCTCGGTCGCGTATAACCATCAAAAATCTAAACTAACGTATATTAACTCGCTACTTCTAGTTTGTTACCGGTTCTTCGAGTTGACCGCTATTGACCCGAGTTGACTTGGGTTTGACCGAGTCTTTGACTGGCGTTGACTGACTTGACCCGACATCAAACCGAGTTGACCGGGTTTGACTTGTTGACCCAAATTGTCACGAACCACAATCTGACCCGTCGAACCGCACCCGAACCGCGGTTGACCAGCTTTGACCGAGACCCGAAACCAAGTTAACTTGGTTTAACCGAGTTGACTCAAACCAAAATCATCACAACTCCACCACAACTGCTGCCACTCTAGTCGGAGCCACTGCCGCTGACTACCGAAAAAACGGTGACCCGAACCTGAGTCGAGAATAATCCTGAACTAAGATCCCGAGGCCAGAATCAAACATCATTACCCGGAGATAAAAAAAGAACAGGAAAATAATAAATAAACTATAACAAAAGCTCACCGGAGCTTGTCGAAAACGGAGTGGTATCGTTGCTTGCTGTGGCCGCTGACACCACCGGAGTCGCACCACCACATCCATCGTCGTCATCTTCATCAATTTAACATCATCATTATCGGGCATTAATTAAAGAAGAAGTAAATAGAGGAGGGTCACCGCTGCTGATGTTTCTGCCGTCGGCTCCTCCCACGGCGGTGTCGCCATCACCATAGTCATCATCATCCTCATTTAAAGCAACAGATGCCTGAATCGTGACCGGAGGTCACTCCTGTGACCTGTTATGACCAGTGGCGAAGCTTGAAAAAAATGTTCGGGGGGGGGGGGGGGCGGAAGGTACCGGACCTAAAAAAAATTCTATGTTTGGGTCGGATGTCGGTGATTCGATTCGGGTCGGATCGGGTCAAATATTAATATCAAATAAAATACGTTCTCAAACATTAAAACGTAAACATTGTTTAACAAACAATTGAACAAAGACACGAAAACATTAAAAAGAAGAGGAAGGTGGGTACCCGGTGGCCGGTTCTCCTGGATGAAGAATTATAGTTCTGCTCGTCTTCCTTTAAGATTTTTGAATTCGTCAATTATGGACTCCGAATCAAAGCTCTCAGCAATCTCCTTTTCTATGTAAATCACCATACTGTTTGCTAGATACTGATCTGACATCTTATTGCGAAGTCGAGTCTTAAATATTTTCATCGCTGAAAATCCTCTTTCCGTTGTTGCAGTCGAAACTGGAAACGTCAAGATTAGCCGACACACTTTTTCAACCAATTTGTACGTGTTATTTTTCTGACATTGCACAAGAGTTTTGCAAAGATCAGAAAGAGTTGATACCTCACTTAGCTTGGGATTATTTTTTCTTTCAACTTGAAAATTATCCAATTGACCACGTAATAGATTCCTTTCTTTCTCTGTAAAATCGTTAGGATAATACTTCTCAACAAGAAGAACAATCTGATCAATATTAATCTTTTTTGAACATAAAGACGCACTAAGAGATAACAACTCTGTCGCTTGCTCATTGAATCTACTATTCAGCTCATGTAGTTGTTTGAACATAAAGACGCACTAAGAGATAACAACATGTCAAACCAAGCATATCTAAATCTACGAAGATTGTTCTTTGGACCTCTCGGCTTATACCATTCAAGCTTTATTTGATACACTCCTAATGACATATAAGCTAGTCTTACTTGCTCCCTTATATTAACCGGATATTTCCACATTTCAAGTCGCTTAGCGGGATCTCTTTCTAGACTACTAACATCCACTTCATTAATGTTAATCAGATTTTGAGGAATGTGTTGATTCGCTTCATTAACCGGTTCATTATTCGGTTCATTATTCGCTTCATTAACCAGTTCATTATTCGCTTCATTAACCGGTTCATTATTCGCTTCATTAACCGGTTCAATATTCGCTTCATTAACCGGTTCGCTTGTTGAAGCTTTTTTCCGTTTAATCTCATTGTTTCCATCAACTTGTTCTTCATTCTTTCTTTTAAAAAAAGAAGTTATGATTTTGTTTTTCCCCATAGCGTAATCTAACAAGAAACAAGTCAACAACACAAGTTAAATCCCTAATTTATTTCAACAAGTTACAGCCTAATTTCACCCCTAAATCCCTAATTTCAACACAAGGCATTTTCTTTTTCTAATATCTAGCATGGTTACAGCCTAATTTCACCCCTAAATCCCTAATTTCAACAAGTTTATGGCAAAAAATCGGTTCAATTTCATCCCTAATTTAAACCTAAATCACATAAATTAAGCCCTAATTTAAACCTAAAGATAAAAAAAACACATACCTCGTCTCCTCGAAGTCGATTAGTCGAACGAAGAAGACAACCCACAGCCGCACCTGCGTTTTTTTCTTCTGTTCTCCTCGTCTCCTCAGTCCTCGTCAACAGCAGCAAAAGCAGTTTATTTTTTTTTTGTGACCGGTTAGCAGCAGCAACAACAACAAAAACAGTTTAACTAATGGGCTATTCAAGTTAATGGGTTTTCTTTGGGCTTTTAATTAATGGGCTAAGTTATAATGGTTTTTTTTGGACCGGTTAGCAGCAAAAACTAATGCCTAATGGGCTATATAAATATTTTTTTATAAAACAGGAGGGGTCGAAAACGTATATACAAAAAAAAAAAATTAAACCGGGGGGTCCAAAAAAATATATACCTATTTTTTTTAAAACCGGGGGGGTGAATACATATAAACCTAAAAATTTCTATACGAAAAATAGATACGTAACACTACTTCGCAAAAAGTTCGGGGGGTCGGGCGCCCCCCCCGGCCCCTCATATCCTGCGCCACTGGTTATGACGAGAGAGAGACGGAAATCAGGGGGTGTTGGGGTGTGCGGCTGGTGTGGAGACAGAAGGGGGGACGGGGGGGGGGGGGGGGGTGGGGTGTTGGTCGGAGTTCACAGCCTGCAGAAACGAGTCACCGGAGCTCGGTCGGTCTCCGGCTCCGGTCGCCTGAGATGATGTCGAGAGAGAAGAGCAGAGGAGCTCCTGTAGTTGTGTGCGCAGGTTTGAGTTGAGGGTTTGACAAAAGGAAGTTGTGAGTGTAAAGGGTCCTTTTATACCTAGGTTTTGGTAAGTGGGTTGGGCCCAGGGCCCGTTAGCGTGTTTTGAGCGGCCCGATAATCCTCCGAAGCCCATTTTTTGAACCCGAACTTCATAAAACGTCGTAAAATATTTTAACGAGGCTTGAAACTCTAAGAATCATGTCGGTAATCGTTTATTGGTCGCGTATGTTCGTCGGTGCGTTAAATCGCGTAAAACGTTCCGTTTGTCGTTTCTAATTCGTTTTTCGATCTGGTTTTAACTATGAGCATTAGAATTTGAAAGCGAAGCTAAAAATATCAAAATATTTCATTTTTTTCCTCGAGTTAATACGCGTGTCTGATGCTTCGTTTCGTTGCCGATGCGTTCCTTTAGTCGCGTTTTCGTTCACGTTTGGGCTTTGTGCCATTCGAAAGCGTGATGTTTTCGCGAAACACCATTCATATGATTAGATTATACGTAAAAAAATCGTATTTTTTGGCATTCTCAGTATTTTGTACGGTGTCAGTTTGTTATCGCTTAACGCTCAGCAGATTTCCTGAAATTCACCATTTGCGTACTGTCAAACCGGATATACGTTCCTAGGCATGCCAAAGGCCTAATTAAGTCAATTTGTGTCTTAAAACACTACTTATTATCGTCTTAAACGTTGGTTAATCGCGTAATTAGAGCCGTTAATTACCGGTTGTCACACATGCAACATTGGCTTGGTGAAGTCAAGAAGTTGGAAGATTTTGCTAGAGACCTGAGTAAGAATATGTCAAATCTGTCACCTAATGCTGAGCTAGAAAAGACATTAAGGAATGATTTCTTGAACACTATCATGGAAACCAAGCCCTACGAAGCCTATAGGTCTGATTTCAAAGACTGGCCCCTTGGGGCTCTTAATGAGGAAGTTAATAGAATTGAAAAGATGAATAAAGATCCTCAAATGCCAAAATCTTCTCCCAACTGGAAACAATACAAAAAGGTTGAAGTGGATGAAGTGTTGAAGTATAAGAGAATGAAGGCAGAACTTGTAGCAGCTAAGGTTGGGACTGCTAGACAAATTGGAAAATGGACTAGGTAGTATATTGATCGAGCTTACAGTAAGTTAGAAGAGCAAATAAAGACAGATCCATCCCTTCCTAAAAGCCAGTATACAAAGATGAAACGACTGTTATACGTCGGCAGACCGTTACATCTAAAAAGCTGTTCTCATCAGCAGATGTATCCATCGCTGCCTTGAACCAAAGAAAAAGACAACAACTGATGGATGAGGAAGATGAAAATAGCTATGCTGAGTACAGAAAAGAGTCTATCAGAAATCAGTTACGATATGGATTGGATGATGCTTCGTTGCAACTACAAGCTCAATTTGCTCAAGCATTTCAGAAGTTGGCAAGCAGGCCTCAATCGCCAAACTCCTCTCAAATAAAACTTCTCCCAAGAAACCCACCAGATCCAAAAATAGTAAAGTGGAAGTCTGACAAACAGACCCATGAATTGACTTTGATCAAGTCTGATGGTAGCATAATTATTATTGATGAGGAAGGTACCTGTTATGACATTATCGTCGTTCACAGCTTCCCTCGCGTTCATCTGGAAAACTCTCGCGTTGTTCTTCTTTGTCTCCTCAGGCTTCTTTGTATTCTTGGGGCAATTGGTTTTAATGTTGTAACACCCTAGTTGCTACTTAACGGTTTTACATGTAAATACCAACAATTAGATGTGTAGTTAATACTACACATACTATAAAAAAATACTCCACCGTAAGGCAGGAAATAACTGCCGTAGCGTTCTCAGTCCCCACCGTAACTTACGGTCCCCACCGTAAGTTACGGTGGCCCCTGTATCAGATTCTTCCATTTTGCCGTTTTTGACACGAAAACTTTCGTATCTTTCAATCCGCTTGTCCGTTTGACCTACCGTTTCTTCCTATGTGTTTGTAATTTGATTCTCCATCATATGGAGTTAAAATCCGACATCCGGCTTAATAAATTTTGAGACTTTTATGCCTTCGGCTTATTACCTTTTTACAAAGTTTTGACCCGTTTACGCATTTATCAAACAAACATATTTGTTTGATCATTATTTCACATGAACCACCTAAATTCAATATTTTCTACTATGTTAGGTTCTAATTGCGGGTTTCTTATATATTTTAACCCGTTTTCGCTCGTATGCTTATTTCGACCCGTTAAGGGTATTTAAGTATATTTTAAACATGATTCGCTTTCATTTGTATCTAGCCTTATATTTCCACCTTTCTTACCAAGTAATCTTCCACCACAACTATATTTGTAGTGGATTTAATGTGGAGATCTATATATTCCGAGTTTTACCCCTCGAATTATTATTTTACGGCAAAGACTCCCATAAAGTCATTCGACCCAAGAATTTACATCTTTCACTACCTATACTCATTCTAAGCATTTATTTAATCATAAGACTCGTTTCCGAACCACCTTTAAGGGTCGTTCCTTCGAATTAGCTTAGAAGGGCAGTTTGGTAAATTTTCATCCTTCTTTCACTACAAGGACCTTTAAATACCTGTTTGACTCAAAATCCGACCTTTTAACTATAGTTCTTGTTTGTAAACCCATGTGCTTCTAAAACATTATAATCATAACTCAATTTATTCGGCTTACCTAAAAGATAACCGAATATCTATATTTTAACCTTGTTTAACTCTTATAGAACTCCAAATTCTACATGATGAGTTGTGTTAGTATACATACCTGGTTCGGATCAATATATTGACCCGTTTCAATACCTTGCCTTAGTGGCTGCTAAATGATAGCGCTGTAAACATCCATGTGCTATTTATTCCCTAAAATCATACAACTCGACAACCCATTAGTCGATATTGTCAAGGGTGATAATTTCACCTTTTGACCCGTTTGGTCCAAATGACCAATTATATTAGCGAGATGACATTTATTACCACCTCGTATATATGACTCGCTCCGATTTACACCGTGCGGTCACTTTACTTATAATTCCATTTCTTAAAAGTTTTTGGCCTACTATGGCTTACGTCATAATTGTCTTTTTCGTAACACGACAAAAGGATATTCTGAAATATATGACTAGTGTAAGATATACTTACCTTGCATCCGAATTACGCTTTTCCTTCATACTTGCTTCGTTTGACCTGCTTCCTTTCCAAGCCCCCACCTAGCTTGTCAAGCATCAAACTATCATCATAATTCGTAAGACGGTTAGATTAGTCATCATTAATTATGACTATTCCATCTTACGGGTTTTACATCAAAATTCACTATTTGATTTCATTTTGGTCAGTTTGACTTTTAAAGGTCAAACTGCCTATTAACATAAGTGATTATATTATAAACCTCGACAATTCATTTAAGCACTTTGTCAAGTATCCGATAGGCATTATTCTTACGCCACCGTCTTAACTACTTTTCAAGTCTAAGTTCATGCTATTATTAACACCAATTTAACTTAGCTCTTGATTATCAAAGTTAATTATTCATTTGTTAAGCAAGAACTAAAGGTTTCTATCTACATGTAAAAACATGTTTCATCATAGCATTAGACATTTATCCGAACATCTAATATAATCAGCTTCTACAAATTAATTAGTAGACATCATGATTCCAAACACCTATTATATGAACGAAAACACTAATTTCATCATAATGTACAAAAACCCATTTCAAGTCACATATGAGCATTCACTCGAACTTATAAATTGTTCAAGTATTTTGCTCCAACTATCAAATATGATGATTCTAAGCACATGCATATCATCATCTTCAATATTTAGTCAAAACCCACTTGGCTCATACTTGGTTAATTGACTAATCACTAGTTTATGGTATAATTTTACAAGTTTGCATCTAGGGTTTGTTTCTAGACATAGATTCAACCCAATATCACTCATATACACAACATTAATTCTAGAATTTCGTTCATGCATGTTCATCCAAATTTCAAGATATCACCAAATGATGAAATTCAACATACCTTATGATCTCCTAGCTTGGGTGATCACGAATTTAGTTAAAGCCCCAATTTCCAACTCGATTTCCCTTGGATTTTGATGGATTTTAGTGAGTTTAGGGTTTTGAGAAGAACCCTTCTCCTGGCTCTGTGAAATCATCGACCAAACACACACATATGTGTGTGTTTTGGTGTTTATTTGTTTTAATTAAAAACATCTTTCCCTTTTGCCTCTTTTAGTCCCTCTAGTTCCATAGTTTATAAAAGGGTTATCTCTTTCATGTTTCTTTTATTGTTTTTACAACATTTAACTAACTAGGTTGATATTCCTAGTTACTTAGTGGGTTCGGGGAAGTCATAACCCGTTTTATTTTTAAATCCCGTTAACTCAGTCCTCTTATTATCTTTATTTCCTCAAAAGCTTTTATTCACTTTTTATTTAATATTAGGTTTATCTATTAAATTCCTAATATTCACCGGGTTTACTTTTACCACTAACGGTATTTTACCCATTCATTATTATTAACATGGTTTAATTACCAATCCCGATTTCGGGGTGTTACAAGTCTACCCCCCCTTAAAGAGGTTTCGTCCCCGAAACCTTTCTTACATAGTTTATTGAGTTTAAACTCAATGCACTTGCTCTCGATAATCTGTTGAGCATTGCTCATATTTTAATCAATTGTTAGTATTTACCAGAAAGGTATGGTAACATCTTTTTGGTTATTAATCATCTACGTAACTTATACGGCATAATGCAACTTGAAATAACGTAATCTCGTTATTTTCACTAGTTTAATTAACTTAGCAATATTCATCGCTCGGCTCTAATGTGATTATACTTCACGTTACACTTCTTAACCGTGATCACGTCACGCCATGCCAAATTTTATATCAGCTTTTTATTTTCAAGAATATCACCTTTCGGATATATCGTCTTGCACCAATCAGTGTCAAGACTTATATCTTTCATGCTTACCATTTATACGTATATCCTAATTCATATTTGTAAAAGCGTTATTTCTTACCAAAACCGAAGTTTTAGTTTAGCATCTTCTCTTTAGCTTTTGTCAATTACCCATACCGGGATATTGACAGTCCAAAATTTATTCCTTCTCGTTCTCGTTTTACGCGGGGAAACGTAACAAGTCTCCTCACCTTACACTATGGACCCGTAGGTTCCTTCACTTAACCTCGTAGGCTATTTCTTTAAGCTTTCACCTCTTTAGGGCGAGGCCCCTTTACGATCCATTTGCTTCAATTCATGATTCGTGGATCATTTTGGCCCCGTAGACCTTTACACTAGTTAGTATCCCGTAGGTTATGATGATCCCATAGATCATCTTTCATTCGAGTCTTTATTCAAATGTGTATACGTTTATATACGCATATGGCGTTAAGGCACCCCTTTTTATGTTTAGAATTATTCACTTTTACTTTTTTGGGTTTCGTTTGACCTTGACCGTAGTCTAAGGCTACATTGCTTTCTTTCGAATTATCCTTCTGACTTTGTGACTTCTAACGTCAAATACACGTCGGTCTGCCCTACACTCACCGTTACCCGGTTCTTACCTATACTTCATTACGTCCCAATACCCGGGTTCTTTTATTTTAATATTTTTAACGCCTATAACTCCTTTACATAGGTTTATTAATGTTTCGCACTTTTATTTATTCGGTTCGAGCTTACTTACTTTAGCAAGTGTCATCCTTTATTAAATTCGTCTGACTTGTTCGTGTGAAAATTCATCACTCATGAATGTCAAACTTCAATCTTTGTTCGACCCGTTCAACTTTAAAAATAGTTGAACATGATTTATCAAAACTTCTATTTACTTCATCTTGTCGTCTTTTAGTCATGACTCAAAATCCAAGTCTTTTAACTTTCCATCCGAGTTCCCGTTTCTCGGTCTACGCATGTGTTTAAATCCTTACCCACCAACCGGGTGTTTTACCGAAGTCGTTATTATTGCAACCCTTACGGTATGCATTATGACTTCGTTTCGCTTTTATATTCCTACTTTGTTCTCAAGTTTGGCGTTTTACAAAATCCGCCCGTTAAGAGTCATATTTGCATTCTTCGGGTTCGAGTGTAAGCACACCCCTCCCAATGCATACCTTAATCGTTTTACATTAATCTTTGTCCCTTCACTCGGGCTCATCATCCTAATGTAATACGCTTCCATCACCCGGCTGTGCGTTTACATTATTATCAAATATTTTGCTCATTTGATTCATTTGGGTACTTTTAAGTTAGTCCCATTCACCCCGCCTTTACTACATCGGATGTAAATGTGTTCGCTATAAGAAACTCATGGTATCATATGCCACTACTTACTTGGCCAGAGTAAGCGATTAACACATGACATACACGACCTTTTTATAGTTTTCACATCACGCCCTATGTAAGTAACGCCTCTATTTAGTTTTCTTGGAAATAATATCCTGGATATGTATTTCTATTCAGGTTTTTCCAAGTTTCTAATTTACCTATGCAACAATCATTCTCTACTTGTTTATTGCATATTGCTATTTGTACGATTATATTTAAAAGCGTGCACCTGGTAATGCTTGCCCAGTCGGGCGTTCCCTGCCATTAACCTTGTTCGCGGTCGTTACGCGATTTAGCCCTTGGTGAGCATGCTCCCCTTGTCATACTTCGGACCGTTCCTCTATCATATCCTTAATTTGTTCAACTCTTGTCATCTTTAAATGCAAGTGTCCTTCAATCAAGACATTCACAAAAGTTAGTAATGTCAACTTTACTAAATGCCCGTATTATAATACAAGGCTTTTCTACTATATGTGTCAACGTACGAAATTTTGTTAGCTATATCTATCATTTAATTGGGGTAACGTGTATTACACGATAACCCTATGTGTTGTTTACAACACTTTAATACGCTAAACGATTAACATACATGCACTTACCGGATTTGCGATCAAGCATTGAACCGAACACCAATCTTTATTAAGAGCATAAGGTTTAAGTCCAAGCATAGTTTTCCCACCATACTTGAATCTCTTAAACCGGGGCTCTGATACCAACTTGTAACACCCTAGTTGCTACTTAACGGTTTTACATGTAAATACCAACAATTAGATGTGTAGTTAATACTACACATACTATAAAAAATATGGATTTATTAAAACTTTTACAAATCATAAGTTATTTGACATAACGTGATCAGATTCGTCGTTTAAAATTTATGACGAGGCAATGTGCGGAAGCATGTATCTATATCGTGTTCGGTTCTTCGTTGAGCTTGATCGTCTTCCGGCATCCAAAAAGTACCTACATTTCATAAACATGAAATGCTTTAGTCATACGGGGTTTAAAACGTATCTAAACGAGTCCGGGAAACAAAACTGATTAAAATACAATTTTGTACAGGGTCCACCGTAAATTACGGTGGATACCGTAATTTACGGTAGCCCCTGTTATTAAATACTCCACCGTAAGGCAGGAGATAACTGCCGTAGCGTTCTCAGTCCCCACCGTAACTTACGGTGCCCACCGTAAGTTACGGTGGCCCCTGTATCAGATTCTTCCATTTTGCCGTTTTTGACACGAAAACTTTCGTATCTTTCAATCCGCTTGTCCGTTTGACCTACCGTTTCTTCCTATGTGTTTGTAATTTGATTCTCCATCATATGGAGTTAAAATCCGACATCCGGCTTAATAAATTTTGAGACTTTTATGCCTTCAGCTTATTACCTTTTTACAAAGTTTTGACCCGTTTACGCATTTATCAAACAAACATATTTGTTTGATCATTATTTCACATGAACCACCTAAATTCAATATTTTCTACTATGTTAGGTTCTAATTGCGGGTTTCTTATATATTTTAACCCGTTTTCGCTCGTATGCTTATTTCGACCCGTTAAGGGTATTTAAGTATATTTTAAACATGATTCGCTTTCATTTGTATCTAGCCTTATATTTCCACCTTTCTTACCAAGTAATCTTCCACCACAACTATATTTGTGGTGGATTTAATGTGGAGATCTATATATTCCGAGTTTTACCCCTCGAATTATTATTTTACGGCAAAGACTCCCATAAAGTCTTTCGACCCAAGAATTTACATCTTTCACTACCTATACTCATTCTAAGCATTTATTTAATCATAAGACTCATTTCCGAACCACCTTTAAGGGTCGTTCCTTCAAATTAGCTTACAAGGGCAGTTTGGTAAATTTTCATCCTTCTTTCACTACAAGGACCTTTAAATACCTGTTTGACTCAAAATCCGACCTTTTAACTATAGTTCTTGTTTGTAAACCCATGTGCTTCTAAAACATTATAATCATAACTCAATTTATTCGGCTTACCTAAAAGATAACCGAATATCTATATTTTAACCTTGTTTAACTCTTATAGAACTCCAAATTCTACATGATGAGTTGTGTTAGTATACATACCTGGTTCGGATCAATATATTGACCCGTTTCAATACCTTGCCTTAGTGGCTGCTAAATGATAGCGCTGTAAACATCCATGTGCTATTTATTCCCTAAAATCATACAACTCGACAACCCATTAGTCGATATTGTCAAGGGTGATAATTTCACCTTTTGACCCGTTTGGCCCAAATGACCAATTATATTAGCGAGATGACATTTATTACCACCTCGTATATATGACTCGCTCCGATTTACACCGTGCGGTCACTTTACTTATAATTCCATTTCTTAAAAGGTTTTGGCCTACTATGGCTTACGTCATAATTGTCTTTTTCATAACACGACAAAAGGATATTCTGAAATATATGACTAGTGTAAGATATACTTACCTTGCATCCGAATTACGCTTTTCCTTCATACTTGCTTCGTTTGAACCGCTTCCTTTCCAAGCCCCCACCTAGCTTGTCAAGCGTCAAACTATCATCATAATTCGTAAGACGGTTAGATTAGTCATCATTAATTATGACTATTCCATCTTACGGGTTTTACATCAAAATTCACCATTTGATTTCATTTTGGTCAGTTTGACTTTTAAAGGTCAAACTGCCTATTAACATAAGTGATTATATTATAAACCTCGACAATTCATTTAAGCACTTTGTCAAGTATCCGATAGGCATTATTCTTACGCCACCGTTTTAACTACTTTTCAAGTCTAAGTTCATGCTATTATTAACACCAATTTAACTTAGCTCTTGATTATCAAAGTTAATTATTCATTTGTTAAGCAAGAACTAAAGGTTTCTATCTACATGTAAAAACCTGTTTCATCATAGCATTAGACATTTATCCGAACATCTAATATAATCAGCTTCTACAAATTAATTAGTAGACATCATGATTCCAAACACCTATTATATGAACGAAAACACTAATTTCATCATAATGTACAAAAACCCATTTCAAGTCACATATGAGCATTCACTCGAACTTATAAATTGTTCAAGTATTTTGCTCCAACTATCAAATATGATGATTCTAAGCACATGCATATCATCATCTTCACTATTTAGTCAAAACCCACTTGGCTCATACTTGGTTAATTGACTAATCACTAGTTTATGGTATAATTTTACAAGTTTGCATCTAGGGTTTGTTTCTAGACATAGATTCAACCCAATATCACTCATATACACAACATTAATTCTAGAATTTCGTTCATGCATGTTCATCCAAATTTCAAGATATCACCAAATGATGAAATTCAACATACCTTATGATCTCCTAGCTTGGGTGATCACGAATTTAGTTAAAGCCCCAATTTCCAACTCGATTTCCCTTGGATTTTGATGGATTTTAGTGAGTTTAGGGTTTTGAGAAGAACCCTTCTCCTGGCTCTGTGAAATCATCGACCAAACACACACATATGTGTGTGTTTTGGTGTTTATTTGTTTTAATTAAAAACATCTTTCCCTTTTGCCTCTTTTAGTCCCTCTAGTTCCATAGTTTATAAAAGGGTTATCTCTTTCATGTTTCTTTTATTGTTTTTACAACATTTAACTAACTAGGTTGATATTCCTAGTTACTTAGTGGGTTCGGGGAAGTCATAACCCGTTTTATTTTTAAATCCCGTTAACTCGGGCCCCTTATTATCTTTATTTCCTCAAAAGCTTTTATTCACTTTTTATTTAATATTAGGTTTATCTATTAAATTCCTAATATTCACCGGGTTTACTTTTACCACTAACGGTATTTTACCCATTCATTATTATTAACATGGTTTAATTACCAATCCCGATTTCGAGGTGTTACAAATGTGCCCCTTTTCATTGCAACCGTAACAGGTTGCATCCTTTATATTTCGGCACTCAACAGACTTGTGCCCTTTCTTTTTACAGATCCCACATGGTTTGGCCTGTGGGTCTTGGTTGCATTTCCCAAAATGCCTTTTGTTACAAGTCTTACACCTGGGCTTGTCATTCGACTGCCCCTTTTTAGAACCAGAGTTCCCTTTGCCCTTTTTGTTTGACTGAGGAGACTTGTCATCCTCCCTTTTCCTTTTTCCTTCATCAGTACTTTTCTTCGCCCTACTCCTCACCACATCCAGAGTGAGGGATAAAGATAGATCCACAGCAGATCTATAAGTGGTTGGCTTAGAGGCCTTAACGTTCCCTTTTACTTCGAGAGCCAAACCACCGATGAAACGCGCAATGTGTTTGGGTTCAGGAGTGACTAGGTATGGCATAAGCCTTGACATTGAATTGAAGCTAGTCACATAGGATCTACAATCCAGATCCTTCATCACTAAAGTGAGGAAATCAGTCTCTATCCGCTCGACTTCATGCTGAGGGCAATAGGTTTCCTTAACCAAATTAACAAACTTGTTCCATGACAGATTGTACAAAGGAACCTTCCCGGTGGCTTGCACTAATGCTTTCCACCAAGTGAGGGCATCGCCCTTGAAGGATTGTGATACAAACTTCACTATATCCTCTTTAGCACATCCGCTGATCTCTATCACAGTCTCCATCTCATCTAACCATTTCATGCAATCGATTGCACCTTTTTCTCCTGTAAAATCTCTCGGTTTACAGGAGACAAAGTACTTGTAGGTACAACCCTTGGTGTACCTGGGAGTCGGCTCAAGAATAACCTGCCTCTTTGGCTCACTACCCTGATTAAATGAGTGTTGAGACTCACTTTTCTTATGGGTATGGGGTTGAGAATGGGATCTCGAATGAGTCTGAGACCTAATAATACTAGGCTCTTTAAATTTAGCATCCATAGCCTGAGCGACTGCTGCAGTTATCATTTCTTGCAGCTCGGCACCAGTGATATTAATCCTGGTGTTGTTTCCTTCTGTGGGATGGCTGTTTGCTTCATCTGAGCCAGCCATTTTCGGATACTATAACAAACAGTAATGATATATTTAAATTTTGTAATAAATCATCATATTGATGACTAGATGGTCGTGGTATTATTAAACCATATAGACCATATAAAATAATAATAATAATCAAAGAGATATAATTCTTTATATTTTTATTAGACAGAGGAATATAAATCACACTGTCAATGTCATGAAGACATATTCATATTACACAAAGCTCGTCTCGAAGGACATTAGATGGCACAAAGCCTTGTCACAAGGACGATTATAATCATAGATTTCTTTAAGGGTCGAACAAAGTTCATCGCCTTTTTGACAAGAAGTCTATTAAAACTTTCATTGTCATTAGTACACCTTTGCTTGTAAGCATACAATTCTAATGAATGTTGTGGTGTATACATCATATTGATGTTTATTAGCCATGATTCATGATGATCATATAGGCTAAAAATAGTGGCTTGGAAAAATCCAAGTACACTAGAAAGATTGTGTGGTTTCTCGTACCGCACAATTCAGGATTGTCAACATGTTTTCAGATGTTAACAGAGAGTCATTATCTTAAAAAGGTTGTACCATCATAGCCATTTAGTATTTTGGCTAGGTTATACCTTTAAGAATTTTGTTGGCCGATCAAATAAATTTTGAATTGATAATGTAATAAAATACATATTTAAAATCGAAAGTAACTTCATTAAACCCTGAAACAAGTACAACATTGTCCAAAAAGGGACTTAAGAAAAAAACAACACAAACTGCCCACGCAGGGGCTACTGAAAACACTGCCCACGCAGGGGCTACTGAAACAGAAGTAAGTCCACGCAGGGACTTGGTACATGAAAACAAAATAAACGTCCTCGCAGGGACTTATTGAAATACAACATGAGACAAGAATCTCCTACTTCTTATTACCCTTAAGAAGGTTCATAAGACCTTTGACAAATCCATTGTGCTTCTTTTTAGTTTCATGAGCTTCATGTTCAACCCGGTCCAACCTCTGTAAAATTTCCTGAGTTTGTTCCTGATGATAAGGAGGAGGTTGTTGGTAGGGTGGGTATTGGTATCCCTGTACCGGATATCCAGTTGGATGAACTGGAGGGTAAGAAGAAGGGTAAAGATGTTGGTATTGTGCAGCTGTAAGGTACGGATCATGAGTCCCATAGTCAGATGGGTATCCAGATGGATTATACCCAGATGATCCTGGGTATGTCAGGATCGGGTTGTCAAAACCCAACGGTGGCTGTAGTGGTGCGTGTGAAACTGGCGGAAGGTTGACTTCCGGCACCGTGTGTGATGATTCACCCAACTGAGGGTCCTCTGGAATAGGAGGGTAAGAACTTGAGCCACGAGGAGATGCAAACCGTGGTCCCCCACGTACAGACATTCTAGTAGTTCCCCTTCGCCTTGGCGGCTCAAGAGGCTGTTGAGGTGGTTCCTCAACAGGTAATGGTGGTGGGGTAACAGCTTGGAACTGGGGTTCAACCAAGGGAGGTTGGGCTGGGGAGTTATGGTATGAAGGTGTAAAGAACCAGTCATACTGAGCCATCCTCTCCTGGAATGAGTCGGGTCCATGGTACGGTGATCCCTGAAATGGGGAACCGCTTGAGACGCTTATTGGGTGGCCTGGTGTTCCTGTTTGCAATTCTGGGTCCGGGTCATCATCCATCTCCATTTCCTGAGAAAAGTGATCCTCAGGTCCCAAAGGGTTGTAGCCCAAAAAGTTGTTAACATAATCATTCGGATTAAATTATGCGGGAGAATAAGTAGAATCTGAATGATGAAAAGGATGAGATTGAAAGGAGTGGTGTGATTGGTTTGAGTGATGAGTTCCATGCGAAAGAGGGGAATGATGGGGTTCGATAGGAATGGGCAACCCAAAGTAAGGAGGGTTAGATGGTGAGGATCCCCGCGAGACAGAATGTCTTGCTGGTTCGAAGCTATGGCTCCAATTATCGTTGAGTCGGAGCCGGAAAGCGAGTCAGATGGTGTACGTCTGTGGGAGGGTCCCGCGCTGCCAGACGGTCCTCCACGCATGGGTCCCTTGCCTTTTCCTCTTACTCTTGGTGGCATTCTTCCAAGTGTCAACCTATCAAGACAAGTAATTATAATAAAACAATAAAAAGGAAGGTTAAGAGTAAAATCCTAGGTCATTTGCCTAGACTCGAGAGTCTAAGGAATGTGCTTATTGTGTCATTGAGATTAAACACAAAAGGTTAGTGTTTAATTCACTCAATGTTGGCTCTGATACCAACCTGTCACACCCCGATATTTCCACATATTACCGGTGGGCCCGGCGGGGAGTATTGTGACGTAGTTGATATCATCATAGTCAATACACACAATATAATAGCACAGCGGAAGGCTTGGTGAATAAACTATTACAAACCATAATGTCTGAGTGTTCGAGTGACAGAATATACAGACTGGAATGTAATAAGATCCACAGGCGGATCATAAATAAATACAAGGAAACAAAATAACAGACTTCAGGTATCTACGGATTTGCAAGATCCTCTTATGACACCTAATAGCTCCAGCCTATTACGAGATGTACCTGTCAAATCGGTCTTTAAGAAAATATGTCAGTTTACACTGGTAAATACAATTAACTGACTCTTTTGAAAACATTTATGAAAATTGATTTGAGTGCACATGGCACAAATCTTTTATAACTTGGGACAATTATTTAAATATAATCTTGTATACAGATTTATATGTTTGTCATACAATTGGGGCCGGTTGGAAGCCGGTCGTGATTAACCGACTCACCACTTATACAACCCACAAAGGAGTTATCCCCAACATGTGGGTTTATATTTAGCATTTGCATCTGTCAGGTGTATTCCTACACCCCGTGCATAGGTCGTGGCCATTTTCAAATGAAATGAGCCGAGGATATCCAGGACACGGTCGAATTAACCCCCAATGCTTATGTTATCAAACAAGACAGATTAAAACGGGTTATGTAAATTTATTAATCACAATCCGATTAAATGATTTCATACCAGACCAAGTGGTATTATTATAATACCATATCCCAAGCCCGTATAAGGGAAAATAAGTTAAATGTATTTACCTGATGCTAGCAGTATAATCCTAAAGCTCTTGATGGCACCTTCTACCGGAAGCTATTTAATCTGTATAGAAGGTTTATTACCTATTAGGATGCTAACAGGTCTTTAATTTAGTCAAGGACTTAGACCGGCTAGCTAGAAGGAAACCTTACGGTTCTAAACGCTAGATTAAGCGGAGACCGGAATAGAATGAGATTTAGACCCGACAAGCTTGGATACTTGTATAATATGGGTAAACTAAACACATTCTGGAAGTTGAGAATTTATTGATAAGGTTAAGCCCGTTTCGACTATTTTATGTAAACTAGTCACATAAGCCGATCCGAACGCGTAAACGCATAACGGGTAACCAAATAAATTATATACAGGTCTTAATCATTATTATGCTCAATATATGTTAATACATCAGTAAGATGTTAACATATATGCCCAAAAAGTAATTTAAACCAAAATAAGTCCCATAGGGCATTTTGGTAATTTTAATGCCCATAAAAGAGTTTAATTGTGCAACTGAGTTTCAGGTCTGATTAAATCAGTAAAAATATGCATTTTTATAAGTTATATCAGTAGGGTATTTTATATATGGGAAATTTATCTTATATTACCAAACTATGCACCGTAGGGGCATTTTGGTAATTTTACATAGGCTTTAAAGGTCAAAATAGACTTCTGAGTTTAAAAACTTTGGCTTACTGTTTAATTGTATAAATTAAATTAAAACATCAGTAAGTAATAAGTTTTATAAAGCAAGAATAGTTTTAACTCATACTATGTGTTAAAAACGCTTAAAAGTCGGTTTAAAGGGGTATTCGGTTTAAAACAGGAAATCTGAGTTTTTAATCCGTTTATAAAGTTCAAAATACTTTATTTATTATATAAGATCAGTAGCAAAAGTTTTGGCACTAAAAAGTTATGTAAAACTCATTTTATGCATGAAAAGGGTAAAACCGACAATTACCGAAATCAAGTTATAATCCTATGTTATGCTCAGCCTAAAAATAATTAAAAATCTTCAAAAATCCCAAAATATTATTTTACATCAGTAGGTACAAAGTTTGATGTCAAAAATTGGGTTTAAATAGGCTTTATGCTAATTACGCCATTTAAATAATAAAAAGCTCCTTAATTACGCTATTGAGCATAACTCCTATTCTAGACCTCGAATTGATGTCAAATTTTCAGGACATGTCTAAATATCAGAAGCAAAGGTGTTAGTCCAATCACATTGTTAAAAATCTCAGTTGTATGTAAAAAGGGCGTTTATGGCATTATTAAGCATAATTACGAGCAAGTGCATATAATTCAAACCACTAGGCACCATGCAATATAACTCCAGAGGGTTATACTACTAAGTAATGTGGTCCTAATGGAAGCTTAAAACATGGGAGAATTAAGCTTAAACGGGTCAGAACTGAAAGTCAAAGCAAAAGTCAAGCTTTGGCGACTTTCGGTTATAAACTGACTTTAGACTATTAATTGCCGGGTTAGGACTGATAAATCATGTTTTAATATTAATTACCAAGTCATTAGAATGTTAAAATATAATTTAGAACCTCTGTTTTATTAATTAGAATCATTTTTACAATTTCTGTCCAGTTTGACTTTTTGTCAAACTACTTTGACCCGACAATTGACCAGTCAAACGAGATAATTAGGAGGTGCCCTTTTAAGGGTTAATCACCTACACTAATGTGGTTCTATAACCACTTTCAATTTGATCAGTGGTTAAACCATATGTAATTAAAATGAAAGTCAAACTAAATTTACGATAAGTTTGACTTTAGAGTAATTAAGCTAAATTAAACGACTAAACAAGAAATTAGAGGCTTACTACAGGTCCTAGCAGTCTTTTCTACACTTGATAATCCTCTTCTTACTGATGGAAGCTCCAGAACAAGTTCCTCAAGTGAATTGTTTGCAAATGTGTTTATGAACACAAGAATAAGCTCCTTTATATAGCAAAGTCCATGACTCTAGATCATTTCCAGGTGTTATTGGAGGCCCTGGGATCACCCCAGGTGTCCTAGCTAGTGAAATTAACCGACTTACAGCTCCCTATGTCATTACAAACTAGGCTAAGGCGGTGGAACAGCCAAAACCCGCACCTGGCATGATTTTTATGTTACTGGCACTCTGAGGTGGGGCGCGTAAGTTAAGGGGGGGGGGGGGGGGGGCTTACGCGGGCCGTTTGGACCGGCTGATCAGGTAAAACAAGTTTCAATCTTGGCAGCTTTAGTCCCTGATCGATTTTAACCCTTTTTAACCTCGTTGTTGACATGTAGGGCCCTTGTAGTCAGTATGTTGAGGCTCTAGGATGAATAAATTAACTTCGTTAGGCTCCGGTTCGTTAAATACCTCTATGAAAGCAAGTTTCATCAAGTTGACACTTTTGGCCCAAAGTTTTGAAAACATGCGTAGCGATCTCGAAACCACGTGAAATTTATACCACTTATTCTTAAGAGCATATTTGAATGTTCGAAGCCTCGGTTTCGTTAAAAGGTCACTCAGAGGTCAGAATCGACATGTTGACACGTTTAACCCTTATAATTAAATAATCTTCCGATTATTTTCATAAACGGCTTCTTATATTCAATCAATCACTCGTTTAAGAATATATTCATCATGTATGGTCATTCAGAGGCACAAGTTTGGCATGTTGACACTTTTAGTCCCTGTGGTTTCATAGATTCACTGTTTGACATCTTTGGTCCTTCAAACTCAATCTTTCACACCTTTAGAGTTTGGGACACGTGTCCTTACATAATTGGACACGTTTTTACGTGGTGTTACATCCTCACCCCCTTAAAAGAAATCTCGACCCCGAGATTTACTGGAATAAGTGAGGGTACTTTTGTCGCATAGTGGACTTAACTTCCCACGTATATTCGGGACCTCTACGGGCGTCCCATTTGACCTTTACTATAGGTACATGCTTCCTTCGGAGCTTTTTAACCTGTCGATCCTCGATCGATATAGGTCTTTCAACGAATCTAAAGCTTTCATCAATCTGTACGTCTGTATGAGACATAGCCAGTGATTCGTCGGCTAGGCATTTCTTGAGATTACAAATGTGAAACACATTATGAATCCCACTCAGCTCCTCAGGCAAGTTTAGCTTATAAGCTACACTGCCGACACATTCGATAATCTCGAATGGTCCAATATATCTAGGGCTCAACTTGCCCTTTTTACCAAAACGCATCACACCTTTCCAGGGTGACACTTTCAATAGAACTTTATCGCCTATCTCAAACTTTAGAGGTTTTCGCCTCTCATCAGCGTAACTTTTCTGCCTATCCCTGGCAGCTTTTAGGCGATCACGAATCTAGACAATCTTGTCCGTTGTTTCAAGGACTATATTAGGTCCTGACAACTGAGTTTCTCCTACTTCTGCCCAACAGACAGGCGTTCTGCATTTCCTACCATATAATGCCTCAAAAGGCGCAACCTGAATGCTAGTATGGTAGCTATTGTTATAAGAAAACTCGATCAATGGCAGGTGGTCATCCCAACTACCACCTAAGTCAATAACACATGCACGAAGCATGTCTTCCAAAGTTTGAATTGTACGCTCACTCTGTCCATCAGTCTGAGGATGGTAAGCAGTACTAAAATTCAAACGCGTACCTCCAAAAATGAGAGGTGTATCTAGTATCTCTATCAGAGATGATTGACACAGGTACGCCATGAAGAGCTACAATTTTGTCTACGTATAACTGGGCTAACTTGTCGGAGCTATGGGTCTCCTTAATGGGAAAGAAATGTGCTGACTTAGTCAGTCTATCAACAATAACCCATATGGTATCATTTCCATGCCTTGTTTTAGGTAACTTGGTTATGAAATCCATGGTTACCATCTCCCACTTCCATGTAGGGAGTTCTGGTTGTTGAAGTAGACCTGAAGGCTTTTGATGTTCAGCTTTAATCTGAGCACAAGTCAGGCATTTAGCTACATGTGTGGCAATAGATTTCTTCAAACCTATCCACCAATAATTTGCCTTCAAATCATGATACATCTTGTCACCTCCCGGGTGAACTGAGTACTTGGAGTTGTGGGCTTCCTGGAGGATTATATCTCGAAGTCCTCCTTGAATAGGAACCCAAATCCTTCTGTTCATCCTGAGAATTCCATCCTTCCCAGGTGCTAACTGCTCAGCAGTTATTCCTAACTTTTCATTTGGAAGGTTAACTTCCAAAACAACATCCTTCTGTGCAGCTAATAGTCTTTCATTCAGACTATTCTTCAACTCAATGCTCTTAGCATTGATCCTAATTGGTTTAACTCTTTCCTTTTGGCTTAGAGCATCTGCGACCACATTCGCTTTACCAGGATGGTAGCGAATTTCGCAATCGTAGTCATTTAAGGTTTCCATCCAGCGACGCTGTCTCATATTGAGCTCTTTTTTATTGAACAAATGTTGGAGACTTTTGTGATCAGAAAAGATCACACATTTAGTTCCATACAAATAATGTCTCCATAACTTTAGTGCGAATACAACGGCACCCAACTCCAAATCGTGGGTGGTGTAATTCTTCTCATGCACTTTTAATTGTCGTGATGCATAGGCAATCACCTTACCTCGTTGCATAAGCACACAACCCATACCGGTGTGTGAAGCATCACAGTATACGACAAACTCTTCAGTCCCATCAGGTAAGGTTAGCACTGGAGCATTACTCAATTTCTTCTTAAGAATCTCAAAGGATTCTTGTTGCTTCGGACCCCAATCAAACTTAACATTCTTACGGGTCAAAGAAGTTAATGGTGCAGCTATTCTTGAGAAGTTCTCAATGAATCTTCTATAATATCCAGCTAAACCCAGAAAGCTACGTATTTCGGTTGGAGTCTTGGGTGCTTCCCAATTCATTACGGCTTCTACCTTAGCGGGATCTACTTGGATACCTCGCTCACTGACAACGTGTCTAAGGAATTGGACTTCACGAAGCCAGAATTAAAATTTGGAGAATTTAGCATACAACTTCTCCTGTTCAAGCAATCCTAAGATACATCAAAGGTGTTTCTCATGATCGTCTTGATTACGAGAATAGATAAGTATGTCGTCTATAAAAACAATGACAAACTTATCCAAGTATGGTTTGCAGACTCTATTCATGAGGTCCATGAATGCTGCTGGCGCATTAGTGAGCCCAAATGGCATCACTAAGAACTCGAAATGTCCATACCTCGTCCTGAATGTTGTCTTAGGTACATCTTCGGTTCTCACTTTAAGTTGATGATACCTAGATCTCAAATCAATCTTTGAGAAATAACTCGCCCCTTGGAGCTGATCAAATAAATCATCGATCATGGGTAAAGGATAACGATTCTTGATCGTTACCTTATTCAATTCACGGTAATCAATACATAAGCGCATAGATCCGTCTTTCTTTTTCACAAACAATATTAGAGCTCCCCAAGGCGAAGAGCTAGGTTGAATGAAACCTTTATCCAGTAAGTCGTCCAACTGAGTTCTGAGCTCTTTCATTTCTGTAGGCGCTAGACGATAAGGAGCTCGTGCTATAGGTGCTGATCCTGGGAGAATGTCTATCCTGAACTCTACTTGCCTCTCAGGAGGTAATCCAGGTAACTCGTCAGGAAAGACATCAGGATACTCAGAGATGATTGGGATGTCTTCAATCTTAGGTTTCGGATCATTCACAGTCACTTGTGCCATGTAAATGACACATCCGTTCTTTAAACACTGTGATACCTTGAGAATAGACACATTGCTAGGCAATCCATAATGTGTATCTCCTTGAATAGTGACGGATTCACCAGAAGGGGTTTTGATAATAATTAGCTTTTTATCACAGGCAATTTGGGCTTGGTTATGCGATAACCAATCCATGCCCAAAACTATATCAAACCCAGCCAATTTCATTGGCAAGAGGGATAGCGGGACATAATGATTCTTAATGGATATAGAGCATCCATCAAGAAGAGTTGAAGCTGTTTCTAAGGTACCATCTGCAAGTTCTACCTCATATTTTATGTCTAGAGTCTTAATAGGCAGATTCAATAACTTACAGAACTTATGGTCTACAAAGGACTTATCAGCACCGGAATCAAATAAGACTCTAGCATAATTATTATTGATGAGGAAGGTACCTGTTATGACATTATCGTCGTTCACAGCTTCCCTCGCGTTCATCTGGAAAACTCTCGCGTTGTTCTTCTTTGTCTCCTCAGGCTTCTTTGTATTCTTGGGGCAATTGGTTTTAATGTGCCCCTTTTCATTGCAACCGTAACAGGTTGCATCCTTTATATTTCGGCACTCAACAGACTTGTGCCCTTTCTTTTTACAGATCCCACATGGTTTGGCCTGTGGGTCTTGGTTGCATTTCCCAAAATGCCTTTTGTTACAAGTCTTACACATGGGCTTGTCATTCGACTGCCCCTTTTTAGAACCAGAGTTCCCTTTGCCCTTTTTGTTTGACTGAGGAGACTTGTCATCCTCCCTTTTCCTTTTTCTTTCATCAGTACTTTTCTTCGCCCTACTCCTCACCACATCCAGAGTGAGGGATAAAGATAGATCCACAGCAGATCTATAAGTGGTTGGCTTAGAGGCCTTAACGTTCCCTTTTACTTCGAGAGCCAAACCACCGATGAAACGCGCAATGCGTTTGGGTTCAGGAGTGACTAGGTATGGCACAAGCCTTGACATTGAATTGAAGCTAGTCACATAGGATCTACAATCCAGATCCTTCATCACTAAAGTGAGGAAATCAGTCTCTATCCGCTCGACTTCATGCTGAGGGCAATAGGTTTCCTTAACCAAATTAACAAACTTGTTCCATGACAGATTGTACAAAGGAACCTTCCCGGTGGCTTGCACTAATGCTTTCCACCAAGTGAGGGCATCGCCCTTGAAGGATTGTGATACAAACTTCACTATATCCTCTTTAGCACATCCGCTGATGTCTATCATAGTCTCCATCTCATCTAACCATTTCATGCAATCGATTGCACCTTTTTCTCCTGTAAAATCTCTCGGTTTATAGGAGACAAAGTACTTGTAGGTACAACCCTTGGTGTACCTGGGAGTCGGCTCAAGAATAACCTGCCTCTTTGGCTCACTACCCTGATTAAATGAGTGATGAGACTCACTTTTCTTATGGTTATGGGGTTGAGAATGGGATCTCGAATGAGTTTGAGACCTAACAATACTAGGCTCTTTAAATTTAGCATCCATAGCCTGAGTGACTGCTGCGGTTATCATTTCTTGCAGCTCGGCACCAGTGATATTAATCCTGGTGTTGTTTCCTTCTGTGGGATGACTGTTTGCTTCATCTGAGCCAGCCATTTTCGGATACTATAACAAACAGTAATGATATATTTAAATTTTGTAATAAATCATCATATTGATGACTAGATGGTCGTGGTATTATTAAACCATATAGACCATATAAAATAATAATAATAATCAAAGAGATATAATTCTTTATATTTTTATTAGACAGAGGAATATAAATCACACTGTCAATGTCATGAAGACATATTCATATTACACAAAGCTCGTCTCGAAGGACATTAGATGGCATAAAGCCTTGTCACAAGGACGATTATAATCATAGATTTCTTTAAGGGTCGAACAAAGTTCATCGCCTTTTTGACAAGAAGTCTATTAAAACTTTCATTGTCATTAGTACACCTTTGCTTGTAAGCATACATTTCTAATGAATGTTGTGGTGTATACATCATATTGATGTTTATTAGCCATGATTCATGATGATCATATAGGCTAAAAATAGTGGCTTGGAAAAATCCAAGTACACTAGAAAGATTGTGTGGTTTCTCGTACCGCACAATTCAGGATTGTCAACATGTTTTCAGATGTTAACAGAGAGTCATTATCTTAAAAAGGTTGTACCATCATAGCCATTTAGTATTTCGGCTAGGTTATACCTTTAAGAATTTTGTTGGCCGATCAAATAAATTTTGAATTGATAATGTAATAAAATACATATTTAAAATCGAAAATAACTTCATTAAACCCTGAAACAAGTACAACATTGTCCAAAAAGGGACTTAAGAAGAAAACAACACAAACTGCCCACGCAGGGGCTACTGAAAACACTGCCCATGCAGGGGCTACTGAAACAGAAGTAAGTCCACGCAGGGACTTGGTACATGAAAACAAAATAAACGTCCTCGCAGGGACTTATTGAAATACAACATGAGACAAGAATCTCCTACTTCTTCTTACCCTTAAGAAGGTTCATAAGACCTTTGACAAATCCATTGTGCTTCTTTTTAGTTTCATGAGCTTCATGTTCAACCCGGTCCAACCTCTGTAAAATTTCCTGAGTTTGTTCCTGATGATAAGGAGGAGGTTGTTGGTAGGGTGGGTATTGGTATCCCTGTATCGGATATCCAGTTGGATGAACTGGAGGGTAAGAAGAAGGGTAAAGATGTTGGTATTGTGCAGCTGTAAGGTACGGATCATGAGTCCCATAGTCAGATGGGTATCCAGACGGATTATACCCAGATGATCCTGGGTATGTCGGGATCGGGTTGTCAAAACCCAACGGTGGCTGTAGTGGTGCGTGTGAAACTGGCGGAAGGTTGACTTCCGGCACCGTGTGTGATGATTCACCCAACTGAGGGTCCTCTGGAATAGGAGGGTAAGAACTTGAGCCACGAGGAGATGCAAACCGTGGTCCCCCACGTACAGACATTCTAGCAGTTCCCCTTCGCCTTGGCGGCTCAGGAGGCTGTTGAGGTGGTTCCTCAACAGGTAATGGTGGTGGGGTAACAGCTTGGAACTGGGGTTCAACCAAGGGAGGTTGGGCTGGGGAGTTATAGTATGAAGGTGTAAAGAACCAATCATACTGAGCCATCCTCTCCTGGAATGAGTCGGGCCCATGGTACGGTGATCCCTGAAATGGGGAACCGCTTGAGACGCTTATTGGGTGGCCTGGTGTTCCTGTTTGCAATTCTGGGTCCGGGTCATCATCCATCTCCATTTCCTGAGAAAAGTGATCCTCAGGTCCCAAAGGGTTGTAGCCCAAAAAGTTGTTAACATAATCATTCGGATTAAATTATGCGGGAGAATAAGTAGAATCTGAATGATGAAAAGGATGAGATTGAAAGGAGTGGTGTGATTGGTTTGAGTGATGAGTTCCATGCGAAAGAGGGGAATGATGGGGTTCGATAGGAATGGGCAACCCAAAGTAAGGAGGGTTAGATGGTGAGGATCCCCGCGAGACAGAATGTCTTGCTGGTTCGAAGCTATGGCTCCAATTATCCTTTGAGTCGGAGCCGGAAAGCGAGTCAGATGGTGTACGTCTGTGGGAGGGTCCCGCGCTGCCAGACGGTCCTCCACGCATGGGTCCCTTGCCTTTTCCTCTTACTCTTGGTGGCATTCTTCCAAGTGTCAACCTATCAAGACAAGTAATTATAATAAAACAATAAAAAGGAAGGTTAAGAGTAAAATCCTAGGTCATTTGCCTAGACTCGAGAGTCTAAGGAATGTGCTTATTCTGTCATTGAGATTAAACACAAAAGGTTAGTGTTTAATTCACTCAATGTTGGCTCTGATACCAACCTGTCACACCCCGATATTTCCACATATTACCGGTGGGCCCGGCGGGGAGTATTGTGACGTAGTTGATATCATCATAGTCAATACACACAATATAATAGCACAACGGAAGGCTTGGTGAATAAACTATTACAAACCATAATGTCTGAGTGTTCGAGTGACAGAATATACAGACTGGAATGTAATAAGATCCACAGGCGGATCATAAATAAATACAAGGAAACAAAATAACAGACTTCAGGTATCTACGGATTTGCAAGATCCTCTTATGACACCTAATAGCTCCAGCCTATTACGAGAGGTACCTGTCAAATCAGTCTTTAAGAAAATACATCAGTTTACACTGGTAAATACAATTAACTGACTCTTTTGAAAACATTTATGAAAATTGATTTGAGTGCACATGGCACAAATCTTTTATAACTTGGGATAATTATTTAAATATAATCTTGTATACAGATTTATATGTTTGTCATACAATTGGGGCCGGTTGGAAGCCTGTCGTGATTAACCAACTCACCACTTATAGAACCCACAAAGGAGTTATCCCAAACATGTGGGTTTATATTTAGCATTTGCATCTGTAAGGTGTATGCCTACACCCCGTGCATAGGTCGTGGCCATTTTCAAATGAAATGAGCCGAGGATATCCAGGACACGGTCGAATTAACCCCCAATGCTTATGTTATCAAACAAGACAGATTAAAACGGGTTATGTAAATTTATTAATCACAATCCGATTAAATGATTTCATACCCGACCAAGTGGTATTATTATAATACCATATCCCAAGCCCGTATAAGGGAAAATAAGTTAAAAGTATTTACCTGATGCTAGCAGTATAATCCTAAAGCTCTTGATGGCACCTTCTACCGGAAGCTATTTAATCTGTATAGAAGGTTTATTACCTATTAGGATGCTAACGGGTCTTTAATTTAGTCAAGGACTTAGACCGGCTAGCTAGAAGGAAACCTTACGGTTCTAAACGCTAGATTAAGCGGAGACCGGAATAGAATGAGATTTAGACCCGACAAGCTTGGATACTTGTATAATATGGGTAAACTAAACACATTCTGGAAGTTGAGAATTTATTGATAAGGTTAAGCCCGTTTCGACTATTTTATGTAAACTAGTCACATAAGCCGATCCGAACGCGTAAACGCATAACGGGTAACCAAATAAATTATATACAGGTCTTAATCATTATTATGCTCAATATATGTTAATACATCAGTAAGATGTTAACATATATGCCCAAAAAGTAATTTAAACCAAAATAAGTCCCATAGGGCATTTTGGTAATTTTAATGCCCATAAAAGAGTTTAATTGTGCAACTGAGTTTCAGGTCTGATTAAATCAGTAAAAATATGCATTTTTATAAGTTATATCAGTAGGGTATTTTATATATGGGAAATTTATCTTATATTACCAAACTATGCACCGTAGGGGCATTTTGGTAATTTTACATAGGCTTTAAAGGTCAAAATAGACTTCTGAGTTTAAAAACTTTGGCTTACTGTTTAATTGTATAAATTAACTTAAAACATCAGTAAGTAATAAGTTTTATAAAGCAAGAATAGTTTTAACTCATACTATGTGTTAAAAACGCTTAAAAGTCGGTTTAAAGGGGTATTCGGTTTAAAACAGGAAATCTGAGTTTTTGATCAGTTTATAAAGTTCAAAATACTTTATTTATTATATAAGATCAGTAGCAAAAGTTTTGGCACTAAAAAGTTATGTAAAACTCATTTTATGCATGAAAAGGGTAAAACCGACAATTACCGAAATCAAGTTATAATCCTATGTTATGCTCAGCCTAAAAATAATTAAAAATCTTCAAAAATCCCAAAATATTATTTTACATCAGTAGGTAAAAAGTTTGATGTCAAAAATTGGGTTTAAATAGGCTTTATGCTAATTACGCCATTTAAATAATAAAAAGCTCCTTAATTACGCTATTGAGCATAACTCCTATTCTAGACCTCGAATTGATGTCAAATTTTCAGGACATGTCTAAATATCAGAAGCAAAGGTGTTAGTCCAATCACATTGTTAAAAATCTCAGTTGTATGTAAAAAGGGCGTTTATGGCATTATTAAGCATAATTACGATCAAGTGCATATAATTCAAACCACTAGGCACCATGCAATATAACTCCAGAGGGTTATACTACTAAGTAATGTGGTCCTAATGGAAGCTCAAAACATGGGAGAATTAAGCTTAAACGGGTCAGAACTGAAAGTCAAAGCAAAAGTCAAGCTTTGGCGACTTTCGGTTATAAACTGACTTTAGACTATTAATTGCCGGGTTAGGACTGATAAATCATGTTTTAATATTAATTACCAAGTCATTAGAATGTTAAAATATAATTTAGAACCTCTGTTTTATTAATTAGAATCATTTTTACAATTTCTGTCCAGTTTGACTTTTTGTCAAACTACTTTGACCCGACAATTGACCAGTCAAACGAGATAATTAGGAGGTGCCCTTTTAAGGGTTAATCACCTACACTAATGTGGTTCTATAACCACTTTCAATTTGATCAGTGGTTAAACCATATGTAATTAAATCGAAAGTCAAACTAAATTTAAGATAAGTTTGACTTTAGAGTAATTAAGCTAAATTAAACGACTAAACAAGAAATTAGAGGCTTACTACAGGTCCTAGCAGTCTTTTCTACACTTGATAATCCTCTTCTTACTGATGGAAGCTCCAGAACAAGTTCATCAAGTGAATTGTTTGCAAATGTGTTTATGAACACAAGAATAAGCTCCTTTATATAGCAAAGTCCATGACTCTAGATCATTTCCAGGTGTTATTGGAGGCCCTGGGATCACCCCAGGTGTCCTAGCTTGTGAAATTAACCGACTTACAGCTCCCTAGGTCGTTACAAACTAGGCTAAGGCGGTGGAACAGCCAAAACCCGCCCCTGGCATGATTTTTCTGTTACTGGCACTCTGAGGCGGGGCGCGTAAGCTATGGGGGGGGGGGGCTTACGCGGGCCGTTTGGACCGGCTGATCAGGTAAAACAAGTTTCAATCTTGGCAGGTTTAGTCCCTGATCGATTTTAACCCTTTTTAACCTCGTTGTTGACATGTAGGGCCCTTGTAGTCAGTATGTTGAGGCTCTAGGATGAATAAATTAACTTCGTTAGGCTCCGGTTCGTTAAATACCTCTATGAAAGCAAGTTTCATCAAGTTGACACTTTTGGCCCAAAGTTTTGAAAACATGCGTAGCGATCTCGAAACCACGTGAAATTTATACCACTTATTCTTAAGAGCATATTTGAATGTTCGAAGCCTCGGTTTCGTTAAAAGGTCACTCAGAGGTCAGAATCGACATGTTGACATGTTTAACCCTTATAATTAAATAATCTTTCGATTATTTTCATAAACGGCTTCTTATATTCAATCAATCACTCGTTTAAGAATATATTCATCATGTATGGTCATTCCGAGGCACAAGTTTGGCATGTTGACACTTTTAGTCCCTGTGGTTTCATAGATTCACTGTTTGACAACTTTGGTCCTTCAAACTCAATCTTTCACACCTTTAGAGTTTGGGACACGTGTCCTTACATAATTGGACACGTTTTTACGTGGTGTTACAAATTCAAAGGGTATATCCGGGAAATGTTGATAAGAGAATAAAGATCTGCTGATTTCTAAAATGTGTTGATTCCTTGATTTAGTTTTGCTGAAAGTTGTTGAGGCAGGTGATTGTGTGTTTGTAGTTAACATTTGTTGAACCTTAAGTTGTATTCAAATTCTATTAAGTACGTATGTCTATAAACAGTTTATATTGTCTTTTTTGGTAAACAGTTAAATTGCATGTAACTGATATATTAACCGATAATCTATGTTTATAGTTGTCTTTTAGCTATAATAGATAACACGTTTTGGTACAATATCTATGCACGTATCTATACGTTCTATTAATATGTGTTATGCATGCTTGTCTAATAAACGACCCGTGTTTGCAGCTCTCATTTTTAATGAGAGTACTAAATTCTTTGTTAATAACATTATTCTCTTAACATCTGTTTACTAACCTTTGTAATTTCTGTTGACTGACCTTTTTAACATGGGTTGACTAACATGCATATCTGTTTACTATCTATCCATCTGGCAAGCTCTGTTGGAGATAATGGATAACAGTTTTTAGGAAAGTCTGTTGGAAAGCAACAGAGGTTTTTAACAGTTAATATACAACAGTGGTTTGCTATCAATTTTGTAAGTCTGCACTAATTATTTTTTACTCTCTGTCAATATGTGTCAAGAATAAGTAAAAAAATTATAACTTTGTTGTGGATGGGTGAATTGTAACTAATTATCTATAATAGTGTTGGGTTAAAATAGTGTTTTATGGAGGTTGAAGGAACATGTTTGAATGCAAATGTTATTTCGTTTACAAAAGATTAATAAATTGTATATTTTTGTATTTTTTATACTCTAAACTTTAAGTATTTACCGACTGACTTATTTATTTATTTATTTTAGAGTAAACTGCAATTTTACCCCCTGAGGTTAGGGGTCATTGGCACCCTTACCTCCCCTAAGGAAATAATTGCAATTTTACCCCCCACTGTTAACTGTTATGTCGCAATTCTACCCCCCGGCTTCAATTTTCTTGACCGGTCTGTTGACTTGGGGGTGAAAAGACTATTTTACCCTTTTGTTTTACCCCCCAACGTTTGCTGTTATGTCGCATGTTTACCCCTGGAATCAAATATGTTGCCTGATCTGTTGACTTGGGGTAAATTACTAAAATACCCTTTCTTATAACCCCCTATAATTTGTGTTTAGAAGCAAAATTACCCCTTGCACCTTCCAAAACCTTTCCCGCCACCATCCATATTCGATTCAACCACCCATATAAACCCCCTGGCATCAAATATGCTGACTGAATTCTTACTTTTAACCAACCAAAGCATTAGGAATGCAAATATTGAATTCATGATTGAATGCAAGGTTGTAACAATTTAATATGCAAGGTCTTACTTTCATTTCAATATTCGATTGCAATTTTGGAATGCAAATGCATCAAAACCTCTGCAAATGCAAATGCATCAGAACCTTTGCTATATCAGAGCCATTACTTTCAGCCACAGCTTAAAACCATTGCTAAAAGCATTGATAAAGGCCTCAATTGCATCAGCCACAGCTGGCATGTAAAACCTTCTGTAATGCATTTGCATTACCCACATCAATAGTTCTGATTTAATAGTCAGCAACTTAACAGCAGCAACATTAAATCAGTAGAATTCTGTTCTATGATCAGCAGCAACTTAACAGCAGCAACATTAACCCACAACAGCAACTTAACAATGGTCAAATATAACCAGCATTCTGTTCTATGATCAAACCAAACACCAAACACCAGAACCTCTGTTCTGTTCTATGATCAAACGAAACACCATTATTACTACACATGTGTTCTATGATCAAACATAAGATCCTACACATAAACTCAAATTAACAGCATAGTAATATAACCAATTTGATCAAACCAAACACCACTGTTCTATGATCAAACCAAACACCACTAATTTGATCAAACTTAACAGTCAAATATACCATCAACTTAACAGCTGAGTAATATAACCAATCAGTCAATGTGTTCTATGATCAAACATAAGATCCTATACATTAACCCAAAAGATCCTAGAAGATTAGAGTTTAAGTATCCTACACTACATATTAACCCAAAAGAACCTAGAAGATTAGAGTTTAAGTATCCTACACAACCATTTCCTGCTGAGGCGGAAACTGGAAATGCAGGAACGGGCGGCCTCGCATCTTGAGCACCAATGAGACCACAATCGATCGTAGCGAAACATGAATCCTCATGTCCACTGCAAATACACAAACATCCATTACTAGTTGTTTGATTTTACCCCACAATCAAAATAGTTGTTTGATTATACCTGAAAACTGCGAGAAAAGGGAGGATCTCTGGACCACAGCTGGATCGATGGTGGCCGGTGGTGTGGTCGCCGGCCCTGGCTCAGCCGGTGGAGCTAGATGCATAATGCCATTCTGTTCAGTCATCCTGTGCTCGTGTGGTGAAGAAGAAGGAGTGGTGAAGAAGATGGAGTGGTGAAGAAGATGGAGTGGAGGTCGCCGGAGGGAAGGAGAATGGAGTGGAGGTCGCCGGTGAAGAAGCCGGAGGGAAGGAGTTCGCCGGAAGAGATGAAGAGTGGGGGGAAACTTAGGGGGTAAGGTTGTGATGTAAGGTTGAGTTTAGGGGTTATTTTAATATATAAAGTACAATTTTTGGTGAAATTACTTTTATACCCTTTGACCCTCCCATGTTTATGTTGACCGGTCAAGAAAATTGAAGCCGGGGGGTAGAATTGCGACATAACAGTTAACAGTGGGGGGTAAAATTGCAATTATTTCCTTAGGGGGGGGTAAGGGTGCCAATGACCCCTAACCTCAGGGGGTAAAATTGCACTTTACTCTTTATTTTATTTATTTTATTTATAAGTCTATATAAATATAACTATATTCCTCATTTATATTTGTTATGCATGGTTTTCTAAGAAACGATCCGTGTTTGCACACGGGTCTTACCGCTAGTACATATAATAAAAGAAACCATGTTTGAGACACTTGTCATCATATTAGGCCATGTACTCTATGGATAATTATCATTTAGTTTAATATCTTCTAATTAATTATAGATAATCTTCTATGAAATATTATTTAGTTTAAGACTTTAATCTCTTTTACCTAATTATAGATAATTGAGAGAGATAAAAGAGATATCCTTTTAATTTTAAATGGTTGATAAATATGATTATGAAACATAAACGTTACTGATGATAAAAAGAGTCATAATCTATACATATACGTTACTGATGATAAAAAGAGTCATACGAGATTATATTATTATTTAAGATATAGATACTATTAAATAATTTATTTAGAAAATATACCATTAAATATTAATCAAAATCTAAAATTACTCAGAAGTTAACCTGTGTAATATACGGGGTTTTTTTTAAGATATAGTTTTTTGATTATTTACTATACAAAATTACATTTATTGAAGATATAACTTTTTGATTATTTATTATACCAAATTACATTTATTCAACCCGTATAAGACACGTGGTTTTTAAAAGATATAATTTTTTTATTATCTATACTATATAATAAAAGAAACCAATAAAAGGACACATGTCATTCATTGAAGTCATCTATTTTTTATAGATAATTAATATCAATTAAAAAATAATTATAAAATTAAATTTAATATAAATTTAAACAATTTGTATAGGAGATAATATAATATTTTGTAATATTTATTACTTTGTTATAGTTTCCTTCTTACCCTAAAACTTTATCAAATTTTATCTTTACCCTTTCTTAGCCCTTAAGTTCAGAAAATGCAATTGTTAACCACTTAACTTTTTAAGAACTTTGTAAATGCCACTTTGACCCCCTCAAGAATTTTTGCCTTGACGATATAAATTCGAGTTAGTCGGGTCACGTATAATACGTTATGATTGTACGATATAAATTCGATTTACTCTACGTTTTGATCCAATCGACATACAACTATAGGATATATTGAGTTCAATCGGATACGTCAAAACGTGCGTTTTCATATGGTTAACACATCACATAACGCTTGGATTAATCCCTTCGATATAAATTAATATAATGTAAATGATTTATTTATTTTATTAAACTAAAGTAGTTAAGGATCGAACCTATTTCAAAAATGTTTATAAAGGGTAAAAAAAATATTAATCAATGTTTATTGGTTCTATACTTTTATTTCCGTGTTCAATTTCCAACTCAAATACGGTAATCACTATGTTTACGTGACATTTATAAGAACCAATGCCGCAATCATCCCATCCATCGTATATCGAGTATATCCGTTAGTTTTTTAAAGATATTACTACACAAAATTACATTTATGCAGCTCGTGTAATACACGAGCTTTTTTAAAAATATAACTTTTTTATTATGTAGTATATAAAATTAGATTTATTCAATCCATATAATACATAGGGTTTATAAAGATATAACTTTTTATTGTTTGGTATATAAAATTACATGTACTCAACACAACACAACAGATGAGGTTCTTAAAAATGTAACTTTTTTCATTATTTAATATATAAAATTAAATTTACTCAACCTGTACAATACACGGGGTTCTCAAAGATATAATTTTTTTTATTATTTAATATATAAAATTACATTTATTCAACCCGTGTAATACACGGGGTCCTAACCTAGTATATATATAGATAAATGTAGATTATTTAATTAAAAAATAATTATCTATAATTAAGTAGATGAAAAAAGCAGAAAAAACTAAAAGTTAGATGTCTCACGTGTTTCTCATTAGTTTCTTTTATTATAGACTAGTGCTAATACCCGTAAATTTCGCGGTGTTGAGAAATGATATGTTTTTTATTTTTAGAAAAAAATAACGTTTTACTGATCATAAAGAAACTGTACGCATTGAATTATTATGGAAATCTGAAGTTGAAGATGAAAATACAACGAACCAACGTATTGTAGAGAAAAAAAACCCGAAAATATAAGTAAATGAAAGAAATACGTTTTTCTGGTTTGAAATATAAATTGAAAGCCTATTACTCTAATACTTCTACTTACTGGAGCTTCGTAATCAATAACCTCGAATTCGTTTTTGACCAATTGAAAAAAACAATCATCACCTAACGAAACATGTTCGGCTTGATTATATCATGCCATCCAACAACACTATATCTATCGTAAACAAAATATATGCAAAAAAAATATTAGTAATATACTGAAATATGTTGAAAAAAGTAAAACAAAAGTAATCAATAATATAAGTAATCGATTGACAAACCTTGTTTGACCATCAATATTCTATGTACGAAGATTCTTAACCCAAGTATTTTCGTCAACAGCTTTGATCTTTATTTCAGAAAACTCATCTAAACCACCTAAGTCAACAATTAATTTGGGAAGGATCTACATTTGATAACAACATGAAAATTTGTAAATTTTATTAAATAGAAAAATAGTAAAAGATAAAATAGGATACTAATACCAATTGATGAGTTACTGTCATTCCAAAAAAAAGATACTTAGGATAGTTAGCCCATGACCATTTTCCTAATAACTGAACATCATTTACGACTTACAACAACTTAAAAAGGGCATAAATGTATTTTTTCCCTAATATTAGTAAGGGGCTGTTTGACAACTTAGTGCTGAACAAGTAAGGGTTCTGAACCATTAAGTGTTAAACCAGTAAGAGATCTGAATCATTAAGAGCCGATATAATGTTTAACTGTTTAGAGGCAAATGTCTGAACAATTCAGATCTAAGATCTTAAAAATTCAAACTCAGTATAATGCTTAACCATTCAGAGGCAAATGTCTGAATCATTCAGACATTTGCTCACAAAATAAACAGAACTGTTAAATGCTGAACTAGTAACAAGTCTGAATCATTAAAAGTCTTAAAGCTAAACAAAAGATAGAACATAGGGGTGAGCAGAAAACCGAAATAACCGAACCGTAACCGAAATAACTGAAAAATCCGGACTGAAAAAACCGAACCGAAACAAAAACCGACGGTTCGGTTTTCGGATTTCTAATAACCGAAAATTTCAGTTCAGTTTTCGGATAATCATTTTTAATAACCGAATTATATTTCATAGCATTTGGCTTCATGACAAGGCTTGCAAGTTAGAAATTCTATATGATCTGAGGTTTGTTTTTGAATTATATGATCAAGCAACAACAGGTTTGATTACAAACGATCAAAATTCAACTCTGATTTGTTTATCTTCAAATTTCTTATCCTACTAGGTTCTTACTTAAGATCACGAGCCAGTATGGTATTTTATCACTGTTTTATAATTCTAAACCTGCATAAAAGTTTATTTAATAACATTTGACTTCATAACAAGTCTTGCAAATGAGAAATTATGTGATCTGTGTGATCAAGCAACATTAGGTTTGATGAGAAAAGATCAAAATTTATTCTATAGTTGGAACCCACTGGTCCATTAGTGTGTTTAGATGCATACGAGGTATCTAAAAACTAGTTTTGCTATATTCTAAGAGTGATAATAAATATACTATTGCCATAGTTGAAGCTTACTGGTCCATTAATTTCCACACACTGTATTTTTCATACAATCGGAACGAATACTACTATATTTCAAAATTGATTCTAAAACAGATAAATATTGGCGCCCTTTTAGATTATGAGTATTCACTATGGGGACTGCCAGAAGATAGCATTGAGAGGACAAGAATTAAACATCACCAGGAGTGCACGTAGGCTTCAAGAGCTTTGCTTCAAAAAATGGCGGAATATATATCAAGCTTCGTCAACATATAGGTCAATTGAGAGGGCCTCCTTTTTCTCATGGGGATGGATGTTTGGAAATCACTTTCTTATTTAAAGATTGGATTTATTATTGAGCTAAACGGCGTTTTCTCATTTAGGAACATTTGGTTCCTCAAGAACACATCAATACATTGAGGGAGTCAATGTTGAATAGATGTCCGACGTCTTCCTACGATCAAGTGTGCCAGGTTGTCAAGAAAGAGCTTGGTGGCCCACCTGAAGAAGTATGTATATCTGTCGTATATCTTTTCCAAAGATGTCTTTATATGTCATTTAGGCGTCAAGTTTAATGTTTTCTTTTATAATCTCACTATAGTATCTTATAATTGTTCTACTTATTTCATGTCATAAAATTGAGTCTAGTGTTTCCTTGTACAGATATTTGAGGAGTTTGATCCTGTACCTATTGCAAGTGCTTCTCTTGCTCAGGTTCATGTTGCTCGAACTCATTGGATTTTGGGATCAAAACGCATTGGATCACCACACTTTAAAACCAAGGGTACATTTAATGTGCTTGTTGCTTTGGTCTATGCAAGACTTTTTACATGTTACATATGTATATTTATATGTATATTTATGCATGTTCTTCTGATATGGTAGGCTGTGCATTTCAGAGATTTATATAGTTAATCAAGCTACTATGATGGTTATCAGGAACTAGATTTCTTAAATGAGGCGAACAACAACATAAAATGTATGGATAACTTTCGAAGGTTATCTCCTCATTGTAACATCCGTAAAAAACGGACCTCCGAAATGCACCATGTTACACTTTTTTTATTGAATAACCATTTAAGCCCCAAATAGGAGAACCCAACTTCCTAAAAATTTATAAATTGTCCTTTCATTTAGTATTTCGTTTGTTTAGAATCTTGGTTATATTTATTCTATGGTGATTTAGTCAATTGTTATACCTCGTGTACTCGTGCGGTAATTCTCGTGGATTAACTATTCGCAACCTGTGAGTAATCTTTTCCGTTTCCCTTTTTTTAATTATTCAAATTTTGGAGTGCACCATGTTACACTTTTTTTATTTACTTAACATGCTATGATCAAGTGTTATTATGTGAACCATAGTTATTGATAGCGCAGATAGCGTTCGCTATCGTGCGCTTCGTAGGGAAGCGCCAAGGTCTCGCAATCTATATGTAGCGACTGAATAGCGTGATTGTAGCGGGATTCCGACCATGAATTCCGGCTCCGGTGCTGTAATTTCTGCCGGAAACCTACCGGAAGTCAGGAAGAAGAAGAGAAGAAGAAGAAGAGCGGCTGCGGTGTGTGTGTTTAGCTTTTTAGGGTTAAATAACTTTTTGAATTTTAACATTTAACCCCTCTATCTTTTCACTAGTAAACATATAGTCCTTAAAACTTGAGAAAATTTACATAAAAGTGTAAAAATAGTTTGTGTATTTTAACATTTAACCCCCTCTATCATCACTAATTTATATTTGATCCTTAAACTTCAAAATCTATACATAAAAAGTATAAAATTAACATTATATATATATATATAAAAAATTACAATTAGCTATTTTTTATTTCTTAAAATTTTAACTACCTTATCGCTAAACACAAAATAGCGGGCGCTATCTCGTCGCTATCGCTACGTAGCATATAGGTACCTCGTCGCTATTTGTCACTATTCGCTATCGATAACTATGATGTGAACGTCTTAGGTGTATTCTATTATTCCTAATGCTATCTGATGTCAAGTCTATTACATGCTATTGTGTCTAGTGGATCCATGGCTGACTAGGTTTCCCACGGCCATGTGTTGTAGCCTAGTATCGCCAACGGTATTAGACTCGCTCCACGGGGCTTGAGCCTAATACACACTATTGTCAGGAGTCTATTTATTTTGGTTGTTTATGTTGTTGTCTAATTGTGTATTCTTGTTTGGTAAATTTGGATTTATGGATATGTTGACTATGTTGATGATATAGGACCATTTTCATACTAATCTTGAGGTGCATACGTTAAAAATATTTTTTTAAATAAATATAAAACTATTTTCTATAAAAGGAGGAAATTATTTGCCAACATATTTGTTGACCCAAAAAAAAAATATTTTTCTAACGTGGCACAGGTTTTCAAGGTTGTTGAACAAGTGATGAGGATACGTAGCATGAGCCTTAGAAAATTAAATTGAAATCTTATGATATGTTAGTTTTTGAACAATGTATGAATAGTTTTGATTATTAAATGTTATGTGACAATTTAAATGGACATACTTTAAATATCGTAACAATGATTAGTTGTCAAGAGCTATGGACAATCAACATGCCCCGTACCTTTCCACTGCGGGTCGAGGTATGACACTCATATTGCTGAATATGTTTATGCACATGTTGAAACCTTAGTACCTCAAAGTTGTTGACCATGGAGTTTGTGGAAGGCCCACAAGTCAATGATTTAAAGAGCATTCAAAAACTTGGGATCAACCCACATGAGTCATGACATTGCAAGGCAAGTAAGTTTTTTTTTTTTTTTTTTTTCCTTTCTGAATTACCTCTTATTTTCTTTTTTGCTTTGTACGTTATTGATTTTTGGCAACCAATATCCAATGTAGGTTTCATGCTTGATTTTTGTTTTACATGATATAGGTGAGTAGAACATTTGCTGAGATGATGTTTAAACATGGATTTGTGCATTGTGACCCACATGCTGCCAACTTGCTAGTTCGCACATTGCCTTCTAGTAAAAGTGGCATTTTTGGTATGACATCTAATTGTTAAATAAGACATTTGAAATCATATGTTTTTTTATACCATGTTTTTCTTACCTAAAATATTTTGAATACATATATAAGACCCATATGACTTTTATATATCAAAATTATATTTATAAGAAATACTAACGTTTACAAAATCCGCTGCTTTTGAAAGTCAATCGTCATTCCCCGACCTACATTTGAGACCTGCCAAATCAAGCATAATTAAAACAATACATATAATCCCTATTTATAGTGTTACACATTTAACATAAGGAAACCATGTAATTACGTCATCTTATAAATGTATCCTAAATGCTTGGGCTATGAAGCACGAGGACGGCTATGAGCCTCTAGTACCCGTCCCGGGGACGGTTTGGGGACGGAAACGCCGCGGGGACGGCTGGGGACGTTTCCAAAACGTATCCTGAAATCAGGGGACGACAACCAAACGTTTCCGGGACGGCAACCAAATGTATCCATTGTTGCCGGATTATCTCGCCGGAGAAACCGCAGCTCTAGTAATTCTGCGACTAAAAAATCTCGCCGGAATTGTAGTTCTATATTGGTAAGCAGCCACAAATGTTGGAAGATGAGAAAGAAAGGGTTGGCACTCTCATTTCTGTAGGGTTTTTTAATAAATTGTCTTTTTGTCACTTTACACCATCTGGTTTTCTTTTACTCTTAGCACTAACTTTTAAGGAAGAGTTTAGTAAAAAGTTTGCTTCTTTTCCATTTAACCCCTCTATCTTGACTAGTTTACATTTGGTCCCTAAACTTTTAAGTTTATAAAAATAGCACAAAGTTTAAGATCGTACCACATTATATGGACTTTGTTTAATATATTTTGGACTTTGTTTAATATTTTTTTATTTTTCTATTTTTTTGCTGTACCCGTATCTTGGGTTTTTCAGTTTTGTCGTTCCCCGTACCCATTCCCGTGCTACATAGTGCTTGGGCCAAGGTATAGGCACAGTCACATAGATGCTTATCTGGTATGGAGGTAATTCAATTCGGCCAGTGTGTGTGTGTATATGTGTTGATTTTTCCTTCTGAAGCTCGTGAGATTTATTGCTAATGTATTGAGATGACAGGAAACATACATAATGGTTTGACTTTTGAGATTGTTGAACATCTAGACTTTAGTCTGAATATATATATTTGAGGTTTCTACTTTCTAGTGTTGGAAAATGGATAATCAGGATAATCTTCAGAATGTTTGTGTTTTAGAAAGTCAAAGTAAAAAGTCAAAATGTATGAAACGTTTTGTCTGTTGTGTCCGTTGGTTTAGGGTTGTGTCTGTTGTTTAACGGCTATTTAACTGTCAAAACCGTAGCGTATAAATACCCTCATATGTAACTTATTTGTGTGTGGAATAGAATATATTTCTTTCTTTAATTGATATTTAATATATAAACAATCCAAAGGGGCCTGTCATCTAGTCTAATTAGGATTTAGGATTTAGGAATAAGGAATAATTTGCATCCTGTGTATGATGGGGGATTAACCAAGTAATTAGGCTGGCAGAAATTTTGTTTGATAGGTTCCGGGAGAGATGGAGGACCTCTCGAAAGTCGGCAAACTACTTTCTTTGTATTTGTTAATTATTTTTTTCTTTAAAAAATTACCTGACACCGTTTTGTATATACGTAGGAAGAAGAAACCACAATTGGTACTACTGGACCATGGTCTGTACAAGCAACTTGACATTTCCATGAGGACCAACTATGCTGCTCTCTGGAAGGTGATCCTTCCTTTTTCTTAAACGAACTTTTCTCTTTATACCATCTTAACAACTGAACAGGCTTTAGTATTGGCTGATGCCAAAGGAATTTAAGGAAAAGTGCATGAAATTTGGTGCAGGGGAGGATCTGTATGCATTATTTGCAAGGATTCTTACAATGAGACCTTGGAATAGGGTTATTAATCCTGCCGTTGACCATCTTGCCATACAAGGCAATGCCAGTGATCACTCTGAACTTCAGGTGACCCACCCTTCATAATATTTTCTTGAATCATTTTGGCTTTTGCACCTTGACTGATGCCTTGTTTTGCAGATGTATGCTTCTCAATACTTTCCTCAAATCACAGAGCTTCCGCATAAACTGCCGCGTGTCATCATCTTGATGTTAAAGACCAATGATTGCTTGCGTGCTGTAAATAACGCTTTGGTATCTCCTCTTTTACCCAATTTAATAATGTCACGTTACCATATATAATTTGGAACTAAGTAGAAATGAGGTTTAGTATTGTTCATAATCATAGGATGAGTTTCTTCGGAGGCATTGATTGAGGAGAAGTTATCACATGCCACTTCCCTCTTTACTTATCTATTTGTCTGCTTTCAGCAGATTTCTTTGGAAGCGCGGTTTCTCACAATGCAGGTTTCATTGTGGATCTGTTAGATCCACACATGCATGTTTAATTAGTACTTTCTTTTTTCGAATTATGTTTTTTAGGTGCTAAAAGAAAAAGACGGTTCCTTTTATGCATTTTAAAAATTCGTAATCTCCTTAGTTCATCGCTCCCCCTCCCCTTCATCTCTGCATCTTCGTCGATTTGATTTTCCGTACTTCTACTTCGCACAGATATGTTTCGCACAGGCTAAATGATGTTGTATTAAATTGAATTCTTGAGAAATTGTTGATACTGTATCCTAAGAAAGGTGTTATATATACCTAGGGATTTAATCCTAACTGAAATTGTTAATGATTTAGCAAGAATCAAGTGTTAGGGTTAGTATGCACATGTATGCATAAGTGGGTTTTAATGAAAAGATTGAATCCAATGCAATTAACTCTTGATAAAAACATATACACCTCTAAATGGACCTCCAGCATAGACAGGCTAATACCCCGGGTTTGAATAAATGTCCTGTGCACAAATAAATAACGCCCTAGATATGTCCTGTTACATTAAAAACAGAAAGACTTGGCATTTTTAGAACCTATCTCAAACATAATTCATTCGTCGGGCAGAATAGAACAGAAAGATGAAATAAGCCAAGTAGGACGAGTAACTTTTGCTTGATAATTGATCTTATTGTCATCGTATGGATTGGAATCAAATATATTTCATATCTTATTCATTTATATCATCGCATGGAATTAAATTGATCTTCCAAATTCATTTAGATAAGGATACGTGAAGCCAGGGATTCCACCCTCCCTAGACCCTACTCTATGAGTGGGATTCCACTGGGTTTGTTTGTTTGTTTATGCGTGAAGCCACCTAGAGGATTTGTAGAGTAGTAACAATACTGAACAGAAATCAGCCTATGCTTATTAAAAACACATAAACGTAAATAAAGGCCAATAGGATTAAATTTCTATCAGCTTCCATTTATGCTTGACATATTCACTTATGCTATCTTTTCTTTCCGTGAATTTGCAGGGCTTGTTGATTCGCTATTTTCTGCATATACAAAGTAACAAAGTATGAAAGGGGTAATGGTGTTTTCTCATTGATGTTTTTCCATTAATGTTTTGTAACATTTTGGTTTTAATTCAGAAAGCAGGAACAAGCTTTGACATTACCCACCCATGGAAGGTGGATCCTAGGGTCCTAGAAAAACTCAAAGGATCTTTTTTTTCATTCAATTGCGACTATGAAACCTTACAAACAGTGTCACGTATTTCAAACCTTCATCAAAGACTGCTATGACGACAAAAAACATTCACATTTGGCCCGAATGGAGATATTCAGTTATATTTTGGCTTAGAAGATGTTTACGCCATATCAATGATCCCAGTTGATGGGAAAGCAGTTATTTGTGAGGATATATCTGTTGAGGTGCTTTGCAATGATATGCTTGGAGCTTATAAACTTTGTCCAGGAAAAATAATACAAGTGTCTAAGCTTTGGCTGAGAGAAAAATTTGAAGAAGTTCCAAAAGACCTAACAGAGCTGAAGCTTCTTCATCATGTACGGGCGTATCTACTTTACGTCATTAGAACTAATATTCTTCCCAACAGTGACAATTCTCGCTTTTTCCCTGTCTACTGTTTACAATTCTTAAAAGATGTGAATCCTAAAGCTTTAAATAGTGTTGCATGGGGTGCTGCTGCCCCTTGCCTTTTCTGGCCTCTTCATGTTCTTCTTTCTCGGGATTCTAGACATGTATGCACTGATAGATTCATGATTACCAAAGGAGGCGATGGGAGAATCATCTTCATAAACAATATGTCTTCTGGTATCACCAAAGGAGGCGAAATTACCAGTTTGGTAAGACGGTTCGTCATCCTTGTTTTGGGTACCTTCCTCCACCCTTTCCGTGTGGTTGTCTACACATGCAAAGTATAAAAATGTCAAATATGCTTGCAAATATCTTAGATGCGTTTGACCGATAAAAAATGTATTTATATGAATATTAGCAGCAGCATCATCTTCATAAACAATGGGATTGTTTTGGTCGGGTTCAAGTGAAAGTGCAAAAGCAGAACTGGTGTCCCTAATACAAAAGGTTTCTAGATGCCTCTCTTCCCACATTTTATGTAATTTGCATATCTTTGGCAGTAATTTCTCTGCGTTGTTCCCCTAGACGCCTTTCTTTTCAGTTGTTCCTGCTCAGCCACTTCTTGTAGATTTATGATTGCAAGCTGTCGGGGGGCCCTTTCCGGCTCATGATACTGTAATTTATCAAAGTTGATCAAAACCACCCGCGAAAAAAAGATTGTTTGACTCATATATTCCAGGTAATCCTCATACGGCGCAAAAAAAGACTTATGGTCGGACCAGGCAAACGAACGAATAACAAGTCTAGTTTGAAGAGTAAGTTGGAGGATATAGTCTGGACACCGTATGAGGATTACCTGGCATATAAGAGTCAAAGAATCTTTTTTAGTGGGTGGTTTTGATCAACTTTGATAAATTACAGTATCATGAGCCGGAAAGGGCCCCCCGACAGCTCACAAGCATAAATCTACAAGAAGTGGCTGAGCAGTAACAACTGAAAAGGAAGACGTCTAGGGGAACAACGCAGAGAAATTACTGCCAAAGATATGCAAATTACATAAAATGTGGGAAGAGAGGTATCTAGAAACCTTTTGTATTAGGGACACCAGTTCTGCTTTTGCACTTCCACTTGAACCCGACCAAAACAATCCCATTGTTTATGAAGATGATGTTGCTGGTAATATTCGTATAAATACATTTCTTATCGATCAAACGCATCTAAGATATTTGCAAGCATATTTGACATTTTTATACTTTGCATGTGTGGACAACCACACGGAAAGGGTGGAGGAAGGTACCCAAAACAAGGATGACGAACCGTCTTACCAAACTGGTAATTTTGCCTCCTTTGGTGATACAAGAAGAAAGATTGTTTATGAAGATGATTCCCCCATCGCCTCCTTTGGTGATCATGAATCTATCAGTGCATACCTGTCCAGAATCCCGAGAAAGAAGAACACGAAGAGGCTAGAAAAGGCAATGGGCAGCAGCACCCCATGCAACACAATTTAAAGCTTTAGGATTCACATCTTTTAAGAATTGTAACCAGTAGATAGGAAAAAAAGCGAGAATTATCACTGTTGGGAAGAATCTTAGTTCCAATGACGTAAAGTAGATACGCCCGTACATGATGAAGAAGCTTCAGCTTTGTTAGGCCTTTTAGAACTTCTTCAAATTTTTCTCTCAGCCAAAGCTTAGACACTTGCATTATTTTTCCTGGAAAAAGTTTATAAGCTCCAATCATATCATTGCAAAGCATCTCAGCAGATATATCATCACAAATAACTGCTTTCCCATCAACTTGGATCATTGATATGGCGTAAACATCTTGTAAGCCAAAATATAACTGAATATCTCCGTTCGGGTCAAATGTGAATTTTTTTTGTCGTTGTCATAGCAGTCTTTGATGAAGGTTTGAAATACATGACACTGTATGTAAGGTTTCATAGTCGCAATTGAATGAAAAAAAGATCCTTTGAGTTTTTCTAGGACCCTAGGACCCACCTTTCATGGGTGGGTAATGTCAAAGCTTGTTCCTGCGCTTTCTGAATTAAAACCAAAATGTTACAAAACACTAATGGAAAAACATCAATGAGAAAACACCATTACCCATTTCATAGTTTGTTAGTTTGTATATGCAGAAAATAGTGAATCAACAAGCCCTGCAAATTCACAGAAAGAAAAGGTAGCATAAGTCGATATGTCAAGCATAAATGGAAGCCGTTAGAAGGTTAATCCTATTGGCCTTTATTTACGTTTATGTGTTTTTAATAAGCATACGTTGAATTCTGTTAGTATTGATACTACTCTACAAATCCTCTTGTGGCTTCACAAACAAACCTAGTGGAATCTCACTCATAGAGTAGGGTCTGGGGATGGTGAAATCCCTGGCTTAACGTATCCGTATCTAAATGAATTTGGAAGATCAATTTAATTCCATGCGATGATATAAATGAATAAGATATGAACTATATTTGATTTCAATCCATACGATGATAATAAGATCAATTATCAAGCAAAAGTTACTCGTCCTACTTGGATTATTTCATCTTTCTGTTCTATTCTGCTCGATGAATGAATGATGCTTGAGATGAGTTCTAAAAATGCTAAGTCTTTCTGTTTTTAATGTAACAAGACATATCTAGGGCGTTATTATTTGTGCACAGGAAGTTTGTTCAAACCCGGGGTATTAGCCAGTCTATGCTGGAGGTCCATTTAAAGGTGTATATGTTTTTATCAAGAGTTAATTGCATTGGATCAATCTTTTTATCAAAACCCACTTATGCATACATGTGCATACTAACCGTAAACTTGATTCTTGCTAAAACATTTACAATTTCAGTTAGGATTAAAGCCCTAGGCATATATAACACCTTTCTTAGGATACAGTATCAACAATTTCTAAACAATTCAATTTTGGACCAATCTGTATCAACCGTCAAGTTGTGCATGACATGCTTGGTATTCCAATGGGTAACATTGATTTTTTCTCTATACCTTTAAAGCCTTTAATGGGAGAGGAGGGTGAAGAATCTTTATTAGAGTGTTGGAGATCTCAATTTGATGATAAAACCAGCATTCGTCCGAAGCCTCTGGCTTCTGTTATTCTTAGCTCTGAGGACACCGGTTTGCTTTTCAAGGTTAACTTCTTGTTGCTCTTTGTGAGCACAATGATGGTTAGTGATACGGGGGGTGCATGTACTACATCTTGCCAAGAGGAAATTATTGGTCGGATAGATGAAGATACTGAATTTCAAAATATTGACTGGTGTGGATTATTGATCCACTATTTGAAGATGTGCAAGGATAGTTGGCCACCGAAAGAAAATGTGGAATACCACTTTACGGGTCCCATGACTTTCTTACAGGTAATTTCTAATTCCATTGCCATTTTCACATATTTAATTTCGTATTATTTTCATTTTCACTTGTACAAATGCTATTGTATTACTTATTATTAGTTGTTCTTTATCATAATGTGGAATACCACTTTACGGGTCCCGTAAAGTGGTATTCCACATTTTCTTTCGGTGGCCAACTATCCTTGCACCTCTTCAAATAGTGGATCAATAATCCACACCAGTCAATATTTTGAAATTCAGTATATTCATCTATCCGACCAATAATTTCCTCTTGGCAAGATGTAGTACATGCACCCCCCGTATCACTAACCATCATTGTGCTCACAAAGAGCAACAAGAAGTTAACCTTGAAAAGCAAACCGGTGTCCTCAGAGCTAAGAATAACAGAAGCCAGAGGCTTCGGACGAATGCTGGTTTTATCATCAAATTGAGATCTCCAACGCTCTAATAAAGATTCTTCACCCTCCTCTCCCATTAAAGGCTTTAAAGGTATAGAGAAAAAATCAATGTTACCCATTGGAATACCAAGCATGTCATGCACAACTTGACGGTTGATACAGACTGGTCCAAAAGAAAGCTTCAGGACCAATTCAGAAGTGGCATATATAACACCTTTCTTAGGATACAATATCATTCAGCCTGTGCGAAATAGAAGTACGGAAAATCAAATCGACGAAGATGCAGGGATGAAAGGGAGGGGAAGCGATGAACTAAGGAGATTACTAATTTTTAAAATGCATAAAAGGAACCGTCCTTTTCTTTTAGCACAAAAAAATATAATTCGTAAAAAGAAAGTACTAATTAAACATGCATGTGTTGATCTAACAGGGGTTTCCTCGCTTATGAGCTTAGGGGGTAGTGCTTTCACGGTGGGTCAGACTTCTTTAAAGGCTGCTTCAGGTAAGGTGACCAAATATGAGAAAGCGTGCCTTGACAACCAACATGTGTTTATCCTATTTGCTTTTGATACTTTTGGTTTCCTGGTGCCAGAGGCTGTGGACTTACTTAGTTGAGTTCAAAGGGTCATGCATAGTAATGTTATGACTCCGAGATCTATGGACGTAGTTTTTAAATGATTTAATTTTACTATTCAAAAAGGGGTAGCGTCGCAGCTTTTGCCCGTTTACCATCTATCTCGATGTAAATTCGTAACAATCTTTGCTTTTTAATCCGAACCCTAACTAAATTAATTAATATAAAATTTACAAAAGAAGAAAAAATATGTAAATCTTTTTATATATATTTAACAACTTTAAACGTATATAAGTCGAAATTTTGACTTATAAAAAATTAAACGAGAAGAACACATAAATAATCCGAAGTTGTTGTAGAAAATCAAAAATAATTGTTCGACCATGCTTCAATTATATCTATATGAATTTGCCCCAGTGTAAAATTACAGTCATGCCATCGTCTTAGGTTTTTTTTTTTTTTTTTACAAAACTATGGTAGTGTTTTGTTTTAATAGGTTGACCCGGTATAATTTTTGCCCCAGTTTAAAATTATAGTTTTTCCATCATTTTTGTTTTTTTTTTTTTGCAAAAGTATGACAGTGTTTTGTTTTAATTGATTGACTCGATGTAATTTTTTTTGAGAACGTGTTATGAGTAGTAGCTTGACTCGTTCACTGGTTGCTTAGAGAGCCAGATTAATATGTATAAAAATATAAATATACATGTAATTTGGGAAATATAAATAACCTACAACAATGCAATTAATTATATAATACAATGATATACGTTTCTTGTTTGAAGTAACTTATACAATTAATAAAAGAATTAACTAACAGAAAAAAGGATTTCAGATCAAAAAACCTTACAATCAATTAAGGATTAAATGATTAATTAATTAATTTTTTTTCCTGGGGGTGTACCCGCCCACCTTGGGCTGGGGGTGGGTTGTAATTCGTTGTCCCATATTTTGCATATTTAATAGGAAATTAGATTAAGGCAATTGGGTATATCACGTTTTTACGTGGGTTGTAATTCTTTGTCCCATACCCGGCCTGTTACACGTCTAGTATTTTTCTGGTAATTACCCATCGGGTATCAGCAATACCTGCGGGTATCGGGTATACCTATTAATTTGTTAAATTTACAGTTTTGCTATTTGTTTTGTTTTAATTGGTTGGCTCGGTGTAATAGTACGGACCCAAGATTTTTTTTATTGGGGTCCATTTTTTGTGTAAGGATTTTTCACAACCAAACATTATAATTTTCGGGTTAGGGCTAGGAAATAATGTAGAAGCATTTAGTGGACATGAAACCACTACATTATATGTTGGAAGTTTTATTTGGTAACCAAGTGTTAAATAAAATGGACATTCAATTTATCATTTTAAAGAAGCAAATTAGAGGGTCAATGGGTGGTTATGCTAGTTTAATTTTGATGGAAAAATATAAAATAAAAAAACAAGACATGTAAGACTTGAACTTCGGATCTATTTGTTGGAACAAAAGGGGATTTACCATCACACCATCTTTACTTTTAATACTATAGGGTCCAATTAATTTATTTTATGGGGTCCTTTAAAAATTTAACATACATGTTCTACTATTTTATAAAAAAAGACTGGGGTACGTGGACCCCGATTCGGACCATATGGGTCCGCCCCTGTGCCTGACACTTCCTCATTGGTCAGTTATGTATTTTGCATTTAATCAAATAAGTAGCATTAATTAAGACCTAAGTAATCTCCCTAACAACTTGAAATGTATTTAGAAAATCCCAAAACTAACACACATCTTTAATTTGCATAGAAACAACATAACTAAACATGAAATCTTGGGTAAACTAAAGTTTATATAAATAGAAAATTGAATTTAAATTAATATACTTTTCGGGTAAAGGGTCGACCATCTCGACGATGAACTCGGCGATGACGAGGTTGTCGACATTGCTAAATTGTTTGCACACTTTTTTGTTGACTAAAATCTTTTTTACAGTGGCAAATGTAGTCAATATAGTGAAAATGGAAGCAATATTAAGAGGTTAAATGTAACCATTTTCCTTATTCCCTCGGTTGAAAGTGGTGTGAGAGTCGTTACAAGCAACCTGAAGGTAATTTAAGCCTTAAAAAGGGCTGCCTTATCCTAGATTGTACAAAAGGGTTGTCGTTTGTGAAGCTTTGAAAGTCACGTTGTCCATTATAATGATGACCCATGTGAAAACCAGGCAAAGATGGACCCATAACAAAGGGTCCAAGATCAGCAAAGGTTGCAGCCCTCTTGGCAAACGGCTCACTTCTTATTGACCCACGATCACTACCATCAAACTCCCTCTAAGTAACATTAGAACACTAAGCCATCATCTATAATATTGCTTACAGTTTCTCATTCATCTTCCAAAGATATTATTAGTATACAAATTTCTGACTAATCTTCACTTACTTATTCTAAAAAACACATTCTTTTGTATTTTTTCATTTTAATGCCAACAATCTATATCAAAAGTTAAAGTTAAATATATAGTATCTATAGTAAGCATTTGTAGCACAGTAGCGGTGGTATAGTTCCTAGATTTAGACATCAATAGCTTAATCATCTATAAGAAAATGTGAATATTACTTAACATGGTTATTGTTGTACTGCAGCTGAATCATGTGATAGATAAACTTAAACAGAAAAAAAAACGATCTTCGCTATACCATAGGGGCTATTGATGTTCTTGGGAAACTATGGTTTGACCTGAACTTTGGAGCCCGACCCATAAAAAAGAGTGATTAAACAGCTGGTTAAGAATGATATTTCATTGCGGATACTGCGAAGAGATTTCAGTCGAGATGATAGTATTATTGTTGACATGTCAGCAGCGGTCAAGAATGGTATTCATATCAGGAAAGGAAATTGGAGAGGGGAGATGACATGGTTGCAAATAATTGAATAAAGGGCATGTGATCTGTTAATAGATGGTTTTAATATTAATAGTTATGTTCAGGTGCAGCTTTGAATGTTTTCTTATGGAAATATATAGTTACTGCCTAACATCTCTATTTCCATGCACAAGGAGTGATATAATTTCAGTTTTGATTTGGTGTGTTAGGCAGGTCTGATTATTACAAGTGTACCAAAACATGTCTTTGGCTTATAGTGAGGTTTTAGCAAAACATGCCGGATAACTAAGGATCGCTGAAGAAGAAGACTTCTCAAAACAATTAATCGGAATCGGAATCCTTAAGTTGTTACGCCGCCGCAACGCGCGGCGGGTTAAATTTCTAGTTACAATTATAAAAAATCAGGTGCTTAGGTAGTTAAATATTTTTTATTTTGACTCAACTAATTAAAGCAATCAATGCACAGAGACTTAAATAGTATTTTACTTTTTTATTTAGTTTTTTTTTTTTTGAAAAGAGAACTTCACTTTTTTATTTAGTTGAAGTGATATTTTTTTTTGGAATTATAAGGTTGACTAGTCACCTAGTACAACTCGATAGCATTAGTCGAACTGTTTCTTTAACCAACCGGTACGATATAAAATCCAACTTTTAGAACATTGCCTTCATAACAAGTCTTGCAAATGAGAAATTCTGTGATCTGTGTGATCAAGCAACAATAGGTTTGATGAGAAAAGATCAATATTCAACTTCCATTGTGTTAATTTGTAATTTTTATTGTTACATACAAAACAAGAGAACTCAACTCAAAAGATTAGCCGGGTGGGTGAGAGAGCCCATTTGGTATATAAACCCCACATCAGTTGCCCATACAACCGATGTGGGACAAGTCTCATACCTTGCAATGGTATTAGTCCATAACAATCGACCCTCCTTAGGCTATGTCCATTGGTGACCTAAAGTTGGGTTGGTCACCAATAAGACAAAACTTTGAGTAATTAATAAAATCAAAAATGAAATTAAAATTGGCAACCAAGTTGGTGGAGCAACCTTGGTTGCAACCCAAACTAATTCCCCTATTAGTTTAATTACTCAAATAACTTATAATATTCAAACATTTAAAAAAACTAAATACATGGTATTTCTTATTTTTTTTTTGTGAACATCCTGATATAAATTTTATTAGAAACCAAGTTCGTTAAAAAAACATATTTTTTAGGTTGGGATGGGTTGTGAATGTGTGTTAAAAATTGAGTAAGGTTGGGTTGTGTAGGTGGAAGAAAAAGATAGTCTTAAGGGCCAACGTACTCGTTGGTCACGGCTGGCTCATTCCAGGCGACCACTCCGAGCCTGAGATTGAGAAGTATTTGACTCAAATTCTGGATATCCTCTAGCTTGTTACGTAGCATTCAATTTATAAAAGATAGACTTACACATAAGACCCTCAAACAAATAGAAAACAACCCTTATTACCCCCTACATAATGCATAATATGAAAAACGCAAATAAACTAAAAAGACACGTAACATTTATTTCCTACCAGGTTATGGTATATTATCCCTTTATGTTGCATCTGTTTTTGCCCCAACTAAGCTGTATAGTACTGAGGGGGACATGGGGTTCAGGGTTGGGTCATCTCCTCTCCAAAACAAACACAAATTTAAACAATCCCTTGTGTAGTTGGGTTAAAACTTGTAATGAGGTGATTTATTGCTCTGCTCTATGCTTGTTGAAGAGTGACCTTTGAAGTTTGAGGGCTCCATATTTATTCCATAGTTGGAACCCACGGGTCCATTAGTGTGTTTAGATGCATACGAGGTATCTAAAAACTAGTTTTGCTATATTCTAAGAGTGATAATAAACATGCTATTGCCATAGTTTAAGCTTACTGGTCCATTAATTTCCACACATTGTATTTTTCATACAATCTGAATGAATACTACTATATTTCAAAATTGATTCTAAAACAGATAAATATTGGCGCCCTTTTAGATTATGAGTATTCACTATGGGAACTGCCGGAAGATAGCATTGAGAGGACAAGAATTAAACATGAGGTCCACACCAGAAGTGCACGTAGGCTTGAAGAGCTTTGCTTCAAAAATGGCAGAATATATATCAAGCTTCGTCAACATATAGGTCAACTGGGAGGGCCTCCTTTTTCTCATGGATATCTGTGATGGATGTTTGGAAATCACTTTCTTATTTAAAGATTGGATTTATTATTGAGCTAAACGGCGTTTTCTCATTTAGGAATATTTGGTACCTCAAGAATACATCAATACATTGAGGGAGTCAATGTTGAATAGATGTCCGACGTCTTCCTACGATCAAGTGTGCCAGGTTGTCAAGAAAGAGCTTGGTGGCCCACCTGAAGAAGTATGTATATCTGTCGTATATCTTTTTCAAAGATGTCTTTATATGTCACCTAGGCGTCAAGTTTAATGTTTTCTTTTATAATCTCACTATAGTATCTTATAATTGTTCTACTTATTTCATGTCATAAAATTGAGTCTAGTGTTTCCTTGTACAGATATTTGCAAGTGCTTCTCTTGCTCAGGTTCATGTTGCTCGAACTCATTGGATTTTGGGATCAAAACGCATTGGATCACCACACTTTAAAACCAAGGGTACATTTAATGTGCTTGTTGCTTTGGTCTATGCAAGACTTTTTACATGTTACATATGTATATTTATATGTATATTTATGCATGTTCTTCTGATATGGTAGGCTGTGCATTTCAGAGATTTATATAGTTAATCAAGCTACTATGATGGTTATCAGGAACTAGATTTCTTAAATGAGGCGAACAACAGCATAAAATGTATGGATAACTTTCAAAGGTTATCTCCTCATTGTACCATCCGTAAAAAACGGACCTCCGAAATCCGACCCGGATTGCAAAAACCGGACCCTTATCAATTAAATAAAAATAAGGCTTTTCATTATTTTATTATATAATTAATCGTCAAGATTTGTGTTGGATTAAAAAAACGGAATAGAGGTGGAAGTTTATAAGCGAAACTCGTTGAACTTGGTTAATAGTTATAAAGGAAATAATCAACTATGTTAAAATTGGTGGTTAAAACAAGTGTTAACCAAAATATCAAAGTTACAAGTTAAGGGGTTGTTTTTATAATTAAGGGAAACTATGAAATAAAACAAGTTAACTAACTAGGTTAGTATGCCCAATTAGCTCAGTTAATTATTGTTATATGGAGTTAACTAACTAGGATGGTTTGTTGGTTAGTTTATAAAGGTAACATGCAAACTGAGTTAGTGTTAACAGTTAGGCATGTTAGCAGTTTATTAAACTTGAGGGATCAAACTACAAATATTGATAACTTAAAAATGAGAAATAAAAAGGCAAAAAATCTAGGAACACGAATCGAACTCGGGCACAGCCACATCAACAACCAGCGAACAAACCACTGGGCCACCTCTTCTTGTTGTAACATAACTCGGTGCACCATATATTTGAACACACCATGCAGAAACGAACCATCTTCCTCACATAACTACCTAAATCGTGAAACTGAAAACCATGAAACCGTCAGTTTTAATGCCCAATTAAACTCGATTTCGACACTAATCGTTATGTAACTTCAGAGAATTTATGAGATTAGCCACCTAAGCATCGGTTAGCATCAAAAAACCTATAAGTTTGGATTCGAACTTAATCACCATTAAACCTTTTTCAAGAACCTTATTTGTTCTCTGGATCAAACCATGCAAAACCCCCATTGGAATTTCTCCATTTCATCACCTCTACATCGCGAATTTAATCGAAGAACATTTTAGGGCTTGTAACTTGTGCGGACGATATCTCCTTCAATTCACAACCTTTTCAGGTGATTCCAAAGCCCAACTTGCTTATTTTTTCGTGCTCTACAAAAGCCCTCTATCAATTTCAGTGATAGAAAGCTAATTTATCCGAATCTAATTTTAGTTGAAATTAGGGTTCTTCATGCATAGAATTTGGGGCTTTTAGATTTAGACTTGTGTTTGATGAAATTGAAAGTATTATATTGTTATATATCATACTAGTATATTGTGTGTAAATTTTGGGATTTTTTTTAGATATCAATTGGAGTTTTGGTGAATTATTTATGTTTATTTGTTAAGTAAATCAAATAAAAATACAAGATAATCTTAAGTAAACTCAATAAATATTTTTATTTGTTTTTTAGGTTATATCAACACTAGGAAACTTCTATATAATTTTTCCTTAATTTTGAGAATTCATGAATTCAATTTGGATTTATACATGTTTTAATTATTTAAAATACTTGTTTGTGTCAAATAAATTCTATAAATATTTTTACTGATTTTTTATAGATTCTATAATTGTTTTGTGACTCTTATATAAATTTTCTATAATTTTAGATAATTATCTTATCAATGAATTAATCGATCTTCTATTAAGTAAATAAAATTTATTATTTTAAATTAAATCATGTGATAACCATGAAATCTATAAATTATGAGCCCGGGGTCTCATCGGAAGCAGCCTCTCTATTCCTACGGGGTAGAGGTAAGGCTGTCTACATCTACCCTCCTCAGACCCTATCTTAGCTTTGCTATTGGTGGGATTTACTGAGTATGATGATGATGATAACCATGAAATCTAAGGTATGATTTCGTTAGATAAATTCTATTAATTAATCAAAATTGGTAGCATTTAACGATTATGATAACATGCTAAATTGATTATTACTATATAATTAATCATGACTTTTTATATAAGTATCGATTTATCTATTATATTGAATAATCTTTTAAGCCCCAAATAGGAGAACCCAACTTTCTAAAACTTATAAATTGTCCTTTCATTTAGTATTCCGTTTATTTAAAATCTTGGTTATATTTATTCTAGGGTGATTTAGTCAATTGTTATACCTCGTGTACTCGTGCGGTAATTCTCGTGGATTAACTCTTCGTAACCTGTGAGTAATCTTTTCCATTTCTCCCTTTTTAACTTTTCAAATTTTGGGGTGCATCATGTTACACTTTGTTATTGACTTAACATGCTATGATCAAGTGTTATTATGTGAATGTCTTATGTGTATTATTATTCTATATGCTATCCGATGTCAAGTCTATTGTATGCTATTGTGTCTAGTGGATCCACGACTGACTAGGTTCCCCACGGCCATGGGTTGTAGCCTGGTATCGCCAACGGTATTAGACTCGCTCCTCGGGGCTTGAGCCTAATGCACGCTATTGTCAGGAGTCTATTTATTTTGGTTGTTTGTGTTGTTGTTTGATTGTATATTCTTGTTTGGTAAATTTGGATTTATGGATATGTTGACTATGTTGATGATATGGGACAATTTTCATACTAACCTTGAGGTGCATGTTAAAAATATTTAAAAAAAAATATAAAACTATTTTCTATAAAAGGAGGAAATTATTCACCAACATATTTGTTAACCAAAAAAATATATTTTTCTAACGTGGTACAGGTTTTCAAGGTTGTTAACCTTCTGGGGTAGCCCAGTTGGCCAGCCTCACCCACCCTCTCCCTAGAGGTCCCGGGTTCGAATCTTGGTGTCCGCAACCCACGGCCAAGCTCTTCGCTCTCGGTTGGGTATTCACCCCCAGGCAGCCATGGGGCTAAGCTAGCTTGTGGAGTGTGATCACAATTTAAATGGACATACTTTAAATATCGTAACAATGATTAGTTGTCAAGAGCTATGGACAATCATCATGCCCCGTATCTTTTCGCTGTGAGTCAGGGTGTGACACTCATATTACATAATATGTTTATGCACATGCTGTGTATTGGAACCTTAGTACCTCAAAGTAGTTGACCATGATTTAAAGAGCATTCTAAAACTTGGAATCAACCCACATGACATTGCAAGGCTAGTTAGTTCTTTTTATTTTTATTTTTTCTGAATTGCCTCTTATTTTCTTTTTTTGCTTTGTACGTTATTGATTTTTGGCAACCAATATCCAATGTATGTTTCATGCTTGATTTTTGTTTTACATGATATAGGTGAGTAGAACATTTGCTGAGATGATGTTTAAACATGGATTTGTGCATTGTGACCCACATGCTGCCAACTTGCTAGTTCGCACATTGCCTTCTAGTAAAAGTGGCATTTTTGGTATGACATTTAAATAAGACACTTGAAATCATATGTTTTTTTATACCATGTTTTTCTTACCTAAAATATTTTGAATACATATATAAGACCCATATGACTTTTATATATCAAAATTATATTTATAAGAAATACTAACGTTTACAAAATCCGCTGCTTTTGAAAGTCAATCGTCATTCCCCGACCTACATTTGAGACCTGCCAAATCAAGCATAATTAAAATAATACATGTAATCCCTATTTATAGTGTTACACATTTAACATAAGGAAACCATGTAATTACGTCATCTTATAAATGTATCCTAAATGCTTGGGCTATGAAGCACGAGGACGGCTATGAGCCTCTAGTACCCGTCCCAGGGACGGAAACGCCGCGGGGACGGCTGGGGATGTTTCCAAAACGTATCCTGAAATCAGGGGACGGCAACCAAACGTTTCGGGGACGGCAACCAAACGTATCCATTGTTGCCGGATTATCTCGCCGGAGAAACCGCAGCTCTGGTAATTCTGCGACTAAAAAATCTCACCGGAATTGTAGTTCTGTATTGGTAAGCAGCCACAAATGTTGGAAGATGAGAAAGAGAGGGTCGGTGCTCTCATTTTTGTAGGGTTTTTTTAATAAATTGTCTTTTTGTCACTTTATACCCTCTGGTTTTCTTTTATTACACTCTTAGCACTAACTTTTAAGGAAGAGTTTAGTAAAAAGTTTGCTTCTTTTTCATTTAACCCCTCTATCTTGACTAGTTTACATTTGGTCCCTAAACTTTTAAGTTTATAAAAATAGCACAAAGTTTAAGATCGTACCACATTATATGGACTTTGTTTAATATATTTTTATTTTTTTATATTTTTTTGTTGTACCCGTATCTTGGATTTTTCAGTTTTTCAGTTTTGCCGTTCCCCGTACCCGTTCCCGTGCTACATAGTGCTTGGGCCAAGGTATAGGCACAGTCACATAGATGCTTATCTGGTATGGAGGTAATTCAATTCGGCCAGTGTGTGTGTGTATATGTGTTGATTTTTCCTTCTGAAGCTCGTGAGATTTATTGCTAATGTATTGAGATGACAGGAAACATACATAATGGTTTGACTTTTGAGATTGTTGAACATCTAGACTTTAGTCTGAATATATATATTGAGGTTTCTACTTTCTAGTGTTGGAAAATGGATAATCAGGATAATCTTCAGAATGTTTGTGTTTTAGAAAGTCAAAGTAAAAAGTCAAAATGTATGAAACGTTTTGTCTGTTGTGTCCGTTGGTTTAGGGTTGTGTCGGTTGTTTAACGGCTATTTAACTGTCAAAACCGTAGCGTATAAATACCCTCATATGTAACTTATTTGTGTGTGGAATAGAATATATTTCTTTCTTTAATTGATATTTAATATATAAACAATCCAAAGGGGCCTGTTATCTAGTCTAATTAGGATTCAGGATTTAGGAATAAGGAATAATTTGCATCCTGTGTATGATGGGGGATTAACCAAGTAATTAGGCTGGCAGAAATTTTGTTTGATAGGTTCCGGGAGAGATGGACGACCTCTCGAAAGTCGGCAAACTACTTTCTTTGTATTTGTTAATTATTTTTTTCTTTAAAAAATTATCTGACACCGTTTTGTATATACGTAGGAAGAAGAAACCACAATTGGTACTGCTGGACCATGGTCTGTACAAGCAACTTGACATTTCCATGAGGACCAACTATGCTGCTCTCTGGAAGGTGATCCTTCCTTTTTCTTAAACGAACTTTTCTCTTTATACCATCTTAACAACTGAACAGGCTTTAGTATTGGCTGATGCCAAAGGAATTTAAGGAAAAGTGCATGAAATTTGGCGCAGGGGAGGATCTGTATGCATTATTTGCAAGGATTCTTACAATGAGACCTTGGAATAGGGTTATTAATCCTGCCGTTGACCATCTTGCCATACAAGGCAATGCCATTGATCACTCTGAACTTCAGGTGACCCACCCTTCATAATATTTTCTTGAATCATTTTGGCTTTTGCACCTTGACTGATGCCTTGTTTTGCAGATGTATGCTTCTCAATACTTTCCTCAAATCACAGAGCTTCCGCATAAACTGCCGCGTGTCATCATCTTGATGTTAAAGACCAATGATTGCTTGCGTGCTGTAAATAACGCTTTGGTATCTCCTCTTTTACCCAATTTAATAATGTCACGTTACCATATATAATTTGGAACTAAGTAGAAATGAGGTTTAGTATTGTTCATAATCATAGGATGAGTTTCTTCGGAGGCATTGATTGAGGAGAAGTTATCACATGCCACTTCCCTCTTTACTTATCTATTTGTCTGCTTTCAGCAGATTTCTTTGGAAGCGCGGTTTCTCACAATGCAGGTTTCATTGTGGATCTGTTAGATCCACACATGCATGTTTAATTAGTACTTTCTTTTTTTGAATTATGTTTTTTAGGTGCTAAAAGAAAAAGACGGTTCCTTTTATGCATTTTAAAAATTCGTAATCTCCTTAGTTCATCGCTCCCCCTCCCCTTCATCTCTGCATCCTCGTCGATTTGATTTTCCGTACTTCTACTTCGCACAGGCTAAATGATGTTGTATTAAATTGAATTCTTGAGAAATTGTTGATACTGTATCCTAAGAAAGGTGTTATATATACCTAGGGCTTTAATCCTAACTGAAATTGTTAATGATTTAGCAAGAATCAAGTGTTAGGGTTAGTATGCACATGTATGCATAAGTGGGTTTTAATGAAAAGATTGAATCCAATGCAATTAACTCTTGATAAAAACATATACACCTCTAAATGGACCTCCAGCATAGACAGGCTAATACCCCGGGTTTGAATAAATGTCCTGTGCACAAATAAATAACGCCCTAGATATGTCCTGTTACATTAAAAACAGAAAGACTTGGCATTTTTAGAACCTATCTCAAACATAATTCATTCGTCGGGCAGAATAGAACAGAAAGATGAAATAAGCCAAGTAGGACGAGTAACTTTTGCTTGATAATTGATCTTATTGTCATCGTATGGATTGGAATCAAATATATTTCATATCTTATTCATTTATATCATCGCATGGAATTAAATTGATCTTCCAAATTCATTTAGATAAGGATACGTGAAGCCAGGGATTCCACCTACTCTATGAGTGGGGATTCCACTGGGTTTGTTTGTTTGTTTATGCGTGAAGCCACCTAGAGGATTTGTAGAGTAGTAACAATACTGAACAGAATTCAGCCTATGCTTATTAAAAACACATAAACGTAAATAAAGGCCAATAGGATTAACTTTCTATCAGCTTCCATTTATGCTTGACATATTCACTTATGCTATCTTTTCTTTCCGTGAATTTGCAGGGCTTGTTGATTCGCTATTTTCTGCATATACAAAGTAACAAAGTATGAAAGGGGTAATGGTGTTTTCTCATTGATGTTTTTCCATTAATGTTTTGTAACATTTTGGTTTTAATTCAGAAAGCAGGAACAAGCTTTGACATTACCCACCCATGGAAGGTGGATCCTAGGGTCCTAGAAAAACTCAAAGGATCTTTTTTTTCATTCAATTGTGACTATGAAACCTTACAAACAGTGTCACGTATTTCAAACCTTCATCAAAGACTGCTATGACGACAAAAAACATTCACATTTGGCCCGAATGTAGATATTCAGTTATATTTGGGCTTAGAAGATGTTTACGCCATATCAATGATCCCAGTTGATGGGAAAGCAGTTATTTGTGATGATATATCTGTTGAGGTGCTTTGCAATGATATGCTTGGAGCTTATAAACTTTGTCCAGGAAAAATAATACAAGTGTCTAAGCTTTGGCTGAGAGAAAAAATTGAAGAAGTTCCAAAAGACCTAACAGAGCTGAAGCTTCTTCATCATGTACGGGCGTATCTACTTTACGTCATTGGAACTAAGATTCTTCCCAACAGTGACAATTCTCGCTTTTTCCCTGTCTACTGTTTACAATTCTTAAAAGATGTGAATCCTAAAGCTTTAAATAGTGTTGCATGGGGTGCTGCTGCTCATTGCCTTTTCTGGCCTCTTCATGTTCTTCTTTCTCGGGATTCTAGACATGTATGCACTGATAGATTCATGATCACCAAAGGAGGCGATGGGAGAATCATCTTCATAAACAATATTTCTTCTGGTATCACCAAAGGAGGTGAAATTACCAGTTTGGTAAGACGGTTCGTCATCCTTGTTTTGGGTACCTTCCTCCACCCTTTCCGTGTGGTTGTCTACACATGCAAAGTATAAAAATGTCAAATATGCTTGCAAATATCTTAGATGCATTTGACCGATAAAAAATGTATTTATATGAATGTTAGCAGCATCATCATCTTCATAAAAAATGGGATTGTTTTGGTCGGGTTCAAGTGGAAGTGCAAAAGCAGAACTGGTGTCCCTAATACAAAAGGTTTCTAGATGCCTCTCTTCCCACATTTTTATGTAATTTGCATATCTTTGGCAGTAATTTCTCTGCGTTGTTCCCCTAGACGCCTTTCTTTTCAGTTGTTCCTGCTCAGCCACTTCTTGTAGATTTATGATTGCAAGCTGTCGGGGGGCCCTTTCCGGCTCATGATACTGTAATTTATCAAAGTTGATCAAAACCACCCGCGAAAAAAAGATTCTTTGACTCATATATTCCAGGTAATCCTCATACGGCGCAAAAAAAGACTTATGGTCGGACAAGGCAAACGAACGAATAACAAGTCTAGTTTGAAGAATAAGTTGGGGGATATAGTCTGGACACCGTATGAGGATTACCTGACATATAAGAGTCAAAGAATCTTTTTTAGTGGGTGGTTTTGATCAACTTTGATAAATTACAGTATCATGAGCCGGAAAGGGCCCCCCGACAGCTCACAATCATAAATCTACAAGAAGTGGCTGAGCAGTAACAACTGAAAAGGAAGACGTCTACGGGAACAACGCAGAGAAATTACTGCCAAAGATATGCAAATTACATAAAAATGTGGGAAGAGAGGTATCTAGAAACCTTTTGTATTAGGGACACCAGTTCTGCTTTTGCACTTCCACTTGAACCCGACCAAAACAATCCCATTGTTTATGAAGATGATGTTGATGGTAATATTCGTATAAATACATTTCTTATCGATCAAACGCATCTAAGATATTTGCAAGCATATTTGACATTTTTATACTTTGCATGTGTAGACAACCACACGGAAAGGGTGGAGGAAGGTACCCAAAACAAGGATGACGAACCGTCTTACCAAACCGGTAATTTTGCCTCCTTTGGTGATACAAGAAGAAAGATTGTTTATGAAGATGATTCCCCCATCGCCTCCTTTGATGATCATGAATCTATCAGTGCATACCTGTCCAGAATCCCGTGAAAGAAGAACACGAAGAGGCTAGAAAAGGCAATGGGCAGCAGCACCCCATGCAACACAATTTAAAGCTTTAGGATTCACATATTTTAAGAATTGTAACCAGTAGATAGGAAAAAAGCGAGAATTATCACTGTTGGGAAGAATCTTAGTTCCAATGACGTAAAGTAGATACGCCCGTACATGATGAAGAAGCTTCAGCTTTGTTAGGCCTTTTAGAACTTCTTCAAATTTTTCTCTCAGCCAAAGCTTAGACACTTGCATTATTTTTCCTGGACAAAGTTTATAAGCTCCAATCATATCATTGCAAAGCATCTCAGCAGATTTATCATCACAAATAACTGCTTTCCCATCAACTTGGATCATTGATATGGCGTAAACATCTTGTAAGCCAAAATATAACTGAATATTCCGTTCGGGCCAAATGTGAATGTTTTTTTGTCGTTGTCATAGCAGTCTTTGATGAAGGTTTGAAATACATGACATTGTATGTAAGGTTTCATAGTCGCAATTGAATGAAAAAAAGATCCTTTGAGTTTTTCTAGGACCCTAGGACCCACCTTTCATGGGTGGGTAATGTCAAAGCTTGTTCCTGCGCTTTCTGAATTAAAACCAAAATGTTACAAAACACTAATGGAAAAACATCAATGAGAAAACACCATTACCCATTTCATAGTTTGTTAGTTTGTATATGCAGAAAATAGTGAATCAACAAGCCCTGCAAATTCACAGAAAGAAAAGGTAGCATAAGTCGATATGTCAAGCATAAATGGAAGCCGATAGAAGGTTAATCCTATTGGCCTTTATTTACGTTTATGTGTTTTTAATAAGCATACGTTGAATTCTGTTAGTATTGATACTACTCTACAAATCCTCTTGTGGCTTCACAAACAAACAAACAAACCTAGTGGAATCTCACTCATAGAGTAGGGTCTGGGGATGGTGAAATCCTTGGCTTCACGTATCCCTATCTAAATGAATTTGGAAGATCAATTTAATTCCATGCGATGATATAAATGAATAAGATATGAACTATATTTGATTTCAATCCATATGATGATAATAAGATCAATTATCAAGCAAAAGTTACTCGTCCTACTTGGATTATTTCATCTTTCTGTTCTATTCTGCTCGATGAATGAATGATGTTTGAGATGAGTTCTAGGGCGTTATTATTTGTGCACAGGAAGTTTGTTCAAACCCGGGGTATTAGCCAGTCTATGCTGGAGGTCCATTTAAAGGTGTATATGTTTTTATCAAGAGTTAATTGCATTGGATCAATCTTTTTATCTAAACCCACTTATGCATACATGTGCATACTAATCGTAACACTTGATTCTTGCTAAAACATTTACAATTTCAGTTAGGATTAAAGCCCTAGGCATATATAACACCTTTCTTAGGATACAGTATCAACAATTCAATTTTGGACCAATCTGTATCAACCGTCAAGTTGTGCATGACATGCTTGGTATTCCAATGGGTAACATTGATTTTTTCTCTATACCTTTAAAGCCTTTAATGGGAGAGGAGGGTGAAGAATCTTTATTAGAGCGTTGGAGATCTCAATTTGATGATAAAACCAGCATTCGTCCGAAGCCTCTGGCTTCTGTTATTCTTAGCTCTGAGGACACTGGTTTGCTTTTCAAGGTTAACTTCTTGTTGCTCTTTGTGAGCACAATGATGGTTAGTGATACGGGGGGTGCATGTACTACATCTTGCCAAGAGGAAATTATTGGTCGGATAGATGAAGATACTGAATTTCAAAATATTGACTGGTGTGGATTATTGATCCACTATTTGAAGATGTACAAGGATAGTTGGCCACCGAAAGAAAATGTGGAATACCACTTTACGGGTCCCATGACTTTCTTACAGGTAATTTCTAATTCCATTGCCATTTTCACATATGTAATTTCGTATTATTTTCATTTTCACTTGTACAAATGCTATTGTATTACTTATTATTAGTTGTTCTTTATCATAATGTGGAATACCACTTTACGGGTCCCGTAAAGTGGTATTCCACATTTTCTTTCGGTGGCCAACTATCCTTGCACATCTTCAAATAGTGGATCAATAATCCACACCAGTCAATATTTTGATATTCAGTATCTTCATCTATCCGACCAATAATTTCCTCTTGGCAAGATGTAGTACATGCACCCCCCGTATCACTAACCATCATTGTGCTCACAAAGAGCAACAAGAAGTTAACCTTGAAAAGAAAACCGGTGTCCTCAGAGCTAAGAATAACAGAAGCCAGAGGCTTCGGACGAATGCTGGTTTTATCATCAAATTGAGATCTCCAACGCTCTAATAAAGATTCTTCACCCTCCTCTCCCATTAAAGGCTTTAAAGGTATAGAGAAAAAATCAATGTTACCCATTGGAATACCAAGCATGTCATGCACAACTTGACGGTTGATACAGATTGGTCCAAAAGAAAGCTTCAGGACCAATTCAGAAGTGGCATATATAACACCTTTCTTAGGATACAATATCATTCAGCCTGTGCGAAATAGAAGTACGGAAAATCAAATCGACGAAGATGCAGGGATGAAAGGGAGGGGAAGCGATGAACTAAGGAGATTACTAATTTTTAAAATGCATAAAAGGAACCGTCCTTTTCTTTTAGCACAAAAAAATATAATTCGTAAAAAGTAAGTACTAATTAAACATGCATGTGTGGATCTAACAGGGGTTTCCTCGCTTATGAGCTTAGGGGGTAGTGCTTTCACGGTGGGTCAGACTTCTTTAAAGGCTGCTTCAGGTAAGGTGACCAAACATGAGAAAGCGTGCCTTGACAACCAACATGTGTTTATCCCATTTGCTTTTGATACTTTTGGTTTCCTGGTGCCAGAGGTTGTGGACTTACTTAGTTGAGTTCAAAGGGTCATGCATAGTAATGTTATGACTCCGAGATCTATGGACGTAGTTTTTAAAAGATTTAATTTTACTATTCAAAAAGGGGTAGCGTCGCAGCTTTTGCCCGTTTACCATCTATCTCGATGTAAATTCGTAACAATCTTTGCTTTTTAATCCGAACCCTAACTAAATTAATTAATATAAAATTTACAAAAGAAGAAAAAATATGTAAATCTTTTTATATATATTTAACAACTTTAAACGTATATAAGTCGAAATTTTGACTTATAAAAAATTAAACGAGAAGAACACATAAATAATCCGAAGTTGTTGTAGAAAATCAAAAATAATTGTTCGACCATGCTTCAATTATATCTATATGAATTTGCCCCCAGTGTAAAATTACAGTCATGCCATCGTCTTAGTTTTTTTTTTTTACAAAACTATGGTAGTGTTTTGTTTTAATAGGTTGACCCGGTGTAATTTTTGCCCCAGTTTAAAATTATAGTTTTTCCATCATTTTTTTTTTTTTTTTTTTGCAAAAGTATGACAGTGTTTTGTTTTAATTGATTGACTCGATGTAATTTTTTTTGAGAACGTCTTATGAGTAGTAGCTTGACTCGTTCACTGGTTGCTTAGAGAGCCAGATTAATATGTATAAAAATATAAATATACATGTAATTTGGGAAATATAAATAACCTACAACAATGCAATTAATTATATAATACAATGATATACGTTTCTTGTTTGAAGTAACTTATACAATTAATAAAAGAATTAACTAACAGAAAAAAGGATTTCAGATCAAAAAACCTTACAATCAATTAAGGATTAAATGATTAATTAATTAATTTTTTTTCCTGGGGGTGTACCCGCCCACCTTGGGCTGGAGGTGGGTTGTAATTCGTTGTCCCATATTTTGCATATTTAATAGGAAATTAGATTAAGGCAATTGGGTATATCACGTTTTTACGTGGGTTGTAATTCTTTGTCCCATACCCGGCCTGTTACACGTCTAGTATTTTTCTGGTAATTACCCATCGGGTATCGGCAATACCTGCGGGTATCGGGTATACCTGCGGGTATCGGGTATACCCATTAATTTGTTAAATTTACAGTTTTGCTATTTGTTTTGTTTTAATTGGTTGGCTCGGTGTAATAGTACGGACCCAAGATTTTTTTTATTGGGGTTCATTTTTTGTGTAAGGATTTTTCACAACCAAACATTATAATTTTCGGGTCAGGGCTAGGAAATAATGTAGAAGCATTTAGTGGACATGAAACCACTACATTATATGTTGGAAGTTTTATTTGGTAACCAAGTGTTAAATAAAATGGACATTCAATTTATCATTTTAAAGAAGCAAATTAGAGGGTCAATGGGTGGTTATGCTAGTTTAATTTTGATGGAAAAATATAAAATAAAAAAACAAGACATGTAAGACTTGAACTTCGGATCTATTTGTTGGAACAAAAGGGGATTTACCATCACACCATCTTTACTTTTAATACTATAGGGTCCAATTAATTTATTTTATGGGGTCCTTTAAAAATTTAACATACCTGTTCTACTATTTTATAAAAAAAGACTGGGGTACGTGGACCCCGATCCGGAACATATGGGTCCGCCCCTGTGCCTGACACTTCCTCATTGGTCAGTTATGTATTTTGCATTTAATCAAATAAGTAGCATTAATTAAGACCTAAGTAATCTCCCTAACAACTTGAAATGTATTTAGAAAATCCCAAAACTAACACACATCTTTAATTTGCATGGAAACAACATAACTAAACATGAAATCTTGGGTAAACTAAAGTTTATATAAATAGAAAATTGAATTTAAATTAATATACTTTTCGGGTAAAGGGTCGACCATCTCGACGATGACCTCGGCGACGACGAGGTTGTCGACATTGCTATTCAGAGGCCGCCTCCCTGGTGGTCTCTGTTGTCGATATCACCAAAGAGGAGACAACAACCCTAAGCCTCTACAATTATTTTTTTGACACGTGGCGGAGCGTAATTGGAAATTTTGACGGATCAAAGGCTATTTTCGCTATTTTCCCATATATATATATATGCAAGTTAACGTACAATAGGGCTTATCGTACATTACGTACGCGATAACCCCAGCCGTCAGATCTTCATCTCCCATGCGATTTCATATCTCCATGCGAACTGTACGAACTGTGCGAATTCAATCTTCAACATGCGATTTTGTCCATCTACACACCCCATGCCATTTTTCACATTACCCCATGCTAACCATTTTTTCACATGCGATATTTAATCTTTCACATGCGATTCTACACACCCCATGCCATTTTTCACATTACCCCATGCTAGCCATTTTTTCACATGCGATATTCAATCTTCCACATGCGATTCTACACACCCCATGCCATTTTTCACATTACCCCATGCTAGCCATTTTTTCACATGCTATATTCAATCTTCCACATGCGATTCTACACACCCCATACCATTTTTCACATTACCCCATGCTAACCATTTTTTCACATGCGATTTCATTTGCAAGGGATTTCAAACATGCGATTTCATTGCATTTTCAAGCCATGCGATTTCATTTGCCTTTTTATAACATGCGAAGATTGAATTCGCACCAGATCCGCACCAGATCGAACGACTGGGATGATCGCGTACGTATCGTACGATAAGCCCTATTGTACAGTACACTTTCTCTCTCTCTCTCTATATATATATATATATGAAGATATACATTACACATCCCAACCCCAACCAATTGTACACAACCCCCCCAACCGTCTCAGATGGAACCGGTGGTAGCCGTGGTGGTTTCTACGATCATTGTTTTAGTTGTTGTGTTTGGTATCATAATGTGTGTGAAAATTTGTTCCGACACAAGAAAGTCCCCACCGTCCTTGTCTCCGCCTCCATCTCTGTCGCCGCCGGTGCCTCCGTCTCCGTCTCTATTTCCTCCTCTTTCACCTATAGGTTTTGATGAAGAAAGGGGATATTTTTATAAACAACGATAGAGTCTTTTGGATTTTTTCCAGAACGATGGCGGATGGTCGGTATGAGGAGTGGAGGTGGCGGTGGTGGTCGTTTTGTGAATGCAGGTGATGAGGAAACAGTTAAACACAATGCGGAAGCTTGATCGTTGACTGTGTTCGGTTCTTCGCTAAGCTAGATCGCCATCCGTGACTTCAAAATCATTACCTAGATTTCATAAATCATCAAATTGAACCCGAAGGCCCAAAACAACAAAATCAACATTTTGCCAAATAGCCCGCCGTAAGCTACGGCTGTGTGGCCGTAGTTTACGACCAAACTAATCACACGAAATAGTCAATGTCTGTCGTAGCCTACGGCTGGCGTACCGACAGGGTGAGATGAACGCCTAGGCTATGACAATTCATCTGGGTTATATCGTCATGACTGATAAACCAGATGACTAGGTAACTCATCTGGGTTATGCCTACTGATAACGCAGATGACCAGGTAACTCGTCTAGGTTATGCCTCAATAACTTAACTGATAACCCAGACATAGATTTAACAAGTCTGGGTTACAGAACTTGACCATTTTTGTCCCTTTTAGTAAAAGCTGCGTAACTTCTCCGATATTTATCCGTTTAGCTTGAAACTTGTTTCTAAATGACCGTAATACATTTGTCTACATTATTAACCCAAAATCCTCAACCCAGATTCATAACTTTTATAAATTACGCAACCGTTACCCGGTTTATGCGCATTTTCATTTTGACCCGTTATAGATTTAAGCACTTAAGCTTAAATTATCCGCATCTCTTCATATCTCCTATTCCAACTTTATGACCTTCATTCATCTATCATCACAACTTCAGTTGTGATGGGTTATCATAGGATAATCATTATACACGATTATACCCTCAAATTTGACACTTTTACGAAAATGACCCATTATGTAGCATTAAGCCAAAATGGTTTAAGCCTTCCACTTTAAACTACCGGAAAGATTAACCAAATTATAAAGCTCATATTTAAGCTACCCTTAAAGGACGTTTGCCCGGTTTATCATTCGAGGGCGTTTTGGTCATTTTTAGTCCTTTTAGCCATGAAGGACATTTAAAAGCTTGTTTTGACCAAGTGGGCACTTTTAACCCATATTCTATTTATTGTGTTCCTAATAACATAATATCTCCAATTTAAATTACTAGATATACCTCACTTTAGGTAAGCCAATGTCCACCCATGACTCGTTTAATTCTCATCGGACCCTAAGTCCTCATTGAGAGTTTAACCCATTACACATACCTGGCTCGGGTCAAAGAATTGACCCGTTTTAATACCTTGCATTATTAGTTGCTAATTAAAAGAAATGAAAGCCATACGCTATTCTTCCTATGAGCACAAAACTCGACAAGCAACCATTAATCATTATTGTCAATGGTGATAACATCACCATCCCCTCTTTTATCAACATAATATGTGTAGTCAACTAGGTTAAGCATTCAGGAGTGCATGAGTCGTTGACTACAGTAGATGGGACCGCAGTCAAAACCAAAGATTCAGCAGCAACTGGCGTGATTGGGTCAAGTGATACTTGTGCACTAGGTTGTTGGGTTACAACAGGAACATCTGGTTTCTTGTGCAGGAATCTCGTGAACGCTAAGAATTAATAGTTAAAAATCAAGAAAATAAAAAACAAAAGAACAAACGGGCCAAACAAATTAATAGAAAATGTTTGTAATAAAAAATGACAAGACATGAGATGATAATGGCATTAAGATAGGATGACTAAAAAAATGAAATAGGAACATCGGTTTTAACTTCTAAGAGTTAAGCGACGAATCCAAATCAAACAACCGTAGGGTATCAAAGAGTATATTATAGGTACAAACCGAATGCTCTCGGAATGGCAGTCTAGAGATTTATCTTGAATGAATGGAATAGTAGTAGGTTAATTGTACCAACAGCAAAGACATTAATAAAAATTATCATCCTTTCTTCTATATGGACCAACAGCAAAGCCAGGGTAATACCCCGGGTATTAGTCTAGTATATGTAAATTTTGTAAGCTACTTGATGTAGGGAAACAAACCAATTCCATGAAAATTTCAACTTTTCCTTTCTTATTATTTGCCATTAAATTCCCTTTCCCCTAAATGGTATAAATATTTTGCAATTATCATCCTTTCTTATAAATGTTATAATATTTTGCAATTATCATCCTTTCTTCTATATGGACCAACAACATAGCCATGGTAATACCCCGGGTATTAGTATAGTAGCATATATATATATATATGTGTATGTATGTTCAGTTTGTAAGCTACTTGTTGTAGGGAAACAAACCAATTCCATGAAAATTTCAACTTTTCCTTTCTTCTTGTTTGCCATTAAATTCCCTTTCCTCTAAATGGTATAAATATTTAGCAATTAGCATCCTTTCTTCTATATGGACCAACAACATAGCCAGGGTAATACCCCGGGTATTAGTATAGTAGCATATATATATATATATATATATATATATATATATATATATATATGTATGTTCAGTTTGTAAGCTACTTGTCGTAGAGAAACAAACCAATTCCATGAAAATTTCAACTTTTCCTTTCTTCTTGTTTGCCATTAAATTCCCTTTCTTCTAAATGATATAAATACTTTGCAATTATCATCCTTTCTTCTAAATGTTATAATATTTTGCAATTATCATCCTTTCTTTTATATGAACCAACAGCATAGCCAGGGTAATACCCCGGGTTAGGGGTGTGCATGTGTCGGTTTGGGTCGGTTTTGACCAAAAACCATAACCATAATCGCGATGTCGGTTATTGGATAACCATAACCGTAACCGATCGGTTATGGTGGTTATGGTTATTTGGTTTTGATGGTTATAGCGGGTCGGTTATGGGTGGTTATCCGTGTATTTAGCTTAGCTAAAAATAACGTTTTTTAACATGGAATAAATTGTTGTTGCATATTTGTATATATTAGTATATTACATAGTATTAAAGAATACATATAATCTATAATATTAATACCAGTTATTATCGAATATTCAAATAAAGTGATATGATACATTCCATAAATTCAAATAAACATTCAACTAAAACCACAAAGTGATATGAAAAACCCATAAGTACTAAAAATCTTCAGTAAAAAACACCAAATATTAAAAATATGGTGAAAAGTCCTAAATCCTAGTATCCTACAAAGATTTATTACATCTCGGTTCGGTTCGGTTATGGTGGGTATGGAAAAAATGATAACCATAACCGACCCGCTACTTTCGGTTTTCAAAAAAATCATTAACGGACCCACCGGTTTTTTCGGTTCGGTTTTGTCGGTTAATTCGGTTATGGTTCGTTAATTCGGTTTTTTGCACACCCTACCCCGGGTATTAGTATAGTAACATATATATAGGAGAAGGATCCGTTAGGAACCACCCTTTATTGCGAGAACCAATGTGAACACAACCAAAAAAGACCTAAAAATATCTAAAAAACACCCAAATTTTTTTTTACCATTTTTTTTTGGAAAAATCACTATATTTCGTCAATAATAAAAAAAAATAAAAAAAAATTAAAAATCGAGTTACGGTTATCCATTCACATGTGCATTTGTATCATTTCTTTGACAAATTCCGTAATTCATTACAATAATCAGACAATTGCACTTTCATTTACACTACCATTCATTATACACTACTTTTTACATTAACAATAATAGAAATGCACATGTGCATCTATATGTATGAACTTGTTATAACATTAACAACACTAGAAATGCACATGTGCATCTATATATATGAACATGTTATAACGTGTTTTAGTACACCACTTTAAATACACATTCTCTTTCATCTATCATACCATCCATACTACACTGCCATTACCTCCTACCATCCGTAATACAATACCAATGCTTTTTACCATCCATAATACAATATTATTACCAATATTTCACTTTATTATATGTACATCAACACCCTTTATACAATCCAAACAACATATTTCATCATAAAGTGACAAATATAATCAAACCATCAACCACTAGATATAACTAACCAAAACACATGTATATGGGCCTACTTCATCATTTAAAATCACAAACTTTTTGTACTAAAACACCTTATTTCATGTTGATACATATAGATGCACATGTGCATTTCTAATATTGGTAATGTAAAAAGTGGTGTATTACATATGGTAGTGTAAATGAAAGTGCATTTTTCTACTACTGGTAATATATTATGGAATTTGTCCAAGAAATAATACATATGCACATGTGCATCCATAACTGTTACTCGAAAAAAACGTTTTTTTTTGTAACAAAATATAGAGATTTTTATTAGAAAAATATTAAAAAAAATTGTGGGTTTTTTGGATTTTTAGGTATTTTTTTGTGTTCACATTGGTTCTCGCGGTTCTCTCAATAAGGGTGGTTCTCAAATGAACCTTATATATATATATAGTGTGAGGTTCATTGGGGAACACTAAAAAAGTGGGGAACAGTGGGGAACCGACTCAAACGAACTCCGATTGGACTCATTCCAGCGGCGTTGGAACCGTCTCGTCGAACCCTAACTATGATCTCTTAACCCTAAACCCTAAATCATAACCCCTAAACCCTAAATTTATTAGGGTTTGGCTTTTAGGGGTTAGCTTTAGGGTTTAACCTTAGGGTTTAGCTTTAGGGTTTAGAGTTTAGCTTTAGGGTTTAGGGTTTAGCTTTAGGGTTTAGCTATAGGGTTTAGCTTTAGGTTTAGCCTTTAGGGTTTAGCTTTTAGGATTTATAGTTTAGATTTTACGGTTTAGCTTAGGTTTTAGTCTTATTTTTTAGCTTTTAGGGTTTAGAGTTTAGGAGTTAGGGTTTAGGGTTAAGAGATCTTAGTTAGGGTTCGACGAGCCGGTTCCAACGCCGCTGGAATGAGTCCAATCGGAGTTCGTTTGAGTCGGTTCCCCGCTGTTCCCCATTTTTTTAGTGTTCCCGAATGAACCTTCCCCTATATATATATATATATATATATATATATATATATTAGGATTAGGTTCAAACGTGAACAATTTCTCCAGCGTGAACTGCGTGAACTGATCTTGGCCGTTGATTTATATGATCTTAAGTTTTAAATGAGTGTCATGATGGTAATTAGTTGGTTAATTTTTTTCATTTAATTAAATACAAAAAGGGTATAACCGTAATTACGCAATCAAAATAATTCAAAAAAAGAAACCTAAATTCTTTCCATTATATTAAAATCTAATCACACAAATATCCAAACACACAAACAAACACATTTTGCAGATCTAGAGAGAGGGTCGTAGGGAGAGAGAAAGAAAGGACCGTCGGCCATGGTGGTGGTCGACGACGGCCATGGCGGCGCGTGGCGGTCAACAGCGGCAACAACAACGACGCAGGGGGTAGCAGGTAGAACGGCGGAGATAGCTTAGCGAGTGGGGTGGCGGCTGTTTGTGTGGGAGACAGAGGGGCAGTGGGTGCTCGGTGGTGCTGTGATTGTGATGGATGACGACAGGGGTGAAGTGGCTCGCGGCGGAGAGGAGTGCCGACAGCGGCGGCGAGGTTTTAGGGTATCGACGAACTCCGACAACCCGTGATAACACCAGATCTGTAAGTTTTCAACTCATTTTTTCGTTTCGAAACCATTCCGGATGGTGTTCTTCGCAGATCCATTTAAACCGATTTCTTAGGTCGTTTTATTGTTCTTCGCAGATCCATTTTAAACCGATTACTTGTGGATTTCGATTATTCAGTTTTAGAAAACGTTTCTTTTTTCTTACATTCTGATTTTAACCTAATTGTTAGTTGAAACATTAAGGTTGCAATGCCTGTTGGGAACTATACTACATCCAGCATGAAATTCAGGTACTAGTCTATTTCTAAGTAGAACTACAGTTTTGATGTGTTATTTGAATGGACTATAACTATACACCGTCATTATTAGATGTGCCATTAGTTTTTTCACTGCTTTAAGGCGATGTACACATGTGTATTCTGATTTTGCTTGTTTTTAAGGCGTTGTACACATGTGTATTCTGATTTTTGCTCTGGTTTTAAGGCGCTGTACACATGTGTATTCTGATTTTGCTCTGTTTTTAAGGCGCTGTACACATGTGTATTCTGATTTTTGCTATGTTTTTAATGCGATGTACACATGTGTATAACGTCTGTTTTTGTGATATCTCATATTTTTTTTGTGTATTGAATGTGTAAAGTTGTTGATGTACACTTGTGAATTATGCAAAGTACTAATTGCTGAGTTTTTTGTGTTATTATAGGAGACGTCGTAAACGAGGAAAGTGGAGATGGAAGGTCGATAAGGATGATTCACGTATGAGGTCGATAAGGATGATTCACGTATGTTTGTTTGCTTGGTCGATAAGGATGATTCAGCATACAACGCGGCGAATAGTTGTAAAAGACTATATCTTTTTTATTTTTCCTATTATGTTGCGTTTATTGTTTTCACGAAACTGGAACTTGTAATTGTATGTTTTTTTTCGTTTGGCAAACATTATGGAAATTGTTATTTGCTTAATATAAAATAGGTTTACAAGTTTTGTTTATATGTATGTAGCTAATTACACATATGTACCATGCTGAGTACACATGTGTACTGTTCAATTCATATCAAAGTACACATGTGTATACCGTTGAAATATGAAGGTTACGTGAATCTTAAAAATCATAATCCGAATTCTGGTGGTGAAATCTAAAAAATAAAAATGAAATAAAAGATAATGTAGATAATGAATTTAAAATAGGAAAGATGTAACTTAATTCAATTATTAAAATAATGATTTAAATATAATTTTTTTTATAATTACAATCATACCCTTAACAACTAAAAAGGAAATCAATGGTCCAGATCAGTTCACGCATGGGATTAGGTTCACGCTGGAACCCTACCCTATATATATATATATATATATATATATATATATATATATGTCCAATTTGTAAGCTACTTGTTGTAAGGAAACAAACCAATTCCATGAAAATTTCAACTTTTCCTTTCTTCTTGTTTGTCATTAAATCCCCTTTCTTCTAAATGGTATAAATATTTTGCAATTATCATCCTTTCTACTATATGGACCACTAGCACAGCCAGGGTAATACCGGCTGGTGGTCCATATATATATATAGGTAGAGGATCCTGTACATTAATCTAAAAGTGTGAGAAGGGTGAGAAATATTGTGGTGATGACATGTGTCCTCAATCTAAATTAATTCAAAAGGGTAAACAAGTAATTTTCTTATTGATTTAATTAATTGATAACCTTCCATAACCGCCACCCTTAATTATAGGAATACGAATTAAGAATTAATCTACGAATTTGTGTCATCTCGTTCAGAATTGTATAGTGTTATATATTTTTATATAGTGTCATATAGTGTTACATAGTGTTATATGGTGTTATATAGTGTTTTTTGGTGTTATATAGTGTTATATGATGGATGTATAGTGTTATATGGTGTTATATGGTATTATATGGTGTTATAGTGTTATATTTGTCTAATAGCATGTCTATGATAGATGTATCGTGTTATATATTGTTATATAGTGTTACATAGTGTTATATGGTGTTACATAGTATTATACGGTGTTATATGGTGTTATATAGTGTTATATGATGGATGTATAGTGTTATATATTTCTTGTAGCAGTTACATATTTCTGGATTGATTTAATTAATTGATAACCTTCCATAACCGCCACCCTTAATTATAGGAATACGAATTAATCTATGAATTTGTGTCATCTCGTTCAGAATTGTATAGTGTTATATATTTTTATATAGTGTCATATAGTGTTACATAGTGTTATATGGTGTTATATAGTGTTTTTTGGTGTTATATAGTGTTATATGATGGATGTATAGTGTTATATGGTGTTATATGGTATTATATGGTGTTATAGTGTTATATTTGTCTAATAGCATGTCTATGATAGATGTATAGTGTTATATATTGTTATATAGTGTTACATAGTGTTATATGGTGTTATATGGTGTTACATAGTATTATACGGTGTTATATGGTGTTATATAGTGTTATATGATGGATGTATAGTGTTATATATTTCTTGTAGCAGTTACATATTTCTGGAGTTTTTAGAATGTCCGAATTTTAAAATAAGTTTAAAATTGAATCGCTAGAATTTAGGAGTGAATCACTAGAAATTAGATGTTACCTAATTTGAAACATATACAAAGACACTATTGCTCCTACAATTTTCAAATCAGTCCAAATAATTAAAACACAATTTATAATTTGGTCCCTATTGATCTCAACCATTAGATCAAAGATCTAATGGTTTAAAACACTTCTCACACTTTTAAATTAATGTACACTATCCCTACCTTATATATATAGAGGTCAGTTAACGTACAATAGGGCTTATCGCACATTACGTACGCGATAACCCCAGGCGTCAGATCTTCATCTCCCATGCGATTTCATATCTCCATGCGAACTGTACGAACTGTGCGAATTCAATCTTCCACATGCGATTTTGTACATCTACACACCCCATGCCATTTTTCACATTACCCTATGCTAACCATTTTTTCACATGCGATATTTATTCTTCCACATGCGATTCTACACACCCCATGCCATTTTTCACATTACCCCATGCTAGCCATTTTTTCACATGCGATATTCAATCTTCCACATGCGATTTTGTCCATCTACACACCCTATGCCATTTTTTCACATTACCCCATGCTAACCATTTTTTCACATGCGATTTCATTTGCATGGGATTTCAAACATGCGATTTCATTGCATTTTCAAGCCATGCGATTTCATTTGCCTTTTTATAACATGCGAAGATTGAATTCGCACCAGATCCGCACCAGATCGAACGACCAGGATGATCGCGTACGTATCGTACGATAAGCCCTATTGTACAGTACACTTTCTCTCTCTCTCTCTATATATATATATATATATATATATATATATATGTTACCATACTAATACCCAGGGTAGTACCCTGGTGTGCTGGTGGTCCATATAGTAGAAAGGATGATATGTTCAGTTTGTAAGCTACTTGTTGTATGGAAACAACCCAATTCCATTAAAATTTCAACTTTTCCTTCCTTCTTGCTTACCATTAAATTCCCTTTCTTCTAAATGGTATAAATATTTTGCAATTATCATCCTTTCTACTATATGGACCACCAACATTGCTAGGGTAATACCACGGGTATTAGTATAGTAACATATATATATATATATATATGTTCAGTTTGTAAGCTACTTGTTGTAGGGAAACAAACCCATTCCATTAAAATTTCAACTTTTCCTTTCTTCTTGTTTGCCATTAAATACCCTTTCTTCTAAATGTTATAATATTTTGCAATTATCATCCTTTCTACTATATGGACCACCAACATAGCCAGGGTAATACCCCGGGTATTAGTATAGTAACATATATATATATATATATATATATATATATATGGTCAGTTTTTAAGCTACTTGTTGTAGGGAAACAAACCCATTCCATTAAAATTTCAACGTTTCCTTTCTTCTTGTTTGCCATTAAATACCCTTTCTTCTAAATGGTATAAATATTTTGCAATTATCATCCTTACTTCTATATGGACCAACAACAAAGGCAGGGTAATACCCTGGGTATTAGTCTAGTATATGTTCAGTTTCTAAGCTACTTGTTGTAGGGAAACAAACCAATTCCATGAAAATTTCAACTTTTCTCCTTTCTTCATGTTTTCCATTAAATTCCCTTTCTTCTAAATGGTATAAAGATTTTGCAATTATCATCCTTTCTACATATGGACCACCAGCATAGCCAGGGTAATACCCCGGGTATTAGTATAGTAACATATATATATACATACATATAAATATATATATATATATATATATATATATATAGGATTAGGTTTAAGAGTGAACACTAGTGTAGCTTGCGAACTGAGTGAACTAATCCTGGCCATACACGTGTGTAGATCAATGGCCAGGATTTGATGTTGAAATACACTAGTATATTTTACGATTTGATGATGAGATCCTGGCCCTACACGTGTGTAGATCAATGACCAGGATTTGTTCACTCAGTTCGTAAATACACTAGTGTTCACTCTAGAACCCCACCCTATATATATATATATATATGTTCAGTTTGTAAGCTACTTGTTGTAGGGAAACAAACCCATTCCATTAAAATTTCAACTTTTCCTTTCTTCTTGTTTGCCATTAAATTCGCTTTCTTCTAAATTGTATAAATATTTTGCAATTATCATCCTTTCTTCTATATGGATCAATAGAAAAGACAAGGTAATACCCCGGGTATTAGTCTAGTATATGTTCAGTGAATAAAGGTTCTAGTTCTAATATTACTTCCAAAAATGACCTTTGCTTCAATAACCTGATCACCAAGTGTAACGACCTGTAATCTTGTACCATTGCATATACCATTTTTCTGATCTAGGTTTCGTAAAAGCATTTTTGGAATACCAACTTTAAAACTAATTTGTGATTCGGCATACTCGAAAGTTTAAGACCATTTAGAATGTCAGGGGGGTATACATGGTGTCGCATATGGTCATTTATATCCTCAGATTGGCATATCGAATCAGAACTTAGATACTCCTTTTGATCGCCAGGAGATTGTGCTAATAATAAGTCATTTATTTCGTGAACAATCTCATTCTTTGGTGCAAGTGTAGCTCTTTCTTGAAAGTAGTTTGGATCTTTGAAATGTTCAAGTATCGAAGGATATACAAAGTTGATTAACTACTAATTGGATTCATGGAATCAGTAATCAAGAGTTATTCGGGTATATCAATAACAGTCTCACCATCATTTCGACCACCGACCTTGCCCTCCCCAATATCCAAAAGCCATTTTGCAAATTCTATTGTTTTTTCAATATCAACTTCATCCATTCCAATAGTTAACCTCATATTCTTTGTTAGCTTTAGTAATTTGCAATTGCTCCAAATATATGATGAACTCAAAGAAGCGTTAACAATTTCTTGTCTAGAACCATTAGGAACAACTAGAAGAATCTGTCTAAAGTCACCACCAAAAACAATTACCTTTCCTCCGAATGGTAAAGATACATTATCTGAACAATCATGCATGAGTATGTCTTTTAACATTCTATCCAATGCTTCAAATGCATGTTTGTGAATCATTGGAGCTTCATCCCAAATAATAAGCTATGTTTTTTTAAATATGTGAAATTTCAGTACCAGATTTCATGTGGCAAAGAGAATCCTCATTTAAATTCAAAGGAATGGCAAATCGAGAATGTGTTGTTCTACCTCGTGATAATAGCAAAGACGCAATACCACTTGACGCAACATTTAATACAATTTCACCTTTACTTCGGATGGCTGACGATAATGTCTTCCATAGATAAGTCTTACCAGTCCCACCATATCTATAAAGGAAAAACACCCCCTTTGTTTCTTCTAATAGCTTCCGTAATTACATCAAAAACATGTCGTTGTTCGTCTGTTAAAGCTACTAACATACAACGTAACTCATCTTCCAGTGTAGTATTGCTGTAAGTTAATTCTTCGTTAATCAAACGATTATTAGCTGAAGAAATAGATTCGCCGTTTGGATACGGCATTGTTGCATAGTTTCTCAGTGAGGAGTTGTGACAGCCCGCAACTTCATGTTACTACTTTAACCTAACCACAATTAATTTAATCCTACATTGTATTGGTTAAAGTTTATAGGATTAGAGATTGTTTTCATGATGACCCTCAACTTAGTCTTAAGCTACGTCTTATCGGAGAAAGGGACAAGGATGGTCGAATGTATAACTTACCAACAACTGGTGAGGTTGCTGCTCTAATTGTTGGAGATATTGAAAACGCAATCGAAAACAGAGATATTGTTGTTGAAACTCAAACAGGAACTCTTAAACGAATAAGTGAATTACATCCTTCTTACCTTGCTCTTCAATACCCAATTCTGTTCCCATATGGATATGATGGTTACAGAGTTGACATCCCTCATAGAGGTGTCATAGATGTAACCAACGAGAAACATCCAAATTGTACGATGAGAGAGTTCTTTTCATATCGTATTCAAGATAGAATAAACCAGTTTTCACTGATTCTAAATTCAAGGAGACTATTCCAACAATTTTTGGATGATGCGTATACGATGATTGAGAGCGAGAGACTTAACTATATACGTTTCCAACAAAAAATCTAAGATCTGATACTTATGAAACTCTCTGCAAATTCAGAAATAATGGTCAACAAGATATATCTAAGGTTGGAAAACCTGTTATATTGCCTTCTTCGTTTACCAGTGGAGATAGATATATGATGCAAAACTATTTAGATGCTATGGCTTTATGTAAATGGTTTGGTTATCCGGATTTTTTATAACCATTACATGCAATCCCAAGTGGCCAGAGGTAAAAAGGTTTCTTAAAGACACCACCTTTAATCCAGAGGATAGGCCTGATATCCTATCCAGGTTATTTAAAGCGAAGCTGGATGCAATTTGCAAAGATTTAAAGGAACGCCATATTTTTGGAAAAGCTGCAGCAAGTATGTAAACTACTTTGTTTTTTTTTTAAATAGTTGTTACACTTTCATGTAGTCATATTAATTGTTTTTTTATGTAGTTATTTATACAATCGAGTTTCAAAAAACATGGCTTGCCTCATGCGCATTTTTGCTTATTCATGGAAGATGAAGCAAAACTTTCCACGGTTGACCAAGTTGATCCGTTTATATGTGCCGAAATTCCAAACAGAGATGATGACCCAGAGTTATATACGCTTGTGAAGGATTATATGATTCACGATCCCTATGGTAATGCTAATATGAGCTGCCCATGTATGGTTGATAAACAATGTTCAAAAGGTTTTCCAAAAAGATTTCAAGATACTACCACAATTGATGCAAATGGATTCCCAGTATACAGAAGGAGAGATGATGGAGAAACAGTTGTCAAGAATAACATCGAGTTAGATAACAAAAGTGTTGTACCGTACAACAAAAATCTATTGAAAAGGTATCAGGCATATATAAACGTTGAGTGCTGCAATCAAGCCAGGTCAATTAAGTATTTGTTTAAATATATCAACAAAGGGCCTGATAGAGCAACAATTGTTGTTTTGCATAGCGATAATCAAAATGACTAACCCGGAAAAGAAGATATCAAAGAGTATTACGACTGTAGGTATATATCTCAGAATGCGAGGCATCATGGAGGATATTCAGTTATGATGTAAATTATAGGTATCCTTCTGTTATCAGGCTTCCATTCCATCTTCCAGGGCAACAACCTGTTGTCTTTGGCCCAAACAAAGACATTAATTATGTTCTAAAAAAACCATCTGTCAAATGTTCAATGTTTCTATCCTGGATGGAACGTAACAAAGACCCGAATGACATTTTGGCCCGTACACTTACTTATGTTCGGTTTCCAACTTGGTATGTATGGAAGATGGAAAAACGTTGTTGGAAACCTCGGAAAAACGGCAACTCAATTGGCAAAATTCACACTGTTGCTCCGTCCCTTGGTGAAGCTTATTTTTTAAGAATCCTGCTTAACAAAGTGAAAGGACCTAAGTCATTTGATGATATCAAAACTCTTAATGGTCATGTATATGATACATTTAGAGATGCGTGTTTTGCACTTGGTCTTTTAGATGATGACACAGAGTACATCGAAGCAATTAAAGACGCAAATGAAACAGCAACCGCTTCGTGTATCCGTATTTTATTTGCTATGATGCTATTATCAAACACTTTGTCAAGACCGGAGATTGTATGGGAAAGCACGTGGAAATACATGACATATGACTTCATTTAGAAATACAGTAAATTACATCGTGTTCAAGGTACATCTTTTTATTAGTCAACTTTTGTCACACCCCAAATTCCACACGCGGCGTATCACCGCTGGAGGCGTGACATGACCAGGATCAAGCCACCAATCATATTGAACAATGTATTAAAGTAAATATAAAACCAACCAACAATATAATTGGTGTCCAAAACAAATTAACCAAGTTCAAGTTATCAGCAGAAGCATAAAGTTTAAAACCAAAACATAAGTTTAATAGTTCAAATGTTTAACATGGAACACAACAGTCCATGTCCCACAACAACCTCGACCTCCTGTGCAAGCTCCATCTAAGCACCTAACGACCTGCAAGGCATATAATAACGAATCAATAACAAAGTTGAGCGAGTTCACAGTTGGGTGTTTGTTTTAAGTTGTTTCAAAAACATAAGTTCCTTTTAGCTGGCTTACTTGCCGTGGGGGTTACCCCATAGTTGAAAAACATGATTTATCCTTTCCTTTTACTCTGGCTCCCAGCCGTGGGGGCTACCCCATGAATATCCCACTAGACCCGTTACCATATCGACTACTGACTAAGAAAGTTGGGTGCCCTAAGTCAATGTCTATCGTCATTGACATGCCCAGATCCATTAGTCCACTCCCATCCTCTGCGGCACGGTGTGAGGCTTGTCAAACCAAATAACGCTATTTAACTAATGACCCCCGTTCGCCATTGGCCCAGCGATTAAGTCGATATAAAAATGAGGGACTTATGATAGAGTTTTTGGTCTAGTAACAATGTTGTCACCCTTCAGTTAAGAGGGTGGATGTACGTGTCCCATATAAAGAGATCACGTAGGTTCCAATGTTGTCACCCTTCAATTAAGAGGGTGGGGGTACGTATTTTAACCAAGGAGAATACGCAGGTTTCCTTTCAATCATTTACCCATTCCCAACCACCGGGAATCCCATGCCTTGTAGAAAGTGTGAACTCATCTTAGATTAGCTCGGCAGATAAACAAAAAGGTCACTTAAGCTATTTGTGGTCAACCACGTCCTAGCATGGTTACCATATAAGTCAGGTCTAGGTTCAAGTAGTGAACATAAGTTTATACATAAGATAACAAGTTACGAACACATAACGATCATGGCAAACACGTAGAATCATGGCAACTAATTAATCCACACTCGACATGTTCAGCAGTCAAATACACATAATACCCAAACTTGTGCGACTCAGATGATTGGGCCGATGAGATTGTGCGAGCCCAATCATCTTGTGCGAGTGAGTAAATAAGGCCCAATGAACACCCGGCCAAACCTGTTGTGCGTTCAGCACAATCTTTTGCGACTCACAACGGGTTGTGCGATCCAATACAAACCCGGCCCAATACATGCAACCCATTACTCATACGGCCCAAACATTTAAACAAACTCTTATCTTGTGCGGTCCAAGTATACTTGTGCGATTCAGAATAACTTGTGCGACTGGGTTTTGGGCTGTTCGGCCCAACAACATATCATAACTTAATATATTGTGCGGCCCAACATCTTGTGCGATCAGAACAACCTTGTGCAATTCACAAGATGTTGTGCGACTGAGCTTAAAGAAGTTATACGATGTGCTTTAACTGTTGTACCCTAACCCATCCTAGCTTGTGCGACTGGCCTTGTGCGACTGGCCTTGTGCGATTAGTTTTATGTTTCCTAAAATCATGCAATCTATTCTAACAGTTTCCATATTTGAAACAATCGATCAACACAATCAACAGTTTCTAACCAATCCATTATTCGATCAAAACAAGGTTTTTATCCATTAATTCCTATGAACCCTAATAAAATCATTTGTTCCATAACAGCCACTTGTTATTAAATTTCAGATTATTGGTTTCAATTCATCAAACAATACTTCATGCTCGATCATACCATTGGTCCGAATACACATACATACAGCCGATTACATCCATTTGGTTCTTAATTTTATAGATCAATCATCTAAGCATTTATCAAACATACAATCCCTATATTGATCTAACAGGTTGTTTATCAAGAATTTCACCAACATAATACTTGAAACATCAAACATCAAATAACATCTTGCCAATCATACAACAAGCATCGATCATATAAAAATCAAACAATGATATAACACTAACCGGTTAGAAGGTAGAACAAAGGTTGATCCGAACAAGAAAGCTTCGAGAGGAGAGGTGATGTTGCCGTCGGCTTCGAGAGAGAGGGAGAGGGATTTAGGGTTTGGTGTGTGTTAAGCGTTTTGCAAATAATGAGGAGTATACACCCTCCTCATGAGGTTATGTGTGTAAAGGGTGAGCTGAACCCATACATGGGATGCCCTTGGTTTCGAGTACAAAGAGTGTGGCCCAAATGGGCTTGTGCGATTGGATTCAAGTTGTGCGGTCGGGTTTGTGTTGTGCGACCACATTACATATATACATACATTACACATAACCACATAACATAACAACATAACATTCCATTAACATCAACATGTCACATAATCACATAACGTTCAAGCATGCTACATCAAGGTACAACGAAAGGGTTGAAATACGAGTTGTCACATCATCCCCAAGTTGAAAGAAATTTCGTCCCGAAATTTAGCACGTAGTCACTGAGGAAGCTAGTTGTGTTGCGTGGTTTCCTGTTTTTCCTGGGGTGTCACATCCTTCCCCCGTTGGTTTGGAATTTTGTCCCGAAATTCCGCAGTAGCTTCAGCCTTAGTAGTGGTTTCACTTTTCTCGAACAACTGGGATACTTGTGTTTCATTTGGTCTTCTCGTTCCCAGGTAAACTCTGGGCAACGACGGGAGTTCCAACAAACTCGAACAATGGGTATCTTGGTGCGTTTGAGAGTCTTAACTTCTCGGTCCGTAATTTCTACTGGTTCCTCGACGAATCGCAACTGATCGTCGATAGTGAGTTCTTTGAAAGGAACTATGAGGGTCTCATCTGATAGAAACTTATTCAGATTTGACACATGGAAAACGTTGTGAACTCCACTGAGTTCTTCGGGCATATTCAATTTATACGCCACTTTGCCAATTTTCTCAGTGATTTCGAAAGGTCCAACATAACGTGGATTCAGCTTGCCCCGCTTACCAAAACGAACCACACCTTTCCAAGGTGAGACTTTAAGTAGCACTCGATCCCCAACCTGGAACTCGAGCGGTTTCCTGTGCTTATCAGCGTAGGTTTTCTGATGGTCACGAGCCGCCGCCATTCGTTGTCATATCTGGGCAATCTTTTCCATTGTGTCGTCGACGAGTTCTGGGCCAGTGATTTGGCTGTCGCCAACTTATGCCCAATAAAGAGGTGATCGGCATTTCCGTCCGTACAACGCCTCGAACGGAGCAGCCTAGATGCTGGTGTGGTAACTGTTGTTATACGAAAACTCCACTAAAGGTAGGTTCCTTTCCCAGCCATTACCAAAGTCGATTACACATGCTCGAAGCATGTCTTCGAGAGTTTGGATGGTGCGTTCAGTCTGCCCATCCATCTGTGGATGATATGCCGTGCTCATGTCTAGAGGTGAGCCGAAGGATTTGTGCATCGCCTGCCACAAATCAGATGTAAAACGCGGATCACGATCAGAAATGATGGAAGTTGGCACCCCGTGCCTCGAGACTACTTCCTTCAGGTAGATGTCTGCTAGAGTAGAGAACTTATCCGTTTCTTTGATAGCCAAGAAATGTGCAGACTTTGTCAGTCGATCCACTATCACCCAAATGGTGTCGTTTCCTCGTTAAGATCTAGGTAAGCCAGTAACGAAGTCCATGGAAATTTTCTCCCATTTCCATGTCGGGATCTCTGGTTGCTGAAGTAGGCCTGATGGCTTCTGATATTCAACCTTGACCCTAGCACAGGTCAGACATTTACTAACATAGGTCGCTATGTTAGTTTTCATGTGGGGCCACCAGTACGTAGCTTTGAGATCGTGGTACATCTTATCAGAACCAGGATGTACTGAGTAACGAGACTTGTGTGCTTCATCCATCTCAAGCTCACGTAGATTTCCATAAAATGGAACCCATATGCTCCCCGCTAAGTAGTAAGCACCGTCTTCCTTTAGTTCCAACCATTTCTCCAATCCACGCAAGGACTCAACCTTGATGTTCTCTTCTTTCAATGCTTCAACCTGAGCATCACGAATTTGAGCAGGAAGACTGGAGTGAATGGTAAGCTGTAACGCACGTACACGCTTAGGTTTAGTTTCCTTTCGACTGAGGGCGTCAGCCACCACGTTGGCTTTGCCTGGATGATACTTAATCGCGCATTCGTAGTCGTTAAGAAGTTTAACCCATCGACGCTGTCACATGTTCGACTCCTTCTAATCGAAGATATGCTGGAGACTCTTGTGATCGGTGTAAATGGTGCACTTGGTACCGTACAAGTAATGTCTCCATATCTTAAGAGCAAACACTACCGCTCCTAACTCCAAGTCATGAGTAGTGTAGTTCTTTTCGTGAACTTTAAGTTAGCGTGATGCGTAAGCAATGACTTTCTCACGTTGCATCAACACACAACCAAGTCCTTGAATTGACGCGTCACAATAAACCACAAAATCATCTGTGCCTTCAGGTAACGAGAGGATAGGTGCGCTAAAAAGCTTCAACTTCAGCTGCTGAAATGCGGATTCCTGAGCATCACCCCACGGTAGGTGACACCCTTCTGAGTAAGAACAGTAAGAGGCTGCGCAATCTTTGAGAAATCCTTGATAAACCTTCTGTAGTAGCCCGCCAAACCTAAGAATTGACGGATTTCAGTTGGGGTTCTAGGTGCAGGCCAGTTCTTGATTGAGTCAACCTTGGGTGGATCAACGTGAATCCCATCCTTATTAACTATGTGGCCTAGGAAATGGAATTTACGAAGCCAGAAGTCACATTTCAAAAGTTTGGCATAAAGCTGTTCTGCCCGAAGAAGTTCCAAAATGAGTCGCAGATGACGCTCGTGTTCCTCCTGACTCTTGGAATAGATCAGGATGTCGTCGATGAATACAATAACAAACTTATCCAAGTAAGGTTTGCACACTCGGTTCATAAGATCCATGAAGACCGCAGGTGCGTTTGTCAGCCCGAAAGGCATAACCAGAAACTTGTAGTGTCCATAACGAGTCCTGAACGCTATTTTTTAGATGTCCTCGTCCTGGACTCTCAGCTGATGGTAGCCCGATCTCAGATCAATCTTGGAGTAGAAACTCGACCCTTGCAACTGGTCGAACAGATCGTCAATACGAGGAAGAGGATAACGATTCTTCACGGTCACCTTGTTGAGTTCGCGATAGTCTATACACATTCGAAAGGTACCGTCTTTCTTCTTCTTCACAAACAAGACTGGAGCTCCCCTGGGCGAAGAGCTAGGACGAATGAAACCCTTGTCCAGAAGCTCTTGTAGTTGCGTTGATAGTTCTTCTAGTTCTGATGGAGCTAAAGGATAAGGTGTGCGAGCTATAGGCGCTGCTCCAGGAGCTAGATCGATTTGAAACTTGACTTGACGATGAGGCGGAAGACCAGGTAATTCCTCAGGAAATACCTCAGGAAAGTCGCGTACGATCGGAATGTCTTCTATCTTCTTTTCTTTCGTTGAAGTGTCAATAACGAGGGTTAAAATAGCATTGTGGCCCTTTCGCAAACACTTCTGGGCCTTAAGGAAAGAGATGATGCTCACAACAACACCACTCTTGTCGCCACGAATTACGAGAGGTTCCTCACCAGAACGAGGGATGCAGACGATTTTCTCCTTGCAAAGGATATCTGCTCGATGTTGGGATAACCAATCCATCCCAATGACGACGTCAAAGCTACCAAGAACGATGGGGATAAGGTCGATAGAGAAGTTCTGACCAGCTAAAACGAGATTACAACCCTTAACTATGTGTGTGGCCTCAAGACTTTTACCGTTTGCCAGTTCTACAACATGCTTGATGTTTAAGGGAATTGGGGTACACTTAAGCGTCTGACTAACCTTTAAGGACACATAACTAGTATCGGCACCCGAATTGAATATAACAGAAACAAAGAAATCATCCAGTAGGAACTTACCCGTCACAACGTTGGGATCGTTCCTCGCATCACCCTGACCAATCACAAATGCACGTCCCCTGGCACCATTGCCATCATTGTTGTCCCTGTTGTTTCCATTTCCCTGGTTATTGTTGTTGTTCTGGTTCTGGTTTAGCTGGGGGCAATCTCTTTTGAAGTGACCTTCAGCACCACACTGGAAACATCCTTTATTGTTACCCTGCTGTTGCTGCTGTTGCTGGCACTGGTTCTGTGGAGTCTGCTGCTTCTGTCATCTCTGATTTGCAGGGTAAGGGCTCCTGCAATCTTTTGCTGCGTGGCCTGGTTTGTTACATCTCTGACTGTTGCCTTTGCTACACAGCCCGCTGTGGTGCAAGTTACATCGATTGCACTTAGGGTGGCTCCCCTTGTACCCACCCTGACCTTGATTACCAGAAGGCTGATGACTAGGGCTCTTGTAGTCATCAGTCCTTCGCTGCTGAGACTGAGACTGAACAGAAGTTGAACCCTTGCTTGAATTTCCATCCCATTTGCGCTTGTTGTCGCTTGGAGCATCAGAAGTAGTGGTAGCACTAATACGCTTTGGCAGTCTATTCTGCTCGACTGCCTGATCGGTGAGACGGTGGGATAGTCGTACAACCCGCTGAATGGTAGGGAGATTAGCTGAAGTAACCATGCTCTGGATTTCTGGAACTAAACCCTTGATGTAAAGCTCGATACGTTTGTAGGGAGGATCTACCATTGTAGGACACAAAGCAGCTAGTTCATTCGATCTCTTAGTATACGCTTCGATTTCAGACCCCGTCATCTTCAGATTGCAAAACTCCACTTCTAGCTTGTGAATGTCATCACGATGACAATACTCTTCTTTGATTAGATCCTTAAAGTCATTCCATAGGGTGGCATTAGCAGCTGCCAACCCTAGCATTTAAACCTGTGCGTTCCACCAAGTTAACACACCACCTTCAAGAGTTCTCGTAGCAAACTTCACCCTGCTCGCCACAGGGCACTCACACATCTCGAAGACATATTCGATCTTCTCAAACCAGTGGAGGAGACCTACAGCTCCTTCTGTACCGTTAAAGGTACTTGGTCGACAGTCTATGAAGGTCTTGAACGTACACACTCGATGCTTAGCATTTTGACCTCCTGCTTGAGCTGCTGCGAGTGCCTCAGCAACTCGTTCGTTGATTAGAGCCGTCAACTGGGCTTGAGTCAAGTTGAGACGTCCCCTCATGATCTTCACATCGAAGTAAACACAAGTGAGAAAGGTGTCGTGAAAGTGCGTAAGTAGGGGATGACAGAAGAGAGCAAGCACACAGGGTTTCAAGCAATCATTGTTACGCTAACTAAGCATACCATGATCAATGCACTACTTAAACTAACAGGCAGGCAATACAAACATAAATCATATCACCTATAGTGTTGAGTCTTGCACGTGGAGCGAAGCGTCGTTGTGGATCGTTGAGCACTGTACAGGTTATAGTCTTGTTTTATCAAAAAGCTTTTCCCTTTTTAAAACCAAGTTCACTATAACCAATGGCTCTGATACCAATCTGTCACACCCCCAAATTCCACACGCGGAGTATCACCGCTGGAGGCATGACATGACCAGGATCAAGCCACCAATCATATTGAACAATGTATTAAAGTAAATATAAAACCAACCAACAATATAATTAGTGTCCAAAACAAATTAACCAAGTTCAAGTTATCAGCGGAAGCATACAGTTTAAAACCAAAACCATAAGTTTAACAGTTCAAATGTTTAACATGGAACAGAACAGTCCATGTCCCACAACGACCTCGACCTCCTGTGCAAGCTCCATCTAAGCACCTAACGACCTGCAAGGCATATAGTAACGAATCAACAACAAAGTTGAGCGAGTTCACAGTTGGGTGTTCGTTTTAAGTTGTTTCAAAAACATAAGTTCCTTTTAGCTGGCTTACTTGCCGTGGGGGTTACCCCATAGTTGAAAAACATGATTTATCCTTTCCTTTTACTCTGGCTCCCAGCCGTGGGGGCTACCCCATGAATATCCCACTGGACCCATTACCATATCGACTACTGACAAAGAAAGTTGGGTGCCTTAACTCAATGTCTATCATCATTGACGTGCCTAGATCCATTAGTCCACTCCCGTCCTCTACGGCACGGTGTGAGGCTTGTCAAACCTAATAGCGCTATTTAACTAATGACCCGTTCGCCATTGGCCCGACGATTAAGTCGGTATAAAAGTGAGGGACTTATGATAGAGTTTTTGGTCTAGTAACAATGTTGTCACCCTTCAGTTAAGAGGGTGGAGGTACGTGTCCCATATAAAGATATCACGCAGGTTCCAATGTTGTCACCCTTCAATTAAGAGGGTGGGGGTACGTATTCTAACCAAGGAGAATACGCAGGTTTCCTTTCAATCATTTACCCATGCCCAACCACCGGGAATCCATGCCTTGTAGAAAGTGTAAACTCACCTTAGATTAGCTCGGCAGATAAACAAAAAGGTCACTTGAGCTATTTGTGGTAAACCACGTCCTAGCATGGTTACCATACAAGTTAGGTCTAGGTTCAAGTAGTGCACATAAGTTTACACATAAGCTAACAAGTTACGAACACATAACGATCATGGCAAACACGTAGAATCATGGCAACTAATTGATCCACACTCGACATGTTCAACAGTCAAATACACATAATACCCAAACTTGTACGACTCAGATGATTGTTAGTGCATATGTCTGTTGACTTCGTCTTGTATCGAGTCATGTAACTAGATAGATAGACCAGGACACATTACACGAGAGAAATGGGAAACAGGTCTGAACCAGACACCTCGTGCAAGGTGGCTAGTTCGTGCGACCTGGCCAGGTCGTGCGACCTGGACCAGGTCGTGTTAGACTGTTTGGTGCGACTTGGCTTCTCCTATAAATAGAGGGTCTTGGGTCTTCATTTGTAACATTCTGATTCCGGAGACAAAGTGCTGCCGAAGTGTCGAACGATCTATAAACACTATCAAATCAATACAATCAACAGTTAAAGTGATTCCAAGTGCATATCAAGCTGATATAGCATCGATACGTCTGATTCCGCCTTTCGTATTCACCGAGAACTCTTCTGATCGACTCGTTTGATCGATTCCCTGATCCTACAAGTGGTATCAGAGCTCAGGATGTGACACCTGTGCCTCCACAGCCATCAAACAAATACTGAACCAATGGAATATTGTATTTCATACTTGGGATTTGTATAAATATGTGTATCATTTGCACATATCAATTCTTGTTCAATTTTGGGCTCTAAATCGCTTTCTGGAAGGTTATACGCGCACGATGCGTAAATATAACCAGTCTAATGAAACAAACACTCCGGAACAGTGATATAGGCTTAACATACCTTAAATAACCTTTACATAACTTAGAAATAAGTTTTGGAAGCTTTGGTATGCCGAAATCAAGCTAATTCGCTTACAGGGACTAAATTTGACAAACTACGAAAGTATGCCAATTTGAACTGTAACGAACATTCCGGAACGTGACCATAAGTTAAACACACCTTAAATATCCTTTACATAGCTTGGAAATAGGCTTTGAGAGGTTCGGTGTGCTAAAATAAACTTTTGGGTCATTCAGGGACTAAAAGCGTCAAAAAGTGCATGAGTTTGCATTTTCGCGCATAACTTACGTTCTGGATACATCCAGACATCCAAAAATTTATGTAAGCATTAAAATATTTTATTTTAGTGTTTGGCATGAGAAAAATCCATTCGTCGCGCAATTTGGATCGTTTTTCGCGCTTATGCGCATTCCGTCATAATTAAGCGAACATCGCGATTGTACGACCAAACGAACCAACATCCGACATATTTTTGAGCATGTTTCATGTCCACAATGTTTAGGAATCATTTTAGGGCCTTAACGTTGGCTTAACGAGCCTTAAACGTGTCGGAAATGGCTTTAATGCATAACAGGGACCAAAACTGTCATTTTTGAAAGTGTGCTTCTGATCAGAAGACCCAGGTGGCCCGCGTAAGCCCTGGGGTGTCCCTTACGCGGCCCGTGTTAGGCTCCCAGATCAGTAAAACATGTTTAAACAGCTGTTAACAGCTGTTATGCACTCATCTCCTCACCCACACTTGTCATTTCCTGATCATGGGGGGCCAATTTGGGTACCAAGGTGTTGCAACAAATGTAGGGATGAGATTGAAGCACGTTATTCGATAAATGATCCTAACGGTCTTGAATTTCCTATAAATACCCAACCCCCACTTCTTGCAAACCCACATTTGATCTAAGTTTTTCTCTAAGTGGTTGTGATTATTCACTTCCTACCTGAGATTACTTGGAATCAAATCTTGCGGGGACCCGTTGTAAGTGTTCTTTCGTTCTTTTTATTCTTTTAGTGTTAAAGTCAAATTTTGTTTGACTTTCTGCATTGACCAGTTTATGGTCAATGCGAAGTTCATTCGAACTTCATAACGTGAGCGTAATCACGATGGTTATAGTCCCTAGTGACTATACCTACTGATTACCACGTTATCTAGGCTCAGTGACGAATCGTAGTTTCGGCCAAAATGCGCATTCTTGCGTATTTTGTAACCAAACTACTCTTAGGTATCAAAACCGTTTGTTTTGATACCCAACCTGTTTTCTAAACTTAGTTAAGCATGTTTTAACATGCTTAACTCGTCACTTTTAGTTTAGTGCTTATATAGGGTCGTAAGGTAAGCGATCTAAACAATCGCGTATACTTTCGAACCCGACCCGTTTGGTCGATCATTAGGATCCGACCAAACACATTAGGTGACCATAGTTTTATAGGGAATAACCTTCCGAGGTTATACCTTATGGTCACATCGTTTGAGTAGTTGTATGATAGGTAGTATATATGCCTTAGGTAAATTACCAAAATGCCCTTTGAACGCCAAAATTCATTTTAAGCATATGTAACATAAATTTTGATATCTAAAATGATTTGGTAACAATATTAGACATGTTAAGGCATATTTTACTTGTCATAGGACTAGTTAAGCGGTCCGAACGCGTTTTACGCGAACGACGCGTTAAAGTAGCATAAGCTACCTAAACGGGTCGTAATGGGTCGTAAGCACTTAGGTTAGGTTTCATTTTAGTATGTGGGCTTTGTTAAACCATATCATATGAGTTCCAATACTCATTTGGTTTACGAAACCTCATACTATCCAATCTCCCGATTTAGGTCCGGTTATTTATGTAGTTATCTATATTAGGTGCCGTTTGATTTCCGTGATCCCTCTAGCTTTGCTTGGTTGTTGTTCAAGACTTCTAAGCACCCTCAAGTGAGTACATAGACCCCTCTTTTACTGTTTTCCAAACTGTTTTGGGGTGGAACACATGTGCCTACTTGTTACTTTCATGCTTTTCATGTTTTCATATCATATGCTTGTTATGTTCAATAGTACACTTATATTACATGATTTCATTGTGTTTTTGCTACGTATGTCCATTGTGTGCATACTTAGTACATCGTTTTACATTACATTTTATGCTATGTATGTCCAATGTGTGCATACTTAGTACATTGTTTTACATTACATTTTATGCTATGTATGTCCATTGTGTGCATACTTAGCACATTTGTTATTCATCACATGCTTACATTTTGGTATGACATTTGGTTTGTTCAAATGGGACAATATACATTCATTAACATTGATCACGCCATTCGTTAGTAGGTAGTGGTACCATAGGAATTGACAACTCCCGTTCCTAACATCCTAGGTATGTTTGGATGGAAGGAATGACCGAATTCGATAAACATAACACAGATAGACCTTTAAATTCGTTTAGGGGTTTATCGCCACAGTCACAAGGCTTGGATGTATGCATTTTCACAATACCGCATAGATGTTTATATCAGTATAGCATGCATTTGTTCCACAAAACATAACTTTGATTTAAACCATGTTTTACTTCAATACCTTGTTTTTGTGCAATTTACATATGGTTTAGTTGATATATTTCACTTACCATACATGAAATTTTGACATTGATATACACAATTCATGATTTACATTAGACATAGACATTAGACATGGTTTTCACACAAACATTTTGACATTTGATTATACATAAACATTTTACTTTGGTGGTTTGGTTTGAGTAAGTGATTTAAGTAACGAGGCGTGTGTAATATGATACAAGCATGGTGGATACGCCGCTGGTACTTCCTATATATAAGTGCTTGTATGGTATTACATATCGTAACGTTATTTGAATCATTTCAATTTAGACATATAACATTTTATACAAATAACATACTTTTTACAATACATTGTTTTACAAACAAATTATCTGATACAAACTCATTTTACTTGGTTATTTACTTAACCATGTATTATTCTTTTATACATATATATATCATTTGGTTTATTTATCACTTTTCAAATGATTTACAAGATAAAGCAAATTACAAGGTTCATGACTAAACATTTTCTTAAACATAAGTCACGAATTCTATTTTCACAAAACCTATGTATCTCACAGGCATTTTTATGCTGACGTACCTATTTTCACATGTGTTTCAGGATATGATGCTTAGGATTTATCAAGATACACTTAGGCGGACTTGGGCCTTAGCGACAATAAAAGATGCAAGACTAGTTATTTATGTTATGTTTCTTTGATTGTCAAGACATTGTAACTCTTTTAATCAATAAAACAATATTTCAATTTCCATGTGTTATGAAACAATGATTCTGTTACAACACTCCCCGACGTTTCCGCCACGTTTTGTTGATTTACGTGGTCGGGGTGTGACAGAAAAGTGGTATCAGAGCTCATGGTTATAGGGAATTAGGTTATTAGTAATGCTTTGACCTAGTCTATAACCTTCCTAGGACCCTAACGCGAGTTTACTTGCGTTTAGTCGTAAAACAATACCGTCACCTATCCTTAGGTGACATCCACAACAAGAACACAAATTTCAAAACCGCCTTGAAAACCAATCATCTGTTCTAGGATGATTGATTACTAGGTTTTGAACCCTCTAAGTTTTCAAATCTCGTCAAAGTTTGGGTCTTTTGATGTGAACACGTGCTAACTGGAAGGGTGAATGCCTGTACTCTGAGTTTTCTGTCTAAGGCTAGAGTGTTCGTACAAATCCGCAGTATCGGACCAGTCACTCTTACCTGGGAACTCTTGGGGTGAGTGTTCACTTATAGGCTAAAGCATGTCTTCGCGATACATTAATATGACCCGCTTACTTTGATTAGTCACCGCCTCATTTGTTTGCCTTAAGTAACAAACAAATGATCGCAATTTTTATGCATTGCCATTCTGTTTTGATTATCCGATAACCTTTCACCTGTTTCTTCCTATGTCTTTCATTTCCTTCTAGAATGTCTCTTCCTCTCAGCAACGGTCAAATGTCCGAGCGAACAGCCAAATTTGCCCAGCGAATAGGCGAAGTAATTCTGAAGACTGTGGATTTAGGCATTGCCATGTATCGTCTCCAGGATGAAGCCACTCAAGAGTCACCAAAGGAGACAGAGGCCAAGCCTTCACCTAAACCAAAGAAACGTAAAGCTTCAAAGAATCCCACAGCGGTCGCACCAAAACAGGCAAGACCTAGCCAAGTGACAGCCCACCAGCCAAGAAACCAATCGAGGAATCAAAGACCATGGATGAACATACTGGATCCCCTAAGAAGTCAAAGAAGTGAAAGGCTTCTCAGAACTTCGCCGTGGTCGCTCACAATGATCAAGCCGTCCCCAACCAACCAGCTCAACCCTCTGCTAGGAAGCCATACAATGGAACCGCACCCTTGTGCAACCAATGTAACCTTCATCATCATGCTAGTGTGAAGTGCCGCAAATGCCAGATCTGTGGACTTATAGGTCATACAACAAGGGTTTGCTCAACTGCAGCTGTACCAAATCAAGCAGGACCCATCCGGGTGGCAACACCACCTGCTAAGAAGCAATACAAGGGAACGACACCAATATGCGACAAATGTAATGGGCATCACCAAGCTCACTTACAGTGTCGTCTGTGTGTATCATGTGGGCGAGTTGGTCACCTGGCAAGTGCTTGTCAATGTAACCCGAACCAAGGTGGTCCAAATCAACCACAAGCCAATCCTGCTCAAGCTCGCTTCCCGCCTGGATCGTGCTACAACTGTGGCAAGATGGGTCATTTCGTGAATAAATGCCCGAAGCTTGCTAAGGCAAATCCAACCCACGGATGAGCAGTTGGCTGTTTAGAAGATGTTGTTGTCTTATGCTTTTGTTTCTTCTATTTTCTTGTGATGTGAAACAATCTGTTTTGTTTATAAATAAATTGTTGTTCATAATTCTGATATACAAGTGTAGTTACATGAGTGTATGGCATTTCCCTATGATACCTACGACGAGGAACTACATTCTTACAAACTACTCTTGCGAATTTCCCATTCTTGTGTTTGCTCATGATTCCCTTGGAAAATTCTAAGAACTCGTTTCACTCTAAGAAACAAAGTACAGAAAATAAAGTGACATTACGAGTGGTCGTGCTTTTGCACATCTGTGCCTTTGAAATCCTTGGTTAGATAACTAAGGATATTTTCAAATCTCATACCCATTACGTTCTGATTTTTCAACATGCATAACATAAGTTTTCAAAACAACCTTCATGATTTCAAAATGTTATTAATACCGTATAATTACTTATATCAAGTGCATAACTTCAAAAGCATCATTCATGTTTTCCAAAAACCTTATACATACTTTCAAAATTCAACTCATGATTTTAAAACATTTTATAAATATACCTACCTAGTACACCTACTTTATGATTTCAAAAGTATTATACATAAGGTTTCAGAAACATTGAACACATTTTTTTCTAGAACCCCATGCATAGTTTTCAAAAATATTTTCCTCATACATTGACTTAACTTTCAAATTCCGCTTCATATGTCGCCTTGGCATATCGAGCATCTCAACCTCATAAGCATTTTACTTCATGTTTTGACTTAAGCACGTCCAGTGCAAGGTTTCAAAACATCTTCAACTTCTAAAATCCTTATGGGATCTTTTTATCTCCACAATTAGACCTTTGTGGATGATTATCATACAAATCAGAATCCTTAATTTGGATTCCTTGTGTACCTAAATTCGAACATTTCAGTTCCTTAAAATTGAAATCGAATTTTCTTCTTTCTATCTTTATAGTTAGATTCTTGGAAATATTTAAAGCACCAATAAAAAATAAAATCCACTGATTGGATACCTGGTGTACTTTAAATACACATGCATAGTAGCAGAACAAATTAACAAAACGATTACAAGTTTAAAATCAAGTTAAACGATTTTGTGACTATGTGTTTATGCATCTCGTGTTTTCTTTTATGCATTTTGTGTTTTTGTATACTCTGGATATTCGTTATCCAAATCCTCGCAGAATCTTTCATATCTTCATATGAGGGATTCGTAGTAGGATATTCAAAAAGGTACTACCTTAAAATCCTCATTGGGCTTCTACATGATAGTTAAAAACCCTTGGATTATATAGTACCATTCCATCTTTCATAAGAGACCCTTTGAGTGGTCTAGTCAAAAAGACTGATACAGAATCTGGTTAAGAACGACATCTAGTGATGTAGCTGAACAGACTCCTTGATAGTCTATTTAGATCATTTACTGATTTAATTAAAAGGACTCTAAGGTGGTCTAGTCACATTCATCACAGGGTTTGTTCATTTGGTTTTCCCCTACACGCTATAAAATAGACTGTGTGAACTATGCAGGGAATTGTGTAATTATGGACGCGTACCTAATTATGAAATTCAGTGCACAGAAACCCAGTAAAATTTATTATGTGTAAGAACCGATAGTGACCACAATAACAAAATGTGAACGATGTAATGGAGGTACGGTGGACGCACCAATAACGCTTAATAGACTTATATATAAGTGTCCCTCCTACATTGTAAGCATGATGTTATTTAAAGTTACTAGAAGTTCAAGAACTCTAACCAGTGTTGTTCGATCTTTTCAACTTCATGTTTCAAGCCCTCACAAGTTTCCTCTAAATAAAATTTCGGGACGAAATTTCCTAAAGTAGGGGAGACTGTGACACCTGTGCCTCCACAGCCATCAAACAAATACCGAACCAATGGAATATCGTATTTCATACTTGGGATTTGTATAAATATGTGTATCATTTGCACATATCAATTCTTGTTCATTTTCGGGCTCTAAATCGCTTTCTGGAAGGTTATACGCGCACGATGCGTAAATATAACCAGTTTAATGCAACAAACACTCCGGAATAGTGATATAGGCTTAACATACCTTAAATAACCTTTACATAACTTAGAAATAAGTTTTGGAAGGTTTGGTATGCCGAAATCAAGCTAATTCGCTTACAGGGACTAAATTTGACAAACTACGAAAGTATGCCAATTTGAACTGTAACGAACATTCCGGAACATGACCATAAGTTAAACACACCTTAAATATCCTTTACATAGCTTGGAAATAGGCTTTGAGAGGTTCGGTGTGCTAAAATAAACTTTTGGGTCATTCAGGGACTAAAAGCGTAAAAAAGTGCATGAGTTTGCATTTTCACGCATAACTTACGTTTTGGATACATCCGGACATCCAAAAATTTATGTAAGCATTAAAATATTTTATTTTAGTGTTTGGCATGAGAAAAATCCATTCGTCGCGCCATTTGGATCGTTTTTCGCGCTTATGCGCATTCCGTCGTATTTAAGCGAACATCGCGATCGTACGACCAAACGAACCAACATCCGGCATATTTTTGAGCATGTTTCATGTCCACAATGTTTAGGCATCATTTTAGGGCCTTAACGTTGGCTTAACGGGCCTTAAACGTGTCGGAAATGGCTTTAATGCATAACAGGGACCAAAACTGTCATTTTTGAAAGTTTGCTTCTGATCAGAAGACCCATGCGGCCCGCGTAAGCCCTGGGGTGTCCCTTACGCGGCCCGTGTCAGGCTCCCAGATCAGTAAAACATGTTTAAACAGCTGTTAACAGCTGTTATGCACTCATCTCCTCACCCACACTTGTCATTTCCTGATCATGGGGGGCCAATTTGGGTACCAAGGTGTTGCAACAAATGTAGGGATGAGATTGAAGCACGTTATTCGATAAACGATCCTAACGGTCTTGCATTTCCTGTAAATACCCAACCCCTACTTCTTGCAAACCCACATCTGATCTAAGTTTTTCTCTAAGTGGTTGTGATTATTCACTTCCTACCTGAGATTACTTGGAATCAAATCTTGCGGGGACCCGTTGTAAGTGTTCTTTCGTTCTTTTTACTCTTTTAGCATTAAAGTCAAACTTTGTTTGACTTTCTGCATTGACCAGTTTATGGTCAATGCGAAGTTCATTCGACCTTCATAACGTGAGCGTAATCACGATGGTTATAGTCCCTAGTGACTATACCTACTGATTACCACGTTATCTAGGCTCAGTGACGAATCATAGTTTCGGCCAAAATGCGCATTCTTGTGTATTTTGTAACCAAACTACTCTTAGGTATCAAAACCGTTTGTTTTGATACCCAACCTGTTTTCTAAACTTAGTTAAGCATGTTTTAACATGCTTAGCTCGTCACTTTTAGTTTAGTGCTTATATAGGGTCGTAAGGTAAGCGATCTAAACAATCGCTTATACTTTTGAACCCGACCCGTTTGGTCGATCATTAGGATCTGACCAAACACATTAGGTGACCATAGTTGTATAGGGAATAACCTTCCGAGGTTATACCTTATGGTCACATCGTTTGAGTAGTTGTATGATAGGTAGTATATATGCCTTAGGTAAATTACCAAAATGCCCTTTGAACGCCAAAATTCATTTTAAGCATATGTAACATAACTTTTGATATCTAAAATGATTTGGTAACAATATTAGACATGTTAAGGCATATTTTACTTGTCATAGGACTAGTTAAGCGGTCCGAACGCGTTTTACGCGAACGACGCGTTAAAGTAGCATAAGCTACCTAAACGGGTCGTAATGGGTCGTAAGCACTTAGGTTAGGTTTCATTTTAGTATGTGGGCTTTGTTAAACCATATCATATGAGTCCCAATACTCATTTGGTTTACGAAACCTCATACTATCCAATCTCCCAATTTAGGTCCGGTTATTTATGTAGTTATCTATATTAGGTGCCGTTTGATTTCCGTGATCCCTCTAGCTTTGCTTGGTTGTTGTTCAAGACTTCTAAGCACCCTCAAGTGAGTACATAGACCCCTCTTTTACTGTTTTCCAAACTGTTTTGGGGTGGAACACATGTGCCTACTTGTTACTTTCATGCTTTTCATGTTTTCATATCATATGCTTGTTATGTTCAATAGTACACTTATATTACATGATTTCATTGTGTTTTTGCTACGTATGTCCATTGTGTGCATACTTAGTACATCGTTTTACATTACATTTTATGCTATGTATGTCCAATGTGTGCATACTTAGTACATTGTTTTACTTTACATTTTATGCTATGTATGTCCATTGTGTGCATACTTAGTACATTTGTTATTCATCACATGCTTACATTTTGGTATGACATTTGGTTTGTTCAAATGGGACAATATACATTCATTAACATTGATCACGCCATTCGTTAGTAGGTAGTGGTACCATAGGAATTGACAACTCCCGTTCCTGACATCCTAGGTATGTTTGGATGGAAGGAATGACCGAATTCGATAAACATAACACAGATAGACCTTTAAATTTGTTTAGGGGTTTATCGCCACAGTCACAAGGCTTGGATGTATGCATTTTCACAATACCGCATAGATGTTTATATCAGTATAGCATGCATTTGTTCCACAAAACATAACTTTGATTTAAACCATGTTTTACTTCAATACCTTGTTTTTGTGCAATTTACATATGGTTTAGTTGATATATTTCACTTACCATACATGAAATTTTGACATTGATATACACAATTCATGATTTACATTAGACATAGACATTAGACATGGTTTTCACACAAACATTTTGACATTTGATTATACATAAACATTTTACTTTGGTGGTTTGGTTTGAGTAAGTGATTTAAGTAACGAGGCGTGTGTAATATGATACAAGCATGGTGGATACGCCGCTGGTACTTCCTATATATAAGTGCTTGTATGGTATTACATATCGTAACGTTATTTGAATCATTTCAATTTAGACATATAACATTTTATACAAATAACATACTTTTTACAATACATTGTTTTACAAACAAATTATCTGATACAAAATCATTTTACTTGGTTATTTACTTAACCATGTATTATTCTTTTATACATATATATATATATCATTTGGTTTATTTATCACTTTTCAAATGATTTACAAGACAAAGCAAATTACAAGGTTCATGACTAAACATTTTCTTAAACATAAGTCATGAATACTATTTTCACAAAACCTATGTATCTCACAGGCATTTTTATGCTGACGTACCTATTTTCACATGTGTTTCAGGATATGATGCTTAGGATTTATCAAGATACACTTAGGCGGACTTGGGCCTTAGCGACAATAAAAGATGCAAGACTAGTTATTTATGTTATGTTTCTTTGATTGTCAAGACATTGTAACTCTTTTAATCAATAAAACAATATTTCAATTTCCATGTGTTATGAAACAATGATTCTGTTACAACACTCCCCGACGTTTCCACCACGTTTTGTTGTTTTACGTGGTCGGGGTGTGACACAGGAGGAAGAGTTCTTACCATGTCAGCTTGTTTTCACGGATAAAAACCGACTTCTTCTCATTTCTACTCATCTTTCTACACTTTTTCATCAAATTAACCGTAAATTCGTGGTTAAAATGATCTGATTTTGACATATAACACGTAAAACACTGTTTTAATCAATCTGTGAACAAATCATAACCAAATTCAACCTAAAACTTGATAAAAATTGGCAAAATGATGAATTTTTGAACCAGATCGTTCGAACTAGGCTCAGGTCGTTTGGAAATCATTCAAGTCGCACGAACTGGTGCCAGATCGTTTGAGATTATATCCAGATCGTACGGAGTGAGTCCAGATCGCTTGGAAATCTTCCAGATCGCACGGTGTAGATAAAAAGGTTTCCAGGTCGTTTGGAATTGCATTTCAGGTCGTTTGAAAAGTTGTTCAGGTCGCATGGTTTGATCCAAATCACGTGAAAACAGGTTCAGATCATTTGAACTATATCCCTCAGGTCATACGGTTTGAACCAGGCCATTTGGAAGTTGAATCAGTTCGCACGAAGTGATCCAAACCGCTTGAAAGTTTACCAGGTCGTTTGGAAGTTTAACCAGGTCGTGTGGGGTGAATTATAAGCTACCAGGTCGTTTGAAACTCAGACCAGTTCGCGTGGTTTGACCAGATCGTTTGAACAATCTGTTATTGGGAACTTTTAAAACCGAAACATGGATTCTGAATTTTACAACGCATTTGCTACTCCGATCACTATGGCTCAGAACGTGAACTTAGAAAATGAAATGGGCACCATTTAAAAACCGCCTAAGCTCATGAATATCGAGGAGTATAACGGATGGGAGGAACGTTTCATAAATTGGGTTCAAGCGAATCACTTAGAGGCGTGGGAATGTGTCGAAGAACGATATGTTAGACCGATTGATGAAGACGGAGAGATTGTTGCTATTAAAGATTTAGATGACCAAGAGAAAAAGAAATACAGAAGTGAAAAGATGATGATCAGTATATTGCAACAAGCCATTAAGGAAGACATCTTGATTTTATTGCAACACAATGGAAGTGCACACTCAATGTGGAAAGCACTAAAAACGAAGTTTGTTGGAAGTTTTGATATGATCAAGAACAAAAAATCGCTTTTGAAGAAAGAATTTGATCTATTTCATGGATTGAAAACTGAAAACACCAAAATGATTATAGAAAGATATTGCAATTTGGTGGTTAACATGAAGCGATTAGATATCAAGAAAGATAGAGAAGAATGGGTGGAAAAATTGGCTGATGCGTTGCCACAAGAGGTTTGGGGCACGTATCTTATGATTTTGAAAAATAATGGTGAATTTGCGAATCTATCGTTGAGCAAGTTTATTGAAAAACTCGAAGTTCAAGAGATGGAACAACGGAAGATGGCAAAAATGAAGAATTCTAATGGTGAACAGGATATTGGTCTGTACTACAAAGGAAGCACGATTGATAAGACCAACATTGCACCAAAGATCGAAACTGCATTTAACGCAAACAGTTCTTCTGGAGGGTCATCTCAAGGATCAACCAACAATAATGGATTTTCTTCATATCCATCATTTGATCCAAATTTTTCAGCAACCAATTCTAAACCGCAAAGTTCATACAACAGTAATGGCCAAGTACTACAATGCAACATTGCATTACATCTTCAGAATGGTCAGAATTTCTCGGAAGAGGGTGCCAAAGGTCATATGTCTTTATTGGTGACCGTATTAGAGTCTTATGAAAGTTTGGTAGCCAGAAGGATTGGTAATCCAATGTTGACCAAAGAGGATTATGATCAGATTGATGCTGAAGAGATGGAACTAATGGATATAAAGTGGTGTATGGCTAGTGTGTTGAGAAGAGCTGAGAAGTTTAAACAGATCACTGGAAGAGATGATTTCCGTGATGCTGGAACTTCACCTTTAGGTTTTGATAAATCTAAAGTTACTTGTTTTCGTTGCAGGGAGAAGGGGCACTTTAAGCGAGAATGCACAAATCGCGAAGCAAGTGGAGCTCAAAATCCATTCGGGAACAATGATTATCACCAACAGGTGATTTATCATCAAATTGCTCAACAGCCGCATCAACAACAATCGCCAGAAACTTCACATGCTAGGAAGGATCTGATCGAAGAGTCATCCAAGAAAGCTTATCTAGTTCATCAAGAAGATGAAAGAATTCCAGAAGGTTTTAATTGGGATAATTATGATCCTAACAGAACTTCAAATTCTAAAGCATTTGTTGCTCAAATTTTTAAAGATTTTACTGTTGAAGATGAAATAACATATGTTTATTACGAATCTCAGCAATTCAGTCCTAAAAAGAAAGAAGAAGAACCAGTTTCAACAGAAGAGGCTTCCGAAAAAGAACCAATCTTTGATCACTCATCAGATGAAAAAAGTGACGATGACAGTGAAGAAATTCGAAAACTTGAATATTATAAAAGAGAATTTTCACCTGATAGGTATAATTTGTATTTTGCAGGTAAAATGGAAGAGATCAAAGAATGACAAGCTGCGAAAAAGAAGAATCATAAGGCAGCAATTGTTGAAGAAAATGTCAAACCTGAGGAAAATGTTCGAGTAGTAAAGAAGCAGGTTAAAGAAATTCCAGCTATCAAGGTTGAGAAGGAAGCAGATACTGAAAAGATACTTGAGAACTGTGAAAAGGCACAACAACAAATTGATTCTTAACATGAACAGACTGAAAGAATCTTATGATGTTTTAAACAAAGCTATGAATCAATATAGCAAGTCAAGCAATGAACAAGAGATAGCTATGAAGACACTCAATGGAGCATTCATGACGAAACAGAAAATCATCAATAAGTACATTGAGAAATGTGCTGAACTTGAACAAAAATTGGAAACTCAGAGGATAGAAACTGAGAGGGTAAACAGGTTATTGAAAAGTTATTCATGTGCTTCTTACGTGATTGACAGGATTTATCCTATAGTAGAAGGCATGGAAGCGTTTGAAGAAAAGAAATCTGAAGTAAAGAATACTGGTAAGAAACATAGTACCAATTATACAAAGTGTCCACCGCCGCTTGAAGAAGGACATTCTCCACGAAATCCTAATTCAGAAAGAGTCAAAAAGGCAACCAATTTAAAGTAGGAATCTAAACCTTCAGATGGATTGCCAGATAATATTGACGTCACTTTCACAACATCTGACACTGATCATGAGTCTGAGTTAATAAAGAAAGTGGTCGATCAGGTGTTGGATAAATATGAGGAGTCAGAGTCAAAGTCTGAATCTGAGATTTCAAATTCATCAGTTGACAGTTCGAAATCATCGATCAAAAGGGTTTACAATAATGATTTTCTGATATCAAAAAATAATTTGAACGACGAAACATTCAAAGTAGCATATACTTTGAATGATTCCGACAAATTATATTCTGATGAAGAATTTCCAATAAGAAGTGTACAAACTGAACAGATTAAAAAGGTTTTCAAATTAACATAAATTAATATTTCTGAAATAAAAGATGTAAATCTTACTGAAAAACCTAAAAATACACTTCAAGAGTTCAACAAAGATTGAACAAGAAAAAGGGTTACAGTTCTGGTTCGGATTATCGAAAGAAACCAAACCATAACAGTAATTTCAAAAAGAAAGGATTAAATTTTATTCCACCAGAAAATTATAAAAATGAGAAAATTTATAAATAAAAAACTAAATTTGTTTCAGGAACATCTTCTGAAGAAGAAAAAGAGATTTTGTTCAAAAAGCAGACGAATAAAGAATTCCTTGCTAAGAAGCAAGAGGGAATGAAGAATGATGTTGCTCAGAAGAAGGAAATGAGAACCTGTTATCAATGTAAAAAGGTTGGGCACATTGCATGCAATTGTCCAAAGGCAACCCAAACAAAACAGGGAGTCTCTGAAAACTTGAAAGAAAAGTTGGTTGATAATGAACCACCAACCGAACAATTTAAAGTGTTCAAAAATTCAAAATTTTAGGTTGGTGAGAGTTCAACACGTTTTTACAAAAGAAGAGTGAATCTGAACAACCACAAGTGGGTTGTTAAGAATTCAGAGACACTTTTTGCCGATGAATTTGACTCGTCAAAGTCAGAGGAGCCACAAGTTGAGCTAAAAAGTGATAATTCCGTTTCGAAAATGGATGATGCAAATTTTCCACCATTGTCAAATGGAAACTTAAAACAAAAAAATTGGCAAAATTGAGATTTCAAATCAATTCTTTTCTGAAAAGAAAGAATTAGATGTTGAAAAAGCCTTTAACCCTAAAGTGCTAAATATTTTTGGAAAAATGGTTGACGGGAAGGTCAAAGGAGTAAAGAAATTCTATGAAAAGAATAAGAAAGGAAAGAAACCAAGTGATGATGACTCGGAATCACCCAAGGACTGTCAGGCTTGGGTGAATCTCTTTAACTGAAAATCCTGACTTGCCGGAGCTCCCAAGTTGGTAAACGTGGAGCATGAATCGGCATTATTCTTGAAAAATGTTTTTGTAAAAAGCCTACAAGTGTTAGATTTTACAAGTGGTATTGCTGTTGAAAGAACGAAATGATGAATTAAACCCCATGATGTGTGAAATCAACAAAACTAATTTTCCAAAAAAAAAACCATTTTGATTAAAACAAACTTAAGTGTTTTGAAATCATAATGGGAAAATAGTTTGTTGTCAGGGGGAGTTCTGATTGTTGAAGCCAAGTGGATGGTGAATTGAAGCAATTCACATCAGTTTGTCATTTTATTTGTACAGGTTATTTTCAAATTTTCCCGGAAAATAAAAAATTGAAACATATTTTTGATTTTAGGGGGAGTAAAAAATTTAGAAATTTTGAAAATTTGAAAAATCCAAAAACATGTTAAAATCTAAAAACCAAAAAATCAAAAAATCAAAAATGAGTTTTGTTGTGAAAAAGAGGAAATGATAGTACATCAGTAGACAATCACGTCATGCTAAAGAATTGGAAAGTTAAATATGTGATAAGCGGTCTCACTGATGATATGCCAGTAGATTTTTACACGCTTAGTAGATTGTTTTCAAGATATAAACCTAAATATCAAATACTTACTTATCTCGTGGGGAACATTTCTCGGATATATAGGTAACCCCTGAAATCTTGTTTGAAGGGCTTTCTATTTCTGACATACTAGGTCTTTGTGCGTGATGATATCTGGGGTATTATACCGGGACTTCTGATTTTGTGGGAGTAATAGCCTAGTCCTCGTATAATACTCTGCACTGCTTTAATCATAAAGCCCACCCTCAGCATAAAAAATGATGAAACATTGAAAAATGCTAATCATGTACTGTTGAAGAAAAGATCCCCAAACGGGACACACCTAAAAGTCGAGCCATCATCTCTTTGTCTGAATGGAAGTTCTAACCTGAGCTCTCATGGTCTCGCATTACCCGTTTACAGATATCATTAGTGTACATTCACCTGTAAGACTGAATATAGGAGTCTGGATACGGGAGTATATTCTGAGGTGGGACACGCGAATAAGTTGAAGGTATTAAAACACTAATTTCGTATCTCAAAACAGTTGAACTTTGTGTGAAAATTTAAATGGATTAGTATACTGACAATCTAAGTGAATAGTTTAGAACTTAAAGTGTTTAAAGCTCAACGGTGGTAGTGATTTGTCAAAAAAAAACTGATATGATCCTCTTACACATACTCACAAAAATATTGTCTGTAAATATTTCTTTACTGCTTTTCATTAGTGTGTTTTAGCATAAAATTTTGAAAAAATCAAAAAAAAATTATTTCATCTTATTTTCGACAACTGATGTTTGGAAAGCTGATTTTCAAAATTCCAAGTGCTAAACATGAGGAACGACAGTGAATTGGGAGAGTGTGTTTGAAATGAAAAATGAAGTTAAAGCTTTAAGATAATTTGAGAAACTAACAGTAAAATCAGTGTCAGTTAATCAAGGTCATTAATTTGAACTTGATATAACTATTGTTGATAATGAATGATATATACAAGTGGTTTCTAATTTGTTAAATTTTAAAAAATTGTGAAATTTACTTTTGGGTAGAGTATGTGCAGGAAAAAAGCTTTGAAAGAGCTAGGTTTCGACTCCTGAGGATTTTCCACATAAGCGTATGCAGATTAGAGCCAGGTTTCTGATCCTGTTGCTACGGAGAGCCAGGAGACGTTCCTGAACCTGTGAAGATCTCAGAGTAAGGAGGAGTCTGAAAGCTAGAGAGCCAGTCTCAGATTCTGGAACAAAGCTTGAGATAGAAGCTGCTGATGCTGATAAACTTAAGGAATCAAGAGACCTGATAAAGAAAATTAGAGAGAGGATAGAGCCAGGTTGAGATTCTGATAGAAGAAGATAGAGATTGATGAGGATGCTTACAGAGACAGATACTTTGGAGAGAGCGAAAAGACTGATCAAGACTAAAGACTCAATACACTGAAGACTCGTCATCATCCAAGGGGGAGTTTGTTAGTGCATATGTCTGTTGACTTCGTCTTGTATCGAGTCATGTAACTAGATAGATAGACCAGGACACATTATACGAGAGAAACGAGAAACAGGTCTGAACCAGACACCTCGTGTGAGGTGGCCAGTTCGTGTGACCTGGCCAGGTCGTGCGACTTGGACCAGGTCGTGTGAGACTGTTTGGTGCAACCTGGCTTCTCCTATAAATAGAGGGTCTTGGGTCTTCATTTGTAACATTCTGATTCCGGAGACGAAGTGCTGCCGAAGTGTCGAATGATCTATAAACACTATCAAATCAATACAATCGACAGTTAAAGTGATTCCAAGTGCATATCAAGTTGATATAACATCGATACGTCTGATTCCGCCTTTCGTATTGATCGAGAACTCTTCTGATCGACTCATTTGATCGATTCCCCGATCCTACAATGATTGGGCCGTTGAGCTTGTGCGAGTGAGTAAATAAGGCCCAATGAACACCCGGCCCAACCTGTTGTGCGTTCAGCACAATATTGTGCGACTCACAACGGGTTGTGCGATCCAATACAAACCCGGCCGAATACATGTAACCCATTCCTCATACGGCCCAAACATTTAAACAAACTCTTATCTTGTGTGGTCCAAGTACACTTGTGCGATTCAGAATAACTTGTGCGACTGGGTTTTGGGCTGTTCGGCCCAACAGCATATCATAACTTAATATATTGTGCGGCCCAACATCTTATGCGATCAGCACAACCTTGTGCGATTCACAAGATGTTGTGCGACTGAGCTTAAAGAAGTTATACGATGTGCTTTAACTGTTGTACCCTAACCTATCCTAGCTTGTGCGACTGGCTTGTGTGACTGGCCTTGTGCGATTAGTTTTATGTTTCCTAAAATCATGCAATCTATTCTAACAGTTTCCATATTTGAAATCAATCGATCAACACAATCAACAGTTTCTAACCAATCCATTATTCGATCAAAACAAGGTTTTTATCCATTAATTCCTATGAACCCTAATAAAATCATTTGTTCCATAACAGCCACTTATTATTAAATTTCAGATTATTGGTTTCAATTCATCAAACAATACTTCATGCTCGATCATACCATTGGTCCGAATACACATACATACAGCCGATTACATCCATTCGGTTCTTAATTTTCTAGATCAATCATCAAAGCATTTATCAAACATACAATCCCTATATTGATCTAACAGGTTGTTTATCAAGAATTTCACCAACATAATACTTGAAACATCAAACATCAAATAACATCTTGCCAATCATACAACAAGCATCGAGCATATAAAAATCAAACAATGATATAACACTAACTGGTTAGAAGGTAGAACAAAGGTTGATTCGAACAAGAAAGCTTCGAGAGGAGAGGTGATGTTGCCGTCAACTTCGAGAGAGAGGGAGAGGGATTTAGGGTTTGGTGTGTGTTAAGTGTTTTGCAAATAATGAGGAGTATACACCCTTCTCATGAGGTTATGCGTGTAAAGGGTGGGCCGAACCCATACATGGGCTGCCCTTGGTTTCGAGTACAAAGAGTGTGGCCCAAATGGGCTTGTGCGATTGGATTCAAGTTGTGCGGTTGGGTTTGTGTTGTGCGACCACATTACATATATACATACATTACACATAACCACATAACATAACAATATAACATTCCATTAACATCAACATGTCACATAATCACATAACGTTCAAGCATGCTACATTAAGGTACAACGAAAGGTTTGAAATACGAGTTGTCACATCATCCCCAAGTTGAAAGAAATTTCGTCCCGAAATTTAGCACGTAGTCACTGAGGAAGCTAGTTGTGTTGCGTGGTTTCTTGGTTTTCCTGGGGTGTCACAACTTTTATCAAGAATATATACAAAAAAACATATTATGTTATAAACTTTTGAACACCCGGTTTGCTTTCGCATTTTGTTAGATACCTTTTTTAAATAAATTTTCAAACTCACTAACTTATATTTCAACATCTTACAGCTTTATCAATTCCAGACGACCAACATAAAAACTACGCTTTGTCCGAAATTGAAAAGTTTTTAGGTGGGGATAATTCATCGCTATGAAACTTTGCAACAATGCCTTTTCCAGATTCTACTTCGTTATCTGATTTGGACAATCACCTGATTAATGAGGAACGTACTTACGACATATCAAATCTCGCAGATGAACATGTTAATCAGTTGAATATGTTAACTGATGAACAGAGGTCGGTATTTGAAGAGATAATGAAAGCTGTCAATGCTAACAATGGAAGGATATTTTTTGTTTACGGACATGGTGGTACCGGAAACCTTTTTATGGAAGACGTTGTCTGCGACACTTAGATCAAAAAGAGAAACTGTATTAAATGTCGCTTCGAGTGGAATTGTGTGACACTTGTGCTCCGTAAACACCGTACGATATAGAAGAATATCATTTATCAAAGAAACAATGTGTTTTGGTCTCAAAATTTGTTTATTTGTTTATCAAAGAGAAACTGTATTAAATGTCGCTTTCTGGAAAGTTATACGCAAACTGATACGTAAACGTAATCAGTTTAATGCGACAAACACTCTGGAACAGTGACATAAACTTAACATACCTTAAATAACTTTTGTATAACTTAGAAATAAGTTTTGAAGGATTTGGTGTGTCAAAAACAAGTTTATTCGATCACAGGGACTATTTGCGTCAAAACTGCGAAAGTCTACTGATTCGTATAGTAACAAACATTCCGGAACTTGATCATAAGCTAAACATACCCTAAATATCCTTTACACAAAGTTCGTTTGAGCTTTGCAACGTGAGCGTAATCACGATAGTTATAGTCCCTTGTGACTATACCTACTGAGTACCACGTTGATTAGGCGTAGTGACGAGTCAAAGTTTATGTCAAAATACGTATTTATGCGTATTTTGAAACAAAGCTATTTTTGGGTATCGGTATCAAAACACTTTGTTTTGATATCAAAATTATTTTCTAACTTAGTTACACATGTTTTAACATGTTTAACTCGTCACTTTTAGTTTAGTGCTTAATTAGGGTCGTAAGTTAAGCGGTCTAAACAACCGCTTAGACTTTCAAACCCGACCCGTTTGGTCGATCATTAGGATCCGACCAAACATATTTTGTGATCATAGTTGTATAGGGAATAACCTTCCGAGGTTATACCTTATGGTCACTTAGTTTACTTAGTTGTATGATAGGTAGTTTATATGCCTTAGGAAAATGACCAAAATGCCCCTTTTACGCATAATTTCATTTTAAGCATATATAACTAAATTTTTGCCACATAAAATGATTATTAAACATGTTAGGGCATATAATACTTGTCATAGGACTAGTTAGGCTATGCGTTTGCGCTTTTGCGCAAATGACGCGTTAAAGTAGCGTAAGCTACCTAAACGGGTCATAATGGGTCATGAGCACTTAGGTTAGGTTTCGTTGTAGAATGTAGGCTTTGTTAAACCATAACATATGAGTTCCAACACTCATTTGGTTTACAATACCTTACTCTATCCGTTTCTTCAATTCTTGTCCCGATACACTAACATAGTATCCGTTACACTAGGAACCACTTCGACACTTGAACATTTGATCCTTTGAGCTTTGTTATATCATTTGAACAAGACCTACACGCAATCCCAGGCGAGTACACAGTTCCCCTCTTTTACCGTTTTCAAATGTTTTGGGGTGATTCATATGTGTAACCGATTTATTTTTCCAAATGTATGACATATATGTGTTTACTAAGTGCTTTTATGTGTACTATTCCGATTATGCAAATACGATGTTTATCCAAATCCTTAAAAGATCTACCTATCTTCATAGTTAGATTCTTATAGGATATTTGAAGTACAGTCTTAGATCTTCCTATCTTCATAGTGAGATTTTTAAGAAGTACTTTACGACATGATGGTTATGGTTTATGTGTAGATTGTTGGTGATTTAGATAACGAAACTAGAGTAATACAATAAGCACATGGTGGATACACCGCTGGTACTTCCTATTAGGATTTAGAATATTGTGATACAATGATTCAATGTGATCAAGACCGAATCCTTTTAGCATCAATTTTCCTTATAGATTGATACTTGTAGGATGTTTAAAGTGCTAATATTGGAGACCTTGTTTGGATTCATTGTGTGCTTTAATGCGTGTTTGACTAGACGATGTGACGAGAACCGTATCCCTGTAATATTTATCTATCTTCATAGCTAAACATATATGGGATGTTTAAAGTGCTAAATTGGAGTCCTTATTTTGATTCATTGTGTACTTTAATGCGTGTTTACAAGTTGTTGAGAAATTGACGATTATGTGTTTATGTGATAGTTGTGATTTAGATAACGAAACGGGTATAATAAAATAAGAAAATGGTGGATACGCCGCTGGTACTTCCTATATATAAGTGTTCTTATTTTATTATTCTTGTAGCGTTATCCGAATCACTTTAGGATTTTATGTACGATTGCTTCAATGTTCGATTATCCAAATTCTCGTAGAATCTTCCATATCTTTATATGTTAGATTTTTAGAAGGATACCTAAAGTATTATCATGAATCATTGATTTGATTTACATAATACTCACTCAAGTTTTGATTTATTTCAAAACAGTTATTAATAATCCTCAATTGGATTTCTAATAACATATTAACGAGTTTTACAATGATTTCAACGAGATTACGATGTACAATTTCAAATGGCATAAAAAATTACTTAGTAATAAACATATTGCCATATACAAAACTATTTGCCACGAGTTTTTCACATTTAGTACTATGTATTGTAATACTAAACTTTTGCCATTACTTGGCTTCAAGATTCATTTTTTTTCAATCGATAACTCTTGTAGTTGTCAAAGTATTGCAATATCAAACTTTTTCCATTTATTTGGCTAAAAAAACCTATGTATTCGCCGACATTTTTATGCTGACTATTTTTCACATATGTTTAAGGTTTTCAACTATTCAAGCATGCAACGCATAGGACTGCATTCGGGCCTTAGACTTCTAAATCAAAAGACAAATTTCATGTATTCTTTATTTGTAAAACGATGTTAATAATATTGAAACAAGTTAGTACCAGTCGTTGTGAGCAATTTGTAACGTGACTCCCCGATATTTCCGCTGCGTGTTGTTGTATTACGTGATTGGGGCGTTACAGATTGGTATCAAAGCACTGGTTATAGGGAATTAGGTTATTAGGTTATTAGCATGCCTTAAACCTAGTCTATAACCTTCCTAGGACCCAAACATGAGTAGACTTAGGAACTCCTTCCTAAATCCTCATCCTTATTCGTGCCATAACTACTATATGATTTACAAATCATCTAGCCCTAGATGATTTATCCTAAACCTTAGGCTTCATGCCTTAAGGTGTTCCTCAAAATGTTTTTCTCAAAACCATTGAAATATTTCTCAAAATGTTTTCTCAAACGTTTTCATCAAAATATTTCACAACAAGTTTATCTCAAAATTTTTTTTATCAAAAGGTTTCTCAAATGTTTTTTTTTTCAAACATTTTTTCATCGAAATCTTGGGTTTTAATAATGTGAACACATGCAATCTGGAAGGGTGGATGCCTCTACCCCGAGTTTTCTGTCTAAGGCTAGAGTGTTCGTATAAATCCGCAATATCGGACCAGTCACTCTTACCTGGGAACTCTTAGGGTGAGTGTTCACTTATAGGCTAAAGCATGTCTTCGTGAAACATTATAAAAACCTATCCGTCTTGACTATGCCGAACGATTTCTAAACGACCTTTGTAACACTACTCATTCATATTACCCTCAGTAATATGTTTACTATTCACGACAATCGAAACAAATTTCCTTTCACAATACTACTTCATCATATTACCTTCGGTGATATGTTTGATTCGAGACAATTGAAGTGAATTTCATTTCATTTCACGACACTATGAGATCCTATTTCATTTTCGAAACACTACCTGTGTCATTCAAAATTTCAAATGTTTACCATTTGGATGAGAATTTTCAAAATTTCAGACACAAAGTTTCTTTATTTTAAAAATTAAATTTAAAACATTTTATCTTAAAAACAATAAATTTTTAAACAGTAAAGGAATTTATAGCATAAACCATTAACCTGGTTTGTATTCTCTCATCCAAAACTATTACAAAAGTTTATTTTTCAAACAACACTTATCTCAAAACAAAATCCACAACATTGTATTTTCTAAGTACAAGAACAAGACCTATGAACGAGATTTTACTAGATCAAAGTTTTCACAATACAATGATGCTACAAACTCATAATAATTTGGTAAATCTAACTCATTTGGTTTTTACTATAGCTGTACCTTCAAGATGCCTGCTCGCCGCAACGCCACTTGGAACGCTGAAATGGCAGCAATGATTTCTCAGTAGCTAGATACTTTATTCCCAAGCATTGTGACCCAAGTCAACCAAATCCAAAACAATAACAACAACAACAATGTTCTAACACCATGTAACTATAAACAATTCAACTAGGCTAAACCACTCAGGTTCAATGGGTCTGAAGGAGCAACTGCGCTCCTACAATGGTTTGAGAGTATAGAAAGCACATTCCGCCATGTTCAGTGTCCCAATGAACGCAAGGTGGAGTTCGCCTCGAGTGTCTTTCAAAGGAGAGCACTCACTTGGTGGAATGGTATTATGAGAGATCGAGGTGCCGATATGGCAATGGCACTGATGTGGGAAGAATTTAAGGATCTTATGAAGAAGGAATCTGCCCACGAAGCGAAATAAGGGAACTTGAAAACGAATTCTATCATCTAAAACAAAATAGTGGGGAAAACCATGCCTACACTGACCGATTTGAACACCTAAGCCTACTTTGCCCCACTATGGTCACACCTTTGGATCGGGCCATTGAGAAATACATTGATGGTCTACCTGATCTTGTCCAAGACATTGTCACTGGCAGCCAACCTGCAACGCTTAGGGATGCTAAGGAATTAGCCGCTATCTTAACCGACTCTCAGGTTAGAAAAGAGAAACTATTTTGAAAGGGAGATAAGAAACAAAACACTGAAACTACTAATAAGAATTCAAAACAAACAAAGGCCGAATCTTCTAAGAGTTCTAGGAAGCGCAAGACTTCAAAGAATTTTGCAATTCCTACACCAATTCCACTAAACTCAGTACCCTTTAAGGGATTTTATCATGGAAAGCAACCTCGGTGCAATCATTGCAACTATCATCATGCATCAAATTCTCCTTGTTGCCAGTGTACAATCTGTGGTCTATTTGGACATCTAGCTGTGACCTGCCGTATCCAGAACCGAGCAGCCCCTACTCAGACTCGCCCTCGAGCATGTTTTAATTGTGGTGATCTAAATCATTTCAAGCGAAATTTCCCCAAGCTTGCCAATGCTAATGGACGAGTGTTCAACGTTAATGAGGCTCAAGCTAATGATCAAGCACTTATGATCATTTGAACCTCTATATTTTCTGTTTATTTTCGAAAACAATGTACATATTTCAACTATGTTTGTAATGACAACATAAAATCTCAAGAAGTTTATCTTTATCCTTGTTATTCATTTCCAATTACAAACTCTAATATGATTACACTATGTGATTACAACTACATGCTGACTTTGAGGATTCCGTTCTTTAGGAACTAAATCTTGTAAATTAGCATACCATGATTACACCCTAGTGCATACGAACTTGGCAACACGATCGATACGAACACTATGAACAAGTTAATAATATTTTGTGATCATGGCATTACATACATGATTTGTTTATTTAGTATGTATAATACATGATTACAAATACAATTTGCTTCGTAAGTTAACTTAACGTACTTAGTACACGAATTTTCAAATACATTCTGCTTAGTGTGTTAACTTAACACACTTAGCACATGATTTGAAAAAATTTTCTCGATATGCTTACATTTGGTTAGTTTGAAACATATATAAACATTTGTACTAGAATAAAATACCTACTACTAAATTTGTTGTATGCAAAACAAGTAGTGCTATCATTGCTAGTATGAAACATGATTCGATTTGACAGATGTTATGTTGTGACAATATTTATTTGATTTAGACGATAGTTCGACCTTATTATTTGTTTACCCTCTCTTAACAAGAGGAGCTGTCACACCCCGACCACGTAAAACAACAAAACGTGGCGGAAACGTCGGGGAGTGTTGTAACAGAATCATTGTTTCATAACACATGGAAATTGAAATATTGTTTTATTGATTAAAAGAGTTACAATGTCTTGACAATCAAAGAAACATAACATAAATAACTAGTCTTGCATCTTTTATTGTCGCTAAGGCCCAAGTCCGCCTAAGTGTATCTTGATAAATCATATGCATCATATCCTGAAACACATGTGAAAATAGGTACGTCAGCATAAAAATGCCTGTGAGATACATAGGTTTTGTGAAAATAGAATTCATGACTTATGTTTGAGAAAATGTTTAGTCATGAACCTTGTAATTTGCTTTGTCTTGTAAATCATTTGAAAAACAATAAGTTCAGATGATATGTATAAATAAGAGAATAATGTATGGTTAAATGAATAACCATGTAAAATGAGTTTGTATAAGATAAGTTGTTTGTAAAACAATGTCTTGTGAAAAGTATGTTATTTGTATAAGATGTTATATGTCTTAAATTGAAATGATTCAAATAACGCTACGATATGTAATACCATACAAGCACTTATATATAGGAAGTACCAGCGGCGTATCCACCATGCTTGTATCATATTACACACGCCTCGTTACTTAAATCACTTACTCAAACCAAACAACCAAAATAAAATGTTTATGTATAATCAAATGTCAAAATCTTTATGTCTAATGTAAATCATGAATTGTGTATATCAATGTCAAAATGTTTATGTCTAATGTAAATCATGAATTGTGTATCCAAAATATCATGTATGGTAAGTGAAATATATCAACTTAACCATATGTAAAATGCACAAAACAAGGTATTGAAGTAAAACATGGTTTAAATCAAAGTTATGTTCTGTGGAAAAAAATGCATGCTATACTGATATAAACATCTATGCGGTATTGTAAAAATGCATACATCCAAGCCTTGTGACTGTGGTGATAGACCCCTAAATGAATTTAAAGGTCTATCTGTGTAAATGTATATCGAATTCGGTCATTCCTTCCAATCCAAACAAACCCGGGATTTCAGGAATGGGAGTTGTCAAGTCCTATGGTACCATTACCTACTAATGAGCGGCGTAGCTAATGTTAATGAATGTACATTGTCTCATTTGAATAAACCAAATGTCATACCAAAATGTAAGCATGTGATGAATAACAAATGTACTAAGTATGCAACAAAGGACATACATAGCATAAAATGTAATGTAAAACAATGTACTAAGTACGCACACAATGGGCATACATAGCATAAAATGTAATGTAAAACTATGTACTAAGTATGCACACAATGGGCATACATAGCATAAAACACAATGAAATCATGTACTATAAATGTACTAATGAACATAGCAAGTATATGATGTGAAAACAGGAAAGCATGAGAGTAACAAGTAGGCACATGTGTTCCACCCCAAAATGTTTGGAAAACAGTAAAAGAGGGGTCTATGTACTCACTTGATATTTCTTAGTAGTCCTTGAGTAACAACCAAACAATGCTAGAGATCACGGATATCAAACGGCACCTAATATAGGTAACTATGTTAATATACCGGACCTAAATCGGAGGATTTGATAGAATGAGGGTTCGTAAACCAAATGAGTATGGGAACTCATGTAATATGGTTTAACAAAGCCCACATACTAAAATGAAACCTAACCTAAGTGCTTACGACCCATTACGACCCGTTTAGGTAGCTTATGCTACTTTAACGCGTCGTTCGCGTAAAACGCGTTCGGAATGCCTAACTAGCCCTATGATAAGTAAAATATGCCTTAACATGTCTAATATTGTTGCCAAATCAGTTTAGATGTTAAAAGTTATGTTACATATGCTTAAAATGAATTTTGGCGTAAAAAGGGCATTTTGGTAATTTACCTAAGGCATATAAACTACCTATCATACAACTACTTAAACGAAGCGACCATAAGGTATAACCTCGGAAGGTTATTCCCTATATACTATGGTCACCTAATGTGTTTGGTCGGATCCTATGGATTGACCAAACGGGTCGGGTTCGAAAGTATAAGCGATTGTTTAGATCGCTTACCTTACGACCCTATATAAGCACTAAACTAAAAGTGACGAGCTAAGCATGTTAAAACATGCTTAACTAAGTTTAGAAAACAGGTTTGGTATCAAAACAAACGGTTTTGATACCTAGAAGTAGTTTGGTTACAAAATACGCAATAACACGCATTTTGGCCGAAACTACGACTCGTCACTGAGCCTAGATAACGTGGTAATCAGTAGGTATAGTCACTAGGGACTATAACCATCGTGATCACGCTCACTTTATGAAGTTCAAACGAATTCGTGTTGACCATAAACTGGTCAACGCAGAAAGTCAAACATAGTTTGACTTTCGGACAAGGAAAGCGATAAAAGAACGAAGGAACACTTACAAAGGGTCCCTGCTAGTAAAACTTGATCGAATAGCTCAGGTATGAAGCAATGACTTCAACTTAGAGCACTTTTGATCAGATTTGTGGGTTTTGGGGTTGAGATGGGTTGGGTATTTATAGTAAATGGACAACCGTTAGGATCGTTTATCGAATAACGTGATCGAATCTCATCCGTACATGTGTTGGAATGTTATGGTAACTCATTTTGCCCCCACCACCAGAGATTGACATGTGGCATTGGCCTTTGGAGTGTTGAAAAGCTGATAACAGCAGTCAAAAATGATTTTCTGCATCTGACCCATGCTTACGGACCGTAAGACTTAGAACCTTACGGTCCGTAAGGACCTTGCAGACCAGAAAGTTTGAAAAATGGCAGAACAGGCCCCTGCAGCTCCAAACTTGGTTTTTGATGCATTTTTGACACGTTTAAGCCCCGTTAACCCCATTTCAAAGCTCTAAAATGAAGTTAAGGTATAGGGAACTGAAAACATGCTCAAAAATATCTCGAATGTCAGTTCGTTTGGCCGTACGATTACGTTGTTCGGTTAATTACGACGGAAGTCGTAACGAACGCAAAAACGGTCCAAATTGCGAGATGAATGAATTTTTCTTATGCCAAACACTAAAATAAAATATTTTAGTGCTTACATAAATTTTTGGATGTCTGGATGTATTCAGAACGTAAGTTATGCGCGAAAATGCAAACTTGTGCACTTTTTGACGCTTTTAGTCCCTGAACGACCCAAAAGTTTATTTTAGCACACCGAACCCCTCAAAGCCTATTTCTAAGCTATGTAAAGGATATTTATGGTATGTTTAACTCATGGTCATGTTTCGGAATGTCTGTTACAGTTCAAATCGGCATACTTTCACAGTTTGTCGAATTTAGTCCCTGTAAGCGATTAAACTTGATTTTGTCATACCAAAGCCTTCAAAACTTATTTCTAAGTTATGTAAAGGTTATTTAAGGTATGTGAAGCCTATTTCACTATTCCGGAGTGTTCGTTGCATTAAACTGGTTATATTTACGCATCAGTGCGCGTATAACCTTCCAGAAAGCGATTTAGAGCCCGAAATCGAACAAGAATTGATATGTGCAAATGATACACATATTTGTACAAATCCCAAGTATGAAACACAATATTTCATTGGTTTGGTATTTGTTTGATGGCCGCAGTGACCTAGGTGTCACAGTCTCCCCTACTTTAGGAAATTTCGTCCCAAAATTTTATTTAGAGGAAACTTGTGAGAGTTTAAAACATGAAGTTGAAAAGATCGAACAACATTGGTTAGGGTTCTGAACTTCTAGTAACTTTAATAATATCATGCTTTCAATGTAAGAGGGATACTTATATACAAGTATATGAAGCGTCATTGGTGCGTCCACCGTACCTCCATTACATCGTTCTCATTTTGTTATTGTTGTCACTATCGGTTCTTACACATAATAAATCTTACTGGTGCACTAAATTTCATAATTATGTACGTGTCCATAATTAGACAATTCCTTGCATAGTTCACACAGTCTATTTTATAATGTGTAGGGGAAAACCAAATGAACAAACCTGTGATGAGTTTGACTAGACCACCATAGGGTCCCTTTTATTAAATCAATAAATGATTTTAATAGACAACCAAGGAGTCTTTTCAGCTTATATCATCACATGTCATTCTTAACCAGATTTTTGAATCAATCTTTTTTACTAGACCCCTAAAAGGGTCTCTTATGAAACATGGAATGGTACTATATAACCTATGGGTCTTAACTATTACATAGAAGCCCAATAAGGATTTAAGGTAGTACCTTTTTGAATATCCTACTACGAATCCCTCATATGAAGATATGAAAGATTCTACGAGGATTTGGATAACGAATACCCAGAGTATACAAAAACACAAAATGCATAAAAGAAAACACAAGATGCATAAACACATAGTCATATAACCACAAAGATTGTTTATCTAGATCTTTAATTTGTTAATTTGTTTTGCTAACAGAGCACATGTATTTATAGCACACTAGGAATCCATCTCGTGGATTTCATTTGGTACTTTAAACATTATCAAGAATCTAACTATAAATATAGGAAGATTTTTAAAAGAAAAATTCGATTTCGATTATAAGGAACCGAAATGTTCGAATTTAGGTACATACGGAATCCAATTAAGGACTCTGATTTGAATGATAATCATCCACAAGGGTCTAAATGTGAAGATAAAAAGATCCCATATGGATTTTAGAAGTTGAAGATGTTTCGAAACCTTGCACTTGATGTGCTTAGGTCAAAACATGAAGTAAAATGCTTATGAAGTTGAGATGCCAGATATGCCAAGGCGACATATGAAGAGAAATTTGAAAGTTAAGTCAATGTATGAAGAGAAATATTTTTGGAAAACTATGCATGGGGTTCTTAAAAAAAATGTGTTCAATGTTTTTGAAACCTTATATATAATACCTTTGAAATCATAAAGTAGGTGTATTAGGTAGGTATATATTTATATAAAAAAAATTGTTTTAAAATCATGCGAGATGAATTTTGAAATTATGTATAAGGTTTTTGAAAATATGAATAATGCTTTTCGAAATCATGCACTTGATAAGAAAATGTACTGTGTTAATATTGTTTTCAGACTATATGAAACATTTTGAAATTATGAAGGTTGTTTTTTGAAAACATAGCCAATATTTTTGAAATAACATAGACAATGCATTTGAAAAAAAAAATGTTTTCAAACTATATGAAATGTTTTGAGATCATGAAGATTGTTTTTGAAATACTTGTACTGTGTATGTTAAAAAAAAATCAAAACGTAATGGGTATGAGATTTGAAAATACCCTTAGTTATCTAACCAAGGATTCAAAGGCACAGATGTGCAGAAGCATGATTACTCATAATGTCACTTTATTTTCTGTACTTTGTTTCTTAGAGTGAAACGAGTACTTAAAATTTTCGAGGGAATCATGAGCGATCATTTGAAAGAGAGAATCACAAGAGTAGTTTGTAAGGAACATAGTTCCTTAATACAGGTATCATAGAGAATTTCCATTTACTCATGTAACTACACTTGTATATCAGAATTGTGAACAACAATTTATTTATAATCAAATCAGATTGTTTCACATTACAAGAAATAGAAGAAACAAAAGCATAAGACAACAACATCTTCTAATCAGCCAACTGCTCATCCGTGGGTTGGATTTGCCTTAGCAAGCTTCAGGAATTTATTCACGAAATGACCCATCTTGCCACAGTTGTAGCACGATCCAGGCTGAAAGCGAGCTTGAGTAGGATTGGCTTGTGGTTGATTTGGACCACCTTGGTTCGGGTTACATCGACAAGCACTTGCCAGGTGACCAATTCGCCCACATGATACACACAGACGACATTGTAAGTGAGCTTGGTGATGCCCATTACATTTGTCGCATTTTGGTGCAGTACCGGCATAAGGTTTCCTAGCAGGAGGTTGAGCAGTAGCAAGGTTTATAACAACTTTGTTTTGGATAGCAAAGCGGCATATGTTAACCAAATGTCCTCGCCGTCCACAGTAGGTACATTTGGAGCATGGTATGAGGTTTGAATGATGACGGTTGCATCGTTTGCACAGAGGAACAGTTCCTTTGTATGGCTTCCTAGCAGGGGGTTGAGCTTGTTGGTTGGGGACGGCTTGACCATTGTGAGCGACCATGGCGAAGTTCTGAGAAGCCTTTCTCTTCTTTGACTTCTTAGGGGATCGTTCATCCATGGTCTTTGATTCCTCGGTTGGTTTCTTGGCTGGTGGTGCTGTCTTGACTTCTGCTTCCTTTGGTGGCTCTTGAGTGGCTTCATTGTTGAGGCGAGACATGGCAATGCCTAATTCAACAGTCTTCAGGATTACTTCGCCTATTCGCTGGGCAAATTTGGCCGTTTGCTCGGACACTTGACCGTTGCTGAGAGGAAGAGACATTCTAGAAGGAAATGAAAGACATAGGAAGAAACAAGTGAAATGTTATCGGAAAATCAAAACAAAATGGCAACGCATAAAATTGCGATCATTTGTTTGTTACCTAAGGCAAACAAATGAGATGGTGACAAATCAAAGTAAACAGATCATATTAATGTATCACTGAAGACATGCTCGCCTATAAGTGAACACTCACCCCAAGAGTTCCCAGGTAAGAGTGACTGGTCCGATACTGCGGATTTGTACGAACACTCTAGCCTTCGACAGAAAACTCAGGGTACAGGCATTTGTTAGGCCCTATAGGTTTATGGATTAGTAGCAATTATAGGCTAATGAACCATGTTTCTAGAAGGTGGGTATTGGAGTGGGCTTAGGGAAATGGGCCTAGGGTTTAGGGGGAAACCCTCCCTATAAATAGATGTTAGAAATAAGGAGCTTAGGTTGGTTGGTTCCTTGTTTTAGAAACTTGTATTAGACAAGCTCCTTGTATGCAAGTTTAAGCATTGAATCATTTGAATATTTAAATCTTCATAGTGTTCTTGATTATTTCTTGAAGATCATCAAGTTTGGATTCCGCCCATCCTTGGTGATTGTTTGATATCGTTGTTTGATCCGTATTTTCGGGACTTACAATTGGTATCAGAGCCACTTTGATATCAAACTCTCAAGAAAAATTTGAATTTTGGTTGAAGATCTTCATAGTGTTCTTCGGGTTGTTCATCGTGTTCTTCAAAGAATCACTATATTTTGCTTTTTGATCTGTTTGGAAAAGTGTTAAAAATATTCATATCTTCATCTCATCATCACAGACATCATCTTATCTACAACTGACAACATCTGTCATCAATCATCATCACGTAATCATCACAAATGTGTCTCGGACTGCATTTCGGATCGTATGCTTGAACATCTAGAAGACATCTCGGATAAAACACAATACATCTCGGACCAACATCTTCATCCGTAATCAATCCGTGATCTATCATCTAATCCGTAATACCTCGTCCACTTCTTCATCATTCCATCCGAAATCAACCGTTTTCATCTGTAATACATCTCCGGTTTCATCCGTAATACATCTTCACTTTCATCCGCAATCATCTTCATCACCGGCCACCGTTCAACCCACCTTGATAATCACCGTCGTCATCTCCTTCTTCTCCGGCGACAACCACCATCGACCTCCTTTCCTCCGCTGAACTCTTGTCCTGTTACGACCATCGTTCACCGACGCAAACTACCTCCACTGTTCTTCTTCGTCACCACCCACGACCACCATCGCACTCCGTCATCTCCGACACTTTCCGTTGTCATCAACAGAAACCTGCAACTGTCTCCTCCGACCATCACCACATTTCTGTCACTCCAACAATCACCATCATCTTTCACTCCGTCGTGTCTTCACTTTTGTTCATCGTTCATCACTGCCACCGCCGATCTCCTTCACCACCTCCGTTCATCACTGACTCGAACCGTCGTCTGTCATCATCCACCACCGTTAATCGGATTTTTTTTGTGGCGGCTGGTTTTGAAATTAGGGTTGGTGTTGGTTCAACGTAGAAGACGTACAGGACTTTAGGTTTTTTACTAAAATATATCATTATGATATATTATAATAATATATGTTTATTTTAAATTTAATTAAAATTTAAAAAAGGGGTTTATACCAAAAAAAAGGGTGTGTTCGTTTTGATAAGTCTTGACAAGGTTTTGAGTTGCGGTAAAGGTTGCGGGTTCATACGTTTGTGACGTGCCTGCGAGTTCCCGGGTTATTACTTGGTTCAACGATGACTTCTCCAAGTACTGATTCTCAACGTCAGTTGCTCTTAGAACAACTCGATAGTTTCGGTTTCATTGAGGGTGAAAGCGTAGAAGACGTAATCAGAAGGTTTACATTGCTGCTTTCTGAAATTGAGAAGAGCAGATTGTATGTGACATGTGGTAGGGTTAACAGAGCCTTTTTGTACGGATTGCCTCGAAGCAAGACATGGGACTATCGTGTTGCTATTATTATGGGAAAATGCAATCATTGCACAACCGAAACGAGAGATGTGATTTCCTTTGTCAGTGAATATGTTCAGGAGGACAAGCGGAGGAATCAGAATCTCGAAAACACATCGTCTTCTATGTCAAACTGTGGGAAGGCCGTTGCTAATTCGCCACTTGTTACTAATCCCAACGTTGCTCAGATTCCCTCATCTTCACCCGTAGCTGCTACATCATCTGATAAGAAGGCCCCACAATCGACAGGATCTCATCCCGATGAAGTGGCTCAAACTGAAAAACCGAAATCACTTTCTGAAACGCTAAATTCTCTTTTATGTTCCGAACACTGTAGGAAGAAAGTTGCTTTGCTGAGATCTCAAAATTCAGCATTAATTACAGATTACAATACTGTGATGGGAAAGTACATCAGTCTTCGAGAGAATAACAAAATTCTCTATGAAAAGATTGAAGCACTTAAAAAGGACATAACTCAACTTCACAGAGACGTGAATCAGCAACAATGTTGGGTTCACGACTATAAGCATAGACTCACAGTCAAAACTCTTGAATGTGACTCTGTGAAGGGTGAGCTAGAGCTCCTCACTGGAAAGTACAAACAAAACGAGTTAAACATTAAGAAGTTTGATACTTCCAGTGCCACAGTTCAGAATCTGTGTAATGTGCAACTTGTTTACCAAGAAAACAAGGGAAAGGGTTTGGGGTATAAAAAGGTCCCGCCACCATATAATCATAATTATTCCAGATTGCCAATCACTGAGCAGGAGATGGAAAATTATGACACTATGATGTATGGCAAACCTAGTGATTATGTTGAATATAATCCATCTAAGTTTAAAAAGAATCCCCATGCTGATTTCAAAAAACCAATGAGTTTTGTCAAAAATGAAAATGTTCAAAATAAATTAGCAGATAAGTCCGATCAGATAAATGAAACCGTAATACATACAGAAACCGAAACTGAAACGAAAACGGAACCAGTTAGCGAACCCGCAGAGGGGATGAAGGAAAGTTCACCAAATTCTGATTCTGTTAAAAATACTAACTGTTCTAGTTTGTGTGCAGAGTCAGTAAGAACTGAAGAGAAGTCTAAAGAGGATGATGAATCACATCGAAGTGCTGCTGATAATGTTATTTCTGATAAAAATGGCCTTTATGCTTGGAACTATGTTTTTTCTTATTTTGCTGAGGCTCATGGTGTTCCGACTAGAACTGATGAATCTGGTGCTGTGATTTTAGATCGTGATGAAAATGTTTTCACAAGGAAACCTGATGTATCGACTGATAAACTTGATACCTGTGTCTCAAGTGACTCAGAAAGCCATTCTGATGGTTCAGACAACTATCCTAGTGTGCCTGAAAAATCAGATGATACATCAGAATCTCGTGAAGAGGGATCATCTAACGAACCTGACAGTCAAGTTGCAGATTTTGGTACATCAGAAAATGAGCATAGTACTTCTGAGAATTCTGAATGCGTCAAACACTCAGATTCAAGCAGTGCAACGCCTGTAGAGAACCAAACTGTTTCAAATAACTGCTATTCGTGTCAGAAACCAGAATTAGCTGTTGTTAGAAACTCAGAGGTTGATGAAGCTGAAAAAGAGATATTCGCAGAAACCAACTCTGAGGAAACTCATGAGATATCGAAGCCTGAAGAAAAGGGATCCACAGAAATCAATTCAACAATTGATTCAACTGATGAAACTGAAGAAGAGATATTTGTGGAAACCTTTTCTATCAAAACTCCTGAGAACATAGTTTCTAAGGAAAAGGAATCTGTGGAAGTAAATTCAACTTGTGATCCAAACGAATCAGAATCTGAAGAAACTGTTTCAAATGAAGCAAAATCTTCTAAACCTGTTCCTCCAAAGAAGAAACGCTCACGTAAAAACAGAAAGCAACGGAAAAAGAAAGTTCAGAAGGAAAACCCAAGTCTCAGGCAAACTAAGTCAAAACTGAAGGGTAAAGTTGCAGATGCTTACTCTCTTGCTGAAAACCGTGAGCAGGGTCCATCCAAGATCAAACATGAACAAAAGCAATCAGCACCAAAAGAAAAGAAGAGACTTGCTCAGTTTTCGAGAATAACACAAGCAGAACTAAATGTCTTTTTCTCGAAAAGGCAGACGTGTTTTAATTGTGGAATTCCGGGGCACATAGCTAGAAACTGTGTCAATCCTCCCTACTACTCCGGTAACACACATCATCAGAAGGCTATGCATTATCGATCAAATGGAAATCGATTTTCTCATGCCAAGCCTTCTGATGGAGACTGGAATCTAGTAAAAAGGAACCATCAAAGGGTTTCAAACACAAATGGGTTCCAAAGCCAGCATATGGAGTCAAAAATCAAATCTGTAAAGAAAAATATTTCAAACAAGAACACTGACTCTAAGGTTTGGAAGCCCACGGTTCTTGCTAGATCCCAGTCTCAGTGTTCACAACCGTCAACATCTACATCTTCACCTCAAACCTCAAATTCTATCAAAAATCATATGATTTTTCGTGAGGTTTCATATACAGACAGCAATGGTCAACTCAGGTCAACAATGGCCTGGGTTCCAGTTTCTAATTAATCCCGCTAAGTGTGCAGGAACGGCTATGGAGGGTGATCGTTAGACCTTGGTTTTTCGATAGTAGTTGTTCCAGACACGTGACAGAAGACTTATCCCAGTTGAATAACAAAAAAAATTATATATATTCGACGGTGGATTTGTCAACTTCGCGGGAGGGGAAACTGGAAGAATAACCATGAAGGGCACTGTCAGAAATGGGGTTCTCACCTTCTCTGATGTCAATTATGTCCCTGATCTATAGCGCAGCCTTTTTAAGCGTATCTCAGATGTGCGTCAAAGGGATGGGGATTCTCTTCACCAAAGGAAAACGTGCTCTTGGAACGCGCTGGGTATTCAGAAACAAACAAGAGAACCCCAGCGTGATCATAAGGAACAAAGCACGATTGGTAGTTCAAAGTTTCGAACAAGGTGAAGGTCTGGATTATGATGAGATATGCACACCGGTGGCACGTCTGGAGGCCATTAGTATTTTCGTATGATGAGAAAGAAGTTCGAAATGCGCTCGTTGAGAGAAGTGAAAATGTTTCTGGGCTTGCAAGTTCGTCAACACAGTCAAGGAATCTCAACAACGTTCTTGCCAAATTCGATATGTCAGATTCAAAGATGGACAGGGATATGTAGTGTACATGAGCTGGATGCCAATTCTTGGGGGACAGTTGTCACACCCCCAAAATCCACACGCGGAGTACCACCGCTTGGAGGCGTGACATGACCAGGATCAAGCCACCAATCATATTGAACATAAGTATATATATATCAAAAGTCATTCATCAATACGATAGGTGTTTCCAAAACCAAATATAAACAAGTGTGTAGCGGAAGCATTAATGTAAAACCCAACATAAGTTTAAGTACAAAATGTCATAATGTTTAACAACACATTTTCGATCCATGTCCACAACGACTGTGCCTCCCGTGCAAGCTCCAAAAGTACCTAACGTCCTGCAAGGCATGTAACAGAGAGTCAACAACTAGTTGAGCGAGTTCACAGTTGGTTATTTAGTTATAATGTTCATTTCGTAAATCGTATGACCGATTAGTAATCATGTATCGTATGTAATAGCATCGCGGCCCTCAAGGCATGTTTGCGAAGTTTAGTGGGGGTTTCCCATGTTTACTAGACTAGGTATATTTGTATCGCGGCCCTCCAGGCATGTTTGCGAAGATTAAAGTATAGTTCGCGGCCATTCCAGGCATGTTTGCGAAGATTGTTCTAGTATCGCGGCCGATCTCGGCATGTTTGCGAAGAGATGTATAAGTATCACTAGTCTAGTAGTATCTACCATTGACCTTCTACTCCCGAGGCCAATGGTATGTAATTCCGATAACTCTTAAGCATAAGTAATCAATCAATCCATTCCCAACCCCGGGAATCCCATGCCTTGGTAGAAGTGTGAACTCACCTTGTTTGCTCGGTATGCTAAGTTAAGTGCTCACAATAAATCAGTCAAGTCCTATAGTGCACGTATACTCAATCAGTTCACAGTGTTTGCAAAGTTTCACATGGAACTAGTGTCACAATAATATCACAAAGTGTTTGACAGTTCATATCATGCCACATAAGCAGTTAATCGCATCCATACATTTAACAGAGTTGACATCTAGCGAATTAACTAAGTAAATAAAGTTAACAGATTTCATGAAATAACAGCATTAATCCACTCATTGGAATAATAAATAAACAGAGTGAGTAAGTCAGTTAACCCAGTTAACAACTTAACAGAATTTGTCAACAAACAGAGTTCTCAAATAATAAAGTTATAAACTTACATATTTAACAACGTTAAATAAACTAACTTAAGTTATTCCAATAATTAGTTAAGCTAAATATCATAATTAATAACATTAATTATTAACAGTAGATTGTTGCCAAACAAACAAAAGTGTCGAAATCACCCTAAGGCCGAAAACACACATGTGGCCGAAAACCAAATAGTGCCGAAAACCCTCTAGTGGGCCGAAATCCTTAACTGGGCCGAAAACCCTTATGTGGGCCGAAATCACTATATGTGATTTCGTCCAGGTTATACTTGTGGGGTGTTTTCGCCATTCATCATCATCATCAACAAACTTACAGTAACATAAAAACCCAGCAAAAATCCAATCCCATTTCTAATCAGATTTCAACCCTTTTGTACAAACAATCAAACAAACAAAAGCTAGAACATTTACTTAGATATCTACTCATCTGCATTAACAGAATTTACATCCCATCAACATCACAGTGGTTATCATTTAACAGGAGATCTAGTTTATACATCTATCAACTGGCCATCTGATATCACTTCATCTCAAAGATTAACAATCACCATTAACAGAGAACAATGATCTAAACATTAAATCATCAATCAAAAATCAAATCATAAGATCATCATGTCTCACAGTAGCAGTCAATATAGGATATCATCTATACATGTAAATCACTAACCGTATCAAACAGGGGTTTTGCTTCAAGATAAGTTCTCTTAGTGGGTTTTCAGAGATAGAGAGAGAAGTAATGAGATAGGATCAGTTTTTGATAAGTGTGAAACTTCTATGGGAAGTTTCATGTAATAAATATCTAATATACCCCACTGGGCCAAAGCCCAGTCTCTGTTTTCGTGGATCACCAGTGAACGAAAACACTTGAAGTGTTTTCACCACTTGGGTGTTTTCATGAGTAATAGTTTTCAGTAGAAATTCCATCTTTATTTTAACATGTTAATTAAAATAAACCTTGATAACACACACTCACATATAATAAATATTATGGATTTCCAAGTACAAAATATTAATCGAAGCACGATATAACGTATTACGAAGGTTAGCGTTGTGAAACAACGAGTCGTATTAACAAACAACTAAATAAAAAAAAATTAACGTGCACTAGATGCGAAGATAGAATCTTGGAAACTCGAGTTGTCACATTATCCCCAACTTGAAAGAAATTTCGTCCCGAAATTTAGCATGCGGTTACTGAGGAAGCTAGGTAAGTTATCGTTTACTGGTTCTCCTGGGGTATCACATCATCCCCCTGTTGAGTTGGGATTTCATCCCGAACTTCTGTAGTAGCTTCAACCTCAGTAGTAGTTGCATTGTTTTCGAACAACTGGGGATATTTGAGTTCCATTTGGTCTTCGCGTTCCCAGGTGAACTCTGGGCCACGACAGGAGTTCCAACGAACTCGAACAAGAGGTATTCTGGTGTTCTTGAGGACCTTAACATCCCGGTCCGTGATTTCAACTGGTTCCTCGACGAAATGCAATTGTTCGTCGATAGTGAGCTCCTTCAGAGGAACTATGTGGGTCTCATCTGACTGAAACTTCTTCAGATTCGACACGTGAAAGACGTTGTGAACTGCACTGAGTTCAGCTGGTAAGTTCAGTCTGTAGGCCACTTTGCCTATTTTCTCAATGACTTCAAATGGTCCAACGTATCGGGGATTGAGTTTGCCTCGTTTGCCAAAACGAACAACACCCTTCCAGGGTGAAACTTTGAGTAGTTGTCACACCCCGACCGCGTAAAACAACAAATCGCGGCGGAAACATCGGGGCGTGTTGTAACAGAATTAATGTTTCATAACCATGGATACCAAAAAGTGTTTCGTTTTATTAAACATTGAGTAATTACATTGTCTGGAAATCTAAATACACTATTTAAACATAGTCTATCATTGTTATTGAGTCACTAAGGCCTTGTCCAGTCCTATGTGAGCATGCATCTTATCAATCGATATCATCCAACAATACCTGAAACATATGTGAAAACGAGGTCAGCAAAGAAATGCTGGCGAATACATTAGTTTTGTTGAAAAATAAGTTTCATGACTTCTGTTTGAGAAAATGTTTAGTCATGAACCTTGTAATTTGCTTTGTCTTTGTAAATCATTTGAAAAATAATAAGTTCGGATGATAAGTATAAATAAGAGAATAATGCATGATTAAATGAATAACCATGTAAAAATGAGTTTGTGTAAGATAAGTTGTTTGTAAATAAATGTCTTGTGAAAAGTATGTTACTTGTATAAAATGTTCTATGTCTCAAACTGAAATGATTCAAATAACGCTACAATATGTAATACCATACAAACACTTATATATAGGAAGTACCAGCGGCGTATCCACCATGCTTGTATCATATTACATACGCATCGTTACTTAATCACTTGCTCAAACCAAACCAAACAATGTAAAATGTCTATGTTTAAATCAATTGTCAAATGTATTGAATAATATGTCAAAGTATTCATGTCAAGATGTAATTCATGTCAAAATGTCTATGTCAAATATCCATGTCAAATGTCTATGTCAAATATCCATGTATGGCAAGTGAAATGTCTCAACTAAACCATATGCACAACAACAAAGTATTGAAGTAAAACTTGGTTTAAACCAATACTATGTTTCGTGTAAATGCATGATCAAATGTAAATCATGTACAAATGTTTACCCAATCGTTACCCATTCGTTCAAATCGTTCTTGTTTTAATCGTTCTAATCGTTCTTGTTTTAATCGTTCTAATCGTTCTTGTTTTAATCGTTCTAATCGTTCTTGTTTTAATCGTGAACTACTTTATGGTCGATTCTCTAATAACATTCAAACCTTCTTGACGCGTTCCTCGTTCCAACTCGCTCTCGCTCTCGTTCTTAACAAACCCTTACCAAAGGATAAGTTAATAATTACAGATTCAGTCGCTACCCACAACACCCACACATAACAATGGGTGCAGTAAATAACGGGATTTGTCAGATCCTATGGTACCATAACCTAATACTGGTCGGCTTGATCATAGCTAATGAATGTCATCGGTCATGTAAACTACAACCAACAAGTTTGTTCACTTCTTGAAATTTGTTATTAGTTTTTGAAATCATTGTATTCGTTCTTGAAATCATTGTTAGCGTTCTTGAAATAATTGTAATTGTTCTTGAAACCACATTGTAATTGTTCTTGAAACCATATTGTAATTGTTCTTGAAACCATTGATAAAACATTTAGCACATATGAGTCACCCCAAAACAGTTGAAAACAGTAAAAGAGGGGAATAATGTACTCGCCTGAGAGTGCTTAGGAGTCTTGAACAACTACCAAGTAAGCTAGAGGAGTCCCGGAAATCAAACGGTACCTAATATAGGTAACTACATAAATAACCCGGACCTAAATCGGAAGACTGGGTAGCAGGAGGGTTTGTAAACCAAATGAGTGTAGGAACTCATATGATATGGTTTAACAAAGCCTACATACTAAATGAAACTTAACCTAAGTATTATCGACCCATCGCGACCCATTAAGGTAGCTTATGCTACTTTAACGCGTCGTTCGCGTGAAACGCGTTCGGACCGCCTAACTAGTCCTATGACAAGTATTATATGCCTAAACATGTTACATAATCAGTTATGTGACAAAAGTTTAGATTACATATGCTAAATTACCAATTATACATGAAAAGGGTATTCTGGTAATTTACCTAAGGCATATAAACTACCTATCATACAACTACTTAAACGATGTGACCATAGGGTATAACCTCGGAAGGTTATGCCCTATACTAGGGTCACCTAATGTATTTGGTCGGATCCTAATGATCGACCAAACTGGGTCGGGCTCGAAGGTATAGGCGATTTATTAGATCGCCTACCCTACGACCCTAGACAACGTGGTAATCAGTGGGCATAGTCCCAAGGGACTATAACCAACGTGATTACACTCACGTTGCGAAGTTCAAACGAACTTCGCATTGACCATTACTGGTCAACGCTGAAAGTCAAACAACGTTTGACTTTCTGACTCGAAAAGCAATAAAATAAGGAAAAGAACGAAAGAATACTTACGAAGGGTCCCCGAATGCTAATCCCGATCCAAGAACTCAGGTATGAAACAATGGTTTCAACTTAGAGCTCTCAAATCAGAATTCTAGTGCTTTAAAACAATGAAAGGCATGGGGTATATATAGTTTTCGGGTAACCGTTAAGATCGTTTGTTGTAAAACGTGCCATGATCCAATCCGTACAAGTGTCGGAACCTTATGGTACTAAAAATCCATCCTTATCTGATGACTAAGCAATTTAGAACATGTGGTTGAGGATAGAACAGCTGCAACTTGGTGTTAAAAACATTGAATCTGATCTGATATGCGGACGCGGCCCGCTTCAGGATCAGAGAAATACAATGCGGGCCGCCTGGGATGTCTGATCAGCCCACATGTTTCAGAAATGACAGTTTCAGTCCCTGCACGTGTTTAAGGCCATTTCCGACACTTCTAAGGCCCGTAAAGCCAACTTTAAGGCCCTAAAATGTTGCCTAAACATTTTGGACATGAAACATGCTCAAAAATATGTCGGATGATGGTTCGTTTGGTCGTACGAACGCGATGTTCGCTTAATTACGACGGAATGCGCACAAGCGCGAAAAACGATCCAAATGACGTGACGAATGGATTTTTCTTATGGCGAACACTAAAATATAATATAGTCATTCTTATATAAATTTTTGGATGTCCGGATGTATTCAGAACGTGAGTTATGCACGAAAATGCAAACTTGTGCACTTTTTGACACTTTTAGTCCCTGAATGAGCCAAAAGTTTATTTTAGCACACCGAACACCTCAAAGCCTATTTCTAAGCTATGTAAAGGATATTTAAGGTGTGTTTAACTTATGGTCATGTTCCGGAATGTCTGTTACAGTTCAAATTGGCATACTTTCGCAGTTTGTCAACTTTAGTCCCTATAAGCGATTTAACTTGATTTTGCCATACCAAATCCTTCAAAACTTATTTCTAAGTTATGTAAAGGTTATTTAAGGTATGTTAAGCCTATGTCACTATTCCGGAGTGTTTGTTGCATTAAACTGGTTATATTTACGCATTTGTGCGCGTATAACCTTCCAGAAAGCGATTTAGAGTTTGAAATTGAACAAGAATTGATATGTGCAAATGATACACATATTTTTACAAATCCCAAGTATGAAATATAATATTTCATTGGTTCGGTATTTGTTTGATGGCCGTGGAGGCACAGGTGTTACAGTCTCCCCTACTTTAGGAAATTTCGTCCCGAAATTTATTTAGAGGAAACTTGTGAGAGCTTGAAAACATGAAGTTGAAAAGATCGAATAACATTGGTTAGGGTTCTTGAACTTCTAGTAACCTTAATAACATCATGCTTACAATGTAAGAGGGACACTTATATACAAGTATATGAAGCGCCTTTGGTGCGTCCACCGTACCTCCATTACATCGTTCTCATTTTGTTATTGTTGTCACTATCGGTTCTTACACATAATAAATCTTACTGGGTTTCTGTGCACTAAATTTCATAATTATGTACGCGTCCATAATTAAACAATTTCTTGCACAGTTTACACAGCCTACTTTATAATGTGTAGGGTAAAAACCAAATGAACAATCCTGTGATGAGTGTGACTAGACCGCCATAGAATCCTTTTAATTAAATCAATAAATGATCTAAATAGACTATCAAGGAGTCTGTTCAGCTACATCACTAGATGTTATTCTTTAACCAAATTGTGAATCAATCTTTTTGACTAGACCACTCAAAAGGGTCTTTTATGAATCGTGGAGTGGTACTATATAATCCAAGGGTCTTAACTACCTCGTAGAAGCCCATAAGGATTTAAGGTAGTACCTTTTGAAAATCCTACCATGAATCCCTCATATTAAAATATGAAAGATTCTATGAGGATTGGAAAATCGGACCACACAAAAACATAGAGGAGAACACATAAACACATATCACATAATTGCATAATCGCACACTCGAATTATTGTTTAAATTGACCTTTAAATTTGTTATCTTTGGACACGGGTATTTAAAGCATACAAGGAATCAAATCCTTAATTGCAGTAATTTGGATGAATCCAACTGAATACCCTGCTTGTTGACTATATGACCCAAAAAGAAACTGAACTTCTTTAAGCCAAAATTTCCTCTTGGAGGATTTAGCGAAAAGTTTGTTCCTTCTTTAGGGGTTCCAATGTCAATAAAGGTTTTGGTCGTTATCGGCTCGTGACATGAATAGATCAAGATGTCATCAATAACAACAATGACGAACCGATCCAAATAAGACTTGCAGACTCTATCTATTAAGTCCATGTAGATGGCTGGAGCATTTGTCACCCAAAAGGCATGACTGTATACTCGTAATGGCCATACTTCGTGCAGAAAACCGTTTTGGGAATATCTTCTTCGAGAATACAAAGTTGATGATACCCAAAACGCAAATCGATCTTGGAAAAAAATAAAACATGAAGTACCCTGCAGATGATCGGAGAGATCATTGATTTAAGGTAGGGGATATCGATTCTTGATGTTAAGCTTATCAAGCTTACGTTAATCGATAAAAATTTGAAAAGATCCATCTTTCTTTTTCATAAGGAGAGCAATAGTTTTCCCCAAGGTGAAAAGTTTGGACGAATGAATCCTTTATCAGACAACTCTTGAAGCTGTTTTGATAATTCTTGCATCTCGAACGGTGCAAGACGATAAGATACTTTAGATTTAAAAGAAACAAGTGTTTGAGGTTCTTAGGGAGATCACAAGTGATCATAAAAATGACAGAACCACACGAGTAGTTTTGTCTTTGTGTTGACATCACAAGGTTGAATCAAACATTCATACAATTGCATTAGTTAGAAAATAAAACCACAAATTTTTATTTATATAACAACCGCATTGTCTTTAAATGTTACAAGATACCAACCAGAGGAAAAACAAAATACTAATTGTTCACTCCTTCATCAATGAGTGCCTCATTGATGTTAAACACTCGACCACGTGCTGGATTCACATTGACGTTGACATTCGCATTTGGGTTTGCGTTAGCATTTGCATTCACCAGTCTTGGGCAGTTGTGGCGGAAGTGACCAATCTCTCCGCAGTTGAAACATGAACCCAGTGGAAATCTCGCAGCATTCCCTTGAACCGGAGCTTGAACCTGAGCAGCCTGATTTTGTCCCAAACGACAAATCTTGGCCAAATGCCCAAGTTTACCACACGTCGTGCATTGCCAGCAAGCTTGTTGTACTGCGTGATGACCGTTGCAGCGTGCACAATAAGGTGCGGTACCGGCATATGCTTTCTTTGCAGGTGGCTGAGCTGGTTGGTTCCGCGGGTTCTGAGCAGTCTATGCTGTAACAGCAAAATTTTGGGCACCCTTTCGCTTCTTTGATTTCTTTGACGTCTCACCTTCCTTACCCTTCTTGTTTTGGCCTTTCTTGCTATCCTCCTTGTCAGCTGACTGTTTCTTGCCCTTGTCACCCTTCCTGTGTAACTTGTTCTTCCGAATCTGCGACTCAGTCAATGTCGCTGATAACTCGATCGCCTGACGGAGTGTGGCAGGGTTACTACCAGTAAGGATGTCTTGTACCGAGTCAGGTAGGCCGTCGATGTACCTTTCGATAGCTATGTCAAGTGGGGTAACCATTGTCGGGCAAAGCAGACTCAGCTCCTCAAACCTATCAGTATACGCCCTGTGCTCACCACTATCTTGCTTCAACTCATCAAATTCCTTCTCCAAAGCTCGCTGCTCATGACGAGGACAGAATTCCCTCATCATCAGAGCCCTAAGTTCAGCCCATGTCTGTGCGAGAGCAACTTCCGCACCTCGGTCTCTCATTACCCCATTCCACCATGTAAGAGCCCTCTTCTGAAACACGCTCGAGGAGAACTCGACCTTGCGATTATCCGGGCACTGCACGTGGCGAAAAGTATTCTCAATGCTTTCGAACCACTGAAGAAGCCCAGTTGCTCCTTCAGAACCACTAAACTTGAGTGGTTTAGCCTGGTTGAAATTCTTGTATTTGCATAGCACATTGTTGTTGTTGTTGGCTTGGTTCCATTGAGCAAAGAGGTTTGGGAATTGAGCAGCCATTTGCTGCGCAATGATTTCTGCCAGCTCGGCAGTCTCTATCTGGCTTTCGCGTCGAGGAGGCATTGTCTAAAAGAGGAAACATGAAAGGAAACGAGTGAGAGAATTTAGACGAAAAGAATAAGATGAAACAAATCTGATGAAAGCAAGGATAGTGGTCATTTGTTTGTTACTACAAAGCAACAAACGACCTTGGTGATTAGTCAAAGTAAATAGGTTAAAAATAATGTATCGCGAAGACATGCTCGCCTATAAGTGAACACTCATCCCAAGAATTCCCAGGTAAGCACAACTGGTCTCGCGTCTGATGAGATGTATACGAAGTGCTTGCCTAGACAGAAAACCCAGAATACAGGCATTCACCCTTCCAGTTTGCACGTGTTCACATTATTTAAAACCCAAAACCTTGACGAGATTTTGAAAATTCAAAGGGGTTCAAAACCATATAGCAGAGGGTTCAAAACCAAGAAATTAATCATCCTAGAACAGATGATTAGTTTTCAAAGCGGTTTTGAAATTTATGTTCTTGTTGTGGTCGTCGCCTAAGGATAGGTGACGGTATTGTTTTATGACTAAACGCAAGTAAACTCGCGTTAGGGTCCTAAGAAGGTTATAGACTAGGTCAAAGCATTACTAATAACCTAATTCCCTATAACCATTGGCTCTGATACCATCTTTTCTGTCACACCCCGACCGCGTAAAACAACAAATCGCGGCGGAAACATCGGGGCGTGTTGTAACAGAATTAATGTTTCATAACCATGGATACCAAAAAGTGTTTCGTTTTATTAAACATTGAGTAATTACATTGTCTGGAAATCTAAATACACTATTTAAACATAGTCTATCATTGTTATTGAGTCACTAAGGCCTTGTCCAGTCCTATGTGAGCATGCATCTTATCAATCGATATCATCCAACAATACCTGAAACATATGTGAAAACGAGGTCAGCAAAGAAATGCTGGCGAATACATTAGTTTTGTTGAAAAATAAGTTTCATGACTTCTGTTTGAGAAAATGTTTAGTCATGAACCTTGTAATTTGCTTTGTCTTTGTAAATCATTTGAAAAATAATAAGTTCGGATGATAAGTATAAATAAGAGAATAATGCATGATTAAATGAATAACCATGTAAAAATGAGTTTGTGTAAGATAAGTTGTTTGTAAATAAATGTCTTGTGAAAAGTTTGTTACTTGTATAAAATGTTCTATGTCTCAAACTGAAATGATTCAAATAACGCTACAATATGTAATACCATACAAACACTTATATATAGGAAGTACCAGCGGCGTATCCACCATGCTTGTATCATATTACATACGCATCGTTACTTAATCACTTGCTCAAACCAAACCAAACAATGTAAAATGTCTATGTTTAAATCAATTGTCAAATGTATTGAATAATATGTCAAAGTATTCATGTCAAGATGTAATTCATGTCAAAATGTCTATGTCAAATATCCATGTCAAATGTCTATGTCAAATATCCATGTATGGCAAGTGAAATGTCTCAACTAAACCATATGCACAACAACAAAGTATTGAAGTAAAACTTGGTTTAAACCAATACTATGTTTCGTGTAAATGCATGATCAAATGTAAATCATGTACAAATGTTTACCCAATCGTTACCCATTCGTTCAAATCGTTCTTGTTTTAATCGTTCTAATCGTTCTTGTTTTAATCGTTCTAATCGTTCTTGTTTTAATCGTTCTAATCGTTCTTGTTTTAATCGTGAACTACTTTATGGTCGATTCTCTAATAACATTCAAACCTTCTTGACGCGTTCCTCGTTCCAACTCGCTCTCGCTCTCGTTCTTAACAAACCCTTACCAAAGGATAAGTTAATAATTACAGATTCAGTCGCTACCCACAACACCCACACATAACAATGGGTGCAGTAAATAACGGGATTTGTCAGATCCTATGGTACCATAACCTAATACTGGTCGGCTTGATCATAGCTAATGAATGTCATCGGTCATGTAAACTACAACCAACAAGTTTGTTCACTTCTTGAAATTTGTTATTAGTTTTTGAAATCATTGTATTCGTTCTTGAAATCATTGTTAGCGTTCTTGAAATAATTGTAATTGTTCTTGAAACCACATTGTAATTGTTCTTGAAACCATATTGTAATTGTTCTTGAAACCATTGATAAAACATTTAGCACATATGAGTCACCCCAAAACAGTTGAAAACAGTAAAAGAGGGGAATAATGTACTCGCCTGAGAGTGCTTAGGAGTCTTGAACAACTACCAAGTAAGCTAGAGGAGTCCCGGAAATCAAACGGTACCTAATATAGGTAACTACATAAATAACCCGGACCTAAATCGGAAGACTGGGTAGCAGGAGGGTTTGTAAACCAAATGAGTGTAGGAACTCATATGATATGGTTTAACAAAGCCTACATACTAAATGAAACTTAACCTAAGTATTATCGACCCATCGCGACCCATTAAGGTAGCTTATGCTACTTTAACGCGTCGTTCGCGTGAAACGCGTTCGGACCGCCTAACTAGTCCTATGACAAGTATTATATGCCTAAACATGTTACATAATCAGTTATGTGACAAAAGTTTAGATTACATATGCTAAATTACCAATTATACATGAAAAGGGTATTCTGGTAATTTACCTAAGGCATATAAACTACCTATCATACAACTACTTAAACGATGTGACCATAGGGTATAACCTCGGAAGGTTATGCCCTATACTAGGGTCACCTAATGTATTTGGTCGGATCCTAATGATCGACCAAACTGGGTCGGGCTCGAAGGTATAGGCGATTTATTAGATCGCCTACCCTACGACCCTAGACAACGTGGTAATCAGTGGGCATAGTCCCAAGGGACTATAACCAACGTGATTACACTCACGTTGCGAAGTTCAAACGAACTTCGCATTGACCATTACTGGTCAACGCTGAAAGTCAAACAAAGTTTGACTTTCTGACTCGAAAACTAATAAAATAAGGAAAAGAACGAAAGAATACTTACGAAGGGTCCCCGAATGCTAATCCCGATCCAAGAACTCAGGTATGAAACAATGGTTTCAACTTAGAGCTCTCAAATCAGAAATCTAGTGCTTTAAAACAATGAAAGGCATGGGGTATATATAGTTTTCGGGTAACCGTTAAGATCGTTTGTTGTAAAACGTGCCATGATCCAATCCGTACAAGTGTCGGAACCTTATGGTACTAAAAATCCATCCTTATCTGATGACTAAGCAATTTAGAACATGTGGTTGAGGATAGAACAGCTGCAACTTGGTGTTAAAAACATTGAATCTGATCTGATATGCGGACGCGGCCCGCTTCAGGATCAGAGAAATACAATGCGGGCCGCCTGGGATGTCTGATCAGCCCACATGTTTCAGAAATGACAGTTTCAGTCCCTGCACGTGTTTAAGGCCATTTCCGACACTTCTAAGGCCCGTAAAGCCAACTTTAAGGCCCTAAAATGTTGCCTAAACATTGTGGACATGAAACATGCTCAAAAATATGTCGGATGATGGTTCGTTTGGTCGTACGAACGCGATGTTCGCTTAATTACGACGGAATGCGCACAAGCGCGAAAAACGATCCAAATGACGTGACGAATGGATTTTTCTTATGGCGAACACTAAAATATAATATAGTCATGCTTATATAAATTTTTGGATGTCCGGATGTATTCAGAACGTGAGTTATGCACGAAAATGCAAACTTGTGCACTTTTTGACACTTTTAGTCCCTGAATGAGCCAAAAGTTTATTTTAGCACACCGAACACCTCAAAGCCTATTTCTAAGCTATGTAAAGGATATTTAAGGTGTGTTTAACTTATGGTCATGTTCCGGAATGTCTGTTACAGTTCAAATTGGCATACTTTCGCAGTTTGTCAACTTTAGTCCCTGTAAGCGATTTAACTTGATTTTGCCATACCAAATCCTTCAAAACTTATTTCTAAGTTATGTAAAGGTTATTTAAGGTATGTTAAGCCTATGTCACTATTCCGGAGTGTTTGTTGCATTAAACTGGTTATATTTACGCATTTGTGCGCGTATAACCTTCCAGAAAGCGATTTAGAGTTTGAAATTGAACAAGAATTGATATGTGCAAATGATACACATATTTTTACAAATCCCAAGTATGAAATATAATATTTCATTGGTTCGGTATTTGTTTGATGGCCGTGGAGGCACAGGTGTTACAGTAGTGCTCGATCCCCAACGTGGAATTCGAGTAGTTTCCTGTCTTTATCGGCGTATACTTTCTGACGGTCACGAGCTGCCGCCATGCGTTGTCGTATTTGAGCAATCTTTTCAGTAGTATCAACTACCATTTCTGGACCTGTGATCTGACTGTCACCCACCTCTGCCCAACAAAGAGGTGATCGGCATTTACGCCCGTACAATGCCTCAAATGGAGCAGCTTTAATGCTGGTGTGGTAACTGTTATTGTACGAAAATTCCACAAGTGGCAAATGTTTTTCCCAGCCTTTGCCAAAGTCAATTACGCACGCCCGAAGCATGTCTTCTAGAGTTTGAATAGTGCGCTCAGACTGTCCATCTGTCTGAGGATGATAAGCTGTGCTCATGTCTAAACGAGAGCCAAAAGATTTGTGCATTGCTTGCCACAGTTCTGAAGTAAAACGTGCATCACGATCAGAGATAATAGAGGTGGGCACCCCGTGCCTCGACACAACTTCCTTAAGGTATACGTCTGCTAGAGTGGAGAACTTATCCGTTTCCTTGATAGCCAAGAAGTGAGCAGATTTTGTGAGTCGATCCACGATCACCCAAATAGTATCATTTCCGCGCTGAGATCTAGGTAAGCCAGTAACAAAATCCATGGAAATTTGTTCCCATTTCCATTGTGGTATCTCAGGTTGCTGGAGTGGGCCTGAGGGTTTCTGATATTCCGCTTTGACTCTCGCACAAGTCAAACACTTGCTAACGTAAGTTGCTATGTGGGCCTTCATGCTAGGCCACCAATATGTAGTTCTGAGGTCGTGGTACATCTTATCCGAACCAGGATGTACTGAGTAGCGAGACTTATGAGCTTCATTCATTATAAGCTCACGTAAACTACCATAGAGTGGGACCCAGATGCGTCCTGTTACATAATAAGCGCCGTCTGCCCTTTGTTCTAACCTTTGCCTTGAGCCGCGTAAAGCTTCAGCCCTGACGTTTTCCGGTTTCAATGCTTCTACCTAAGCATCTCGTATCTGTGAAGGGAGACTGGACTGAATAGTGAGTTGCAACGCTCGTACACGCCTAGGTGTAGTATCCTTTCGACTGAGGGCGTCGGCCACCACATTGGCTTTGCCCGGATGGTACTTTATAGCACATTCGTAATCGTTCAGTAACTCGACCCATCGACGTTGTCGCATGTTCAAGTCTTTCTGCTTGAAGATATGCTCAAGACTTCTGTGATCGGTGTAGATGGTGCACTTGGTGCCATACAGATAATGTCTCCATATCTTGAGTGCAAAGACAACAGCTCCAAGCTCTAAATCGTGCGTAGTGTAATTCCGTTCGTGAATCTTAAGTTGGCGTGAAGCATAAGCAATAACTTTATCCCGTTGCATCAACACACATCCAAGACCTTGGATAGATGCATCGCAGTAGACTACAAAGTCGTCCGTGCCTTCAGGCAATGAGAGGATAGGTGCGCTACAAAGTCTATCCTTTAAGTGCTGAAACGCTGTATCCTGTGTATCACTCCAACGGTAAGCAATACCTTTCTGTGTCAGTAATGTAAGCGGCTGTGCAATCTTTGAGAAGTCTTTGATGAATCGTCTGTAATAACCCGCCAAACCCAAGAATTGGCGTATTTCTGTCGGTGTACTAGGTGCAGGCCAGTTCTTGATCGAATCTACCTTGGATGGATCAACATGAATCCCATCCTTGTTTACCACGTGGCCTAGAAAGTGGACTTCACGAAGCCAGAAGTCGCATTTTGAAAACTTAGCGTACAGCTGTTCCGTTCGAAGGAGTTCCAGAATAAGTCGTAAATGCTGCTCATGTTCCTCCCGATTCTTCGAATAGATCAGGATGTCATCAATGAAAACAATAACAAACTTGTCAAGATAAGGTTTGCACACCCTGTTCATAAGATCCATGAAAACCGCCGGCGCGTTTGTTAGCCCGAATGGCATGACCAAAAACTCGTAATGACCGTAGCGAGTTCTAAATGCTGTTTTGGAGACGTCCTCATCCCGGACTCTCAGTTGATGGTAACCTGACCTCAGGTCAATCTTTGAGTAATAGCTCGACCCTTGCAACTGGTCGAATAAGTCGTCGATGCGTGGAAGTGGATAACGATTCTTCACTGTCACCTTGTTCAGTTCGCGGTAATCTATGCACATACGAAAGGTACCGTCCTTCTTCTTTACAAATAATACTGGAGCTCCCCAGGGCGAAGAGCTAGGACGTATGAAACCCTTTTCCAAAAGTTCTTGCAATTGCTTAGATAGTTCTTCCAGTTCAGTTGGAGCTAAGCGGTAAGGCGCTCGAGCTATGGGTGCTGCTTCTGGAGCTAGCTCGATCTGAAATTCGACCTGGCGATGAGGCGGTAGCCCAGGTAATTCTTCAGGAAACACTTGAGGAAAGTCACGTACTACAGGAATATCCCCAATCTTTTTCTCTGTCGTCGATGTATCAGTAACGAGTGCTAAAATAGCTATGTGGCCCTTTCGTAAACACTTCTGTGCCTTCAAGAAGGAGATGATGCCACTCACGACACCACACTTATCGCCTTGAACTTCGAGAGGTTCTTTGCCGGTACGGGGAATACGAATGATCTTCTCCTTGCATAGGATCTCTGCTTGCTGTTGGGATAACCAATCCATACCAATGACGATATCAAAACTACTCAGAGTTATAGGAATGAGATCGATGGAGAAAGTCTGACCAGCGAGGATAAGATTACAACCCTGAACTATGTGTGTGGCCTCTAGACTTTTACCATTAGCTAACTCTACGACATGTTTGGTGTTCAAAAGTGTTGGTGCGCGTTTAAGCATTTGACTAACTTTCAGAGACATATAACTGGTATCCGCACCCGAATCAAATAATACGGTAACATAAAAGTCATCAAGAAGAAACTTACCCGTAACCACATTAGGATCGTTCCTTGCGTCACTCTGACCAATCACAAACATACGACCCTTTGCACCATTGTTGTTGTTGTTTCCCCCATTGTTGTTCCCACTGCCCTGATTATTGTTGTTGTTAATCTGATTCTGGTTTAACTGGGGGCAGTCTCGCTTGAAATGACCTTCAGCCCCACACTGAAAGCATGTCTTATTTCCTTGCTGTTGTTGCTGTGACTGGTTTCGTGGAACGGGTGGCTGTTGTTGCTGGTTCTGATTCGCAGGCCTTGAGCTCCTGCAATCTTTAGCTTCATGACCTACCCTTAGACATCTCTGACAGCGGACTTTACGACACTGACCACTGTGGTGTTTGTTGCACCTGTTACACAGTGGATGAGTTCCCCGATATCCACTCTGCCCCTGACCACCCGACGATTGCTGACTCAGGCTCTGGTAATCACTAGTCTTGCGCTGCTGTTGTGCTTGAGACTGTACAATAGCTGAACCCCTGCTGGAATCCCCTTCCCATTTCCGCTTGTTGTCGCTGGGAGTAGCAGGAGTAGCTGGAGTGGTAACGGTAGTAGCGCTGATACGTTTAGGCAGCCTGTTCTGTTCCACCGCCTGATCGGTGAGGCGATGAGCTAGCTTGACGATCTGTTGAATAGTGCCAAGATTCGCTGAGGTTACGTGACTTTGAATCTCCGGCACCAGACCATTGAGATACAGTTCGATACGCTTAATGGGAGGGTCCACCATAGTAGGACACAGAATAGCCAACTCATTCGATCTTCTGGTGTACGCTTCAATTTCTGACCCCGTCATTTTCAAGTGGTAAAACTCTACCTCCAACTTATGAATATCATCACGGCTACAGTATTCCTCTTTAATCAATTCCTTGAAACCGTTCCAAGGTGTGGCATTAGCAACAGCTAACCCTAACATCTGCACTTGCGCATTCCACCAAGTCAGCGCAATGCCTTCTAGAGTACCAGTGGCGTACTTCACCCTGCGAGCCTCAGGGCATTCACACATTTCAAATACGGACTCGAGCTTTTCAAACCAATGGAGGAGTCCAACCGCTCCTTCCGTGCCACTAAAAGTAGTAGGACGACAGTCCATGAAAGTTTTGAAGGTACAAACAGGTGGCTGAGCGTGCTGACCTCCTGCTTGTGCGGCTGCAAGTGCCTCAGCAACTCGCTCGTTAATCAGAGCCGTCAACTGGGCTTGTGTCATGTTAATGCGTCCAGACATGATCTTCATAGCAAAGAATCATAAGTGAGAGAGGTTCGCGAGTAGTGTGATAACAAAAGGGAATAATCACACAAGTGTTCTCATGCAATAGTGTTAAGTTAACCTAAGCATACCCGGAGCAAAGTTCTATGCAATTCTATCAAGTAGGCAATAAAACATATACCATATTACCTAGGATGTTGAGTCTTGCACGTGGAGCGAGGCGTCGTTGTGGATCGTTGAGCACTGTTTCGGTTATAGTCTGGTTTTAATAAAAACGTTTTCCCTTTATTAAAACCGAGTTCTCTATAACCAATGGCTCTGATACCAATCTGTCACACCCCCAAAATCCACACGCGGAGTACCACCGCTTGGAGGCGTGACATGACCAGGATCAAGCCACCAATCATATTGAACATAAGTATATATATATCAAAAGTCATTCATCAATACGATAGGTGTTTCCAAAACCAAATATAAACAAGTGTGTAGCGGAAGCATTAATGTAAAACCCAACATAAGTTTAAGTACAAAATGTCATAATGTTTAACAACACATTTTCGATCCATGTCCACAACGACTGTGCCTCCCGTGCAAGCTCCAAAAGTACCTAACGTCCTGCAAGGCATGTAACAGAGAGTCAACAACTAGTTGAGCGAGTTCACAGTTGGTTATTTAGTTATAATGTTCATTTCGTAAATCGTATGACCGATTAGTAATCATGTATCGTATGTAATAGCATCGCGGCCCTCAAGGCATGTTTGCGAAGTTTAGTGGGGGTTTCCCATGTTTACTAGACTAGGTATATTTGTATCGCGGCCCTCCAGGCATGTTTGCGAAGATTAAAGTATAGTTCGCGGCCATTCCAGGCATGTTTGCGAAGATTGTTCTAGTATCGCGGCCGATCTCGGCATGTTTGCGAAGAGATGTATAAGTATCACTAGTCTAGTAGTATCTACCATTGACCTTCTACTCCCGAGGCCAATGGTATGTAATTCCGATAACTCTTAAGCATAAGTAATCAATCAATCCATTCCCAACCCCGGGAATCCCATGCCTTGGTAGAAGTGTGAACTCACCTTGTTTGCTCGGTATGCTAAGTTAAGTGCTCACAATAAATCAGTCAAGTCCTATAGTGCACGTATACTCAATCAGTTCACAGTGTTTGCAAAGTTTCACATGGAACTAGTGTCACAATAATATCACAAAGTGTTTGACAGTTCATATCATGCCACATAAGCAGTTAATCGCATCCATACATTTAACAGAGTTGACATCTAGCGAATTAACTAAGTAAATAAAGTTAACAGATTTCATGAAATAACAGCATTAATCCACTCATTGGAATAATAAATAAACAGAGTGAGTAAGTCAGTTAACCCAGTTAACAACTTAACAGAATTTGTCAACAAACAGAGTTCTCAAATAATAAAGTTATAAACTTACATATTTAACAACGTTAAATAAACTAACTTAAGTTATTCCAATAATTAGTTAAGCTAAATATCATAATTAATAACATTAATTATTAACAGTAGATTGTTGCCAAACAAACAAAAGTGTCGAAATCACCCTAAGGCCGAAAACACACATGTGGCCGAAAACCAAATAGTGCCGAAAACCCTCTAGTGGGCCGAAATCCTTAACTGGGCCGAAAACCCTTATGTGGGCCGAAATCACTATATGTGATTTCGTCCAGGTTATACTTGTGGGGTGTTTTCTCCATTCATCATCATCATCAACAAACTTACAGTAACATAAAAACCCAGCAAAAATCCAATCCCATTTCTAATCAGATTTCAACCCTTTTGTACAAACAATCAAACAAACAAAAGCTAGAACATTTACTTAGATATCTACTCATCTGCATTAACAGAATTTACATCCCATCAACATCACAGTGGTTATCATTTAACAGGAGATCTAGTTTATACATCTATCAACTGGCCATCTGATATCACTTCATCTCAAAGATTAACAATCACCATTAACAGAGAACAATGATCTAAACATTAAATCATCAATCAAAAATCAAATCATAAGATCATCATGTCTCACAGTAGCAGTCAATATAGGATATCATCTATACATGTAAATCACTAACCGTATCAAACAGGGGTTTTGCTTCAAGATAAGTTCTCTTAGTGGGTTTTCAGAGATAGAGAGAGAAGTAATGAGATAGGATCAGTTTTTGATAAGTGTGAAACTTCTATGGGAAGTTTCATGTAATAAATATCTAATATACCCCACTGGGCCAAAGCCCAGTCTCTGTTTTCGTGGATCACCAGTGAACGAAAACACTTGAAGTGTTTTCACCACTTGGGTGTTTTCATGAGTAATAGTTTTCAGTAGAAATTCCATCTTTATTTTAACATGTTAATTAAAATAAACCTTGATAACACACACTCACATATAATAAATATTATGGATTTCCAAGTACAAAATATTAATCGAAGCACGATATAACGTATTACGAAGGTTAGCGTTGTGAAACAACGAGTCGTATTAACAAACAACTAAATAAAAAAAAAATTAACGTGCACTAGATGCGAAGATAGAATCTTGGAAACTCGAGTTGTCACAACAGTCTCATCTTATGGCAGTGTAAGAAACAACAGCTCACTTTTGCAGCGGAAGCAAAGTGTGTTACAGCATCTGCTCCCTTCTGCTCTCAGGTTCTTTGGATACAACACCAGCTCAAGGATTACGGTTTGACTTATCTAAACTCTACTACTTATTTTGATAATAATGCCGCTATCCAGATTAACAAAACACTGTCTTTTACTCTGAAACCAAGCACATTGATATCAAGGTGCACTTTATTCGAGATTGCTTTGACAGAGGATTGTTTAAACTAAAATAGATCCACACTGATGCTAATTCAGTGGATCTTTTTACAAAACCTGTCAGCATCTCATGATTCAATGTGCTTGTGGATCTTTTAAAAATGATGCGTGTTCACCGACTGAGCGACACAAAAAAAAAAAAAAAGAAACCGTTTCAAAACTTATGTAAATAAATAAGTAAATTTGCGCATAATGTGTGATGCACAAATTTAGGGGGGAGAGGGACATATATGTACATATGCATAGTTTGAGGGGGAGAAAAGCAAAAAAAAAAAAAAAAAAAAAAAAAAAAAAAACATATATGTACATATGCATAGTTTGAGGGGGAAAAAAGGTTGTTGGGAAATGAAATGAGCTTTCGTGTTAAAGAACTTGATTAACACACGTAAGGTTTCAATGTTAAACAGGTTAGGCTCCACTGCGATGTGTTGATAGGTCTGCCGCTCGAAAAGCAAAAGAAGCAAAAGTGATACAAACATAATGGACTGGACATCTTGTGGGTAACAGACCAACGGTGTATGATTTCATGGTCTTAAATCCTGCGTTGATAGATAGCCAACATCTGAGGTTTCGGGTCTTTATGCTGATGATTCATCTGGGATATCAGGGCTGTCCCTCTGCTGTACGGAAGTACTGACCTGGACACAGTCAGGATATCCTGCTAAAAGAGCCCTCGTCAGCTCTTCCTTGGTCTCTCTGCTGTACGGAAGTACTGACCTGTTCACCAGGAAGTCTGGCATTAACAAAAAAAAAAAAAAAAAAAAGGAAGAGGGGCCATCGTCAGATCTTCCTTGGTCTCTCTGCTGTACGGAAGTACTGACCTGTTCACCAGGAAGTCTGGCATTGAATAAAACAAAATAGAATAAAAGGATGATCTCAGTATGTAAGTCCCGAAAATACGGATCAAACAACGATATCAAACAATCACCAAGGATGGGCGGAATCCAAACTTGATGATCTTCAAGAAATAATCAAGAACACTATGAAGATTTAAATATTCAAATGATTCAATGCTTAAACTTGCATACAAGGAGCTTGTCTAATACAAGTTTCTAAAACAAGGAACCAACCAACCTAAGCTCCTTATTTCTAACATCTATTTATAGGGAGGGTTTCCCCCTAAACCCTAGGCCCATTTCCCTAAGCCCACTCCAATACCCACCTTCTAGAAACATGGTTCATTAGCCTATAATTGCTACTAATCCATAAACCTATAGGGCCTAACAATCTCCCCCTAGGTTTACTGGATTAGTTGCTGAAACCATTTGGAAGACCACCAGGCAACGGAGCCGGATTAGCAAACAACCGATTTTTTATCACAATCTAGAACTTCTTTTTGTTGGCAGCAAAACGCAGGGCTACTTCGACACGCTCAGAGAGATCAGCACCACTGGAACTTCCTACATTGAACCTGATGCCGCTTGAGCTTTCTGGTTGCAAATGAGTTGTTTCAGGAAGATCGAGATCTTGCGTGCTTGTTTCTTGAGTAGCAGCGGTTACTTGTGGATCAGTGGGCATAGTAGGCTATGGTTCTGAGCTTGGGCCAGAGAATGAATATCAGGAGCTGTTTCGGTTCTTCGTTTCTTACTAGCTGCTTGTTCAGCATCATCTGCCGTGTCTTCAATCTTGAGCATGAGTTTCAGGAATAGGTACGGAAGGAGGGTTTCCGACACTATCCTTCAAGAATTCAATCAGGGCTTGTAGGATTTCTTCAGTCATTAATGTTGATTCTCAAACGGGTTCTTTAGCTTTCTCAAAGACAATCACTTCCACATCACTGACATCGTTTGTTTCCTCTTCAACCATCTCCATCTCTAACACTTCAGTTTCAATCTCAGCTTTAGTAACAGCATTCATGATTTGCTCGCATTGTTCTTCGGCAACTGTGGCATTCAAAGGCTTTGGTTTGAAAAGTATACGGACCTGCAGACCTTGTAATTCGAATAAGTGGTCTGGGAAGACAATGAGAGGATTCGAAATGCTTAAGAAAACAGATTAGTCCGAAAATGCGACTCGGATGAGAAATGTTGACAATTTATGGTGTTTCGGATTGGGCCTGAGATCAACGGGCCACCCCCAATTCGGAATAGTGGTCTGAATTACATTCGAGAATAATGGGCCGTATCTGATTCGTTTTATCTGAAACAGTGGGCCCCAATCCGAAACAATGGGCCAGATTATTACTTTAATGTTTTGCATTTTCAAGACAGAAAACATCTTTCTCAAAATCAACGATCCAACCAACCGAGCAACCCCTTTTTGAGCATAGAAATAAGAAAGACAATAATAACACAGAAAAATAATAATAGAATAATAGTAGAGGGGTAATATAGGGAGAACCTGCCATGGGATCAAAATCGTTTTTGAACTGATTAAGGGACACTTTTCAGCTCTTCGTTTACTTAGGCTGGTCCACACAATTGTTGATATGTTTGTCCTCTTAAATCCACCGCTCAAACTTCAACTTTTTGCTCTGTGATACGCTTTTAGGTAGTTTTATACTGTGACATCTGTGTGTCCCATTCCAAGGCATACCCCCGCGATCAAGGTAAGCACAACGGTTCATCGTAGCAGGTGAGTATACTGTGTTAGGTCCAAAGTTTTACGCTTGTCTTTATTACGTTTTATTATGTTTATTTGGTTTAAATTATGTCTTGGGCTTGGGCTAGGCCATGTGGGCCAATGGGGTAGAGGCTCGTATATATAGTTATGTCTAGATTATTGTAGTAGAGCTCTCCATTTTGTAAATCATGTAGCCCCAAATAGAGAGCCTTGTACCAGACAATCCTAGGGATTGTGTGCAAGGTTCTCGAAGATCGTACCAGACAGTCCTTGAGACTGTGTGCGATCTAAGCAGCGGCACTGAGTTCTTTAATAAAATATTTCTTTTTGTTCTTGCCGGTTTGATCTTATATTCCGTGTTCGATCGAACCGTTGAGTGATATCTCGGGTTTTTCGGGACTAACAAGTGGTATCAGAGCCATTGAAGTCTTTCAAAGGCTCGGTTTTTTATGTCACTCGAAAAAGAAGAAGAAGCTTTACACAGTGTCCGGGGATGAATGTTCGTTAAAGCTGAGGTCGGGTGTCCGTTGATTTTTATTTTGTGCTAAATCACGAGCCGGTTGTTCATCCAACTACACACAGTTGAGTGTGTGTTTTAGATGTTTCCGTCACCAAACTGAACAGAGGTGTAGCACGGTGGTAATCGGAGGTCGACGGACACAGTTGATGAACAGTGATGACGGAGATGAACAGGTGACCGGAGACGAGAAAGATGGTCGGAGAAGATGGTGTCGGTTCGTGACAGTTGAACAGAGATGGTTAAGGTTTTACGGTGGTCGAAGAAGACGGTCAACGATGACAGAGGTGATGACGGAGAAAGAAGAAGATGATGGTGAAGACACCGGAGATGATGGTGAAGATGATGACGGAGTGTACGGTGACGGCGGTGACGAGTGCGGCGGAGGTTAGTTGCAGGTGGTGGTTATTGGAGACGATAACTGGAGACAGAAAATGACGCGGTGATGGAAGTTTATGAAGGTTGACGGTTACCATGGAGGTGATCGGAGATGGTGGTTCGGTGTTCGGAGTGAGCGGTGGATGATCAGAGAATAATGAAGATAGTTTATGTTATGATTCGAGATGATGATGATCTGAAGTGTACCTTGATAAAGAATGAAGATGAGTTCGAAATGAAACTCGGATGTAACTCGGAATCAAGGAAGATGTATTACGGATGAATACAGTGATGAATTATGATGAATGTTTGAAGATGATGATGTCACTTCATCATCAGCAAAATAATTTTGAGGAAATTGGTTGGTGGCTGCACATGGGTCTCATCAAAGTTCTCAAAAGCCCTAAGGAATGTGAGCCATTAGATGGTTGAAAGATCTATGGTCAGAAAGAGAGGAGATGAAATTGTTTTCAGTAAAATATTCTGTGGGGCCAACCTTTCAAACCGAGAAACTTCTAATATTCCAATGGGGTATTTTTTTTTGGGTTTGAATTTGTCATGGTGGTTTGAGCTGGGCCGCACAACGATGAGCTAAATGGATGGCCCAATGATCGGCAAATCATTACTGGATAATGTCACATTTTTCAACCAAATCCTCCGCCCACTGCTTGTTTAGAAACAATGGTATGATCTCTAAAATGTTTGTGGGTTGTTCTATATCATTTTCTGTTGGGGCCGTTTTGGAAATATTAATATTGAGCTGCAAATAGTTGGTGAACTGGCCAATTAAAGTGGTGCAAAATTTGGAGCATATTTGAATCAGTTCTTTGTTGGACCGGGAGGTTTATGGAGGATGGGCTCGTTCACTGTTGGGCCACTAAAAAGGAGAAAACCCAAGTTTGAAGATCGTCTAAACCGTAATAAAGAGAGCATAAAACTAGGGGGAGATTGTTAGGTCCAAAGTTTTACGCTTATCTTTATTACGTTTTATTATGTTTATTTGGTTTAAATTATGTCTTGGGCTTGGGCTAGGCCATGTGGGCCAATGGGGTAGAGGCTCCTATATATAGTTATGTCTAGATTATTGTAGTAGAGCTCTCCATTTTGTAAATCATGTAGCCCCAAATAGAGAGCCTTGTACCAGACAATCCTAGGGATTGTGTGCAAGGTTCTCGAAGATCGTACCAGACAGTCCTTGAGACTGTGTGCGATCTAAGCAGCGGCACTGAGTTCTTTAATAAAATATTTCTTTTTGTTCTTGCCGGTTTGATCTTATATTCCATGTTCGATCGAACCGTTGAGTGATATCTCGGGTTTTTCGGGACTAACAGCATTCACTCTTCCAGTTTGCACATGTTCACATTATAAGACCCAAACTTTGACGAGATTTGAAAACTTAGAGGGTTCAAAACCTTACAATAGAGGGTTCAAAACCTAGTAATCAATCATCCTAGAACAGATGATTAGTTTTCAAAGCGGTTTTGAAATTTATGTTCTTGTTGTGGTTGTCGCCTAAGGATAGGTGACAATATTGTTTTATGACTAAACGCAAGTAAACTCGCGTTAGGGTCCTAGGAAGGTTATAGACTAGGTCAAAGTATTACTAATAACCTAATTCCCTATAACCATGGGCTCTGATACCAACTTTTCTGTCACACCCCGACCACGTAAAACAACAAAACGTGGCGGAAACGTCGGGGAGTGTTGTAACAGAATCATTGTTTCATAACACATGGAAATTGAAATATTGTTTTATTGATTAAAAGAGTTACAATGTCTTGACAATCAAAGAAACATAACATAAATAACTAGTCTTGCATCTTTTATTGTCGCTAAGGCCCAAGTCCGCCTAAGTGTATCTTGATAAATCCTATGCATCATATCCTGAAACACATGTGAAAATAGGTACGTCAGCATAAAAATGCCTGTGAGATACATAGGTTTTGTGAAAATAGAATTCATGACTTATGTTTGAGAAAATGTTTAGTCATGAACCTTGTAATTTGCTTTGTCTTGTAAATCATTTGAAAAACAATAAGTTCAGATGATATGTATAAATAAGAGAATAATGTATGGTTAAATGAATAACCATGTAAAATGAGTTTGTATAAGATAAGTTGTTTGTAAAACAATGTCTTGTGAAAAGTATGTTATTTGTATAAGATGTTATATGTCTTAAATTGAAATGATTCAAATAACGCTACGATATGTAATACCATACAAGCACTTATATCTAGGAAGTACCAGCGGCGTATCCACCATGCTTGTATCATATTACACACGCCTCGTTACTTAAATCACTTACTCAAACCAAACAACCAAAGTAAAATGTTTAGGTATAATCAAATGTCAAAATGTTTATGTCTAATGTAAATCATGAATTATGTATATCAATGTCAAAATGTTTATGTCTAATGTAAATCATGAATTGTGTATCCAAAATATCATGTATGGTAAGTGAAATATATCAACTAAACCATATGTAAAATGCACAAAACAAGGTATTGAAGTAAAACATGGTTTAAATCAAAGTTATGTTCTGTGGAAAAAAAATGCATGCTATACTGATATAAACATCTATGCGGTATTGTAAAAATGCATACATCCAAGCCTTGTGACTGTGGTGATAGACCCCTAAATGAATTTAAAGGTCTATCTGTGTAAATGTATATCGAATTCGGTCATTCCTTCCAATCCAAACAAACCCGGGATTTCAGGAATGGGAGTTGTCAAGTCCTATGGTATCATTACCTACTAACGAGCGGCGTAGCTAATGTTAATGAATGTACATTGTCTCATTTAAACAAACCAAATGTCATACCAAAATGTAAGCATGTGATGAATAACAAATGTACTAAGTATGCAACAAAGGACATACATAGCATAAAATGTAATGTAAAACAATGTACTAAGTACGCACACAATGGGCATACATAGCATAAAATGTAATGTAAAACTATGTACTAAATATGCACACAATGGGCATACATAGCATAAAACACAATGAAATCATGTACTATAAATGTACTAATGAACATAGCAAGTATATGATGTGAAAACAGGAAAGCATGAGAGTAACAAGTAGGCACATGTGTTCCACCCCAAAATGTTTGGAAAACAGTAAAAGAGGGGTCTATGTACTCACTTGAGATTTCTTAGTAGTCCTTGAGTAACAACCAAACAATGCTAGAGATCACGGATATCAAACGGCACCTAATATAGGTAACTATGTTAATATATCGGACCTAAATCGGAGGATTTGATAGAATGAGGGTTCGTAAACCAAATGAGTATGGGAACTCATGTAATATGGTTTAACAAAGCCCACATACTAAAATGAAACCTAACCTAAGTGCTTACGACCCATTACGACCCGTTTAGGTAGCTTATGCTACTTTAACGCGTCGTTCGCGTAAAACGCGTTCGGAATGCCTAACTAGCCCTATGATAAGTAAAATATGCCTTAACATGTCTAATATTGTTGCCAAATCAGTTTAGATGTTAAAAGTTATGTTACATATGCTTAAAATGAATTTTGGCGTAAAAAGGGCATTTTGGTAATTTACCTAAGGCATATAAACTACCTATCATACAACTACTTAAACGAAGCGACCATAAGGTATAACCTCGGAAGGTTATTCCCTATATACTATGGTCACCTAATGTGTTTGGTTGGATCCTAAGGATCGACCAAACGGGTCGGGTTCGAAAGTATAAGCGATTGTTTAGATCGCTTACCTTACGACCCTATATAAGCACTAAACTAAAAGTGACCAGCTAAGCATGTTAAAAAATGCTTAACTAAGTTTAGAAAACAGGTTTGGTATCAAAACAAACGGTTTTGATACCTAGAAGTAGTTTGGTTACAAAATACGCAATAACACGCATTTTGGCCGAAACTACGACTCGTCAGTGAGCCTAGATAACGTGGTAATCAGTAGGTATAGTCACTAGGGACTATAACCATCGTGATCACGCTCACGTTATGAAGTTCAAACGAACTTCGTGTTGACCATAAACTGGTCAACGCAGAAAGTCAAACATAGTTTGACTTTCAGAAAAGGAAAGCGATAAAAGAACGAAGGAACACTTACAAAGGGTCCCTGCTAGTAAAACTTGATCGACTAGCTCAGGTATGAAGCAATGACTTCAACTTAGAGCACTTTTGATCAGATTTGTGGGTTTTGGGGTTGATATGGGTTGGGTATTTATAGTAAATGGACAACCGTTAAGATCGTTTATCGAATAACGTGATCGAATCTCATCCGTACATGTGTTGGAATGTTATGGTAACTCATTTTGCCCCCACCACCAGAGATTGACATGTGGCATTGGCCTTTGGAGTGTTGAAAAGCTGATAACAGCAGTCAAAAATGATTTTCTACATCTGACCCATGCTTACGGACCGTAAGACTTAGAACCTTACGGTCCGTAAGGACCTTGCGGACCAGAAAGTTTGAAAAATGGCAGAACAGGCCCCTGCAGCTCCAAAATTGGTTTTTGATGCATTTTTGACACGTTTAAGCCCCGTTAACCCCATTTCAAAGCTCTAAAATGAATTTAAGGTATAGGGAACTGAAAACATGCTCAAAAATATCTCGGATGTCAGTTCGTTTGGCCGTACGATTGCGTTGTTCGGTTAATTACGACGGAAGTCGTAACGAACGCAAAAACGGTCCAAATTGCGCGACGAATGAATTTTTCTTATGCCAAACACTAAAATAAAATATTTTAGTGCTTACATAAATTTTTGGATATCCGGATGTATTCAGAACGTAAGTTATGCGCGAAAATGCAAACTTGTGCACTTTTTGATGCTTTTAGTCCCTGAACGACCCAAAAGTTTATTTTAGCACACCGAACCCCTCAAACCTATTTCTAAGCTATGTAAAGGATATTTATGGTATGTTTAACTCATGGTCATGTTCCAGAATGTCTGTTACAGTTCAAATCGGCATACTTTCGCAGTTTGTCGAATTTAGTCCCTGTAAGCGATTAAACTTGATTTTGTCATACCAAAGCCTTCAAAACATATTTCTAAGTTATGTAAAGGTTATTTAAGGTATGTGAAGCCTATTTCACTATTCCGGAGTGTTCGTTGCATTAAACTGGTTATATTTACGCATCAGTGCGCGTATAACCTTCCAGAAAGCGATTTAGAGCCCGAAATCGAACAAGAATTGATATGTGCAAATTATACACATTTTTGTACAAATCCCAAGTATGAAACACAATATTTCATTGGTTTGGTATTTATTTGATGGCCGCAGTGACCCAGGTGTCACAGGAGCTATGTGGACCATGCGACGAAACGAGTAATTATGGGTGCACACTTAATTATGAGATTCGACGCATGAGAATCATAGTAAGCCTTGTTAAGTATGGTGGCATAAGATCTAGAGTGATTAAGGTAACGGGAGGAGTATGATGCGATAAGAACATGGTGGATACACCGATGGTACTTCCTATATATAAGTGTTCTTATTGTGTTATTCTTCAGAACTTTGCTGAGATCACTTGGTGATTTTATGTTATCTTGGACCATTATGTGATTATGTGCTTATTTGATATTTTTGTGGTTATTTACAATGGACGACGACGAGTACATTCATTAACTCAAATCGAGCCGACCGGGAGTATATTATGGTGTTAAAGGTGACGATCTTGATGCCATAGGTATGTTGACCCGTCTCCTATGCATGAGATGCTTACGGTGCATTGGATGTACCCCGTGGGACGTTAGAAACCGTGTACGTGTAGGGATTGAATGTACACCCCTTTGTTTGCTAGGAATTACACAAAGAGCTTAGTATAACATAGTTCCATACCCAAACAATTTTTGGTCGACTTTTTCTTTAAATTCACAAGTTTCAAAGGGTTGAATACCTTGAGATACTTTGAATATCCCAAATCACATTTTTAATCCCCTAAATTCCAACACCAAACGATGCTCCGCATCTTTGGGATCTAGCAATCTGCTTATCCATCAGTTGTTTCAATTACACTCTACGGTCCCCTTCGAATAAATTTCGGGACGAAATTTCCTAAAGTAGGGGAGACTATGACACTTGTGCTCCGTAAACACCGTACAACATAGACCAATATAATTTATCAAAGAAACAATGTGATTTGGTCTCAAAATTTGTTTATTTGCGTTTGACAATTTCACGTTTTGATTCTAGTTGGATTTCAAACTTTAAATCGCTTTCTGGAAAGTTATACGCAAACTGATATGTAAACGTAATCAGTTTAATGCAACAAACATTTCGGAACAGTGACATAGACTTAACATACCTTAAATAACTTTTATATAACTTAGAAATAAGTTTTGAAGGCTTTGGTGTGTCAAAAACAAGTTTATTCGATCACCTGGACTATTTGCGTCAAACTGCGAAAGTCTACTGATTCGTATAGTAACAAACATTCCGGAACTTGATCATAAGCTAAACAT